>OX103971.1:62538820-63175389 GCA_944470395.2 Schistosoma turkestanicum
CGTTAAGTTTGTGGATAATTTTCCCTATTTAGTGACATTGACAAGGGAATTATTAGTAAATAGAAAGGGTTAGATAGCTGTTTCGCCTTTGTGGACTCGTCAGCGGCACGCACCAGTTACTTCATATCTGATCAAACATTCAGTGTTTAATGAGAGTTTGATATAAATGAAGTAATACATTGTGGCCTGATGACTTACTTTATCACTGTCTAGATAGTTAATAGATTAGACTTACTCGCCATTGCTTTAAAAAATATGAGGAATTGTTTATTCTGATTTGGTGTTGTGTTGTTCACAACCAAAGACAAACTTACTAGAATTCCCAAACCCATATTCTTTCACAAATTGTTCCCATAAAAATGCAAGATCAGTGCAGACTAAACGTAACCAAACGGAATATTGTATCATACACTTGGAGACTGATTCGTTTTGTTTATTGCTAACCAAATAAACTGCACAACTAAAATGAACGGCAGTTTTTTGTGGTTTTAACTAAGCTAACTTTTTCTAAGAATTCATCTTCAAGTTTCCCACAGTTACTGTTTATTAGTTTTCAGCACTCAATTTCAATCGGTTAATTTCACTATTTCTTACTACTTTTAGCTCCTTCAGATGAATTTATTCAAAAGTAAGGTAATACTAGGTTATAGAGTGATTGAAATTGAATTTATATCCATTAGCCGGTGTGTTTAGGATATGTATTACGTATTTTCAACCACCGCCTATCTCGATGCATGATGTTGGTTCGTGTAGAAGTGGATTGGTATATACAGGAAATTAAACCGAAACGTGGCATTATTCCGTTAAGTAATTGAACTGATCTGTGTTAGTAGGTTCAGATTAACTTGTTAGTATCGCATGGTTTTTATGACCAGTGATTGGAGACGTTGGATAACATAGTTCTTAATCGGCTGTAACAAAACAGATACATGCGCTCTAATCTTAAAACCCAAGTTTTGAAATTATCTCATACCTTATTTTGCACGAACTAATTCCTTGGGTCATATTCTGTTGCTAATCTTTTCTACTACCATGTATACTGTTCCTGATCCTACTATAGAATCTGTTATGACAATTTCATCTATCTGCGCTATTGTGGTTTAACAACTTAAACCGATTCATGTCTCGGGTCCTACATTACATATGACCATTTGGCTTTTTGCTTTCTGTTCTTACTATTTGTTTCTGGAAGTTAGCGGTACTTACATTGTGTGACAAATGTCCACTTTTGAAATTTCATTTTTTTTTAACTGAAAGTATCAGTATTTATCTTTGTTTCCGTTTTCAGACTTATTTGGGTTGTTCGCTTATCTTCGACTCACACCGTATTCTTTCTCACATTATTGGAACAGTTTATTGTATCAGCCGTTCCTCGCAACATGCACTACATCCTCGAGTAAAAGCCAGTATGATTCGGAAGATGATGTAAAAACTATGCTTAGTGAACCACTTATTGCTAGTACGGACTTGAGTAAAACTTTGAGTAAACTGTTATGGAGAAATACTAAAGCCCTTGTAGGTGATCAGCTTGCTATACCTCCACTCACTGAAAAAATTCATTGGTGAGTCCAAATTTATAGGGTTTATCCAGATTCATCTGAATATGATCTCATTCTTTATGGTTAATCCTTTGGCAATACTTGTATACGTTAATCAATGTGGTTTCAATTTTTTAGTTGTCTAAATAAATAACTAATGCAACTCATTTAACAAGTGTGAGTTAATGTACTTGACTTTTAGTTGCATCACGTTTTTGCAAGGGCTAGTGATACTAACAAGATATCCAAAGCGAATTGACTGAAGTAAGGTTCAAATACATGATATCGTGATTGGAAATTTAGTGTCCTAATCCCTAATCCATTGATATACTGTATTAAAAGTTTCATAAATATACTAACAGTCCTTTACTTGGTTTATAGGTTTGTGTATCAATTTTTCTCATGCCTGTCTTAACAGCTCATCGCCTACTTATTGCCATAACTATCTTATTAGTCAAATATTTCCCCCAAGAGTTGACTGGTAAACTGTTTTCCATGATTGTCTGCAGGTTTTAATTTTTCAGTTATGTTATTTATATTTTTAGATGTGTTTTTTATCCTGAATATGAATTATGGATATATTATTATTTAGGATTACATTTACTCCTGTTGAACGATATATACACGATCGTGTTTTGGCTCAGTCAACCGGTGCTCTTGAGCGTTTAGTTCAAAACATGTCGATTTCACCTGATCAATTACTTTCTAGTTTACCTACAGCTGCACATTGGCGTTTGGTTTATTTAATTACTCGACTTCGTCAGGCTTGCACACATCCAAGTCTTGTTGTGGCTACTGGTGGATCACATAAAGGTAACCGTGGTGAACGAAATCAAACAGGACGTGTAAATGGACTGACGACTTCTGAAATGATACCAAATATGGTACGTGTAGGCCTCAATGATGATGAACAATATGGTGATAATGATGAAGACTATTCCACCACAACGAATCATGCTCCCACTGTAGCTGATGCTCGAGCCCACCGTAATTTAGGAACGGGGTAAGTAGTAAGACATTCAGCTTTCAGTAATGATTGTGCTCCTCATAAGTTCACACTGCCGCAATTTCCAGAATCTGTTGCTACTTTACGAGTTGATTTTAACCTGTTCATAGAAAATACGCATAAGTAATGAGTAATTTTTCAAAATATGATTATAAGTAATTATTTATAGGAAATATTATCCAGTAAATAATATTTCACCGTTTATAACGTCTAATGAACAAACTGAAATAGAATTATATTCTAGTTCCAATCAATTAATAATGAAATTCAACTTTTATGTTTTTAATTTAGAACATTTTTTCCAAATTTATTAATTCAGTTTGATAATGTAATCAATGAGATCTATTTTAGAGGAAGGAGAGTTTTCTTTGCCATTTAGATCTTGATTATTGAGCTAGTACCATTATGCATTTATATGATTTAACTGTAAAAGTTCCAGTGTTTGCTTGACAATGAAACGTCTTTACCTTAGTTCCCTTTTAATTAATTCATAGATGAAATTTGTACTATCATGAATTGGAGCCAACACCTATCTGAATTTAATATAATTTGTTAGCTCTCTCCTCCCACTTTGTGTATTTTATTCATTACTATTTATTCTAAAATGAAATAATTTCTGGAGTTATTTCATCAAATTAATTTCCCATGCATATAATGTATTACATACAAGTGTATGTGTCCTTACCGATTACTACTTTCCACTGTATACTAATGGTGAATAATACCTTACAATACTGCTATTGGAGTTGATTATATTTTTATTCATCATCCTAATTTTTTCTCACTTCACCAACATAGATGTTTTACAATGACTGAAGTAATCAGACGTGTTGTGGATGAGACACGCAGAGAATGTGAAGGCCTTCTGCGTACTTGGGTTTTCAATAAAAATGGTGCTGCTGGTTGCTTTATTATCAAAGGTCAAGTAAGTATAACTGCACATACATATTACAATCTGGGTATAAGATATAAGGTGGTTGGTGGTAATTGACAGGAAACCTTAGACCTAGATTTCAAGTTATGTAGCACTCGTCAGTAAAGTGCATCTGTAATCTAGATAAAGCTTCCTAGAGAGTTCGGTCAATAAAATCTTATCACCACTTAAAAGCACTTAGCAAACACGGTATTATTCATGGTGCAGTGATCGATCAGTTGAAAATAATTCTTATTTATGTCAATACTTCAACGCATATGAGTCACTTAATCATTACGCCTAAAGTATCAGTTTTTGTTTATATATATAAATATATATCACTTTTAAAACTATTATATGAAGGATCGTTATGTATGATTAGTGGACCGTTAGACTATTTTATTTTTATATTTTCCCATTTCTAAGCATTCATTTGACCCATAAATTGTCATCATATGCCATAGTGTTGTAGACTTACCGTTAATTAATGAAATAATTATTTACTACTCCGATTTTGTATCATTTATAATCAAACAATGTACACATTGTAATTCCTCGATTGTTGGTTTGTGATCAGACATTTCAAACATATTATTGTATGGATTTTGAGTCATGACTGAATAGAATAAGATGGAGAACTGATCTATTTTCTACGTCCTATATCTAGATACTGGTTGTTTTTATTGGTCGGTACGTCAACTGGTAAATAGGTCACCGGTCTTATTTGCAATTCGTTTGAACCAATTGTTAGTCGAGCTAAGGGAGGTAGACATCATACAGCCGCTCTCTTGTTATTACAGTTTGATTACATAGACCCCATGTAATGGCCAAATATAACAATACTAAACGTTGGTTTTTACAATTGTATCAGTATCTATTAAATTAACTAATCCATATGCACTGATTCTTTTTTTCTTTTCCTATCGTTATTCTCAGTTAGTTCAGGCTGCCGACTGTTACAGAGATGTTTTACGATCAGCTGACAGTTTTGAAAGAAATCATGGTATTCTTGCAGATTGGAGTCAACGGCTTCATGCAATCACTAATCTACATTGGTTAATTCAAACTCAAAAAGTTCCTATACTGGATGAACCTCTTCCCATTCTTCCACAAACTCCATCATTACTGAAAAACGCTTCATATTCCGTTGTTTCAGTACAGACTAAGAAAAGCGGAGATTTTAGTCTTGAAGGACTAGATCCTCGTGTTGACAGAGATTTATGTGCTAAGGCTGAACGTTTACGAACTACCTATATTCAGGTTTACAGTCAGCTGTGTTATTATTATTATTATTATTATTATTATTGTTATTATGATTATTATACCTTAATAACAGAATCAAGATATGCTTTTGACATGTGCATCGTCAGAATATCTGACAGCAGTTGAATACTGCTGCTGAATACTGAGCAACAAATCTTCTCCACCAGCAGTTGAATACTTTTACTTGATAATAAATGTTAATTCTTACTATGCATGTATTCATTACACAACATAAATTATTTCTTTAGAAAAAATTTACATTGTTTCACTAGAGCTTTTTCAAAGCCAATAGATTGAATTGTCCTTAATGATCTTTTCAGAAAATATTTAAAGAGTAATAAATGCAAAGTTTTCACAAAATTGACATATATTGTTCTTAAATAGTATACTATTCACAAAGAATATCCCGTTTGTTTCATATGAGTCTAGACATCAATCAAAAATGTGTTAGTGAAATATATTGCTCTGAAACTAGTCTGTTTACCAGTGAAAATAGCTATCACAATCATGCTCCTATCATCTTTCACATATGGGAAATACATTTGTGTATGTATTTCTGACAGACATCACATTAATTTTTTACGAAATGTTATTTAATGTTCCTTATTTGTTCTATGGTAGTAATCTTTTAAAAACATATCAAGTATCACCACTTATTAATAGTTTTCATAAAAGAAGATAGTAAGAAATATGTACTCAGGATTAAATCAAATCACATTATATATTATGTATGCTGAAGTGGTTTCGTTCACTAGTTAGCTATTAAAAATATTTTTATAAATTATCATACTTTTCTACATTATTTCTAGAAATAATGCACACTAATTTACTTACTATTCGTTTTTAAAATATAATTTCAGATGCATTCTCAATTATTAGCAAAAGTAAGAGAAAATTTAGATCCAATTGTAAAAGAATTAGACAATGAATTATGTGATTCAATTGAACATGATTCTAATGAAAATCTTACTGATAAAATGGCTAGTATTGATGCTGGTGGATGGCTTAGTTGGCTTACAGAAGCAATTGATTTTCTTATTATCTCTGGTTTAGGTCATAGTTTAATTGATATGCTTGTTGCAAGTTTTCAAAGTCGACCAAATATGAATCGAAGTGGATTCAGGTAATATAAAATGACATTATATATGTATATATATATTCCTTATTATTATTCTATAAAATTAATATTCATCGAAATAAAATCTATACAATAATACTGATAAATATTAGTAATCATAAAACTGTAAAAAAAAGAGATACTGTATTAAGTATTATTCTTTAGGTTATAACTTTGAAGAAGGGCAAATAAAATTCTACTTTCAGGAGTAATGTATCAAAGCTTCGTGTCCCATGTTGATTTAAGGCAAGAAATTAATGAAATCCAGTTATACGTTGCTAAATCTCTCATTAAGTGTTGACAATTACCTATATTGTGAAGCTAAACAGACGGATGGGTTTAATCAGATGGATAGTGAAGTCATGTCAAACCACATTTAGAGTTAACTGATGAATTACTTATTTATCTTGTGATATGTGTAAAACTATTTTATGTTAATTCCTTTAGTTGAATAGTGTACTATCAGAAATAATAAAGTATTTATTATTCACTCTCTATATATGGTTGACTTTAAGAAATGAACAGTTTATCAATATTAAAGGTATTTTTTTAGTTAAATTTATAGTTTGTATATTTGATAAATTTCTTTTAGAACTTCTTTACTTTATGCTGGTTCAGCTATTACATTCAAAGCAATGTTACTAACTGAGTTAGGAGAAGTCTTTACAACACGTAAACAAATGAGAATAGCTATGCAACCAATGGATGATACATGGCATTCATTTATGGTAGGTTGTAATAATTTGTTTTACTATTGTAACATTTCTTAAATATAATGTTTGTTGGAAAAGTACATAGTCTTTTAGCTGTACTCAGATTTACTTTTAATATTGATACTATGCTCTTTTTACATACCAGCTGTGTGCATAACTTTAATTTCATAACTGCGGTAAATCACCTCTTAACACATGAAAGTTATCTACCATTAATAACTTTTAAAGCAAGCTTTGATTTGTCAATATCATTGAATAATCCTTAGTAAGTTGAGTTTCGTTCATTCCAACATGACAAGTTCAATTCTAAAGTTTTAGTCTATATATAATCATTAAAATGACTAGGCAACACTTTTCTCATTTGCCAATAAAAAATTGTTTCAATAACTAATGATAACTAGACAAGTAGTCCAAATAAAAACATGTTAGCAGATTATAGAATCTGTGATTATCAGTTTTTGCCGTATGATTGATCGTCATATAATTTCGAAACCAACAATCCTGGTTGGATAAGAGCTGTGGAGTACACATATCCATCGTTCTGTTTATGATTTGTATCTAGTTGATATGTATTACCATGTTGCCTTTCATGTATCAGACCCAATTAATCTGAATTAAACCTGTAATATCACCACCATTAGCTGCTGCATTTTGATCAGAAATTCTTAATGGCTCGTTTAGTTTAACTTTTCCACTGATTATATCATGACTTAGATTATACTCTGGCTTCGTGGGTACAATTTTCTGTTTACAATTTTCCCCATGTATACTTGAAAAATTTTTAGACTGGCCGTGAAGTTGATCGACGTGTTCTACAACCATTTTACGCATGTTGTGCAAGAGCTTTTGATACAGATGAAGAAAATAAACGAAAAGAAGAGAAACGTAAAGCCAAATCAAAAATTGATGATAAGACAAAAAAGTCAAACACTGATAATACACCAAATCGTCGTGTAACAAAGAAAACACGTTGTGCTTATTGTATTGCTTTAAGAGCTTTATGTAATTATCAACGTGCATTGAATCATGAACGTGCAAAAACTACACCAAATCGTCCGTCGATATTTGAATTTGATTTTGATAATAATTCAGAAACATTAGAGAAATCATCTGTCGCTGCTGCTTCTGTTGAAGAGTCTGGAACTGGTCTAATTTTAAATAATCCTCTAGTTATGTCATTATCTATAGTATGTCAACAAATAACTAGAATTTTATCATCTACACCTGCCAATGAACTTCCATTTTCAAAAATGTTGTATCAAACAAAAGCTAGACGTTTGGAACAATTAATTCGCTTAATGGGAAAGGAAATATTGGTAAATCAATGAATTTTAGTAAATAACTAAATAATTATAGATTTAATAACATTTATTAACTGAAAACATTGTTGTTTGTAATAAGCTCTGATTTTCACGTAGTGTCTGAATACTATCAGTGTTGTCTGGTTGCATCACCCGAAGATTGACAGGATTTCAAACCGGTGAATTTAGTGTTGGGAATCACTGGGAATGAACGAAGCAGATTAGAAAAACTATCACCATAAGCGAGCGATACATACCCACAATTTGATATCTTTCATGTGTGCTTTGTTTTACATTATATGTTGTTAAGAATATCGAGCAGTTTGAATCAAGTCATCATTAATAAAAACTATGTTATCATAAAGTCAGCTAATTAGTTACTTAGTCGGTCATGGTAAAAAAAATGTCCGATTAACAGTATTTTCAATATAGTTCACAAAGCGAAATCATATGACTGAGTTTAATAAATTCCCTTAATTTAGTTATGTGCACATGCGATTCGTGTAAGTACATGAATCAATGTTCGATCTCCTGTGACATGCACACTTATATACAAATAGTAAACATTTTCCTGGAAAAACCTTCCAGATAGCAATCAGTCAGCCAATAAGCTGCAATGTAGAACATGATATGTATAAGACAAGTGAATTATTAAGAGATGAGGGAGGGATTCGATCGTGAACAAGTTGATCTTGTGTGCTGTAAGAAGTATGATATGGATGTCACTTCCCGGCTGCCCTCACTGTGGAGGGTTATTTCTTCTTTAGGTACCTGAAAAGGAAGCTAGGAACGTGATAGCAGAGCCCAAAGGACAACCTATTGAGTTCGGTCGCGCACGGTCTTTTTATGGAAAGTTTTCAACGTATTAGCCCCGCTCTTCGAAAGGCCTTATCGTCGGGGACGAAAGTCCGTCGGATAGAGTGAAGTTTAACAGTTTTAGGGTTGACGCTTTCTAACCCCTCCCGTTGTAAGGATGCAGAATCGCTGTAGATGCTGTTTGTCCGAGTGAAACACATTACTGTTTTCACATCCCTCTACAATCAGCAGTACGAATTCGCCCCTACCCCCATACCCTAACTTGCTACTTTTAGTTCTGTCGTAGTACTGTCGACCTGCTTGGTATGATAACACCTAAAGAAATATGTTTTCCAAATAATATAGCTCGGTTGGGTCACCACGATAGTCAAGCCCGACCACCTTGTTAAGGAGCAGCTACGGTCGGGAAGTTTGGTGTCAGAAGTGGAATAGCATTTTGACTAATTAACTAATTTTCAGAAATCCTAATCAGTGTACCAAATTCCTTATTCAAATAACTCTCTTATGATTGTTTGTGGCTAGATAAAATTTACAATTAAAGACTATATTTCATGCAACAGTTGAGTGTATTTATATTTGAAGTAATAATTTACTTAAAATGATCATATGATATCAGATTTCTTGCTTCATCATGAGGTGTATGTTCTAAGTTAGTCCATATAAGATAAATGATTAATAAAATATGTTCTGTTAGGAATCCATGCTTTGCATAAATTAAACAGTCTTTATTTTACCTTGTTGTAATTTACTATAGCTAACCAGTCGCACACAGTCATTGACCAGGGAGTGGTGGAACATACACGATGATACTGAACAGTTTGTAGTTCGCCTTCAAGCCACTTGTCCAACAGATTTAGCTTTTATTCATGAAGATGAGGTAATTCAAACTTTTATTTAATTAACATTTAGTAATTTTCATGTAAAATCCCTTAACCAAAGTATCTGTGTGAACAGTTTGTTCGAAAAGTACAAATACATCACATTTTACAGACCAACTCTATCTTCTCTCTGTTCTTTCAAAATTTATAGAAGAGACAAATTACTTGAAATCAACTTTCTGTTTTGTTTAAATTAAATATATACTTATCTGTTAACAGCTTTAACTCATCTCTGTATTTTATCTTTCCAGGTTGATGCTCAATTACATTCTTACATAGTTGAAAGTGATATAATTTGGCCTAGACTTCAATCTCGTCTTGGACATTTTAACTTCTTGCGTAACGCTCATTTAACAGCAGTAACTGGCTTTGCTACTTCAAGTGAAGTCGATAACGCTGATGGGAAACAGTCTAAAAGTCGACCGCTTGAATGTCCGACTTGCTTACAGTTACATTCACCAAATAATCCAACGTTTGTTTTGCTTCCTGGCTGTTGGCATACTCTTTGTGTCACTTGTCATGATCGTATTGCTTCACTAAATCAAGTTTCTCAACGACGATGCCCAATTTGTCGAACATCATTTCAGGCAACAGAAACTACAGGTATTAATGCTCGACGTAGAAGACCTCTAACACTTATTCATTATGCTGGAAATAAGGAGTACCAAGAAAACTCAGTGCAACCAAATGAAACAGAGGAAAATTTGAATATAGTGGTAGGTCAGTCATTTTTACCTCCTGGTTAGGGTTTTACGTGCCTAAATATCAATAAAAACTGTTGTGCATAAATATTTCTGCTTCAAGCCCCTGAAAACTGTAAATAGAATATAAAGATTCCACAAGTACATTACTGGAATCTATATGCTTCATCAGTTTTTGAATATAACTCGTAAATAGTACTAGTTAGTGTCGATTCAAGCCTTTTTGTAGAATGTTTATCTTTGTCTCTGGTAAGCACAAAATCCTATGAGACTATTAAAACAAATACACAATGAGGTCATTGTTTTAATAATTTCATATATACATATACATATTATTGCATACCTATTTGAAAAAGATTAAGCTTAATGAGAAGGATATAAAGTGTATTTTCAAAATACCGTTTAGCTTAGGTTGATGTGTATTATTATTCTGTCACAAAAGCAAATAACGTTGTACAATAGATATCATGTGCCGGTTGCTCAGTTTCAAAGCTTTTTTGTGTACTAAAGTATGATTATCTAAATACCTGTTTTATATTATTCTCATTATCATCTATCTAGAAGTACAATATATTTTAGGTGCGTTGTATTTCAAGTCCGAGGTTCACCAAGTTGTGTGGCGTGTGATAACTCCTTTATTTATGCCGTTTGAGTATGCTATGAAATAAATCTCTCCTTCACTTTCCGTATATCATACTTAGGCGAACTCCGTTTGTTAGACGGCGGTAATAAGCAGTCAAATACGGATTCGGTTGAATAAGTTTATTTCAAACAATCTCTCATGCAGACAGATCTGAGAATGAAAAGCATACCAGCAGAGCGAAGCAATTTGGAGAGAGCAAGCGAGCCGACTCAGTGTAATAAGACATGACTAAGCGTTTATATTCAAGCAAAATAAGCTAGACGTGGGATAAGCGAAGTGTGCACACACACTCGAATATAAACAATCGAGCTAAAACCGAATAGTTGAAAAGGTCGAAAGACGAGTAAATCATAAATCAAGAAGAATGGATTAGCTCATTTATTTCCAAGGGTGGTGGGCTCGATATAAAAGTACGCGCACTGCAACATCATTATGGAGTAACAATGTTTTCGCGGCTGCATGTCTATCTTGTTCTCATGAAATGCACGCCAAGTGTATGTACCTTAGAAATAATATCCTTAAGCCTTTACAACCATAATTACTGTAAATTTTCAACATTTTGTAATTTCTATCTTATAAACAACTTGACCTTTGTTGCGACTCTCTCTCACTATTAAAATTCACCAGCACGGATCAGTCAGTCACTCAGTCACCTACAACATAGAACTTCATACGCAGGTACATCAGTTCAAGTTGCCAAACTACGATAGCACACAGAGATCGAATTGTCAGTTCGAATCCCATAGTACAAGAGTTAGTAACAGTGATTTGAGAGAACACAAAAAGGGGATGCACCTGCATCATATAGTTCAACGTCTCTAACCATCGTTAACCATCGTCTTGCGGATCCCAACCCGGTAGTCTACAACTACTAACATCGCCCAGTCCGCTTGTCAGTGGCTACATAGGTTTCTGCCAAGCTTTGATCCGGTCGCCTCTCGCTTTCTTCAAACCTACTCCTACACCACTAAATATTGTTGGTCGAGGCAGTCGACGGTTGAACATTCGTAACACATATCCTAATCACCACAATACTTCATCTACTGATCTGCGATCCCTACCTAGTACTCGTTTCCTAACAACTGCATTGTTTACTCGGTTGCCCCTGGATACACGAGCAATGCTTCGAAGACACCTATGATCGAAAACCAGTAACCTACGAATACCTTCTACTCTGACTGGCCACGTTTCACAGCCGTAAAGTAGGACGGAGCGAACTGTTGCGCAGTACACTCATCTTTTAGTCAGCAAACGGATGTATCGTCTACGCCATAAATGACGCAGGTCGGCAAACGCCAACCGAGCTTTCTGTATCCGTGCAGAGATTTCGTCAGTCACCAGGCCATCAGCACGGTCGGTATATTATGACTTTTTATTATATTGCTCATTTGACTGGTTAAAAAATTGAGTGTCGTGTTAACTAAACACTTTTTTTTCAACAAAACAAAATGGAGATTTTGATTTACTTGTTGACCAGAAATGAATAGACACTACATCATTTTTACTTCTTAATATTTTAGTAGTTTATTAGAAACGATGTTATTATAATCTACTCACTACTTCCGTCTCTTTCACTTAGTGAAACATTGGCCGCCGACCAGCTCGCTCCAAACTTCTCTTTCCTGTGCCTTTCTTTCCATTTCTATCCAATTGTTCTTCATTCTTCTCATTTCTGTCTCTATTTCTCGGCGTAGTGTATTTTTAGGTCTTCCACTTTCCCTTCGGCCTTGGGGATTCCAAGTGAGGGCTTGTCTCGTGATGCATTTAGATGTTTACCTCGATAAGTGTCCTATTCACTTTCAGTGCTTTTTTCATCTGGAATCTGTTTGTCAATGCAGATATGGTTCTGTGCATTTTCTAAATTAAGTTTGATTAGGTTTTGGTAATATAATTAATCTTAATTTTTGTATTAGACGTTCAACTTTGTCAAATAATATTACCGACTGGGTTGCTTGGAGAATGAAAAAAATGTCTGTTTAACACTACTGGTATCCAGTAACACTTGCGCATTGTTTATCTCTGTTTCTTTCTTCAAAATTTGGTTAAGAATACAACAAGTGAATAAATCTGTTTTTTAGCCTGTAGAAACTTATATGGGTTTCAATGAATTTTTCGAAATTTGGTTTTAAATTCAGTTAATCAACTGAAGCACACAAAATGTATTGGTCTATAAGAAATTTAGTGAGCCAGTGTTAAATTCGAAGTTAAACCATTAAAATATTCCTCAATAATGTATGACTAAACTGACGTCGATTGGCATTGAAAAGAAACAAAGTATTGATAACATTATTATCAGACATTGATATTCTCATCGAGTAAATTTGTGTCTATTACTTTATCCAGTGGGAAAATGATGGCTTCATTAATTATATATATATGGTACTTTTTGTTGATCAGAAAAGTTTATATTCTCATTAATATTCCTAGGGTGATCATAGCACAAAAGTGAGAACGGTTATTCAACGTTTAAAAGTAATCAAACAAGAAGATCCTGATGCTAAAGCTATTGTTTTTAGTTCTGTGAGTTCTTCTTAAAGTGCATTTTCATTTTTATAGTTATCTTTTATATATTATATTTATATATCTAACTATTAGTTTGACGTTTATTCTCTTTCTGCTTGATTATGATCCCATATAAATAATCAGTGCGGATTAATGAGACGTGCAATTTTTTAGCAATACTTGACTAATCATTCGGTAACCAGTTATTGTAATGGAGCGAAGTGATTGAGACATTTGACTTTCAGCCAGTTGATTACAGATTTTGATTTTGTTTCACTTAATTCGCTTCGAACAACCAAGTTGTATCACTAGTCCTCGATTTTAAAGTGTGATTCAGAGACAATCCAAATATTTGTACTTGATATGTGTATATGAATAGTTTTATGGAAATGGTTATTTGAACTATCTAGTATACAGTTTAATGATGTTATTTCCGACATAATTTTCGTTTAATGCATCCATCTTTTAGTATGAGGCATTTTTTGTTAGTTATTTCCATGACTAATTGTAGTTGTCATAACTAACCAATCAAATTGTGGTTTAAGCGCCCACCACGTGATCTGATCTGACGTGTCTGTAAACTTTCTTTGTTGTAAATGATCTAATCATTGAAGGACATTATTATCTTATTATATTGATATGACCCATAACTTTATTCATTTCCATAAGACGCGCTATACTGGTCGGTACGTTTGCTCGTTATAATTGATAACTGTAATTTCCTTAATTATTGTACTAATCTAATTGTTTTTGCGTTTAGAAACAGATAAAGTTTAAAGAAAAATTGGTTTTGTTCTGAATATATCTTTCCCATAGACTCTGTGCTCGCCAATATTGCGTTTACAGTCCTGGAAGTACATCTGTAGGACAAATTAAATCCTACACTATCTTACGACTGGCAATGTTAACAGAGCATGTTTATTTCTGTTTTTTAATTGCTTTTCGTTTGTTTGTTTGTTTTTTAGTGGTTATCTGTTTTAGTAACACTAGCTGGAGCGTTAGATCAAAATGGTTTAGCCTATACAACATTATTTCATGCCCGTGACGCTTGCTGCCCTGGAAGATTAGCTGGTTTTCAATGTTTCGGTTCTACAACATGGATTCTTTTAATGCCAGTTCAACTTGGTGCCAATGGTTTAAATTTGACTGCAGCAAATCATGTGCTTTTCATTGATCCTGTGTTATCACATGCAAGAGAAGCTCAGGCAGTAGCACGAATTCACAGAATCGGACAAACAAGGTTAGTATAGTTTATTAAAGAATCCAATGCTAGCTTCCGAATTACATGATTTATGTAAGGATTCCAATGTTCAGTCTGATTTTTTGTTGTTTATAGAATGATTCATTTATTTTTTCAGAAATCCATATTTTAAGAAAAAGTTTCCACACCATGACTTTTCAGTGCATCTATCAGGTCGCTCGTTTAAGATTATAATTTAGTCAAGTCAAGATATTTCCATCAATTAATATCATTTAAGGATTTAGAATTTTTTCTGACTTCGTAGTACATATATTTCATTAGTTATTTCGTTGAGTCGTTAACAGTCAATTAATTAAACCTACACTGCATGGAAGTTCGTTTGTAGCAATTCGAAACTTTATTCATATTAATTTCCACGATATTTTTGAATTTTTATGCCCTATTCACCAATAAAATGTACCATAGAAATTTTCTTAGACAGTAAGACCAATTTTCACTAAATAAATTCATTCAATATATTCAAGAAGTTCGTCAAAACATGTATAACCTACATATAAGAGTCGAAATAAATGGTACTATTCTACTTACAAAAGCATTTATCAGAAAAATTAGATTCATATATCTTATGCATTCTATCTTATTATTTACGCTTATTTAAATACAGATTTATTTTTATAACTGAATCAAAAAAACAAAACACATCCACTAGCTAATAAAGTAATATCATGCATATTGATGGAGTATAAATGAGTAAAGTTTCAGTGGGTTTTATTATAGAACATAATTAAAAAATAACTGTAGATTCAAAGTTTATCTTATGAACACTGATATTTATTTATGTTTAGAAATGTTTTACTAGTCATTTACGATTATTAGAAAGAGCCAAGTCAAATGCATCCTTACACAAATAGATAAGCGATTTTTTTTAATGCTTTTGATTACAAATTTTAAACTTTAATTTAGACCTGGAGTTGTACATCGGTTCTTAGTTAAAGACAGCATTGAAGCCGCTTTACATGCATCACATTCCCGAAGCACAGAAATTGGTCCTTTTAATCCTGATACAGAATGCATGATTGGCGCTAGTATACGACGAACAAGTTCCACTAGTTTAGGAGTAGCTGGACCCAGTGAAGATAGAGCTCAATTAATGCGCATGACAATTAAACAGCTTACGGAATTGTTACACTTTGAATGCAATACTGGTATGCTCACCGATGAAATGAAACTACCATCTTTTTCTCTACTTTAGTACTTACTCATTTCTATGTATTTATTTTGTTGTTAGTATTTCAAATTGAATTTGTCCATTTCGAATTCCTAATTCTCTCCCGTTATCTTTGCTCATCCTCATTTTATTTCATCATCTATCTTTTTAATTGTGTGACAACTTGTATTTTAATGCTTTGCATTTGAATTTATTCACTAGGCATTTACTTTTCATATTTTATATTTTTTTATTGGGAATTAATATTGATCTAATATAATTAATAAGTGCAAAGATTCTGCTTATTTTTTTTGAACAAAGTAAACTTTAGATTCTAAGAGTTTTACACTGACATATAGACAAATGAAGATCTTAATGTAACTGTAGGGTTGTATCAATAGACCACAAGTATGAACGTCGTATTGTATATATATATTTTTGCGTAACCTCAAGTAACAGACTTCATTGACTCAGTCTCTTACTCTTGCTAGTCACTGGTTTAATGTAGGGTTGTATCGGTACAAGATGCCGCAATCCACATCAAGAGTGGAAATTAATATGATGACGAGGATAGGGAAATAGCAAGCAATATTCATTTTAGTAGGAAGCTGAAGACGAGGTAAACAGTACAGCAGAATTGTATCAAGGAAGCTGCTGGCGTCGATTTCAGTTATGCTACCTGTCTTCAACTACAAACTACGATTGCACCTACATATGCAACATAATTAATTGTATAATGTTCTCAATTGATCGTTTCTAGTCGTTTTCAAGCTTGCACACGTACCAAATGCCACGTCATGTCGTAGTAAAGGGCCCTTAGACATGTATAATTCACATCTCAGTCAATAGTAGTTTATAACTGCCTCGATTTGTTTACTATTCCTATCTAAAACGATTAAAATGTAACAGTAAGAAATTACGAAGCTTTTTGAGAACTGGTTTCCATATTTGATGTGTACTCGACTAGTAGATTCTGATTAACCGGTTAATATTTCTATTAGTCAAACATTTCTATGGCCTCTATTTCCTAATAGTTCGAACGCACGTGAGGTAACTTGTTCGTACTTACTATTGTTGCAGAACATCCGTAAAGAAATACGAAGTGCTAGTCAGTATATTTTCCGTTCAACAGACAGGTAGATATGTTGCTTGTATTGCAAGAAACTCAAGTGTTCATTGTAGAAATTCGAGAAAGGGAAGTTATCGAGAGTCTTATTAAGACTGATCATTGCAAGAACGACAATGTAGAGGTCATTGGTAACAGACTGCCGGAAAATGGACTTCGAGGATTAACGACTAATTGGTTTGTAATCAAAACGTTGACTACCTTTTTTTCTTTTGGAATTATCTATGCAAATACGACAAAATTATCAACTTCCTAGCAAGTTAATATGTGCATGATGCAATTCTTGTATATAAAAAATCTTTTTCATTAGTTTTGTAGTCTAGAATTACACAAATAAATGTGTATATACCCTTAGTAATTGAATGATGACATTGTCATTAACAGATTTAATAATGATTCTGAAACTATCTATAAGGAACTAGATGGTAAGTTTTATTAATATCTTAGAAGAATTTTAACAATGAATTTACAACCAGAAATATGTGTAGGTGAAAAAGTACCATGTCTTTGTCTAATATTAATAGATCTACCTTAGTTTATTTTGCAATACTCTCAGTCAATATTTTTTAAATTAAACAGATATCTACTCCAAGTGAAATTCTACTTTAAAACAATCATGTTATTTAATTTGGGTAATATTAACTAGTATTTTATGTAGCCAAAGAAAACAATTGTTAGGCGATTACTCCTTATAATATAATCATATATCATTATTCTAATAGAATAACAAACAACACTGTTGTGCTTAAACTCTAATATAAATGTATACAGAAATGTAATTTTTACTTTATTTATGCAAGTAAACTAGTGTCATGGAGTTTCGTTCTCTGAGCTGAATGTTTTGGTTCTAGAGCTTTCATTGTTATTCTAAACAACATTATCAGCACAAACTTCAGATAGAAGTGAATTATTCATGTTTCTCGACGTATGACCCGCAGGTTGATCTACTGAACTCGATCTTGATTGTTTGTTGCTACCTTAAACCTATCGTTGTCTGCACCTTTATTGTGATCCTATTATTGTGCATGATTATTCTGATCGGTTGATAAATTGGGTCGATTTCAATATGTTTGTTGTTTGCTGATTAACTTACGTGGAGAAATTCTAATACTTCATTTCTATCTGAAGTTTGTGATGATGATATTGTTCAGAGGAGCAATGAAAGCTCCACAACCAAAACATTCAGCTCACAGAACGAAACTCCATCACTATCATCCACCTGTGCTACAAATTTTCCCCACCATCTGAAAATGAACTATCATTTGGAATAAAAGTAGTATATATATTTAACTTGTTAGAAAGTGTTATTTATGAATAACAAATGAAAAGATAATCCATAAAGACCAATTTAATATGTGCCGTGATACAATGAAAAAAAACCCTTAAAGAACAGGAACAACGGAAAAGTATAACAATCACTACATCATAATGAATGTTAAATGAGCGAACAGAAATTAAAGATTGGAACCCATGGAAATGATATTAAGAATATACTGTCAAACAGAATAATTAGACAAAACAAATATATTTCATGGGTATACATACAGATGTATTCAGAATGTGAATAAGAAAAGAAATTAGATATTAAACTACAAATAACATGTACATAGATGCTAAATACAGCACACAAAATACATGATGAAATAGTTACAGACTATTTTCTGATTTTCATTTTTTTTTCTGATGATATTATCGGCCTTTCTTACGACCTTTCTTTTGTTGCTGTTTAGCTGTATTAGAAATTTGTTTAGGAGTAGATCCTGCTGAACCGTCTTCGTGAACTGTAACTTTAGGACTGCGTACAGCCGCATCCCTGAAGTGGAATTTAAGGAAAATATTCATAAATGCGTTAACAAATCTAAAATCGAATAGCTTAGAATTGTATATATCTCATTATTCCGTGTGTATAAACGAATAATTCAAATTTAAGAACTTTTACGGTAAGGAAAGAAAGCGTTACACAATTGTCCTACTTTGAAGTCGTGTTTGAGTACTAGTACAACAGTGTGCCAAAAGATTTCAGACCTCAATCCAGCAATCACGGTAATAAATAAAGTATGAAAGGGTATTAAAATCAGTAACTACATTAACAAGAGTTGCATTTAATGATACAGCTCAATTAGCAGTATAACCAAGAAAAACTTTTCTCAGTTAAATCAGTTTATTTCACTTTTATGAAGGGTGACAGAAATTATGGTACGATTACCACTGGCTTTTGTTCTGAACCATATCTAATGACGCTTCGAGCTACTGAGTTCCTCAATTTCTATGGACCGACAGATGTTAGTCCTATCTCGCTTATCACAGCGCCATGTCATAAATAGGCCATCGAATCACTTTCCGAGCTAACTGAGTCAACTATATGGAAATCACTGAGATGAAGATCGTAAAACACGACCAAGCTAATGAAGTTGGTGTTCCGCGACGGTGACACTAAGTAAATTATCACAATAGTTGAAAATAGCATGTCAATAAGTAAGAACTATCTTGTGCGAAAACTAAATATGATGGACGCAGCACATACCATTCATTTCCTCCAGTTATTTGACCCTGAGGACCCCGTGTGGGAGCGAATCGCTTGTCACGACGTTTGCCACGATAGTGCGTACGTTCTCGTCGAGGTAACCAACGATCAGGATCAGGCATAACTCCTGGTTGATAGTTCTTTGGCAGGCGAACCTTCTTCTTCTTACGTTTAGAACGGGAAGCAATCTGCTGTGCACCAGGATTTTCTGAAGAGGGAGTACTGGAAAGTACAATAAAAAATTGCTGTCACGTATGTAACAAAAATGAATTCAATGTTTTATAATTTAAAAAAATTTTCTAAGCATCCATTTAAAACCATTATCTTTGGTACATCGAAGTTGTTCTGTAAATTCAATCACAATTCCATGTAAAACTTTGCTAAACAGCGAATTAATTACTACGTCAACAAAGAATACCTACTTATTCATTTTACTGACAAGTTATTTATTTTTAGCATCACCTACTTTAGAGTTACAACTGTGATACAATGTACTTACTATTTAATACTGATAATGAGACAATCATTACAAGGTAGTTTGTAAAGTAAATAATTGCTTTAGGTATGTCTAAATTTTAGATAATTTAATCTTTAAATAATTAAATATAAAAACCTACTCAGAAATCCCTTTTTTAACTTGGCTTCGTTTTGATTTGCCTTTGTCTGAAGTATTTGCTAACTCATTGGGTTTACCAAGCCGTTTTAAAGACTTCGCTCCATATAAGAAAGTTGTTTCCAATGTATCGACATCAGCCTCTGAAAGTGTTTCTTTAGCCTGCAATGATTTACAAGTTTTTTCAGCTTTAGGACGATCGAACTGTGCATAAGCACGTACCAATCGGGCTACTAGTACTTGTTTGATTAGAGTGTTTTGTTTTTCTTGCGAAATGTTTGATTCAAGTCGAGCTAATTGTTTTTCAAGAAGTTCAGCCGCGAGTTTTGCTTCACCTTGTTGTAGCAGGAATGCAGCACAATGATCCAACAAGTGGGAATAAATTTCATCCTAAAAAAACATTCATTTAGAATTCTATGGTTAAATTCACAAAATAATGTATCAAAGAAGCCCGAAAATTAGAAAAATTAATTCAAGTTAGAACCAAACTCAAATTTAAGCCTTAATAATCATTAAAAAAACAACATTTTCTGAATACTGTAATATATGACAGCATAATCAGTGGAATGAGAATGTAATGCCTTAAAACACTTAGAACAATAATCAAGGATTCTACGTCACATAAATAGAAAGGTTTACACTCTTTCAGATTGTATTCATACCCCCTCGTCTTGAACTCAAAGGGTAATGTACAGAATCATGTGACATACAACAATCAGATTGTATAAGTTAAGGAATAAACAAACCACGAATACATTCAGTACTAAGTTTTCCAATACCCATGTTTTATTCGTTTTTATTTATTACATGAACACTAGGAATAGCACACATTACTATTGAAGTCAAAACTAGAAAACATAAATTATTAATTAGCTTACATTCACTGAATATGAAATAAAAGAGAATTTTACCTGTCCTCCTAACTCTTCATAATAATGAAGGGTTGATTCAATACAATTAACTATTTTTTTCATACTATCAGAATGTGTTTGAACAGCATTTTCACCAGAGCTGGCTAAAAGATATAAAGCAATGCGTGTTGACAAAACTCCAGGAGAATGGATTAAATGCTCGGGAAGAGCATTTCCAAGCATTTCAGCTACATTTAATGCATTTTTCGATTGAGGAATACCATGTCCTAAATGACTTCGAGATGTTTGGCGCAGATTTAATTGAGCCAAAGCTAAAGGGATATCTGCATCAATCTGATTGACAGGAATTTTGGACAAATAATTCTAAAGGTAAAACAATAAAAATGAATTGAAAGGATATGCAAAAATTTAGTATTAACATTTATGATATTTTATTCAATGTTAATATTATACTGAAGAACTTATTGTGTCTAAGTTACTAAGAGTGGATTTGATTTCATTGCTCGAAAATTTTCCATTGCTTCAAGATTTGATTAAACAGTCGCCTATAACCTTTTCTTAAACACCTTAATCTGGAATTCAAAAAAGACTACTAGAACCCATCTAGACACAGAAGCACTAAATAACTATGAAAAAAGCTTATATACCTCTGAATGTATCGTAACGTCTAGTAGTGCCAATAAATTTTTTTAGTAGACTAGTCAGAGCAAACACTTTTATTACTCATTTAGTGATGTGTCCCCTGAATTTTGCTGATTAATATTATTACATTATACGAAATAGGCCTCATACAATTGATGCTCAGGCTGTCATTTATTGACTCATTCTCCTTTTCCTATCACTTCTTAATTTAGAATTTATATTTGAGCACTGTACCTACACCTGTTACTAGTAATGAAGCAACATACAGAAAAAGCAGTTTGACAGGCATATCGACAATTCTGACTTCAGTGTCGATTAACGATTGTTTTGAGTTACAGATGTTCATCACTTATAGAAATGCTGTCCTTGGTGTTTTTATATCTGCGTCATGACAACCTTGTTTATTAATGCTACTATCCAGGTATGTAAACGTTTCCACATCCTCCAAAGCTTTCACGTCAAGTGCTATATGGTTGATGCATTCTGTGTTTTAATATCAGAGGATTTTGCGTTTTCCCATGTGTATGTTCAGACCTACTGCTAAGAGATTGTTGCAAAATTGCCGTCATCTCTTTCATTTGCTGTGTCGAATAAAAGAGCTAGATTATCATTGAAGCCTAGATCGTTCAGCTGTATTCTAGCTGTCACTGACAAATGGATTGAGCAATGTTATCGGGTCTAGACTACCTGGTTGGGGTCCGTAAAACAATCGTAACCGACGGTTAGTGACTAAAAAACATGGCTCATAATCGTTTGCAATGGTGCAGGTGCATCCACTTTCTGTGTTCTTTCAAATCTTAATCTTCTAAATTCCTCATCACCCTTATCTTCCTCTTTTAAGATTTATTTTACTGGATTATACTTCTTGAATTCCATCTCCGATATATAATTTTCCCCACTACCACTAATACTGCTACTAACTCTACTACTATGGGATTTGAACTGGCAATGTAGTATGACCACTTGAACTGATATACGCAAGTATCAAGTACCGAACTGCAGCTGACTTAAATGAAAGATTTTTCACTTTATCTGTTTGATTTAGATTCGACAGCAAGTTGGAAGTTATTTCTTCATTTGCTTTTACAAGATAAATGTAGTTTATCTTGACTGAATCTAGACCTGGAAGCACAGATTGTAGTGCGATATAAGTAAAAAATGACTGAAAGAAAACTAGGATACGCCAAATAAGTAGAATTTTTGTGGATCACTTAGTTATTTGATTAGCTAGAACCCAACAATGTTGGTTTGACAAACTAGCCATTATAATTTCGTAATTTCGTATAGATGATTAGTCTAATCTCACTTAAAGCTGCGATTTGCGTCACACCGTACACGATGTAACTTTTATTCCCACAATAAATATTTGTTGTGTCGGCAGTTAAACCATTTATTTCCAAAATAACTAGAAACATTTACTGATCATTTCGGTTTTTGTCACATTTGTGAATAAAAGAGGTTAACTACCAAAAACAGACAAAAAGTTACAGGATACAAAGTTAATGAGTAATACAAGATATCTTAACAGTTGATTTACGAAGACCAATATGATATCCATATAACCACTTACTTCCAGGAGTGTAATTGCTTTATCAACACTTTTCTCTTTAACTAACTGGGTAGCTGATAAAAGCAAAGCCCGCGGATTTAACTCCTCTTGTAAAACTGTTTTCAATTTTGCAGTACAACCTTCCATCTGTAAAAAAATGAAACGATTCATTTGGAGAATTCATCATATAAAACTGATATAAAAGGTAAGATTTTCAAAACAGGTTAATACTGAAAGAATAACCACTGATAGCATAGTATGTGTACATTAATATATCTAAAACGTGAAATTTCAATTGAGCATATTATGTGACAAAGCAAAATTATTGTAAAGAATTAAGAACTAATATTGCTTGGAAAAAACACGTTAAATTAGTAGAAGCGATTATCAGTGAGACGAAGCAGTCTTCCAAAGGAAGATACCTGCCGGTCATAAGTATGTAAAACCTTGGGTGCTGGATAGTACTGTATGGTCACCGCTTTAACATCCTGAGTTAGCAAAAGCATAGCTTTCTAAATTGGTCTGCATAACATAATTGTGAATGGTACCCTTAGTTCCTTTGACTATGTTGCATAAAGTATCCACAATCTTGTTCTTCTGTCTGCATAGAGTTAACAGTTAAAAAAATTTGAAATAAAATATAAGGTCTGAACGGAATAACCATGAAACTGCACATCAGATAGTAGTTTAGCTGCAAGGTATCCAACATTTAGACGACAGACTATCTATTCTAAACTTGCTGTAAATACCTCAGTTTGGGTATTCAAACATTACCACTGGCCTCAATGTGAAAGTAGGTGCTCACAGCCCACTCAAATGATCATATATCCGGTGACTGACGCATAGATTTTAAATTGACCTCAATAATTTACGAGACTGCAAAAAATAATAACACAATACTGAATTTTTGAAGCAAGATGTTTTTATTGAATATCTGTCCGTAATTATTATCAAAATAAACAACTTCTTGTAGAGAAAAAAAATATCAATAAAATCACCAAAATTCGTTTTCAAACACGTTGTACAGTTCCAATTAAATTACATGAATCTTACCATTGATCCCAAAAGTATATGAGCTGAATGGATGCATTTCAGCTAATAACGTTAATAAAACAACTTTCTATAGTTAAGAGGAAGTATTTCTAAAACTGACAGTCACAAGTCAGAAACTCATATAGCTTTGTGTATGCACGTTCTGCCAAAAAGTTTGTGAAGGAATATTACTTACGCCTGTTACCCCAAATGGAGCATAGGCCGCCCACCAGTTTTCTCCAACCAACTCTGTCCTGGGCTTCTTTCTCCAGTTCTGTCCAATGTTTGTTCATTCCTCTCATATCTTTCTCTATTTCTCGGCGTAATGTATTCTTTGGCCTTCCTCTTTTCCTTTTGCCTTGAGGGTTCCATGTGAGGGCTTGTCTCGTGACGCAGTTAGGTGCTTTCCGCAATGTGTATCCTATCCACTTCCACCGCTTCTTCCTGATTTCCTCCTCCACTGGAATTCGGCTTGTTTTCTTCCACAGTTCGTTGTTGCTGATGGTGTCTGGCCAACGAATACGAAGTATTTTGCGTAGACAGCTGTTAATAAACACTTGTATCCTCTGGATGATGGCTTTGGTAGTTCTCCATGTTTCCGCTCCATACATTAGAACTGTCTTGACATTTGTATTGAAAATCCTTATTTTGGTGTTGATTGATATCTGTTTGGAGTTCCAGATATTTTTCAACTGTAGAAATGCAGCCCTTGCTTTGCCAATCCGTGCCCTCACATCTGCATCGGATCCACCTTGATTGTCGATGATGCTGCCCAGATATGTAAAGGTGTTAATCTCCTCCAAGGCATCTCCATCAAGAGTGATTTGATTGGTGCAAGTTGTGTTGCATCGGAGAATTTTGCTTTTTCCTTTATGTATGTTGAGACCTACTGCTGCAGAGGCTGCTGCTACACTGGTCGTCTTCGAAGTTGGGCGTCAACGAAGTCCTTCATTCTGTTTAACAATACTCTGTTGAAGACTTTGCCTGGTATTGAAAGAAGAGTGATGCCTCTGTAGTTCTCACACTTGCTGAGATCGCCTTTCTTTGGTATTTTGATCAGGTATCCTTCTTTCCAATCTGATGGTACTTGTTCCTCATCCCAAATCTTCTTGAAGAGGATGTGAAATATTTTCGCGGTTGCTTCTACATCTGCTTTCATTGCCTCTGCTGGAATGTTGTCTGGTCCTGCTGCTTTGCCGCTCTTGATTTGTCTGATGGCCATACTGATCTCCTCAATCGTAGGTGCGCCAATATTAATTGGGAGATCCGTGGATGCTGCTTCGATGTTGGGTGTGTTCAGTGGAGCTGGTCGATTCAATAGTTCCTTAAAGTGCTCTACCCACCTAATTCGCTGTTCGTCAGTGTTGCTGATTACTTAGCCTTCCTTGCTTTTCACTGGTCGTTCTGGTTTACGATCGATTCCAGCGAGCTTCTTTGTAGTTTCGTACAATTGTCTCAAGTTTCCGTCTCTTGCAGCCCTTTCCGCCGTCGTTGCTAGATCTTCCACGTATTTTCGTTTGTCAGCTCTGATGCTCTTCTTCACTTCCCTGTTTGCTTCTGTGTATGCAGCTTGTGCGGTAACTTTCTCCGCTCTTGTTCGGCTGACATTGATTGCTGCCTTCTTGTTCCTCCTTTCTTGAATTTTTTCAAGAGTACCAACAGAGATCCATTCCTTGTGATGGTGCTTCTTGCGACCAAGGACCTCCTGACATGTTGAAGTGATTGCCTCCTTGATGCCTTTCCAATTGTTCTCCAATGTTGCTCCCTCTCCATTGTGTAGATCCTGAAAGGCCTGGAACCTATTGGTGAGGGCTATCCTGAATTCGTTGAGCTTTACAGTATCCCGAAGAAAGGCCGTATTAAACTTGTGTGATGTTGTCTGTCCCGTTATCCAATGCTTCTTTAGTTTCAGTTTCATTTTGGCGATTAGCAAATGGTGATCTGAGGCTACATCAGCTCCTCTCCTGGTTCTCACATCCTCCATGGTCCTTCTGAACGTTTTGCTGATACAGATATGAACAATCTGGTTTTGAGTAGTGTGGTTCGGTGAAATCCATGTAGCTTTGTGCATGCGTTTGTGCGGGAATATTGTGCCACCGATGACCAGTTTGTTGAAGGCACATAGGTTTGCAAATCTCTCACCGTTTTCGTTTCTTTCTCCCAGTCCATGTCGTCCCATGATGTCTTCATATCCAGTGTTGTCCATTCCAACCTTGGCATTCAGGTCTCCCATAAGAATCGTCGAATCCTTTGGTGAACATTTCTCGACGATTGACTGCAGCCTTTCGTAGAATTGATCTTTGTCGTCGTCATTGTAGTCGTTGGTAGGTGCATAACATTGGATGACGTTCATTGTAATGTCCTCTTTCTTTGTTTTGAAGGATGCTTTAATGATCCTGGGTCCATGAGATTCCCATCCTATCAGTGCCTTTTGTGCATGTTTGAACAGCATCAATGCAACTCCTTGTGTATGTGAAGCATTTTCCTCTTCATGACCAGAGTATAACAGCAGTTCCCCTGAAGCTAGTCTCAGTTGTCCTACTTGTGTCCAATGTGTTTCACTGATTCCAAGCACCTCGACGTTGTATCTTTTCATTTCTGCCGCAACTTGAAATAGTCTTCCAGTCTCCCACAATGTACGAACGTTCCATGTACCTAAAAAAATGGTTGCTCTGGTTGTCAGAAGAGGCACCAGCCCCGTGACTTCCGAGGGAACTCGGCTTTCATCACGCGACGTCATAATTCTTCCTCCAACTCCCAGGGCAGAGTTAAAATGGTTTGAAGGAATATGGTGCTCCCTATAAATATCTTGTCGAAGGCACATAGATTTGAGGATGTAGTAGCTCAAAAAAACTCCCACCCAACACTAAAGTCATAATTTTCAGCGCAAAAATCAAGACAGTTAAATCCTATTGTCTGGAACAGAAACTTGGAAAGCTATAAAAGTCATCAATCAAAAGATACAGGTGCTTATTGATATTTATCTATACATGGTACTGCATATCCGTTGGTCGGACACCACTGAAAACAACAACCTACTGTGAAATAGAACAAGGCAGATTCCAGATGAGGAAGAAATTAGGAAAAGGTGGTTCAGGACACATATTGGAGAAATCTCCAAACTCCATCGCAATTTAAACCCAAACTTGGAACCTTCAGGGACAAGATGAAAGATGAAGACATATTGCGCTAAGAATTGGAGATAGACATGAAAATGAATAGCAATTGGGTATAACTGAATAGTAAGGCACAGGATGGGGTCGGTTGAAGAATGCTAGTCGGCGTCCTATGCTCCATTAGGAGGACTGATTTAAAATTCGAACTACAAATTTAAAGACTCTTCAAAGGTCCTTAATGCTTTACATAATCAGTACACTTCTAAAATATACAACACAGCTTGGAGTCCTGAAGCACACCTGGGAAGGTCTAGGGTTCTGCATGCAGCAAAAAATGTGACGGAGAAAGAATACTACAGAGTTATTTAAAAATTCTGAAACTGTACTTATTAATAGAAAACTTACTTGGTTCGTGTGCCAGTAAAACAAAGCTTGATTGATAAGCATATCAATGCGTTGGCGAGAAAAAAGTTTGAACTGTAAACCATCTGCGGAAGTCATCTTAATACGTTTACGGCTTTCGAAAACATTTTGATCTTGATTAATACAAACAATATTGTTGGCAGCTACTGCCAAAAGTGCAGGATCTGAAACTCTGATTCAAAACAAATAAAAAGGAGTGAACGAATTACGTGGGACATAGGTGTGAACAAGGATAGTAAAAAATCTAAAATGCTTAGTTAAATGGATGTCATTTGGTCTAATTATAATAAATATTAATGATAGGCGAATTTCTTTAGAAAAAACATACGGAAACATAGTAGTTGTATGTGTCACTTATCATGGATGTCTTATCAGACTTGATGGGTTGATGTTTGATGAAGTCTCCTGCGGAGCCCAACCAAGTAGCCTGAAACTATTAACATCACTCAGTCCACTTGTAAGTAACTAAACAGGTTTCTGCCAAGTTTTGATCTGGTCGCCTCTCGCTTTCTTCAAACCTACTCCTACATAACTAAACATTGGTCGTCGAGGCAGTCGATGGTTGGACATTCGTTTCGGGTAACCAGGAATAACATCTCATGTACCCGAATCGTTATCATTAGCGGCATGATGTGTTAAGTTATATAAGAAGGTTTAGTCGTGGATACAAGAGAGCTTTTAGGAATTGTATGACGGATTCGGTTGTGAACAAGTTGATTACGTATGTGGTTACGTGTTTGAGGGCAGACATCACTTCCTGGTTTCCCACACCGTGGATAGGTACTTCTTGAGGAAGCTGAAAAAGAAATCAGATTAGCGTTTGAGCGACCTGGGAGCGTGACCACAGGACCCAAGGGATAACTGCTTGAGACTGTTCTTGCACGGAATTTTTATGAGAAGTTTTTAAAGTGTTAGCTCAGCTCTTCAAATGGTCTTACCGCGGAGAAGGAAGTCCGTGAGGTAAGATGAGGTGTGACACTTTTAGGGTCGACTTTTACTTACCCTTTCTTTCCTTGTGAGAAGGAAGCATCGCTGCAAATGCTGGTTGTCCGAGGGGAACACCTTACTGCTGTCATACCCCTCTACAGTCAGCAGTGAAACTTCGCCCTCTGACCTTGAGTTGCTGCTTTTAGTCTCACCGTTCTCCTGCCTGGGATTGTAGAACCTACAGGGACACATGTTCCAGCCAATATAGTTCGGTTGGGTTATCACTATAGGCAAGCCCGACCACCATGTCCGAATGAAGTAGCGTTGACGATATCAAAGTGGTTAAGCCTCCTTGTGATACGAAATACTGGTATTAATATTAGTATGAGTATGACAGTACAAACACGTTATAGATGAGTGTTTGGGAAAGATTATTTCCCTTAGTTTCAAAGGCAATATTTATGGTCAGCAAGTTGTAATATGAAGTTAAAAAGAACTGCATTACCTTTGTCGAATGACTGATTGATACATTTGGTTTGCTTCCTCTTCTTTCTTGTTGAGCTGCAAAATATAGGCTCGTTGAACTCTGAAATGAAAATGTGGTGAAAAAATGAACAAGGGGTAATTTAATGCTGTGAACTGGAAGTGATTTTGTATCGTAACAGTTATCAAATCCGATTGCAGGCTTCGGGTTGCTAAAATAACGTCTCCAGGGAGATATGGATGGAAAACGACCGTAATGTGGACAACCTTGACGAACACCACTTGAAGTATTTAGTTTCAACGAAAGTTCGCAATAAGTTGTGAATCGCCCAGTAGTTTCCAGTAGAGAGCCTGTACTAGGTTAGTCTACATCCTAGGTACTCCTTTCAGTGGTATAAAACCAATGAGCCAACAAAGCAGGAAATTTACTTTTTCTAAACACCAACGTACATCGTGCTTGTTTCATGCCCAGAAGCAATCTGCCTCTTCTATTTTAGCGCCGTTTCAGTGCTTTCACATACAGTTTCTTTACTTGTTGAATTTTCGAGCAGTTAAAAGAATTGCGGTAGCTTGAATTAAACCAAACTTACAATAAATTTTTATCTGTCTACATAACAATTTTAATTCGACCAATGTACATGGCGTTCGGTCATATATATACATGTATATATATATATATATATATATATATATATATATATATATATATAAATGGAGGAAGAGCAAAAATGGCCAGCATCAAACTCTTACTTCATGCAATAGATCTTTTTGGGCCAGACATAAGGGAATTTTTATTTCAAATATAAATCCCTAAATAACTTTTGAAGTGAACAGAAGTAAACTTGACTAGCCCACATCAACAATATGGAAACAGTGCTCTTCCAAGTACTACTTGATTAACTGAATCGATCAATATTTTGAGACTGTGGACGGATTATAGTTTTTTACATTAGTATCCAACTCATTTATTCAAATACATAAAGTGGTAAAAAGGGGCACCAAAACAGATAAGCACCATATAAATCATTGGATTTTTTGTGCAATCTGGGATATTGTTCGGGTGCGCAAACCGAAACAGGCAGTCTCCTAGGGGATCATTCCCCCAGCCACTGACCTATAGATGGATTCTCCAAGCCCCCTGAGTGGATCCTCACACTGGTTAACTCGGTTTGAGAGCCGGACACTCGCTTTCTGTGTTCTCAGTTTCGTAAACACTAACCCCACCAAAAGAAGCCAGAAGTACGGTAAGATGTTAAAATACTGTCTTATTTCGAAATCTATATCACTTTAACTTTTTTGTTACATATACTGCAGTCAAAAAAACTCACGTCCCGTGATTTCATAACCTAGAGCAAAAAAGTGAATTTACTTTACCTAATACAGACCGTAAACAGGGGTGGAAAATGATAATTTAAATTTTCGTACCTTATAGGAGCTAATTCTACATTCTTTTCTTCTTCAGTTACTTCCGGGTCTTCGGAGAGACACAAATTACACATATCTGCAATATTCAGTTAAGAGAAGTTAAGTATCCTACTTTCAGCATCATCTAACAATCTAACTGCCAATTGAAGATCACCACGTCCAAGCTGATAACATGCCAGATTAAACTTCCCTTCATACATTTGTGGATTAAAATCTAGATCCTTCAAAATAAAATTGTGTAAGTCTATTCTCACCAGATTAATGTTATTAAAACATGATTCAGCAGCAGCTACCGCTGTCAAATTCGTAAGCCGTTCTTCGCTATAATCATCCTAAAGGGGTAAGAAATTAGGCAAACCACTAACTTGAGAATTTCGAATCACTGTTCGCAAGCATGAATATGCATCAGCGAAATCACCTTTTCTGTACAACTAAAATAAATATGTGATTACAGCCGTAAGAAATACGTACCACTTGGGCTTTTAGTTCCTGAACTTTCGGGTTGTTCACGTCGGCTGCTTCTAGAGTTTTTGCAGCTTCAGTGAGACGATTGAGTCTGTATTCAGCGTAGGCTTTCTCAAAAATGACATGACTATAATAAATTAGGCAGTATTGAACAGCTCTACATACTTGATCAGTGCTGAGTTTTTTTTTAAGAAACTCAAACATTCTTCATATTTTTCGGCTCGAATAAGGGCAATAACCTTGCACTGAAAAGCTTTAATTTCACCAGGATAATTCGTAAGAACTGTGAACGGAATATAACATGAAAGATTAGTGGCGAGACTACAATTTACAAATGAACATGTGAGATTAACGACAAGTCTAACTTTTAGTGCGAAATCCAATCATCTATATGATTAAGTACCATTTCGAGACCACAAGTGATATCGGCTTGTGATGATAACACTGAACTAAACTACTAACCCTAAACTTTAACACCCAATCTTAATCCTAATTCTATTTTGGCTTTTGAATACGTGGATTTCTTAAAAGATAATGTTGGCGTCACCTAAGAATTCGTTTAACAATTATATTCTCTCTATACTTATACTAAAATTTCAAGCGAAGACAACAAACAAAAAATTATTATAGGGCATGTGTTCAAAAGAATGAATGTTGAAGTCCAGCAAAAATGACAAAGGCATTGTGATTGAGTTGCCTCGATTACGAAAGCATACATAATAAAAAAACTGGGGCGACTAGCGGCTAACACTTAATGAATAAGTAATGATTTATTGAGAGGAACTATTTTTTTATTTATATACAGGACGTACACCTTGAAAACCATAACGAAGGTAGCTAGGAGAACAAAGCAGAGTACCGCGAAGTTACTTAAAATTGAGTAGGTATGCGATGCAAATCATCATCTTCAATTCTCCATGGAATCATAAAAAGATGGGGGGTGAAAACGAACATTTCGCAACATGGCTAGATATAAAGAATCAAAACGCACTTCTCCCAGAAATATTAATAATTTTTTCATAAGCCTGAGCACTACAAGCTTTGTTCAGATCTGAATAAACAGACTGGATGTCGAACGCCTTATCGTTTGCCATTTGCAAACGTGTCAGGTAACGGGAGCGTCATACAACGCGCGCTCCCAATACAATATCCAATATATCTAATATCTTTTTCACAAGCTAGTATAAATCACTTGATTTCTTTGCTCTCGATTCTTTTTCATTCAGTACAGTTCTACGTGTTCGGTATTGTTCAGTGAAAGTGTGTCTAGACACTCGACGGTCGAATTCTAGTCAGTTGGCGGGTAGTTGTGAGTTTGTATGTCCTGTGATTTGAATAAAAACGTTTGTTTCAGGGCAGTAGGGTTTCTGGATACCAGCAGCTATGGCATCATCAGACCGGAAATCATTTATTGATGATGTGGACAATCATAAATAGAAATTTCTATCTTCTTCATTTTATCTTCTTAAAGCTGTCGACTGAGTGGTCTGTAGTAACCTCGGCTGGGAGAGCATTTCAAGTTGCGACGACTCTTAATGAGAAAAAGTGTGCACTATCCTGAGTATTCTCCCTTTTCGAGGACTGCATCAAGGTGAGTGTTGGCGATGCATCGGTACGGTGTTCACGTTGGGATGGTTTGGCGTTTCGAGCTCGACTAACATCTAATCATCTGCAAATCTATATTTCAAGTGCTAAAGCTGCTTTTGTTCGTCTTAATGAGCTGCCAGTCAGTATTTTGCATCGAGATCATCAATTAAATACCTATCAATCTAAAAAGCAGAACTTGCGTCAGGCAAATCCCTCAACTATTGCTTTCGTTGCCTCTGATGGAATGTTGTCTGGTCCTGCTGCTTTGCCGCTCTTGATTTGTCTGATGGCCATACTGATCTCCTCAATCGTAGGTGCGCCAATATTAATTGGGAGATCCGTGGATGCTGCTTCGATGTTGGGTGTGTTCAGTGGAGCTGGTCGATTCAATAGTTCCTTAAAGTGCTCTACCCACCTAATTCGCTGTTCGTCAGTGTTGCTGATTACTTAGCCTTCCTTGCTTTTCACTGGTCGTTCTGGTTTACGATCGATTCCAGCGAGCTTCTTTGTAGTTTCGTACAATTGTCTCAAGTTTCCGTCTCTTGCAGCCCTTTCCGCCGTCGTTGCTAGATCTTCCACGTATTTTCGTTTGTCAGCTCTGATGCTCTTCTTCACTTCCCTGTTTGCTTCTGTGTATGCAGCTTGTGCGGTAACTTTCTCCGCTCTTGTTCGGCTGACATTGATTGCTGCCTTCTTGTTCCTCCTTTCTTGAATTTTTTCAAGAGTACCAACAGAGATCCATTCCTTGTGATGGTACTTCTTGTGACCCAGAACTTCGTGACATGCTGAAGTGATTGCCTCCTTGATGCCTTTCCAATTGTTCTCCAACGTTGCTTCCCCTCCATTGAGTATATTGTGCAAGGCCTGGAACCTATTGTTAAGGGCTATCTTGAATTCGTTGAGTTTTCCGGTATCCCGAAGAAAGGCTGTATTAAACTTGTGTGATTTTGTCTGCCCGGTTGTCTAGTGTTTCTTGAGTTTCAGTTTCATTCTAGCGACCAGCAAGTGGTGCTCTGACGCTATGTCAGAACCTCTCCTGGTTCTCACATCCTCCATAGTCCTTCTGAACACTTCGTGACCAGTGTATAACGGCAGTTACCCAGAAGATAGTCTCAGTTGTCCTACCTGTGTCCAATGCGTTTCACTGATGCCGAGCACCTCGAGGTTGTATCTTTTCATTTCTGCCACAAATCGAAATAGTCTTCCAGTCTCCTACAATTTACGAACATTCCATGTACCTAAAAGAATGACTTTCCAGGGAACTCGGTTTTCATCACGCGACGTCATAATTCTTCTTCCAACTCCCAGGGCAGAGTGAAAATGGTTTGAATTATTTGTTCTGGTTAGCGTATTTTTGGCAAGTTAGTTTTAGTTGTGATGAGGGCGCCAACCCTATTTCCAACCCCTCCTCTTTTATCCGGGATTGTAACCGGCAGTAGCCTCGAAGAAACTACAGGCCGAGTTTATTTCCTACGAACGATATTTTATATTACAGTCTTGATTAGGTTTGATAACCCTTCCACTTTTCGTTACATCAGCATATCCGTGATCACACATCTTTATTATTTTACCAGTTATAGACGTAGATTGTCAAGAGTGTTCTTCAAGAGACATCGAAGCAGACTTTTTTCAGAAGACAGTAAAATTGAAACCAGCAATTAAAATTTTGAACATTAGCAAATCAGCCCTATTTTGCAAATACATACATCAGAAAACGCTAGATTTATGCATCAATATTGTGTTATAAATAGTAATGTAAATCACTATAATTTATATACATGATTGATTTGTTTCCTGATATTCGTCATTGGTTCATTTCTCATGTCTCAGGTGTCTTATATATAACAAGGAAAACTTTGGTTTACGATGCCGTAGATGCAAAAATGCTATTAGTAAATTTTTTGGATAGATTAATGTTTGTTGACATGAAACTCAAAGGTCCTCGTTTAATCTTATTTGGAGCTTGTCAGCTACAAACACCTGCTTCCCAGAGTTGTTGCTTAATCCGGGACACCTACTCAATACCATTAAATTGAATGGCACTATCATGTCTACCCTCACAGAGCACATATATTTTAGAGTTACTGATCAATTTCCTTCCTAAATATCAATGGGAAGATTTAAATAATCAGTATTAATACACTATTACAAGGTTATTCCTAATATAAAAGTTTGTAAATAAATATTTTATGTAATGATGATTGCTAAACCTGGAATGCATGCTTCCGGAGACTATAGAAAAGTTTCGTAAGTAAAGTTCCAAAATAAATAGATTGGCAAGTCTTGGATGCTAATGCTGAGCTTTTTGCTTTTGCAGGACCAACCATAGGTGAAGATACTCAGTTGCGTGTTCGAACTAGATCACCGATAGGTACACCGGGCTCTGCATCTTAATTTAGTAGCAGTGTGATATGCTTCGTGGGTATTTGGTCCAACATAGAGAAGCCAAAGTTGTCGGGTGTGTTTGTAACGTGGGGCTAGTAGGGAATCTATATTTCGACAAGGTGTACAAAAAATAGAGCTTAGACTAAAAACATGATTTGAAATTCACAATTAAACGCAAGAGAGCCCAACATCACAATGGGGGAAAAACTAGTTTATCTGACCAGCATTCATGACAATGGGGCAATGAACTAAATCTATCACGCCTGTGGAGCAGAACATTTTGTTTAATTACTGCTCCTTTGGATACGGCAGAAAGTAATTAATCGGTGATATTGCGGTTGCTTTTCCGTTTCAACCACGTCTACGACTCACGTTAGTAACCTTGCACTAGTTTCACTCCCCACCAAGAAATACCATTACTAGCAGATTTGGACAATTTTGGTGAAAAAGAACCTACTCATAACTTCTTGAGCTACAGCGTTAAGAAACCAATAAGTGAGGTGTCATCAAAGCATCAGACCACCATGCCTTCTTAAATATATCCCTTAAATCAACATTATTTCTAACAATTTAGGTTCTTTTTTATTTCCTCTATTCATAAGATTATTTGCCCATTCGTTATCTTACCAAATGCAAGGGAACAGTTTGTGTTCAAATATAGAAAAAGGTCTAATTGTTTATACTTTTGCATTATCCGACATTATTATCTGCTGAGTCATGACTCATCTTTCAACAGGAATATTTTCTGTTCTGCTCCTCGCTCCTTCTCTTGATTTCTCTTTTTCAACACCTTATTCTCCTCCCTAGATATTAGCCTGGATAACTACCAATGACTTGGTTACTTAAGATGTTTGCCTGTTTGCCTCATCAATTGCTGTTATGTGCTGGCCTCGATTTACGGTGCACTGTTTCCCAACCAGAGGTGGTTCTACGCAATGCAACTCATGCTAATTATCGTATTGTACATTGCAGAGTCTTAAAAATTATCTCTAAACCTGTGTGAAAAATTATGGCCATCTATAAGTATTCGATTTACCTTTTGAAATATTTAAGTAAGTGAACAACCCTTTACAAAAAAATGTGTTGGCGATTTTAACATTTTGATTTTCCACATATATCGGCATACCTCCCGTGACATGTTGTTATTTTAGAATAAATTATTATTAGCTGTAATAGTGATGAGGAAAATGATCTTTAATTCTACATACTTCTTTGGTATTCACAATTTTTTTCTTTGCAATGACCATCCCACGAAATAAAGTGACGTAAAATTTGAACAGCACGAGCTGTTTAATATCTGATCAATGATTACACACTCGTAAATCTGATACCATCAAACATTACTCGAAATATTTTATCAGCACCACTATTTGATTTAGAAGTAGGAAAGAAGTAAGTACGATAAAAAGCTTTGTTTAAGGCTGCTATTTTGAAGCAGACCAGTTTATATCCGAAAGAGAACAGGTTTCAAATTGAACGTTTAAAAATCTCTCCCTGAATGGCCGATGGGTGACGAAAAAAGGAATATATAGAGACATAAATCCATAGTTCTAAAATTTTATTCCCGTTGATAGAGTACCACCTAAAACTATTTTGTTTATGAATGCAGAAGCAGAACTAATCAGACTTTAATTCCGTCAGACCGCTATTAATTTCAGGCTCCGTTGCTTTTAAATTGAAGCATCAAACAAGCTCATCGTTTTGGACGTTTCTGTAAACATGAGACACTTTCAACGTATGGCACAAGGCATTTCCTTAGCTTCATCTCCCAGAGGACTCCCGTCTTTATTTTAATGAATAAAATGAAAGTGACAAAGAACTTAGAAATTATCATTTCCCCCTGAAGAGTGCGGTAAGTATAGACTGGATGACGATAATGAGCGATACTTAATGGTTTTGATAATAACATGGACGAATATGCTGATACAAATGGATTATTAGACGTGCATCGACAAGTAGAGACACAGTAATAAACCTCGGGATAACATTATGGATAAATCGCAAGTGTAATGCAATTTTTCAGACTTCAATGCAGCTGGAACCTATATACAAATTATTCCATTTTCATGATCAAAAATATGGATGCATTAGAAAACAGTAGCATAATATGACATAATTATAGAATCATATAATTTAGTACCACGTACAGAAAGCCAACGAAATTTTTGTCATCGAAAAAGGTGAGCAATTCCAAGTAGCGCTAATGGAGCATACGATATGACACTCGCACACACAGTCAAATTCCATATTAATTTAATCCAATTTTCTCATGTAAAAAATTCATTTTTCCCCATCAACATACAAAAGAATGAATTCATCCAGATGCCACATAAAATCGCCCAAATCGAAATATAACGTGTCACTAACCAGATCGGACCGAATAGGATTTGGATCGCATTCAAACATTCGACGTAATAAAGGCGTCACCACCAGTTCTTAAATCATAATAACCAGAAAAACTAGAAGAGGTTCGCATTCCGACGTTAGTAGTGAATCAAAAGTCCCAGGTTTTATCAACAGGACTATAGAAAACTCCCAGCGCCGTTCGATAGTGAACATTAGATTTGAAAATTATAAAACTGACGAGACATGGCTATCCACGGACGACGAAACAAGCCTATAAGTCATGGTCTTCCAGTGCGACTGGGTACAGAAAATTGGAGGTGGAGTGGCGATATACATTAACAACCACTTCGGAGCCGTAAAACCACACAGCACACAAATGACTGATGCGACAGACTCATACCGGAACAACTGCAACGTGAGTGACACTCAATAACTGATGACAAACATTTGCCCACCCTCCTCATCTACTAAGCTCCAGTAAAATAAAGTGGTGGGTTATGGACGGAAAACACTGAAACATGGATTATTTGAAAAGAAATGACTAGCTCTCGGTCGAAGATGTTCATGTCTACACAACATTAGGAAGTAGCAAAGATGGTTCACCCTTACACTTCTGTACTCTCACACAATCTCCAATACTAATTACTTAACATATCCTTCTTTCAGTACGGTTCCAAGTGTTCGTTAATGTCCATTGGCTGATAGTTTAGCCACACGACTACACTAATTCTAGCTGGTAAATTTGTGAGTCCCGTGATTTGAGCAAGTTAGTTTATCTCAGGATAGTTGGGTTTCTGGATACTAATAGCTACCACACTCGCAGGCCGAAGATCAGTTAGTTGCAATGTGTGAAATAATCAGGATAAATTTTCGTTGCTAACGAGAAAGTGTAAAATTTTAGAACTATGAATATAAACGAATAAGTCAATTGGTTCATACTGGTTCTCGAAAAATATTTTTGATATTAGATGCGATGGACAGAAATCCGGACGTAAACAAACTTGATCTCGGTTTCTGAGCTGTCCTCGAATACCCTCTCGAATAGTCAGTCGTGAATGGAAGGAAGGTATGAGATATATCATGCCGAAATCATTTTACAGAATACGGTAATGCAGCAATCAATCGTCTCGCTACCCACGGTAAGATAGTGGAAATAAGATGAGGCATCTCAGATTGTCCTGATAAGATTGGTCAGTGATACCACTATCCATTCTGTTGAACGCGTCCTCATGATCCGCTTCATAACAAAAACATGAAATTGCTGCTTTAATCTCATTTTCCGAATGCGGCCGAACGGATTTCGAGTATAGTACCCTAAATATTTCCGTATCCAGGCAATAAAGTGACTTACAAATAGACTATAAGACACTTAAGGCTTTCGTAGTGGCTTTTCGAGAACTGGTATAAACCAACTGACTTCTTTTTCTTTGATTACGGTTCCACGTGTTCGTTAATGTCCATCCGCTGATAGTCTATCCACTAGACTGCACTAACTCCAGTTGATAAAATTGTGAGTCCGGTGGTTTGAGTAAGTTTCGTCATATTATTATAAATTCTTCGGGATGATGCGTATAGATTTATTTCTTATGGCTCGAACACTACAGCCGGCTAAACTGCTGCCTGGTAATGTGGCAGCAGCTGATTACGCCCATTCGACCTGAAAAATAGGAACTTGGATTGCATAGTTTATAAGTCTCGAAAGAACTACCTCGGCGACCATAGCAGTGAGTCAGGAGAAGCATCTCATTTAAGACAAGCTTTTTTATTGGTACGAAATTAAGAAGAATTTAGGAAAGAAGAAATTTAATTATCAGGCTTTGACACGTGGGTATTGGACATTGTACTTGTTGCTGCACGATTCGGTCGTTCGGCTACCGTCGTAATTCAGTACATTTCCTTAATATGACATCTGAGCCTTCCTGGAAGCCTCTCGGTCTTTTCTACGTCGAGTATCCTAAAGGTAAAAACCATTTTTTATTTACGTACTTCAAGCGGATACTTTTGGGAAACTACTGGCGTATTCAAGTATGGTGCCAATATTCATTATTTTCAGTACCATAACCCTTATTGTGTCGAGAAGAGATCTGCATACAGTATGACCGATTGTTAAATAATCATTCGGAATTCAAGATATTCTACTTCTGTGGTTGTTTGATCAATGAATTAAGTAATTATTTCCTCAAATCGCTTATTATGCAACCAAGGCCTTTCCCATCCAGTTTGTTTATAATACTTACAGTTTATTGAAGTTGCAGTTCACATAGGTATTGAGTCATCAGGTATGCCCTCAAATCACGCACAGTTCATGGGCTTTTTCTGTGCCTACATAGCACTATTTCTCTTCATAAGGTTAGTGAAGTCCTTAATTATTCAATTATTCAGGCTCAATCAGCGATCTTTTAGCCGTCAGTTTACAGTATTTATTTGCTCGGTCTGTGCATCGATTACCGCAATAGTTTGCTATAGCAGGTATCAAGAGTCATTCCAATTATTTCAAGGGTTTATTTATTGTATCATACTTTTACCCAAGTTTTAGTCGGGATGACTATAGGTGGATTTTTCGGGATGATCTGGTTCTTGGTTGTTCACTTTGCAATAACACCAATATTTCCTCGAATAGCTGACAGGTAAGTTATTTATTGTGACCGGAATCAATTTTTGTTGTCTGTGTTTTCAAGACTAGTCGCACATGTCATATTTCTTTCGAAAAACTATGTAAGGTCACTTTTAAAAGAACCGTTAGGCCAAATAATATGCGAGAGAAGCTGAACTTTTCTTTTTACTTTTTGGTTTTAGTGAGAGCTCTGACTATATAGCTTGTACAGTGGTTTCGCAATCTAATTAGCAGTTTGGTGACTGCGTGCGGGCTTGGTGTTTTTAGAATGCGAACCATTGTAAGATGAAGATACATGTTTTGTTTATATATTCATTTATAAAATATTGATTGCTCACCCGATCTGATTCAGGAAATCGTAACATGTTACTCTGAAATTTTATACATTATAAATCTTGTATGACATGAGTAATGTCCATATCTATGCTGTGATTTAAGTGCGCTGTACAGTTATTGTCAGTCAGTCAGTCAGTCAGTTGCGACGTAAGAACTTCGTACGTATGTACATAAGTTCATGTTACCATACCACATGAGCACAGAGACGCAAATGTCAAATCAAATCCCATAGTGATAGAGATAGTACGGGTAATAATGGTAATGAAGAAGACTAGGGTTCGAAGATATTATTCAAGAAGTATAATTCAGTGAGATAAGGTTGGAAAGACAAAGGTAGGGGTGCTGACGAATCCAGAAGATTAGGATTCGAGAGAGCTCAAAGAATGGATGCACTTGCGCCATTGCAAACGATTTTGAGCCATGTCGTTCAACGTCTCTAACCATTGGTAACTTTCGTCTCGCGGACCCCAACCATGTAGTCTACATCTACCAACATGACTCAGTCCACTTTTCAGTGACTTCATGGATTTGTGTCACATTTTGGTCTGACCGCCCCTAGTTTTCTTCCAACCTACTCCTATACCTCAAAACAGTTATTGTGAATTATATGTTTAATTAGGGAAATGAAACGTTGATAAAATAGTTCGGAATCCTACTCATTTGTACAGACACATCCACTTTTTATTATTGCATTAATCCTTCCTCTACTACTATGCGATTCGAACTGACAATTCCATCTCTTCGCGCTTATTTGGTATGACGGCTTGAAATGATGTACATACGTACGAAGTTCTACGTTGTAGCTGACTGACTGACATGCAACGTAGAACCTGACACATTCGCATCGGTTCTAGTTGCCTCACCGTTTTATGACATATCATGCCAATTCGGTTATTTTTATATAACCTATACCTAATTATTCTTAATGCCCTTGGATTTGTATTAGTAGTGTCGTCCCTCTACATGGACGTGTTGTTGGGAAAATAAAACACGTGCCAGGTTCTATATTGCTTATGACTAACTGGGACACATCACAGTAGTATGCCACCATAGACGGAAGTTTGTACATGAAACAATATATCTGACTAAATATTAAGAGTATATAAAAAATAAACAAACTGTTTGGACCTTTATGTTTTCCAGCTCCATTCTCTGCACTTATATTAACTTAATGTTTATCACTGAAAAAAGCAACATTCGAATACGATGATACATTTGTTGCAGTTGTCACAGCTTCCAAAAGCAGATAAATTACACGGAAAATTAGTCTGGTACATTCATATCTGAATCCACATCGATTTACTCTATTAAAAGAGCGAAAGTTAATCAGTCAGCTACAACGTAAAACTTCGTACGTAGCGATTTCAGTTCGGGTTGCAATACGTCGTTAGTACACACACGAAATTATCAGTATAATTAAGTGCGACAATTCTAAAACAGGTGAAGATGAATTCAGAAGATTATAATTTGAGAAAAGTCAAAGAGTGGATGTTCCTAGGCCATTGCAAATGATTTTGAACCATGTCACTCAAGGTCTCCAACCATCGATAACTTTCGACTTGCGGACCCCAACCAGGTAGTTTACACCTATCAATATGACTCAGTCCACCTGCAGTGACTTCATGGATTTGTGCAATGTTTTGGTCTGGCCACCCTTACTTTCCTTCAAACATACCCCTACACCACAAAATATGGCTCGTTGGTGCTGGGGCATGCGCAACACAGGTCCTAACTACCTCAACTGATGAAGCTTGAATACTTCACCAATTGATCTGCCATCTTTACCTAGTACTCGTTTCCTAACAACAGCATTGCTTACTCGGTGGTCGAAGGATATAAGAGCAATGTTTCGAAGACATCTATGGTCGAAAATCAGTAACCTACGAATATCCTCGCTTCTTATTGGCCATGTTCCGCATCCATGAAGTAGACTCGTCCTTTGGCTAGCTAACAGATATCCCGCCAACGCCGTAAGTGACATAAGTTGACAAAGGCCAGTCGAGTCTTCTGTATCCGCGCTCAGATTTCGTCAGACACTAGGCTATCAGCACTGATGAGACTCCCCAGATAAGTGGGGTGGTCGACACGCTCAACTACTTCACTCACTATCACTAGTTCAGGTGTCGACGCAAGCCAATCCTGAAGCAACATTTCGCATTTCAAGGGGGAAAACCGCATCCCGAACATGCATTGTTGCTTAAGGTAGTCGGGAGACTGCATTTTGTCAGCGTCTTCATCAAGTAGAACTATGTCATCAGTATATTCTAAGTCAACAAGCGAGTCTCCTGGTAGAAGGTCCACCCCTGGGAAGTCAGACGAAGATAATGTTATATCTAGAAGCAATTCTATGACAAAATTAAACAAGAACGGAGAAAGTTGACATCCCTGAAGTAATCAATTTCAATGACAGTTCGTCATAAGCTCTCACTCGACCAGTAGTGTTAGAGTAGGGAGCTTCTCTGATACACTTTTCGATAACAGGCACTGCCACATAGCCTCACAATCAACAGAATCCAATGCCGCCTTAAGGTCAAGGAACAAAGCAATAGTGGGACCCCGAAATGTGTCTACGTTCCAGGACATGTCGTAGTGTGAAGATGTGGTGTATACATCCACGTCAAGGTCTAAAACCAACCTGGTTTTCTCGAGTCTTCTCTTCACGAGCTCTAGTTAAGCATCGGAGTATCATTGATACTAAAATTTTAAACACTATATTAGTTAGACTGATTCCTCTGTGATTGTCACAAGAGGACCAGTCAGATGGAATTATATGCAGTCCCCAGATTCTACCTAAGATCTCCGTCAATCTAACTGCTAAAACTGGACCACCATTCTCAAAAATCTCTGGGGTACGCCTGTCAGGGCCTGCTACTCTCCCTCGCCTTAGATTTCGTATAGCTTTTGCAACTTCATTAAGAGTCGGAGGACTTACATCGATTTGCCATTCAGGATGACCGGAGTTCGTGGGTAACCGAAGTGTGGCTGCGGGTTAGTTGAATTGATCCCTGAAGTGTTCTGCCCATCCTTTTCTGGGATAGTTTCGCTAACAGATGGAATTCTAATAGCGGTTTCCTTGATAACGCGGAACAGTTGTCTACTGTTACATATTGTCGCTGCCTTTTCCATCTCTCTTGCTTTCGCTACCCACCACTGTTCGCGATCACTGCGTAGGCTTTTTATCAGCCTGCGCTTAAGCTGACTTCGCTCTTCGTCATGTTCAGAGCCAGGCGGGGTGAGTTTCCGAGCGTCTATCCGTTCGGCAGATGCTACTGAGATCCACGACTTCTTCCTGAGCTTATGATTTACCTTACTAACAGATATTACTGCTGTTTCCACAGCTTTTTGGATATCATTCCAAGCTGCCTCCGGAAAGGAATCACTTACATGGTCGCCTAACTGTTTTTCTAGTTGTTCCTGAAACATATTTTTAGCTATGCTATCACTAAGTAGAACCCTAAGAGGTTTTCATGTGGTGTCTTTCCTGCGTCCAGTAAGTCGCAAACAAATACGCGCTCGCACTAAAGCATGATCTGAATCTGATGCTTTACCTACACCAGCGAGGCCATGGGAAGCAGCAGTGGGCTTTTTTCAGATACACGGAGCGTAAATTAGAACTGTTCTTTATTTGGAAAAGGTGAAGTTAAGTTAATTACTCTACTCTCATTTTGTACGCGCGTTTCGCAGCGTTCATCGATGTGTAAGATACATTTTGTTAGAAAATAAGCCAACAAGACACACTTAGTTGTTTATTTTGAAATTAGTCGAATATTTGTATGCTCAGTGTCATTGATCAGTTTAAAACTGAAGTGTGTGCAGGAATTATATAATGTAACTGTATTTCATTGCAATTAATCTTACCGTCTTATTTCCTTGTGACTCGCCTGTATTGAATAAAACATTGATCATTCACAGATGGCATGTCTTTATTCTCTCTTATACCGTTAATCTGAGTTAAACCACAGGCCATGTGACAGTACTCTTAATTCATAACACTACCTCAATATGTTTGAAGAATGTTCAGAAATTACTTCTGAATTATCTCCGGAAGTATCTTGAATTTAAAGTCCTCATTACCTTTATGAGCTAAACCAGGATGCTGTGAAAAACCAGTAAACATTTACCTTACGGTGCCAAATTGTAAACCGTTCGCAACTGCTTTTTCATGACCTATTGCTTTTGACAATTAATACCCTGCATGTTTCTGTTATGGATCTGAAATAATGAGTTGCTCTTTCAGAGAAAAATGCAGCATAAAATATTTGCACGTTGTCGTAATAACTGCTCTTATGGTTGTTTTTTTGCAGTTGGATTGGTCAATTACTGATGCTACAAGACTTTACACATATCAACAACCTTATACATTTCGAATATACGGTTGTGAAGAACTATATTCGGTGAGTAAACGGTTTTTGTCTGTAGCTATCCAAAACTAAATTTTCAAGCAGTTATATATACATATACATACATATCCGAGTTCCTCCCGAAGTCACTAAGCCAGTGTCCATTCTGGCAACCAGAGACCTTCCACGGTGTGAGCAACCGGGATAAGAGACACGGACAGACAGACAGATACAATGCAGTTCAGGTTGCCATGCACCATCAGCACGGAGACGCAGCTGTCAGTCCAAATCCGACAGTGATAGCAATAATAAAAGTATTAGCAGTAATGGAGATTAGGGAGTGAAGATATGATTCGAGAAGTATAATTCAGTAAGATAAATTCCGAAGGAGAAAGGTAGAGATTATGAGGAATGCAGAAGCTTAGAATTTCATAGAACACAAAGAGTGGATGCACCTGCGCCATTGCGAACGATTCTGAGCCATGTCGTTCAACGTCTCTAAACATTGGTGACTTTCTTCTCACGGACCGCAACCAGGTAGCCTACATCTACCAACATGACTCAGTCCAATTTTCAGTGACTTCATGGATTTGTGTCATGTTTTGGTCTGACCGCCCCTAGCTTTCTTCCAACCTACTCCTACACCACAAAACAGTTATTGTGAATTATACGTCTAATTAGGGAAATTAAACGTTGATAAAATAGTTCGGAATCCTACTCATTTGTGCAGACACATCCACTTTTTATTATTGCATTAATCCTTCCTCTACTACTATGCGATTCGAACTGACAATTCCATCTCTTCGACACCTGAACTAGTGATAGTAAGTGAAGTAATTGAGCGTGTCGACCGCTCCACTTATCTGAGGAGTCTCATCAGTGCTGATAGCTTAGTGTCTGACGAAATCTGAGCGCGGATACGGAAGACTCGACTGGTACTTGTGAACTTATGTCACTTACGGCGTGGGCGGGATGATTGAATTCGTCTGTGTACTAACGAGGTATGGCAGCGTTAACTGATATGTGTACGTACGAAGTTTAACATTGTAACTGTCTTTCTGAGTTTTGCATAGTCCGGTGACCAGCGCCATTCAACCCGCTCTTTCATCGGCTTTCTTTCTAGTTCTTTCCATTTTCTGTTCGCTACTTCCAATTGTCGGCGTAATTTATTTAATCTTTTTTGTTCCTTCATCTTGAGGATTGTCTTGTGACGCAGTTCGATTTATTCCTGAATGTATGTTCAACCTATCTCCAGCGCTTCTTCCCGACTTCTTATTCTGCTGGAGTCCGGTTTGTTCTCTCCAACAGAAAGTTGTTGCTGTTGTCTCGGCATCGGATCCTCAGTATCTTGTGCGCACAACTGTTAATAAACACTGGAATTTTTCTGGATGATGGATTTGGTAGTTCTCCAATTTCCCGCCTCACACAGTAGAACTTTCTTGACATTTGTATTAAAAATTCTGACTTACGTGTTAGTTGATGTTTGTTTCCAGTTCAAGTTGTTGTTCAATTGTAGAAATGCTGCCCTTGCTCTGCCAATCAGCGCCTTCACATCTGCATCAGATCCAATCTGCCCATCATTTATGCTGCACAGCTATGCACGGGGTTTCACATCCTCCAAAGCTTTCACATCAAATGTGATTTGGTTGGTCCATGTTGTGTTGTGTCAGAGTACCGTGCTTATCGCCTTGTGTATGTTGAAACCTACAACTGTGGAGGTTACTGCTACACTGGTCGTCTTCTCCTGAATTTGTTGTTGCGTGTATGATAAAAAAGCTAGATCATCTTCGAAGTCCAGCTGTATTCAAGCTGTCCACTGTATTCTATGTTTCCTTTGAGATGTTGACATCTTAATAATCCAGCCGATCATCAGGAGAAAAAAAGTCGAAATTGAGTAACCTTGCCTGATATCCGTTTGCTAATTGTCTGCAATGAGTCTGTGAGCTGTCCTTTGTGTATGGTTGTGCAGTTTAATTGATCTTAAGAATTGCGTATAATTGCGAAAATCTTCTCAGGCGTGCAATAGTTTCGAAGATGGTTCCATGACGCCCTCCTGTCCACACTATCAAACGTTTCCTCGTAGTAAACAAAATTGATGTACAGTGGTGAATCCTACTCGTTGATTTTCCTGCAATAATCCGTAATGTTACAATTTAGCCGCTACACAATCGATCCTTACGGAATTCAGTCCACTGATTTCAAAGGTGGGCGTCTACTGAATCTTTCATTCAACACTCTTTCGAACAATTTTCCTGGTTTTAATTGCAGAGTGATGCCCCTGTAGTTCTCACACTTGCTGAAATCGCCTTTCTCTGGTATTTTGATAAGGTCTTATTTTTTCAGGTTTCTTGATACTTGTTCTTCATCCCAAATCTTGTTGAAGAGATTGTGGAATATTTTTGCAATTACTGCTTTCAATACCGCAGTTGGTATGTTGTCTGGTCCTGCTGCTTTACCTCTTGATTTTTTGGATAGCTATACTGACCTCTTCGATTTCTGGCGGCTCAGCACCAATTGTGAGGTTTATAGGTGCTACTCTGAAGCTGGGTAGGTTCAGTGGGGCTGTTTGATTCAAGAGTTCTTCGAAGTCCTTTACCCACCTGTTTCGCTGTTCTTCAATATCTGTGATTGGTTTACCTCTCTTGCTTTACACGGTTCGTTCGGGTTCACTATATTTTCAAGCAAGTCTCTTCGTTGTATGGTATAACTGTTCTACGTTTCCACCTCTTTCTGCTTTTTCTGTTGTGGTGGCTAGATCTTCATATTTACGTTTGACAGCCTTGACGCTCCTCTTCACTTGTTTGTTTGCTTCTGTGTATTCTGCCAGTGTCTTGACTTTCTCTGCTCGCGTTCAGATGTTATTGATTGCTGTCTTGCTAACCTTCCTTTCTTCAATCTTTTCAAAACTATCAACTGACACTCCTTGTGAAGGCGCTTCTTGTAGCCCGAAGACTCATAATATTTTGAAGTTATGGTTTCTGTGATCAATTTTCAGTTGTTTTCCATGATGGTTTTCTCTTTATTGAATAGAGCATGAAAGGCTTAGAATCTTTTACTGAATGCTATCTTTAATTCGTTGAGTTTGTCAGTATCCCGAAGGAAGGCCGTATTGAACTTTAGTAATGCACGCACCATTTCCCAGCACTTCTTGAGTTTGCTTCATCTTGGCGATCAGCGAATGGTGATGTAAGGCTTTATCAGCTCCTCTCTTGGTTCTCACGTCTTCCATCGTCCTAAACTTTGATGCAGATGTGGTTTTGTGTAGTGTGATCCGGTAAAATCCATATAGCTTTGTTTATGTGTTTGTATGGGAATATGGTCCCAGCTCTGACCAGTTTGCTGATGGCATATAGGTTTGCCGATTTCTCAACGTTTTCGCCCTTTTCTTCTTGTCCATGCCGTGGCCTGATGCGTTTATATCCAGTTAAAGACTTAGTTAAAAAGCTTTGTCAAAGATTGGAATGGAGAGCTCGATGTTCATCGGAATGGACGCTACTGGCCTCAGTACATGTAGGTGAAGCATTATATAGTCACTAATGAATCACGTCAGAATTTTATGCAGTGAAAACCAATCTTCATTAGATATGTGTATTGCTAATATTCATTCTGAATATTTGCTGACATATGTAAATATGTTTGTCTTATAATATTATCTTTGATCATTTATCAAAACAAAGCGTGACATGTTCAGTATAATTACTATACCAACAGGGAAGTACTGTTAGGCGACATCGACAAATTTTAGCGGATCAAAGTTCATATCATTCATAATGTAATATTTTCTGATAACATATACATACGAATATGATGACCCCTTCTTACTTTTAGCAGAACAAAGTCTGAAGGGCCAATGTGAAGAATGATTCGGTGTTCCGTCTCATCTGTGCTGTCGTTTATTGATTATTTTTGCAACGGGTTTTTTTCTAATAAATGATTATTGACTAGCACTTCTTGTTTTTCGTATATTGTGTGTGATGTCCACTAGTCTAATGATGTAGTTTCGCATAAGTTGTGTTTTGTTTTTCAGACCGTCAAAACTACGCATTAAAAGTGAAAAGAACTCACCGTGACAAAAAATATATTTACAAGTACTAAAATTCGAAATTTAGAATCAATAAATAGGTTTTTATGTGTATGTTTATGGATGTTCTAATTCTTCGGGACGTACCGGCCTCGTTAACGGTATAACGGATCGTTTAAGCACATCCGCTGAGAGTGCTTTTCGCATATCTATAAAAATTAAGTAGATAACTTAGAATATTGTTTTTGAACTACATAAAATATAAATTTTATACCAAATATTTATTTTGCATTGTTTTCCAAAGTAGGAAATAAAGAAAACCAATTAATTGGAAGTGGCAGTTGCACCTCCTACAGGATGGAAGTAACTAAATGAATATATGTACATGGTATCAACTCCCTCAAGCTTTGATGAATCTTCACGGACATCAATTTCTGCAATTATATACAGTTGTATGTTTAATGAAAATCTAAGCCTGAAAACTTAACATACAGGAGTGGGATAGATAACCTAACAATCTCCATTATACTCGGTCTCAAATAAAATGCGAAATATTATATTTCAAATTATTTTTTTGAATGATATTGGGCTTGTTAAGAAATCTTCCAAACCCTAGTTTCGATTCTGTGTAGGATGGTTGTCCGTTAAAACATGGATTATTTAATCAACCAAACTAACATTGAAAAGGCCCTTAAGATGTATTAGGTGCGGATATGTAAACGTTTAGTATGTTCCTGAATATTTCTACATCAAGAGTATAATCCACAAAACATCAGCATAAAAAAATGCAAGAATTTTATTAGTATTAGTGGTGATATGAAATATCGGGTGTGAATGATGTTATCCGAGGAAACATGGATTCCTGGAATATTAAACGTGGCTAATTGTCTGCAATGAGCCTGTGAGCTGTCCTTTGTGTACTGTTGTGCAGTTTAATTGATCTTAAGAATTGCGACATCGACGAGTCCTTCGAGGCATTTCCGTCAAGAGTGATTTGATTGACGTATATTGTGTTGTATCGTGGAATCTTGCTTTTAGCAATATGTATGCTGAAACCTGTTGCTGCCACACTAGCCGTCTTCTCTTGCATTTGTTTTTGCGTGTGCGATAGAAGAGCCAAATCACCTGCGGAGTCCAGATCGTCCAGCTGCATCCTGGCTGCCTACTGAATACCATGCTTCGCTACAGATGATGACGTCTTCATAATCCAGTCGATCGCCAGGAGAAAGAGAAAGGGTGAGAGTAAGCAACTTTGGCTGACACCGGTCTTCACCTCGAACGAGTCTGTCAGCTGGCTCCATGCACGATTTTGCAGTTTAATCCATCGCGAGAATCCTGTTTGATGCCGACTATATTCTCAGGTGCGTCGTAGTGTCGAAGAAAACTCCATAGTTTTGTCCTATTCACCTTATCAAATACGTTCTCGTAGTCTAGGGAGTATTTTGATCAGGTATCCTACTTTCCAGTCAGTTGGTACTTGTTCCTCATCCCAAATCTTACTGAAGAGAATGTGGGGTACTTTTTCAGTTGCTTCCACGTTTGCATTCATTGCCTCTGCTGGAATCTTGTCTGGTCCTGCTGTTGATTTGTCTGATGGCCATGCTGATCTCTTCAATTGTTGGTAAGCCAACATCGTCGATGTTGGATGAGTTCAGTATAGTTGTTCGATTGAAGAGCTCCTTAAATTGCTCCATCCACCTGTTTTGCTGTTCTTCAGTGTTGCTGATTACTTTGCCTTCGCTTTCACTAATCATTCTTGTTTACGATAGTTTCCAGCGAGCTTCTTTGTTGTATCGTGGAATTGTCTCATGTTTCCTTCTCTTGCAGCCTTTTCTGCCGTCACTGCTAGATCCCCACATATTTGTCGGCTCAGATGCTCTTCCTTTCTGCAGCGAACTGAGATAGGTTTCTGCTCTCCCACAATGTTCGGACACTTAATGTACCTAAAAGAATGATTTTCCTGGTTGTGAGAACGGGTATCGGCCTCGTGACTTCCGAGGGAACTCGGCTTCCATTATGAGACATCATAACTCTTCTGAAAGACCTAACTGCCAGTGCAGAGTTTATATGGTTTGAATTATGTTTTCTGGTTAGCGTTTTTTAGCAAGTTAGTTTCCAACGGGATGGAGTCGCCAAACCCATGCGACCGACAGTAGCTCCACAGTGACTCCAGGTGGAGTTTACCCAATTAATACAGTGAAATGAAATAGTTGGGGCTGTTTCGAGACTAGTAGAGGTAGTAACGTAAAAGATTACGGATACAAGGAAATATAAATCAGTAAGATTTTAAGGCATCTGAGGAATTGAGATTAGAATTTAAAAGAAGATAAAGAGTGGATGCACTTGCGCCTGTGCAGACGATTCTAGTTGCCATTTAAAGTTTCCAACCACTGCTTACGATTGTCATGCGTGAACGTTCTGTCTATACGTCAACGATCAGGTCATAAACCAGCCAGTTTTATGGAGTTCGCTTCTTACAAGACCCAGTTAAGCGTGGGGATAATATTGAAATTAATATTTCGGGTACAATAACAGTGAAACTAACTTCTCTGTGATTGTTGTAAGAGGACATTTTCCTTTTCTCATAGACCAGGACAATCAGTGATGGAGACCAGTTGATTGGGATGTCCAGTTCCAGGATTTTAGCTAAGATCTAACAACTGAAACTGGACCACCATCCTTGAAATTTTCCGAGAATAACCCAGCAAGACTTGCTGTTCTCCCTGCTTAGATTTCTTATGACTTTTTCGACCTCATTAAGAGTAGGAGTACTTATATCAACATGCCATTCAAGTTTACGGGAAATCTCCGGTAACCGAAATGTGACTGAATGCCAGTTTAACTGCTCCCTGAAATGTTCTCATCGATCCAATCTCCTGGAACTCGTGTTTTTTTAGAAAGTTTCGCTGGTAGTCAGACCCCTAATATTATTCCCTTGATAAGTCTGTCTTGCTTTCGCTATCCACCACTGAATAAAATCACTGCATAGGCTTACTGTTAGCCTATGCTTAAGCTACCTCCGTTCCTCATCATGTCCAGATTCAAACTGGATAAGCGTCTATCAATTCTGTAAATGCTACAGGAATCCACTGCTTCTTCCTAACCTTATTGTTTACCTTGCTAGCAGATATCAATTCTGTTTCCACAACTTTTTGGATGTTATTCCCAACTGCATCGCGACTGACATCACGTACATAGCTGACTAACTTCTTCTAGTTGTTCCTGGAATGTACTCTTGGCTTTTTTATCGTTAGGCGGAACTCTAAGAGGTGTCCTTGCTGTGTTGTTTCTGCGTCCAGCAAGCCGCAGACAAATACGCGCTCGTAGTAGAGCATCATCTGAATCTTAACATATGCTCCAAAACGAGCTGTGATCTTCTATCGAGTCTCTTCATCGGTGGCTGATAGATATTTGGCCTACATGGGTCAGGCGTTGGGTTGATTTTGGGGGTTGTCATGTCAAACGATGTTTCCTTTTGTGTTTAAAGTTGGTATTTGCTAGAAGTAGGCGGTTATCGGAGCATAGATGCAGCAGATGGTCGTGTCCGATTTGCCACAAGGTTCAAACATTAAAGCTCCAACACATAGTTTAGAGCAGGGTTTCAGGACACCAGGAACAACATCTCATGTACTCGAATCGTTATCATTAGTGGCATGATGTGTTAAGTTATATAAGAAGGTTTAGTCGTGGATACAAAGGATCTTTTAGGAATTGTATGACGGATTCGGTTGTAAACAAGTTGGTCTCGTGATGCATTGATAGGAAACAATATGTTGCTATCTTGAGCTAAGTAACTAATCACCCAACTCATTGTATACCTTGTATATCAACTTTATGAAGGAGCCTAATAATTTGACAACACTTACCGAAAGCATCTTCATCTTCAATAGAACCCCAGTAATAATTTAAGACTCTGCGATATATAATATAGCCCAGTTTAGTATAAATATCTATTCCCAGCTTGTTAGATGCACGCACAAATAGATCAACATAGTAACACCGTTTCCTGGAAAAAAGGGTTGGCAGATTTAATTCATCAGAAATGTAAAACCTATGGGAATCAGCTTTATGGTAAATTTACTTGCATTAGTACTAACATCCGACGTTGAAATAGTTCTTCAGCATTATTTCACTAAATTTATCTTCTCATATTCAATTAAATCTATCCCTAATTATTAATGCTATTGGATTTCAACGATTTCTTCTCGTTGGTTACTTTTCAACTAAATAATTTGATTTAATCATCATCAATTAGCCTTCATGTTATTGATTTACTGTGTAATAAATGAAAATGTGAGTTGAAGTTTTTGAATATTGTCTATATTTCATAATATTAAATTATAACGACAAGTTTGAGTTGCCGCTAATCGAATGGAGGTATATCAGATACAGAGAGGGGTTGAACTTTTAGTCTGGAAACAAACAATACTATATGATATCGAACCAGAAAGTCCCGAAAACGTAAAAAAAATTTACAAACTCGCAGATATGAAGTTGGATTTTCAACGAACTTGAAAAAGGCTACTTGCAAGACTATATATATATATCTCACAGACTTGAAAAGAGATCATTTTTTTCAAAATGAAAGCTAGACTATACGAAAATAAGAGAACTCACTAGGAGGGCATACACACCATAAATAAAGATTTTTATTGACCATCTGTAATTGGACAAACCAAGTTAACAGGCTACATTTTGAGTTCAAAATTCATGAGATAGATTTTTAGATGGTCCTAATAATGGGACTTTCTTTAATATAGCTATTAAATATAAAACCATTTTGTTTTAAATGTCCATTCTCTGTACACTTAGATTTTGAATTCCTTTAATTATAATACTCAATCATTGTAGAATAATATTACACTATGTGATATAGCATTTAGAATGACTGAATTCAATCATTGTAACCATTGGAATGAATAGCTCAATACCAGATTTTTCTAATATTGAGCACATAGTTTTCTGGTGAATAAACGCAGACATGATACTTCTGTTTAAGGTTTAACTCGGCTCACCACTGCGCACCTACAAAACACAAAAGTCTTAGTATACTGATTAGTAGACAATTATGCTACGTAAGCACAGTATTGGAGACAGCTCATACGAAGAAATCTGTTTTCTCAATAAAACAGCAGATTAATAATGGCGTCCACTATACAACTATGTTAATCCTTCTTACGCCCGTAAGATTTAGTAATATGTAGTTTGTTTTGGAAACAAGAATTCTAACCACGCAAGTTTTCCCAGAAATATTTAAAACCATGCCAATTTTAAAATTAAATTTTGTAGACATTCTTACCGTTCAGATGTTTCTTCTAATTCTAGCATTAGCTGAGTAGCTAATCTCAAACGACGATATTCAGGGGCCACTGACAATGCAGTAACATGACCATGCCAATCCACTCCACGACCTTCTGACTTTGCCATCATGTAACCCATTAGTCGTTGACACGTAGATGGTACTGATACTACTTTGGGAGGTGGGTTCTGTGAACCGCCTGTGTGTGGAGTATCCGAGAGACTTTTTGGATTCCTTTCGAAACAGGTTAATGTGGGTGATTCTAGGACTCGCATGTACTCAGGCCATCTTGCCAAATAATGCAGATAGAAGCCGATACTATACTGTTATTCCCATTAGCAACACAACGAAGTTAAAGAAAGTACAATTACATAATGGTCTGTAACTTAACACTATTTTTTAATAGCTAGTGGCCATTTAGCAACTCGTCAACTCAAATTTAGGTAAGTATTTCATGCTATTCGAAGTAAAAACAATGGAGATATAAACAAAAAACATATTAATCAACAAAAAAGAACAACACTGTTTGCAGGAGCCGATATATCGAATGTATTTCATTGGGTTTTTTTTAACCATATCTAAGCTAATAATTCAAGCTAGTTTGAAATTATGGCTTAATTAGAAACTAACAAATGAACTGCCCATTAGAGAAGAGTAAGTTTTTTGGAAGGTAAATTTATATGTAGTTTAAATTTAGGTATAGTGCAGTCTTTATAAGTAATTTTAGTAATAGTTATGATAAGGAATACCTGTAAATAATGATGTCACAATTTAAATATGTGTATATAATGCAAGTAAATTTAAAGAACAGGAAGACAAGTACCTACACAGTTTATTTACCATATTCCAAATAATCTGACTTAGGGGAAAAACTAGTCTTTATAGTTCATTTGCTGGTCACCACCAACTGGATATGGGACACATGAGAGATATGATGGAAACATTAGAAATAATCAACAAACAATATAATTTTATTCAAATGATATTCATAGAGAATATAACAACTAAGTAGGTATAAAAAGATACTTTTTCTGTTGAGAGTTAGTGATTACAATCTGAGTGCTCTAAAAACTAAGTGAGAAAATTAATTCAAAATGGTCATAATGGCAAGAGCAGCCATTGAGGGCTGCGTCATTATGGAAGCCTCTGCTGGATTTGGGAGGGCAATCGTATGTGATAGCCAGAGAAACGTTAGAAGTTATTTAATCCGGTAAATGCTGATTATAATGACGTAGAACAATTATCGAATTCGGCCATAGGAATGGAGAATTGTGCTATGGTTATGGAGCAAATGAATTACACTGCTGACTTGAATTGTTTAGTAACCTTGGAGGGAATAGTGAGGCTTTTACCTTGATCCATGCAAGTTCAGTGGTCACAACCGGTGGTAATCTTAATGAGTCTTTGTATTTTTTTGTGATAATATTTTTTTTCAACACACTGGAATTACTCATACACATTTTATCAACTCTTAAATACTAAACCTACTATTCTCTAATCGACGACTAATTTTTAAACATGTTAAAATTACAAAGTAACTTAGAAATGGTTGAGAAGAAAGGGATTAGCTAAACTGAACATATGGGATTTTGTAAAAACACTGTTGTTGATATATTTTGTAATTTATAAAAAAGAAACCGTAACGAAACAGTATTATCCACTATCTAACATTTCCTACTCGAATTAGTATACAATGATAGATATCAAGGTAATCACATGATTTCAGGGAATAGTTTCAATAATTTAAATAAATCTCCTTGAATTTTAAGTGCTAGAAATTGTGATGATTACTGTTAAGAAGCAACTAAACAATAAACAGTTTTATGGTTTAATTAAGATGAATAAACTCAGTAAAGTGTGTCGAAAAAGTTATATGGTTAATAATACTGTTTCACTATATTTTTAGTATGTGAACCAGAGTTAGATTTCACTTAGTACTATATTAGATGAACAAATAACTACTTTCACATATACCTTAATTCAGCAAGAAAAATGTACAATTTAGATTCAGCATGCACATAATTATGCTAAAGGATACAGTTTCCGTATACATATCCAGATTACTAAAACAAAAACAAAAGAGAGATTTATACATTATTGAATTTAAGCAAAAACTGACTTCATATATTTTCTAGGAGATATGTTACATGTAAATTATTCAAAGCATATACTACTAAAAGTCTCTATAGCATCTGCTACTGTGATTTAATTGAGTCATTTTTAATTTTCATACAGATTCTATTTTATAGATTATAGTTTTTAAATCTCAAGAATACAAACATCATACATCAATGACCAATTTTTATGTAGAAATTTTGTAAGTGTATTTTGCAACTTATTACTTAAATAAGCACTACATAGTTTCACAAAAAGCAATTATCAAAACAAAATAAATCTTACATTAATTTTAAGTCGTAATGAATAACCTATATTTGTAAACTAAGTGGCTTGGTAATTGGAATACTCTGATTTGATTTACTAAGTTGTAAGTTTGAACGTTGTTTGGCTGACGCTGATTTAGGTTATCAAGCAACATGAAGAGCTGTTTTACAAAACGTATAGTTCCGAAACCAAGCATAAAGGCTAGAAATTTGATTAGGTCACAATATAACTTAGATCAGTAGAACAACGTAAGCTAATGGCTACCTATAAAGACGATGAAACAATTGGCTTAGTGTGTTCACAGACTGTGAAGATCAATTAAGAAGAATTGGCAAATATTTGACTAACAGACAAAATTTTAATCACAGCAATTAATGGGTTTACTGTACTCTTAATTCATCTGTAAAGATCAAATAAAAAAGCACTAAAATAGGATCAAGCAAAAACTTACATATTCCCATACTTCAGCAAGTCTAAACAAGTAAATGGCCTCACAGTTACCATACTGAAATTGACTCGCTCTTCGATTTGATTACAGAGGTATATGTCTGTCAATATATAAATAAGCCATACAAGGCGGAAGTTAGTTACAGCAAATCAATCGTGGATATGGTTACTATGTATAAACCTATAAGAAATCAGAATATATCTGCTCAATAAAAATGTGGAGGGAACCTTTTGCGTCAGGAATGTTATGGTTTTTAAGGGATAGCGGGACCATAAATTTAAATAAATGAACTTGAAAAAGCAAAAAATAAATGTTTTTGCAGCAATCGGACATGTTTGTTTTTGTAACTTTCTAATCTGCTTTATGTTTTATCTAGTTGGCTGTTTAAATTTTCTTGCGAATTCACTGATCTTACATTACTGTTTCAACTTAACATAACTAATTATTAACAAAATTCGCAATACTCTTAAAGTACACTCTCCATATATCCAATACTTACCAACACTTTTATCACAACTACCGCACTGAATCAAACCCATAGTATTTATTTCGGCACACCTGGCTATTACTCTGCGGACGACATAGTGTGTTACTAACACCCAATCAGTCGGAACTCCAGAGACTAAAAAGTCATCATCATTAATTCGATCTGGAAAATCGGATATCTGATAAGTAACCGTTGTCCACTTAGCATAGGTAAGTTGTTCATCTACCGATGATCAAGTATGCGATGAAGTAAATCTTGCCTTCAGTTTCAGTATATCATACTTAGGCGAACCCTGTTTGTGCGAAGGCGTCAATAAGAAGCCAAATACAGATTCGGTTGGATGAGTTTATTTTAAGCGATCAGCCATGCAGACAGACATGAGGATACACAGCTTGAAAGCGAAGCGAAACGGAGAAGGCCGGCGAGCCAACTTCTTGCGATAAAGCATTACTCAGTATTTAAAGTCGGAAAATAAACTAGACATATAATCAGAGAAGTAAGCGGTGCACACATATGCTCGAATAGAAACAGCCAAGATAAAAGCAAATAGCTGACAAGGTCAAAAGACAAGTGAACAGTGACTCGGGAGGAACGGTACGGAGCTATTTAACACTTGTAATAAGTGGTTACAGACGTCAAAAAATGTGAAATACAGTTGGTTATAGTGGCCCAAATACAACTATCCCTTTCGTTTCTCTAAATCTTTGACCGATACATACTATGTCCACGTCCTGGGTTGTTAATAACTGACTGAGTAGTGTCAGAAAATTAATATGGAAGATTATTCCACGTCATTCAGAAGATGTAGTTTGCACTTAAAGAATCCCATTGGTGTTGCTTGGACCAATTAAACCAGAGCGAATTATAAGGCTCGATTTACTTTTCGGGTATCTAGAAGCCCCGATGCTTCTTCCCGTGGCCTCGCTGGTGTAGGCATAGTATTAAGACGTAGGGCAGATCCCAGTAAACAGTCGCTTATACGCTGTCCAACTAAACGGGACGGTACGAACTAGTAAAGATAGGGAAACTCGCCGTTGCCACTTTGTTGTATCTGCCTACGCTCCCACTGACTGCAATTCAAACGAGATAAAAAATAATATATAGAGAAACCTCTCGAAGCTTGTTTAACAAATTAGGTGCTCTGATAGAGTAATAATGGCTGGTGACTTTAATGCTCAAATAGGTAGATTAAGTGTAAAGGAAAGACATGGGTGGATCTTATGAAGTCGAGGCTCGAAAGTAAGATAATGGTGATTGCCTACTATAGCTATGCTCAGATAATCGCCTATTACTAGCAAACACTAACTTTAAGCATAAGGAGGAACACCTCCTGACTTGGCGACCCCCAAAGCCGACCCAACGATGAACCCAACTAAATCACATTGCCATCAGCCATCGGTGAAGGGGCTCCATTGAAGACCGTCGTTCATTCTGGGGCACTTGTCTAGATTCAGACCATGCTCTAGTGCGAGCGCGTATTTGTTTGAAGCTTACCGGACGTAGGAAAAACATCCCAAAGCAACCTCTTGGGGTTCTAACTAATGATAGCAAAGCCAAGAACATATTTCAGGGGTAACTAGAAAAACAGTTGGGTATCCATGTATTAAGTGATGCCTACCCTGGGGTAGCTAGGAATGACATACATAAAGCTGTGAAAACAGAAGTGATATCTTCTAGTAAGGTAAACCACAAGGTTAGGGAGAAGTAGTGGATTTTAGTAGTAGTGGGAGATTGGATCGATGAGCAGAACACTTTAAGGATCAGTTCAAATGGCCTTCAGCCACACTTCCGTTGCCCACGATTTTCAGCCATCCTGAATGGCGAATCGATGACCCCTTATGAATTTGAGAAACCTATAAGAAATCTAAAGTGAGGGAGAACAGCGGGTCTTAACAGATTGACCCCTGAGATTTTTAAGGATGGTGGACCAGTCTTAGCAGTTAGATTGACTGAGATCTTAGAATTTGTAAGTCCACTAAATTCATTGGATTATTACTTCACACTTTAGATGGTCATAGTGATGCATTTGAGGAATGGTACTTTAAAAACTTCCAAAGGCCGAATCTCGCCATAATTGATGAAAACTTAAGCTTTCAGACACTTCACACTAGTTGGCACTTCAACAAAAAAGGTACTTTATAGGTGCAGGTTTCGCAGTTATATACAAAGGTGCTTTCTCCTTTCTAGTCATTAGCATCAAGATTTTTATCGTCATGCGTCAAAAAAAAACTCTCAAAACATCAGTACACCACGACGAAGCTACTTTCACATGAAAGATTAATTACAGAAGCGTTGTAGGAAGAAGATATGTAATATAATTCAAAATTATAACTTTTAATTACTGTTTTACATGTAGCGCTAACGAACATTACTGTAATTCTCACTTTATTTTACCCAATGTTAAGAAATTGTGGCAGATTAACACGGCTGTAAAGGCTTTACATTGAATTCCAGAATTCATCGGATCTTTATTTCGGATCCGACAAGTAATTGCAGTTACAAAAGGGAGTTACTTTTTTGGAATTGTTTGCTTGGTAACTGTAATCTTCTGACGAACTATTCTCTCACTAGGCATTTGCTTTCCCACTTACACGTATTACTTTGAGACGAGTCAGGTGAATGTATTGAGTGTATCTGATCTCACATGGATCCGACAACTAGAACACATCCTTAGTGAATGATGAGTTATCTGCTAACTGTAACCTTTACTGCAGATCTTCGTCAATGAGTAGGACTTTTCACTTACAATGAGAACGTGAAAAGTACCTGTCTGTTTAAGATTCTTGTGAAATATGACCCTATTTTATGTTAATAAATATCTTCAGCAATGTGTCATCTTTTGAATCTAGTCTGTGTTGAAACGTTTGTTTTGTGATAAGGAAAAAAGTATGATGGTTCAGGCTGACAGTATATAACTGGACGTTGACTCCGTGCAAATGGATGCGAAAAGTAGACAATTATATATGCATCTACGAGAAAAGTGGACATTTTAGCGACAAAGACGGGGAATATTGCAATAATTCCCCGTACCAGGTAGAAAAGAAAATTCTTTGAGGCGTCTGTCGTTTACTTTAAACTTATTTCCCTCGCGACTGCTCTTATTTCCTACTTTTAGTATGCTTGGGTTATTACGTAAGTCTTATAAATCATCTGATAGACAGATAAAGGATATTATACATTGTTAATAAATCTTGTGATCAAACTGATTAACCTTAAAACCTGCATATTTATTTAAATACTACGTTGAAAATTAAGTAGTTTTAGGGCTACATGTAATCACAACATATTAATAAATATACCCGTTAGGGTTAACCTTGAAGAAGACACCTAATTTGAGCGTTGCAACTTTACTGCGTTTGAAATCTGCTCAATAGACCGTACTGTATATTAGGCCTCTAATTAACAGGAGCTTAAAAAACGTCACTGGATCTACATGGTGTTCGCTAGGATGATCGAGGTTAGCGGTGCAATTTTAAGTGCTTTTCAGGTTCGAATCGTTCATAGAAAATATTTATTGTATGTAATATTATTTTCCTAGCTGAAATCGTTTTCTCCTCTTCAGGTTATCTGGAACCACACTCATTAATCTATTTAGTAACATGTGCAGTAATACCGTCAACACCATGACAACTAGGAAAACTAGTACAGGTTTGGATTCCGGGGTTAGTAGTGAGTCGAAAGTCCCAGGTTTTAACATAATTGCAAAAAAAGTCAAAATGCCATTCGATTGTGAACCTTGGAGTAATGTGCACCATTTAGATCACTAGATGCGAAAATCTCAACTGCTTCTCCAACAAAGAAACTAGGACCATATTACCCCCCTCAGATTCCTACTCCATGTAAAACTGGTAAGCAACAAAGAAATAGGAAAAAATGTGTCACAAAACTCAAATGACGCAGCCTACTGTTCAAAAAGGACACAACAATAATGATCGTATCGCTTGGTCGTTGAAATCAAAACAAGTGACTCTGCATTTGAATGTTACTTCTGCAGTGGATGAATTCATTGTCGCTGTGAAACAGTGCTACATAGACAGAACTGTTAGTTCATACTAAGTTACTCCTGTACGTGGTTCGGCTATGTTTATCCACAGTGTAAAGTCATCATACCGGACAAATTAGCACCAACGAAACAAACGGGCCCATCAAAAATCAACCTATTGGTCACCACCAGTGTACTGAATACTCCCAAAAAATGAATGATCGAAATGGCAGCAAAGGTAAGTGTGACTCTAGCCAATGCACGGACGAAATCACCTTCAGGATAACCCGTTGTCTGTTAAAAGCCAGGCGAATTGGGTGGCTGCATGAATGTGAAATGCGACACCAAAGCTCCCGAAACGCTTCGAATCAGAGTCAGTGACGTTAGACAAAATTCAATAGTTTCCATTGATATTCCAGTGTCAGAAGGTAGCTTACTAGAAAATAGGGCTTTGATACAGAACAGTGGAGTAGATATTGCTCAATACTTGGAATGAGCGGCGCTTTCATCAAACCACGCCGTTTGTGTTTGAGTCAGAATGTAGGCACCTGAGGCGTTCAGTTTTCAAAGAACTAAAAAGCCCGGTTTTGTCAACGTACTTGGTAGTCCAATAATGGTTGTTGTTGCAAGGGTTCACTAGATGATAGGACAAACAATCAATTGCCTTAACATGTGTGAGTGTTAAATCGGACACGATTAGAAACATGGGTTCTCAGATGAATCTGAAGATCATAATCCTGACGAGAATCGGCTATCCACAGACGACGGAACAAGCCTACAACTCATGGTCTTCCAGTGCGACTGGGTACAGAAAATTGGAGATGGAATGGCGATATATATTAACAGCCACTTCGAAGCCGTAACACCACAGAGCACACAAATGAATGATGCGACAGAATGATACCGGAACAACTTCAACATGAGTGGTTCTAAATAACTGATTACAAACATTTGCTCACCCCCCTCATCTACTAAGCTCCAGTAAGATAAAATGGTGGACTATGGACGAAAAACACTAAAAATGGATCATTTACCAACAAATGACCAGCTCTTGGTCAAAGATGTTCACCTCTACACACCAGTAGTAAGTAGTGAAGATGGTTCAATCTTACACTTCTGTACTCTCAAACGATCTCAACTACTAATTACATAACATATTCATTTATTTTCATAGTTCTAAAATTTTACACTTCTCGTTAGCAACGGAAATTTCTCCTGATTATTTCACACATTTCAACTAACTGACCTTCGGCCTGGGAGTGTGGTAGCTATTGGTATCCAGAGGCCCAAATGCCCTGAGATAAACTAACTTACTCAAATCACGGGACTCACAAATTTACCTGCTAGAATTAGTGTAGTCGAGTGGCTAAACTATCAGCCGATGGACATTAACGAACACTTGGAACCGTACTGAAAGAACGACAAGTCAATTGGTTTATACTGGTTCTTGAAAAATATTTTTGATATTAGATGAGATGGACAGAAATCCGGACGTAAACAACTTGATCTCGGTTTCTGAGCTGTCCTCGAATACCCTCTCGAATAGTCAGTCGTGAATGGAAGGAAGGTATGAGATATATCATGCCGAAATCATTTTACAGAATACGGTAATGCAGCAATCAACCGTCTCGCTACCCACGGTAAGATAGTGGAAATAAGATGAGGCATCTCAGATTGCCCTGATAAGATTAGTCAGTGATACCACTAAGCACTCTGCCACCTCGCCGTTGAACGCGTCCTCATGATCCGCTTCATAAATGAAACAAGAATTTGATGCGTTATGTGATGAGGTCGCCAACCCCATGCAGTAACCTCTGAGGGTCTCGAGGCGGAATGAGTTTGCCCCTTATGTTACAGCTAAACGAAAATTTATTTCTCTGTTGTTAAGTTTTCAGATATGGATCTATTAATTTCTGGGATTTCGTTGCTAATTCTGGCAAAATATGTTGGTTTGTTGGACTATTGATGAATAGAAATTTAGGTTTCTAACGAGCAAACGAGAAAGGTGTTTTGTCTTTGATCCCATAGTTCACAGTTATTATAGTTAGTAAGTAATTACATGTAGCATTACATGTTAGCATTATTACTGAAGTAAGTTTATCCTTCAGATAAACAATTTCCTTCCTTTTTGTCACCAGTGGGATTCTGTATGTTAATCCGAGTAGATGTTGACAGATGTTAGGCGACCTGCACAGCAACATGGAGGCTTATCAACATTTATTAACTCTTGAGTGTACAAATGATTTACTATCAGGCAGTACCGTTGTAGTGCAGGATAACTCAGGTGAGGGCAAACGAACTGTATTTACCTCAAATTACAGAGTTAATTGGTAAAACAGGAAAACCATATCGTAAATCGTTAATTTGCAAAATATCAATCCATCATATCGAACTGGACTGTTCCTGTTGCAAAACATCAATCCACTGCTCATGCGTTTCATACAAATCACATTGTGTTCCCGCTCTTCCTTTCTTGATCTTCGTCCATCTTCTGCTGCCAGACATTACTCGCGTCATATACTACTTATGAGTAGCGCGCACCACACCGTGAGTACTGGGTTGCCAACCACACCCCATTAAATTTCTTCTTTTGAGAATGGATAAACCTAAGACAGTTATTTCCAGAGAACGGATCAAAAGACAAGAGCAATAAATATCAGTTAAAACTGCACACTAGTTACAGCTGAATTAGGGGGTCTTGGTACAAAACGGAAAGCTTACTTACGAAAGTCTCATCCATCATTCTACCAGTTCTGTTTACACAGGGCTGGTTCCTCATCTTACTTCAGACTAATCCCTAGTCACCCTGCAATGAAAAAAACGGATTAGTTTTCACAACATCGTATATGGTGATTTTAACACTGTTACATACTGTGGTAACAAAAATCGAGCGCCAAGACATTTATTGGTTTATACTAGCTCATAAAAAATAAATTGCACATTAAATGTCATCAGTAGAAAGTGGAACAGATAACTCTGCCTTAGTCGGTTGATCGTTTGCAAAAAGTTATAGCAGTTAAATTAAGTAAAAGAGTCAGTTTTTGATTGCATATTTACACCATGTCACTGACAGTATTATACAGCCACATTTTCAATAGTAGAGTACAAATAAGGAAGAAAGGTGCACAATAGGTTCTTTCGGCGATTTGCCGAGATCAGTAGTGAATTTGTTGGGAAAGATCATATGGAACGCGCTTGGTACGGGTTGTGGTCCAGACAGTTATGTACATAGGGTGCATGTTCCCCAGAGGCTCCATGGACTTCCCACCGTGAATGGGGTTCTGAAAAGGAGAAAAGAGAGAGACAAATAGGCAGCAGTGTGGCAAGTGTATATATATAACCAAAGCACTACTTAACCTGTCATGTTGAAGTAGTCAATACAGTAGTAAGTCAAGATAAAATTCATACTGACCACTTAAATTCAAGTAAATTATGGGAGTATAAGAATATAACCCACAGATAAAGGAGTACAGCAAAGAAGAAGGAAGAGTTGTGCAGTGTCAGGTGGACAGAAGAGAAGTCGAAGTAAGAAGCTGGATTAATGTACGTTGAAATCGAAAGAGTAGAGTTTGTAAAAATAAAACATTGGTGGTTAAAATTTTGCACTGTCTAACTGTTTTTTTATTATTATTGAATGCCAATCTCTAAGTCATACTGTAAGCGCCTGAGAGCATCTTTAGGAAGTTGAACAAACTCATGTAACCCACTTGCCATGCGTATTTTTAAGGGAAGCCTATTCCATATAAGCACATACTTAGAGAGGAAGAAGTTTTCACGAGTTTTGGATATATACTTCTCAAGTTTGACTGTAGATACTTTATCTCGAAGGTTATGTGTACATGGGCCATGGATAAGGACTAAACTGCAGGAGAAATATGTCAGCTTGTGCAGGAGTTTAAAGTAAAGGATCAGATCGGACTTAAGCCTTCTTTTCCATAATGGATCGAGCCCGAGTTCAATACATCCGGGTTGGATGGTCAGTGGGTGAGCTATGATTTAGGACTTTCCGAGGAAATTTCCTTCGGATTCGTTCAAGCTTCAACATATCAGACAGGTGTACGTTAGAAAATAAGAAAAAGCAGTATTCAGCAATAGGTCTTACGCATGTTTTATAGAGAATTGTTCTGGATTCTCTATGGAGGAAGTTACGAAGGATGAAACCAAGCATTCTTCTCATTCTGGAAACTTTAATGGAGATATTTTCAGAGAAGTTGAGGCTGTGCGAATAATGCACTCCCACATCAGTTACGGATGTGAGTTTGGGCAATACATTCCTGTTGAAAGTGAGATCTAATTTCAGAGACGTGTCTCCAAAACACATCCAGCCACATTTCTCAGTATTAAGTTCAAGGTTCCATTGCTTACAATAGACATCTACAGTATTGAGTTCATGCTGGATTGTGTGCAACAAATTTCCTAAGTCAGATTTTTTAGTTTGATAAATCACTTTTAAGTCATCCGCATAGGGGTAGGTTTTATCAGTGTTGAAACAACCGCATATGCTGTTGATGTAAATTATGAAAGGCAGCGGACCCAAAACACTGCCCTACACAACACCACTTGTAATTGGTCGTGGTGTAGATGTATTAGAGTTGATTTTCGTAATCTGGTATCTATTTGTGAGGAATGACCAATCCACATTTTCTTCGAACGTCATAGTCTGTTTGAAAAGAAGCTACTAGATAAAGCGATTTAGACTCGGCTAATTTCACCACATGTCGAGTACGTTTATGCTTTCACGTGAGCTGAGACGTACGATTCAGTTGACAATGGCCTTCTTAATGTCCACGTTTGTTGCACATCTGACATTTATGTTTTTTAAATGAACAGAATAGTACGTAATGCCAATCACCACATAACGAATGCGCCGTCGTTGGTTTGTTACAAGATGTTATCGGCTTCTGGACTTTTAACCTAGTAATAGCATTGACACTACTGCTGGTTAAGTTAGGATTTACCTGTTCAATCAACATGTGTCTGATACTTTGTAGTCGTTTACACTCATCTGTCAATGTTCTGAGTGTGACGTTCGGGTCTTGATCCAGTCGAGTAAGAAGTCTCGTTCTGATCTCAGCGTCTTGCTATGACTGAAGAGTTTTGATGAATATTAAACATTGAAATTGGTCTTCTGTCAACGAGCGTAACTTGAACCATTCACATTCTCTATTGACGATGTCTGCAAGGACCGCATATTCATCATCTTTGTGTATCACCAGATTTAGACACTGATATCGAATACTAAACAGTGAAGATGATTTGCCGAAAATCTCTGACAGGTGAATTGCCTTCTCCTCGAAACTGAGCTGTCGAGGTAACTTTGGTAAATGTGGTCAGCGTAACGTGCATGTTCATCGCTTCCCGACTGTGTTCTGATTTTGGGACTTGTTGAGTGAATTGTTGTCAAAGAATACTAAGCAACAGGAATTAGCTGGGAATTATTAAGTGAGAATGATTATGAAGTTCACAACTGTGTCAAGACAGTTCTACTATATGTGGCGGAAAGTTGGAGAACTACGAAATCCATCATCCAGAAGATAGAAGTATTCATTCTCCTGTCTACACAAAATACTTCGGATCCGTCAGCCAGACATCATCAGCAACAACACCATCACAGCCATTTCCACAAGACCATTATTTAACTTAACAAGTGCCTCTAATTTTATTCTACTTAGATGTCATAATCTATGAAGGGGTTAACTGTTCACCAAATTATGTTGTTTTAGTTTGAACAATGCTGGCAGTTATTTACACTATTGATGAGGTGATACCACCAGTGTCCCCCCACCATAGCTGCTATCTTGTCGTGGTAGTCGGAATTGCCTATCGTGACGACCCAAACGAACTATAATAATAATAATTTATTCTCAGATAAAAACATGTTACAAGAGGCATACCGATATAAAGACAACATCAAAATGTTAACATTGCTAACATATCTTTTGTAAAACTGTACTGGCTGGAACCTATGTTCCTGTAGGTTTTACCATGCAACGATGAGATTAAAAGAAGCTACTCAAGGTCAGTTTTCAAAGTCGGAGTGTTTCCCTAGGACGACCAGCATCTGCAGCGATGCTGCCTTATCACAAGAAAGGAAGGGTAAAAAAAGGTTGACCCTGAAAATGTCACACCTCACCCTACCTCATGGATTTCCGTCTTCGGCGGTAAGGGCTTCTACACAAGAACGGAGTTAACACTGAAAACTTCTCACAAAAAGGCCGTGCGTGACCGGCCTCAAGCAGTTGTCACTTGGACTCTGAGGTCACGCTCTCAGGTCTCTAAAACAGACACTAATCTACCTTCCTTTTCAGGTCCCTCAAGAAACAACCTTCCAAGATGTCGGCAGTCCGGAAGTAACAACCGCCCTCATACCAGTAACAGCAGGCGAGACCGAATTGGTCAAAATTAAATCCTTCGTAAACCTCCTAATATCTCTCTTAACTCCACGATTAACTCAACTCACATTCATTTATCTCACTGCACCGCTAATGCAAACGATGCGAGTTCACGAAAAGTTATTCCCGGTCTCCTGAAACCACGTTCTAAATTACATGTTGGAGCTTTTAATGTCCGAACATTGTGTCATACAAGGCAACAGGCTTCCTTAGCTAGGGCTCAAGAATCTCTCGCCATCGATGTATTCTGCGTCTCGGAAACGCGCATACAGGATCCCAGTAAAATCATTATTCTGATTTCAACTTATCAAAATAAAGAAGCGGCTCTATTTACTCTTCGTGTATCTGATAGCCGTGATGCTACTTCATGGGACCTGACCTGTTAAAAAAAGCATTAAATCCTAGGAAATAACTAGCTCTCATAGACTGGATATCAGTTGATTATCGTTTGTGCGCTGTCCAACTAAACGGGACTCGGAAGGATAAGGACACTCGCCGTCGTCTCTTCGTCATATCTGCCTACGGTCCCACTGACTGCAGTTCAGATGAGGTTAAAGATGAGTTTTACAGAAATCATTCAGACCTCCTCAAAAACGTTAGGCACCTTGATGTCGTGATAATGGGTGGTGACTTTAATGTTAAAGTAGGTAGACTACGTGAAAAGGAAAGACACCTGGGTGGATAGGCTAATTAAAAGCCTACGCAACAATCGCGATGAGTGGTGGATAAAGAAAATGAGAGAGATGGAAAATGCAGCGGCGATAGGCAACAGTAGACAACTGTTCCGCTCAATCACGGAAACCGGTATTAGAAATCCATTTGTTAGCGAATGACTCAAAAAGGATGGACTTATTATTGATTCTCGACCCAGGAGTTTGGATCGGTGGGCAGAGCACTTCAGGAATCAGTTTAATTGGCCTTCAGCCACTCTTCGGTTACCCACGATCTCCAGTCATTCTGAATGACGAATTGACGTAAGTCCTCCTAGTCTTTATGAAGTTGAAAAAGCGATAAGAAATCTGAAGCTAGGAAGAGCATTAGGATATGAGAGACTGACCACTGAGAATTCTAAAGATGGTAGTCCAGTTATCACAGGTAGATTGACTGAAATGTTAAGTAGAATCTGGGAACTGGACGTAATCCCATCTGACTGATCTCAATCACTGATTGTCCCAGTCTATAACAAAGGACAAAAGCCCTCTTAAGACAAGCACATGGAAATGAGTCTAACTAATATAGTTCCTAAAATATTGGCCTCAATAATACTCCGACGCTTAACGAAGGCTCGTGAGGAGCAGACTTTCGAAAACCATTCTGGTTTTCGACCTGAACGTGGATGTATAGACCAAATATTCACACTACGTCAGGTCCAAGAACAAACACACGTTCAGACACCTTACGGTAGTAGAATTTCTCGGCCTAAAAGTGTCACTGATCGTGAGGTTCTGAGGCAGTTTCTATCGTTCAGAGTTGTACCAAATAAGTACATTAACCTTATAAAAACCCTCCAATCGATAATTAGTGGTCGGGTTGAGAGCCTGTGGTGAACAGTCATCGGAATTAGTTTCTTCAAGTGGTGTCCATCAGGGCTGTCCACTCTCTCTATTCTTGTTTAAATTTGTCGTAGGTATGCTTTTAGAGTTAACATTACATAGTCTGACTTTTCACCACTGGACCTTCTACCAGGAGATTCGCTTATTGACCTAGAATATGCTGATGCTGACAAAATGCAGAGTCTGTATACCTTAAGCAACATTTCAAGCATCTTCTGGATGCGGTTTTCCCCCTTGAATTGCAAAACGTTGCTTCAAGATTGGCTTGCGTGAACACCTGCTTACAAATACCTCGGCACTTTAGAGTGTATGTGGTTAATTTTAAGGGATAATATGGAGAAACCCTCTTCAATAATAGTATTTAAACCACATTTCAGCTGAAGTAAGTTAGTGTCTGTATCGTTAATGGTCTAAGAAGTGAGAACAAAGGCTCTTGTATCTAGCTCGCATGATTAGTCGATTCTCTCATGGAGCAATATTAGGAATCGTTTGTGTATTCCAGTACTAAACTTCAAATAAGAGGACATCTTTAAAAGGCTTAACATCAAAGACAGATGTGAATGCTTTTATATTGTTACTTTTGTGACTTTGAACTGTTCTTCTTCTCACATAAACTCAGAAAACCTGGTCGATTCCTCCGCAAAGACTCAGAATTTGCCTTTAAAAAAATACAGTAAAAAAGCAAAAATATATGCAACGAAATCGTTCCTTCATATTCTTTACAACAACAACCAGTCCCCCCTTCGTCGGTAGCCGGAATAAAAATAGGGATCGAAAATCTCATTCTGTGGAGTGCAGTTACCTTTAGAATTTTAGATGCTTACCTTTCTAAAACATTATTGAAATACCTTTTGAACATAAAGTTGCAAATAGAACTTCATTAAGTGTGTACATAACTAAGCGAAAAGGTTTTACAAGCCACCTGGTCAATTCTGGAAAGTCTTTAGCATGTATTGCGTTTTAGTTAGCCGTGGTTTTTAATTTGTAAGTCGTCATTATCCCCCACTCCCAAAAATCAAAATGCGTTGTTTGCCTGTAACGTTTGTATGGATATAGTTAGTTACAGGTCATACTAACTCCGTCTTCCCCCGTGAGGTTTTCATACGTTTATTCTGGATCGACATGTAACGTTCCACAGGACCTAATAACTGGATAGAAATATGCCCACAAGATGTATTTCAGATGAGATTGATGAGATGCAGCCCTGACTATCAGTAGGAAGATTCAAACTGTTATAACAAAAGCACTTAAGTTAAAACGTTTTGACATTACTAAGAGGTTTTCGGAAAATGTTTAACAACTCTACTAAAGTTGTTACATTTTCCTTATCCTAGAATCCTTCTGTAGCGATTTGGTTTTCTACGCCCAACCCTCTTGTATCCGGGCTTGGGACCAGCAGTAACATCAGAAAAGACTCAGGCGGAGTTCAAGAGACGACAGAATGATAGATGAAGAAGTGCCATGAGTGGGCAACTAGAGATCCCGTTTGAAGGATACAAGTTTCCTAAGCTCTATATGGCTATCGTGTGTCTATTGACCAAACTCTTGAACCATCCTAAGGACAAATGTAAGGAAGAATCCTTTTCTGGAAACTTGATATCTATATTAGTCAAATTCAAAGAGTTACTCACTGTTCCGATCAAATAATTAGGAAGAAGGAAGTAAAAAATCGTATGTAATGAGTGTTATGTTCTACATAAATGCTTTGTCTCACAGGATGTACTAATAATCTGGTAGGAAGTATACATGATATGGACATCTTGGGGCCAAATGTGTAGTAAGAAAGATCATTTCTTAAAATTTAACGCAATGAACACAGGAGGGAGGTGACAGTGTGGCATCTCACCATTCATTCATAATCCTTCAATGATTAATCTTTTCAAATTTTTCGGTAATAGTACTGACCATAATTTTGTATGTGCATGCCTACCCGCTTATTACATGTTTAGCCTATTATTGCTCGACTATAAATACTTTGTCATTCTTCAGCACATGAGGGTGTTAATCTTGATGTATGACTGATAGAGGTGAATGAACATTATTCATGTATTTAGTTGAATTTTATGAAATTTGAAATGTGTTCTGAACGCTAGTAAAGAAAATATCAAATCAATGGTTAGCTGAAAATGAATAAATATGTTATATTTTTAGTAAAAATGTTAGCAAACTAAAGCGTCTTAGCAAACTATATTGAATATTACAAATAAGTAGCATCAATCGCTAGTTGAAATTTTATTACATAAACAGCAGATACATTTCTACACATACTAATATTGATTTAATAGATAAAACGCAACAAATGATCAGACTTTGCTATACTACAATATATCAACAAGTATAAAAAATCTCTCGTCATGTGACAACGGTAGAATTTTCATCAATATCCTGTAACACGTGTAACCAGCAGTCGCTGAAGTGCGGATAAGATCTAAAATCACATCACACAAGGTTAGTTTAACACCTCACACCAAGAGAGAACACGAAGTGGTAGCTACGGCACTCTTTTATTTGAAAATTAAAATACGCAGGGTTTGTACAGAAAAGCGTGGCTAGTTTACCGAAGTCTTATGAGTCATCCTGTAAGTTCAGAGCACTTAGGGCTTGTTCTTCAGCTTCCGAAGCGTTTATGTTTGATCGCCCTGTAATAGAAAGAAAGCAGAACGGGTTAGCGACATCATACATGTTGATTTTGACTCCGTTACACCATCCCCTCTCATAATGAGGCACTAAACTCAGTGCCTGGTCTCGGAAAAGGATATGCTGCTCCTCCTTCAGCCGGTATCTCATAAAAACTAGTGGCAGGTGGTGGGTCTGTGAACCGAGCATCAGCAGGTACTGTTGTCCGATCTGGCTTTATTTGGTTGTAGTACACCGATATTACATCGTTGCGGGTTACGTAACGCAACCGTCTTGGGTTATCGGATGAGGACGATTTCGAAGGGGTCATGTCAAGGCTGGTGGAACTTACTGCAAACCCCTATTGATGTTATGGGGCGGCGTAACCAGACACGATCTTCAACTTTATACACTGGTCCTTGCACTTGACGATCGTACATGTCTTACGGAGAGTACGGATGTACGGTACGTGTTCTTGTTCTTCGTACGATAGCAAAGGCGACCGTATCTCTACCGAGAGGTGTAGTTCATGCCCGAATAGTAAAATATCACGTGAGAATCCCGTAGACCCATGTACTGATGTTCGATAAGCCAGCATGCATTGAGGAAGCACCTCATACCACAACTTGGATGACGACCTGCTGATGAACGATTGTAAAATAGCTTTAATGTTTCTATTTGTCCTTTCGACTAGGCCGTTACCTTCTGGGTGATATGCGGTATTATGCGTCTTCCTTATTCCTAATAATTTGTATATTTTGGCAATGAGATGACTTTCAAAGGCCGGGCCCTGGTCGGAGTGGAGTGAGAGTGAGGCACCATAACGGGAAACCCAATCATCAATGAAGGCACGTGTGACAGTGAGGGCGTCTTGCTGCGGGATGGGTACTGCCTCGCACCATTTGGTGAAATAACCTATCATAACTAATATGTAGCGATTTCCTTTTTGTCGTCGTCAATGGTCCCATAATATCGATACGAACTCGCTGGTGCGGTTCAGTCGTTCCCACCAGCGTTAACAGTGCATGTGGTGTTTAATTGGGCGATTTTATGCGGCAACACGTGTTGCAGGTTTTGCAGAATTCAGTTACATCTTCATAGATAGACGGCCACCAAAAGCACTGGCGAACAGCATATTCAGTTCTTCTTTCTCCTGTGTGACCTAGTTCGCGATGAACTTGCTCCACAATACTCTGGGCCTTTAATAGCGGTACTATCAGCAGAGGTTGTCTGAGCGCAGGGGTTCCGTGAGCACACGGAAAGGTCTAGCAAGTAGAAAATGACGGAAGTGCTGTGAGAATTTTACTAATGCTAGCATTTCTCGACGTGTTGTGGAATAACTTGCCTCTCTTTTGTCTAGTCGTCGGCTGGCGTACGCAATTACTTGTGATAGAACTGCTCCGATAGTTGAGTAACTAGCATCCGTATCGAGTATGAACGCACCTCCGTCTGCTGAGGTGTCGGGAAAGGCTAATATGGGTGGTGAGGTTAACCGTGCTTGCAACGTACCATAGGAATTTTCGTCCCTTATGTGTCAATCTGTGCAAAGGTGCTGCCAAAGATGCAAACTCACGGAGAAAACGTCTGTAATAGGACGCGAGACCCAATAGACTGAGAACGTCTTCAGGTGTTTTTGGTTGCGGCCAAGTAAAAATGGCACTCGTCTTTTCATTATCTGTACCCATGCCATCTTCGGTGATACGACGTCCTAAGAATACTACTTCCTTCTTCAACAGACGGCATTTGGGTGGTTTTACTTTTAGGTTATGTTGTCTAAGACGCTGCAGAACAGCCTTCAGGTTAACATTGTGTTGTGTTGATCGCCCTGAAATAGAAAGAAAACAGAACGGGTTATCAACATCATACATGGTGATTTTGACTCCGTTACAATCCTATGGATAAACAACAATTGGTTGGACGTTAGGGGAGCTGTAGCAGACATGCTCCGAACTCAATGTTCTGATTAGATTGTGGACCGGTAATTCATATCGGTAAGTATAGGTGAACAATTAAATTAAATGCATCTGAATACTGGGTTTAAAAAAAATTAGAAATCAGTCTTATACAAATCGAGATCCTGAAATCAATACCGCATATATATAATTATTATAGGCGTTATTGTTGAACGATGTTTTAAGATACGCAACATAAGGAAGTAAATAAATACTGGAGCTATAATATCTGGACATTACCAAGAGGTTATCGGCCAATTCACCACCACTTAGACTAAGCTTTTGGAACTCCACGTCATTTGTTTTGCTTTTGTTTATCTGATAGATTCTTCCTGTCTATCTTCAGTAGCCTAATCCTCCAAAGTATAAGTAGAAATATTGTGGACCAGTATTTTCAAAATAGCCTAAGTAGTTTTGGCCATCAAAACATCTAATATGAAGCTGGTAAGAATCTAGTACTCATTTTGTGATATTATGACTAATCTACTATAGCACGGAAGCCGTAGTGTTAGAATGGCACGTCAAGACTGTAAAAAATATAACATTATGTTATCTTTTACATGACTCTTTGTATGCACCGAAGATGAACGTTTCTTGTAGGTTGCCATTCACGCGCAAAGGTTGAACCCAAACATGGCTTGTGAGAGTTTGTGTAGGTTGTGTACACCTTACTTTCTTATCTCTAATAGTGGGCCTTGAAGATGCCATGGATAAGTTCCTGCAGTCAGTAGACTTGGTAATTATATCGTTTTGTATAATCTTTCGTTTAGTTTAATGACATGGATATAGATGAATTGGACTTTGCATCAAAAGCTTCAGAGCTACTCGAGAACTCAGACAGCGATAGTGGAATAAGCGGTTAGTCTCTTTTAATGGTGATCATGTCTGTAAACAGTCACAGGGGAAAAACAGTCGAAACAGGAAATTAATGTACCGCTCAGTGACACCGTGTCTGGTTGTACTTTGACTAATGTTGTTGGGGTTGCAAGGAATAACGTGTCCAGCAACTTGCATACAAGTAACAAATATAGTTTGGACCAAGTGAATGGATTGTCAGAGAGCGTATCTGTTAAAATCCCCATCTCTAACTCTGCTTCTGCTAAATTTAAACGGGTCATCATAAATCCCGTTGGCGAAAAAAGTATATTATACAATCACTCTTCGGTAACATCACACATTTTAGCTTTCTATTTTCAGAACGTAAATCCAATCGTTGGTTGCAGCCTACGTGTGCCAGCTGTACAGCAGTCATTAAATCATTCCGGTGTCCCCGTAAAAGTTGTGCCTTCTGGTATCCATTCGCCGTTCGATTCTCCAAACTTGTCCCCAGGAGTTTCTCTAAATTCACCTTTCAAACGGAACGTGGATTATTGTTGTAAGTCGTGTAAAAAAAGACTTATATTTCACTTACTTATCTAAATACTTTACAATATCGTTTTACTTGGAGGATTTTGAAACATAACTGGTTACTTGTAACTTACAGATGTTTTGGTTTCTGCGGTGGCGATTCATGTCTCCAAAGTTGTGAAAGGCGGTGTGTAGCGAAATCAACTTACCATTCAACATTTCACTTGTCATGAAATGCATGGTCTGAATTAAAATATCCTGTAAAATTTTGTTTTTGGAAAGTCCAATAGTTGAAACATATCAAGTTTCTCTAAGGGACATCACTTCGTTGGCTTTTTCACTAGTCACGTATATATTCACTGCGTAAGATTGGTCTTAATCAAACGTCTGAAAATTAGAAGCTATTTCATATCTTAATAAGTCGTAAGAAATTTGGTTGGTTCATTTCAAGTTAGGCCTAAATTCACTCCCAAGTCCCGACTAGTCGTTTGATCATTGTGAGGCTGAGGATATAGTTACCTACATATTTCGCGTCACAAAACAATTGGTTCTTCTAGAATTTATGACGATTAAGACCAATCACAGATTAAAGCTACCACAAGACTTATTGTTCAGCTGAGTCAAACGCTACCTTATGGCACGAAGTTTACATTCCATCGAATTTTAATTAGTACCTATGTATTAAAAAAACCAGATGAAATGGGTTTGCTAGTACGTCCCTTTTTCTTGGATTTGTCTTTAAATTCCAGTTAGATATCTGGCTGTAATGAGTTAGGACTATAGGAGTATCAAGGAAACATTTTCTAGTTGTTACTACTAGCAGGTTTTTTATCTTTAATCTCTGGAGCATGTATTTATTAGCTGTTACGTCCGACTTCTGAAATTAACACTTATTTTGATCTCCTCTAAGATTACTAACAAAAGTTGTACGACAGTCCCATATATGAATATACACTTTGTTACATTGTTACGTTCAAGTAAATTGCTGATTATTAATGAGTGTATATATAGCTAAAAAGTTCCGTTAGTATTTCTCGAAGTCTGTAAAGCATGGCTGCTCTATATGTGAGACAATTTAGGTACTAATATTTGGTCAAGTTTATCTCCAATCCACTGCTAACATAGAGTAAAACTACCAAGTAATTTGAAGATTTGTCGTACAGTACAAAGTCTAGGTGATTACTCGATCTAACTGCAAACGTTCTGCTAATAAAGGGGTTGAGACACTAAATAAAACAAACTACCATCTACTAATATCCACGTAAAATAGTGCAAGCGTAGAAAGATACCGAAATGGACTTTACAAACTACTGTGCTTTTGTTTGATTTGTTTATGTTGCTATATTGGGTCCTCAAACAGAAATAGACCAATGAAAAGGGCTACTCGTAGGACATCGACCCTGTTCACTGTTCCGGGAAAGCATTTTTTGAATATTTTCTTTGCTAGGAATTGTTCTCTGCTTCATTTTCCGTACTATTCTAAAATCAACTGAGATTATTCAGTCAGTCAGTTGCAACGTAGAACTTCGTACGTATGTACATCAGTTCAGGTTACCATACCACATTAGCACAGAGACGCAAATGTCAAATCAAATCCCATAGTGATAGAGATAGTACGGGTAATAATGGTAATGAAGAAGACTAGGGTTCGAAGATATTATTCAAGAAGTATAATTCAGTGAGATAAGGTTGGAAAGACAAAGGTAGGGGTGCTGACGAATCCAGAAGATTAGGATTCGAGAGAGCTCAAAGAATGGATGCACTTGCGCCATTGCAAACGATTTTGAGCCATGTCGTTCAAGGTCTCTAACCATTGGTGACTTTCGTCTCGCGGACCCCAACCAGGTAGTCTACATCTACCAACATGACTCAGTCCACTTGTCAGTGACTTCATGGATTTCTGCCATGTTTTTTTTTGTCTGGCCGCCCCTAGCGTCAATCAGTTCATGATACTACTCAACCCTTATCCGTTGTATGTGGTGAGTAACACACAACACGACTGAAATTTACTAGTCATGGCTTCTCACTGGAACTCCAGTAGTCGTACCTTGAAGCCGGCTCGGTGGTCCAGAGGCTAAGTATTCTCGTGTGAGACCGAAGGTCCTAGTTTCGATTTCTTGCATGCAAGGTGGTGGGTACACGCTGCGTTTGAGTCCCATATTAGCAGAAAATGGCTGCCCATTGCTCCCAGGCTCTTATAATTTATCTAAAATCAGTCCGTGATCCAAACTGAAAATTTCTGATCTCCGCTAACGCTTTCGGCGTAACTTCATGAAGTTTTGTTTCATTTTAAGTTCATTTAAAAGTGGTGTCAAATACCCTGTGATCATCTTAAAAAACATCTTTGTCAAAGATCAGATAATACACGTTTGAATAGCCGTTTAGACATGTATACAGGGTTGCTTACCAATCAACTAGCTACTTTATTCAAAAAACTTGACGTGTATTATTTCCTTTTTTTTTATAAGCATTGGATGAATTGTTATCTGGAACAAACGGAGTAACTGAAGTTTATGAACACTGTGGAAATTCAGTTCCCTCAGACCCTTCACTGCGACAGCATTTGGTAATTTGTCCATTTTGAGGTCTATTATTTTTAATAAATTCGAAATCTTTAAATATTTAGCATCCAAAAAGGTTTAGGGAAACTTTTAAGCGATTCCTTGTACATGCTCTACTGCGTTAAAGTATGTGTTAGTAACTGGAGAGTTTGAGACTGGAGTTAAGGAAAGGTATATTCCAAAGATTTCTTGTTTACTAACTCATTTAATATTTTTGTGTTGTAAAAAAGTGCAGTTATCAAATATAGCCACACGATTTTCCACTTAATTTACTCGATATAAATTGAACACAATAATGTTCAGTGTAGCAATTCTTCCAGATGTTCCTGATCTATATAGCTTCACATTAACAAATTACGACTTATTGCTATTGTATCTTTCTGCATACTCGCTATCATATATTCTCAAACTATAAAAACCAAACCGCCACCGATATTTTTCGAACCTAGAGCTAATAGGGAATAAACAAATGTAAAAAGCCTGTGTTGCTGAATTTTTTGGCACAGGTGAATACTTACGAAGTTTCAGTAACAGATGCTCTGTTGGTTGGTAAGCAGCAATTCCAAGTTAACTGATAGTTTTTAGATGAATAAGTCTCATTGGTCTCGAAACCTTTTGAAGTTCCCTCATTTTAAAGTAATAACTATAAATATCAGCAAGTTATCTAACCACTGATTTAATTTTTTTGATTGGTCATGCGTCCAGAGTTTGATGTTTGTAGGTTTATGAACGTTTTCAGACTATTTTGACTAGAATTCTGGATTGTTCTGGTATGGAATTCGTAGTTGTAAAAGAAAGTAGTGATAAGCAGACTTTAATTTGTTTTGTGACCACCATAATTAACACCAATATACCTTGTGATAAATAGTGTTTTTATCAGACATCATAGATGTTCGTTCCCGAATATGTGCTTTTAATAAAGCATTTATTTTTCAGGCGACTAGAAATTTTCTCTCTGTCAGGGCTAATTCCACTTAAATACATATTTCGTTCATTCGATTTAGTGAAAGAAGCTTACATTTAATTTCTAGCTATCGTTGGCCACATATCTACTTCATTTTCTAATATGTGGTTAGATGTAACTGCCACTTGTAGTAGAAAGTTGTCATTTTAATTTTTAAGTGGTACATAAACTTTCAATACAAACAGACTACTCAGAAACTTGTTGACGCTGATCCAGTCAATTCTTCTGTAAGTAGGGTTTATGAACACAGTCAGGTATTTACTGAAAGCTTGTTATTAAATAAGTAACTACTTTGTCTTTTAATGTTATATTTTATAACTCTGATAATAAAGTGGTCCTGTTACTGCTTCTGATTGATGATTACAGTAAATATATAAACCAAAGCTGGTGTATATTTTGCAAGGTATCCATCGTGAACGCGAATCGTTTGCATTAGCGGTTCAGCGAGATAGGAGATAGGAGAGATATTTGGGGGGTGTAGGAAGGATTTGATTTTGAAAAATCAGGTCTCGCCTGCTGTTACGGGTATGAGGGCGGTTATCACTTCCCGGCTGCCTACACCATGGAAGGTTGTTTCTTGAGGGACCTGGAAAAGAAGACGGATTAGTGTCGGTTTTATAGACCTGAGAGCGTGACCTCAGAGTCCAAGGGACAACTGCTTGGGGCCGGTCACGCACGGCTTTTTTATGAAAGGCTTTTTAAGTGTTAACTCCGCTCTTAAAAGCGCTTGTTGGGCACCCTTACCGCCGAAGACGGAAATCCATGAGGTAGGGTGAGGTGTGACATTTTTAGGGTCGACCTTTTCTAACCCTTCCTTCCTTGTGAGAAGGCAGCATCGCTGCAGATGTTGGTTGTCCGAGGGAAACACCTTACTGCTGTCACACCCCTCTGCAGTCAGCAGTACGATTTCGCCCTCAGATCTTGAGTAGCTGCTTTTAGTCTCATCGTTCTCCAATCGACCTGCCTGGCATGGTAGAACCCTGAGGAACATATGTTCTAGTCATTATATCAGGCGAGATATCCGTTTGCTGAATAAAGGACGAGTGTACTGCGCAGTAGTTCGCTCCGTCCTACTTTATGGCTGTGAGTCATGGCCAGTCAGATATTCGTAGGTTACTGGTTTTCGATCATAGGTGTCTTCGTAGCGTGTCTTCGTATATCCAGGGACAAACGAGTAAGTAAGTAATCCTAAACTTTTTAATTCTCCATCACTTTATCTTTATCTTTCTAATTCTATTTCACTAGATTCTACTTCTTGAATAAAATCTTTTAATCCTAACCTCTGTGACTACTGCTAATACCTTTACTACCTCTCCTACTATTGGATTTGAATTGACAATTTCGTCTCTGTGGTAATGTGGTATGGCAACATGAACTGATGTACGTACGTACGTACGTACGAAGTTCTACGATGCTATTGATTGATTGAGATATCCATTACTATTTTTTTACTCCGGTTATATACTCGTATTCATCAATGTTCCTTATCATGTATTTTTATGTAGAAAAATATCTCAAGTACGTCATATCCTGACTCTGTTTTCACGGGCAACGCTCAATTTTCACCAACATCGTTCCTTGATATGCAAGAATTATCAGGACCTAGTGAATCCATCATCACCCACACTAATTTGGAGCGTATACGTAAAAAGCAAGAACGAATGATGAAAAATAGACAAGCAGCGTGTTTAAGTCGACTACGTAAGAAGGAGGTAATTTACCTTGTATTATATTTTTTTTCATAGAGTGGCAATTTTAAATGAATGTTCGCATTGTAATCCTACTGATTATTGCCACCTCTAAGTGATTATCAGTTTCAGTCGTGAAGCCTGAAAGGAACTTGTAGAACTAATGAATTCTATGGGTTCAAAAATACATGTTGCTTAAACTAGGTTAGTTGAAAAAAGATCCGCTTAGTGCAGTTGGGAAACAATAATTCCAAATCAGCAGTACTCATAAACTCTAGGATCCTAAGTAGAGTAGCGTACAGGCTTATTTCGATCACAGTATACCGTGCACCCTCTTCTTTTGATGTTACTCTATAACTTTACCTTAAGGTGTGATGCTTTGAGGTGATCCCTTAAGAAAACCCCTCTCATCAATCTGAACGTTCAGCGAATATCTCTGTGCACATACAATTATGACGGATGTTTGTTAGGCTATTCCACTCGCTCTATCCCAGTAATAATGGTGATCTGACAATTATTTATTTGCGATTTCAATAATAAACAATCACCATGACTCTATAATAAAAAATAATCACTGTATTTGCAACTATTTTATTATGTAAGAATTTATTTTACATTCAACTTTCCATTCTGTGTTTCTTATTACTCCTGAACTAAGTTGACAGCTAGTCACTGTTGAAAGTTATGTCATTTGTAAACTGCTTCAAGTCTCAATGATCAGTTTTATCAATTACCTCATCGGATATGAAATCTGATTTAGCTTTCGTCGGCAGATTGTACAAAACCCATTCAAGACTGACTCGCAATGACCAGGCCCGGTTTTTGTTCTGAAGTAGTGGCTGTATTAACCATCACTTAACCCTTCACTAAATTTCAAGGTGCCACCACACTTATTGAAAACTAACAAAAGTTGTATTTCTCAACATCAGGATCTCCTTTGACTGCTCTTAGATATCTTCCCTTGTATAGGAGTGTGACTAGGGCTTTAACCACAAACATCTCAGACACAGTAAAGACATACAGCGACCTCTCTTCAATGGAATTAAGAAACTTTTCCAAGTTTTACCATTCCCCTCTAACTTGCTCGTTGAAGACATCCTGGTAGTATCTTTAAAGAAGTACGTAGTGATGCGGAAGGACTCTGATGTTGATGATATTGTCTTACTATGAGCTTTTGCGTATGCCAACTAAATTGCATTTGGTCGGTTGAAAATCAGTATCTATAAGTACAAAATCTACTTTTCACTAGAGCCGAACTTGTGCTAATACTCATCCGGCTTATTGCGTTATCTGTCATGATGGCTCCAAACGATTAGTCACATTTGGTAGCAACATCGTCTTCCGTTACTAAGTTGTATAGAACTGACATCTGCCGTTCTATCAAAACACCTTGATCGAGATTCTAAATTTCTTGTAACACTGTGGTTTATGGTGTTATCAGATATGGCTAAGAATGAAAGTTACCGGCTATCCTGACTTATATCATCCTTAAAAGTGAGATGAAGACCCTTAACTCGAGTAAAATTTCCATTGTTTTTTCAATTAGATTGTATCTCTTATTAAATGCTTATTTTCATTTATTTACTCTACCATCCCTTTCATGGTGAAGACGCTGACAGAGTGTAGAGTCTTCTGACTACCGTGGGCAACAATGCAAGCATGTTCGGGATGCGGTTTTCCCCCTCGAAATGCAAAGTATGGCTTCAGGATTAGCTTGCGTAGGCACCTGAACTAGTGATAGGGAGTGAATCAGTTAAGCGTTTCGACCGCTTATCTTATCTTGGGAATCTGACCAGTGCCGATGGTCTGGTGACTGACGAAATCTCGGCACGCATATGGAAGGCTAGATTGGCTCTTGTCAGCTTGCGTCACTTATGGCGTAAGTGAGATATCCGTTTGCTTATCAAAGGACGAGTCTACTGTGCAGCAGTTCGCTGTGTCCTAATTTATGGCTACGAAACATGGCCAGTAAGAAGCGAGGATATCCGTAGGTTACTGGTATTCGATCATCGGTGTCTTCGAAGCATTGCTCTTATATCCTGTGACCACCAAGAAAGCAATGCTGTCGATGGGAAACGAGTACTAGGTAAGGATGGCAGATCAATGGGTGAAGTATTGAAACTTCATCAGTTGAGGTGGTTAGGACATGCCCTACCACCGACTGACTAGAAGAGCCATGTTGTGTGGTAAGGAATAGTTTCGGAGAAAGCTAAGGGTGATCAAACCAAAACATGGCAGAAATTCATGAAGTCACTGACAACTGGACTGAGCCATGTTGGTAGATGCAGACTGCCTGGTTGGGGTCCGCGAGACGATAGTAACCGATGTTTGGAGACCTTGAGTAACGTGGTTCAAAATCGTTCGCAATAGTGCAGGTGCATCCAATCTTTGTTTTCTCTCAAATTCTAACCTTTTGAATTCCTCCTCATCATCTCGTTCTAAATTTATTTCACTGAACTAAACTTCTCGAATCATATCCTCGAACCCCAATCTCCATTGATGATAATACTTCTACCATCGCTACCACTTTGGGATTTGAACTGACAGTTGCGTCTCTGACCTGATGCGGTATGGCAATCTGTTCGAAGTTCTACGTTGTAACTGACTGATTGACTATCCCGTTTTCCCTTTGTTTAGAGTGTTGTATCCCCAAATACAACGTATAAAGAACAACCAGCCTTTACGTCTCGTATCAGTTTTAACTGATTTTTGTTCGGCCAACTCCAATGTATTTCCACTGCGCAAAATTATTCGTAGTCTTTTTGCTTATTGATTTTCAGTGTATCTTCGGTTATAATTAGTTATTTGCTTCGCAGTGCATTTTTCTTCGTATTGATTATTTCACTATGGTTCTGTGTTCAGCGATACTTATTGAGTCGACATACGACTGAATTCACTGGAATGTAAGTCAGTATATTTTGATCATCAATTAAGAAAGCTTCTATTCAAACTATATTCGTTAGAGACTTTGAATGATATGGCTCAAAGTCGTTTGTAATGGCTCAGATGTGTCCATTCTTGTCTTCCCTCAAATTCTAATATTCTGAATTCCTCATGACCTCTATTTTCTTTTTTTAAATATATTTCATTGAGATTCAATTCTCTAATCCTATCTTTGATCCATAATCTTTGTGATTATCGCTAATACTGCTACAACCTCTACCACTATGTGATTCAAATTGACAATTGGATCCGTCTGTGCTAGTGCGGTATGGCAATCTGAAGTAATGTACGTACGTACCAGGTTCCACTTTGCATCTGTCTGACTGACTATACAAACTACACTTCTCACTCAGATTAGCAAGCAATCGAGAAGAGGATAAAAATAATTTCTTTCACTTTATTAAAATTGCAGTTGCAAAGTAATAGCCTTCTACACCGTTATCTCACAATATTACAACCTCATTTGTATGGAACATTATTTTGATACCCTATTGTACTAACATTTATTTGTCGAATCCCCGCTACCTCGACATGTAATGCTGAGTAGAATAAAGGAAGAGTAGATGAAGACTATCACCAGCCAAGTGAAAGACAGTCAATCCATGACATCACTAGGTATTTGATTGGACCATGCCAAGGAATCTGAAAATCTCTAATCGAAGTACTCGTGATTACTACGATTAGTTACTGGTTAGTATAGGCTATCTTACGGGCTATTGCTTCCCGTGGAAATGTTGCATTCGTGTTTTTATGTAAATTTTGGATTTAGTCTCGATTCGCACTTCTTCGATTTTATTCATTCATTTTTAACTACATTTCTTATATTTTGCTTCCCATTGTAATTTACATGGTTTCCAATTCGTGTTAGTTGAGGAATTTGACGTCAAGAAGACCATTTAAATGATTTGGCTGAAGTCTTGGAAAAGCATTAATTGTATTGTTTGTCATTTCGGAACGTAAATTTGGGAAACCACCTTGTTCCGAATTTCAACCTGAGATCACGATTCCCATTCTACTATTTTTTAAAATCATAAACCAACTTATTACTTACACGCTAAGATGTTAGTCATAAGTGCCTATCCACCTTCCGTTTTTAGTACTTAGAAAGGTTAGAAATGAAGTTCGAGCAGTTAAAGCGTGAAAACCTCTCACTGTGGCGCCAAAACGAAGAGTGGCGAACACGGTGCTTTCGTCTGGAACGTTGTATTGAGGATTTGCAATTGCAGCTCCCAAACTCCATAAATTCAGAAAACCTAATTGTTAAATCCCAGTCGTTTGAGGCAAGTTCAAGCAAGTTGTCAACTCTTCCTTTACAACTCAATAAACAAATTACCCCACACGAGTCTTGTAGTAAAACAGTTTCTGTGCGCACATTGACACCACTGAATGAAGTCACAGTTGGTTCCAAATCAACTACCACACCTAGTCGTCTTCCGAAGTTATCTGATCTTGGAAAAAGCAACACAGTTTCAATTCAGCATTTAAAAAACTTCAAAAATGTAAATACCACTCCAAAAACAAGTAAGTCTTACTATTGGTAGAATCAAGTTTCCTTGAATATTTGCCATTTATAGACTTTTAGTGATCTGATTTTGTTTGTCATGTAGCTTTAAGACCTTTATTTATAAAAAACCGCTATAATATTCAAATAGTCTCCTTCCAATTGGCTCAGATTGAATCACATCAGTCACATAACAATCACAATTTCCTACCTTTTGACATTTTTATCAAAATAAGACGTGCTTTCTAACTCAGTTCGGGAAAGTAGAATATTTGTGTGATTTTGGCGAAATCAAAATTTAAGGTTGTTATTGAAGTAGGAGTAATTTTTATTCACTATCCAATTGTAACATAGTGTATTGCAAACGTATGGAAATAATAATGCTGCATTTATGTACAATTTATGACACTTATAGATATGTATAATATTCAAGTTTTGTATTGTGTTGACAGTTACATGTTTATTTCGTTAATTTTTACTGTAGCTTACATTACTAGTATGAATTCTCCAAAGACGTTTAAATGGGATAGTTCCTCAAAAAGATTGTTACTTACGAGTAAAGTTGATGTCGAATCACATTCCCAATCTACGCCAAACCAGTCTCAACTTCCTAAACCAATTTCGAAAACCTTGACTACTGCTCAGCGAACGATTCCTACCGTCAGCCATCGATCTAAAGTAATCGCTACCACAAGTTTATTGGTTATGTGCGGTCTGTTAGCTATGAATATAGTTCCTTTTTCAGATTTATCTTCTGGATTGGGACCCGTATCTTCACGTCACATGTCCTATGATGGTAGTTCCCACACTTCTGGAAAACTTGGTAATTTCTCTTTCTTTTAAAAATAAACTACCAAGATCTTCGCAAATTTACTTCTGTATTTTTATATATTATTTGCGTACGTGTAACTCATCGTGTAGGTCATTTTTATTAATCATAAGATATGTATATATCTATATATTTGTTAACGGGTATGAGGGCGGTTGTCACTTCCCGTCTGCCCACACCGTAGAAGGTTGTTACTTGAGGGACCTGAAAAGGAAGATAGATTAGTGTTTGTCTTAGAGACCTGGGAGCGTGACCGAAAAGTCAGACGGATAACTGCGTACGAAGTTCTACGTTGCATCTGACTCTGACTGATATATTTGTCGACGACAGAACTAATGTTCTTTATGTAAATCAAATTTGTGACCCCACTTTACTATTTTTTCGATCGCCCGTTCGAATGCTGTATGTGTATAATGACGATTCAGCGAAGGAAATTTTCTTTTCCATTGTGTTGTTAACCAAATCGGTACAGTCATTAGCAAATATTCTACACAAATAGTAGCAGATTATAAGACAGAAAGGTGTTACTTCACCAACTGAGTATGGAAGAATCTCAATAGAAATAGTTGTATAATGGTTCGGGGTTTAAACTGTTAAGTAAAAACTGTTTAGGAAACATAAGATAAGATAATATATTGTTCGGATAGTCAATCGAGAAGAAAGCCACGCACGTTGTGGATTGATGAACTATTTGATTCATGTTCAAAATATTTAACGACATTTATATAATTGCATAAATACGCATGTTTGATTGTACATTTTTGATTCTGATAATAAGCGTTCTCCAACGTCTTCCGTCTTCTTATTTTCAAACGGAGGGGTCTAACGTTCGGTGTGTCATTAGTACAGTGGTTTGGCGTTACATCAAGTACAAAACATAAAATATATAGTACAAATAATCCCGAAAGTAAACAAGTCGATTTTATTTGTGACTTCTAGAATGCAAAAAAGAAACTTAACGTGATTTTAAAACCTTCATAGTTATAGAGATCCAATATGTTGCCTTTGAGAGCAATTCAGAATTGAATCTTTGGATTAGTCAATTTTCTGATCCATCCTTCATTTAAACTGATTCGTTTAATTTTCATCGACGATGGTGAACTCAATACACTATCTGTCACAGTAGCGTCAAGAATAAAAATTTCACCCTTCCAAATTACTTAAAATTCACTCTGGTCAATGGTTTTGTTCCCAGCCAACACTATGATTGGCTTGGTTTTATAGTCTTTAACGGACATTTTGAGGTTAAACGTGGGAAAGTATAAATGTAGGCAGAGGTCTTATGCTTTATCCGAGCACAATTCCGGCAGTGAACTATATTCGTTTTGTAAAAATAAGGTTTATTGTATAGTTGTTGCTTTAGTTAGAAAGTGTTTTTTGAATATTTCATGCTTAATCGCCCATTGTCATATTTAGTTCTCCTGAATAAACCTTCGATAAGGTGTTGTGTATTTAAGATATTTTTAATCGTAAAATTTTATCATTGCAAATTTGCAATCGTTTGTGCCGAAAGTTATATATATATATATATATATATATATATATATATATATATATATATACAGGCATATATCATTCGGGGTCCAGTCATAGTTCTTATTTTTCGGTGTTATTTGTTCCAACAAGCGCTTGTGTTCAAAAGTGATTCTCACTTTAAAACAACTTTATTTCAAGAAATCTGGTTAAAGGCAGCCGAATAATCAATCAAACTGACTTCAAACTTCGCAAACCAGTATAAAAATAATGAAATTAAGTGTGATCCCACTGCGCCATATCATCACGTATAGGGAATCGTATTAGCAACTGACAATTTGTATCAACGATTTAGTTGAATCTCTGGCATGAGCTATTTGTCTTCCGGATAACTTATTCCGAATACTCTCAACTTCAACCAATAGGACTGATCATCCTACATTTCGGTAAATGAAATAATTTAAGTAAGGGTTCTTTCCGCCTAATTGTCTTAGATTCCTTTCCATCATTATTTGCCTCCTGAATAGTATTTTCCATACTCTATAATATTCAAGGTTTCTGGGAAGGTTTGTAATTAATGTAAATGGCTTAAAATTTTCGGCAAAATTATTTTTAATATTAACAGTTAGTGCTTGTATCATTACAATTTATTACGTTTGTACTAGGTGCATTTATTTTTCTTATCGTAAACTACTTATCAGTAAGTTTCGTTAGTCGTATTTCTTCGCGTTTTCACGTTTAGTTTATTAGCTTTTCGATTTTTAAAATTTTTAGCTTTTGGTTATTCCAGTTTTTGGCAATCTGCGCCATATTCACCAACTGGACGACGTCTTTTATTAAATATCCCATCTACACAAGAAGAAGATATTCTAAAAAATGACGAATTATTACGAAACGCTTCTCATAATGAATTTTTATTTTCTGAAAAGTTTTCAATCAACCGTTCAGCCAACAACTGTGGTCCGAATAAAAACATGAGTTGCTCAGAGAATTCCCTACTTGCCAATGCTCGACAAATTTTCCAAGTTAGTTGTCTTTCTGGCTTATTGTTCGTTCGCTTCGTTTATTACAAACTTTAAAAAAAATATGATTGGTTCAATTCACACTTTCTTACATGCGAACAATACACTGAAAATAGTAAAATTAGACAACTAAAAAATCTGATTTCGGTAAACTGCACTATATAAAACTTAAATGTATTTGTTCCACAGCAGTTAGTTTAATTTAACTTTTCCAATCTTCGGTAATAACTATATTATTTGCCAATTACACTGTTTTATGAAACAAGTTACAGAAAAAACTTTCATAAACAATAGTTGTGACTAACAGGCAGAGAGAATGAAAGGCTTGAAAACAGTAATATCTATAATTACATTAAAAATTCAATTGAATCATGAATCTTTAAAGATGCAGCATTTTACATAATTGTGGATTTAAATTTTAGATGAAGGTAGAAGCATGTATATCTGATTACTTGCTTGAATTAAAGTTGGGACATTTTTTAATATCTACTGGTAGATTGCAATTACCTCGCAGATCCCAACTAAAATTACCTACATCTCGATACATGAACCGATACCGTAGTCTATCTAACCTACTCGTATATTCTCATTGGTGATCAGGTGTCGTAAATGATGATTATTTTTTTCTTATCAATTAGTTACACATTGGTTAGAACATATCTTGCCGATTTAGTTGACTACATCTTATGTCGAAACTTAAAAACAGGAAATTGACAAGATGTGACGAAAAGGAATTTAAAATATTGATTATTCTGCGGTCGTATCATTACTTGTCCGTGCAGTCTTTTGCTATTGAGCAAAGTGAAGACGCTTCTATTGTATATACTTAAAACTGCTGTGGTGCGCGCTACTTATAAGTAGTGTATGACGTGAGTGTCAACTTAATGTCTGGCAGTAGAAGATGGGGAAAATATCAAGAAAGGAAGAGTGGGAACACACTGGAATTTGTATGAAACGCATGAATAGTGACAATGGATTGATGTTTTGCAACAGGAACAGTCCAGTTCGATATGATGAACTGATATTTTGCAAATGAACGATTTACGATATGGTTTTCCGATTTTACTGAGTAACTCTGTGATTTTCGTTAAATGCAATCCGGTTGCCCCACCTGTGTTCTCGTTCACTACACTGCTTCTGTCTACCTCCAACCTAATCGTTGCATTTGAAAAATATGTCTATAACCACTCGTTACTTTGGTCGTCAATGTGTTATAAATGGCATATTATTCTTACTTTTGATCATTACACCTAGCTTTATCACTCCTGTTGGATTGGCGTCTGACAAAATCTCGATATAAATTCAGGAAGTATAGTTGGCTTTTTCACTTGTGGTGTGAGATATCATTTTATATTGTATTGTGAGGTTCCCCATGACAACTTCATCTTGTTGTTTATATGGAGGTATGTCAACTTGAACCGATATACAAATATGCCAGGTTCTACTTTGCGTATAGTTAGCTAACGCAATTATTATTGATAATTCTGATCATTAATAATTCATCTATTCACCTTCATTGTGCATTTCTTACGGATTCTTTCACCTTTATTTTCATGAAATGCCCGAATTTCATAAAACTATTGACGTCTAACTTATAGTTGTTTTAATATCACTTTAGATCTGTATATATAATTGTTCATCTGCCTATTTAGAGTTGGATTGAAAGGCATGCTGTATCAACCAGTAATCAGTCCAGTGTATACAGGTTACAACTCAGTTCATCCCTTCATAATGTAAAAACGTTTGAACAACATGTAGTCAGTATATCGAAACCCTCACGACAAAATTTACGACGTACTCAAAAACCCACTTCCTTACCTATTCAACATTTGAATACTTCATCTCCAAAATCAATTTCATCTGCAAGAAAAGAGTCGTTAGAACGCTTCTTTTCTAGTAAAGTTAACCATCCTACTCTGAATGCTACAGACAAATCACTATCACCTAAATCTCCTCCACCTCATCGTAATTCAATGTTGAAAAATAATTATGATTTGCAGGTACTACATTTTATATTTCTATTTTGTGTGATTATTCCTTTTAGTTGTCATGCACAATTATAAATGTTCTATTACAATAATTAATGATCACTGTTATATTTCAGTAAAGTATTGTTAATTTATAATCGTAAGCCATCCAGTTCGAAAAATGCTAGGTGGAAATTTCTAGACGTTAGTCACTTAGTATCAACATCAATTTGGTAAATATAATAATAATACATTAACTGTAAATTGACTCCTTAGGTGTTACAAAGCGTTAACTGATAATTTATCACTTGCTTCATAAAAACGGATAATCCATATTGTTGTTCGGGTTATTTAGATGAAATTTTTCTGATCACATAATCCGTTTATATGATAAGCTGGATTTTAGTCATCAGCAGGCAGTTATGTTAGAATCAAGCAAGTTATTATATCATATATGTTTGTCGTTTCTGATTACTGGTTTGCTGTTTCTAATTTAAAACTAATTAATCCTTTTAAAATTATCGTGAACAGTTATAGATTAGAGTTTTCTGGCTATATCATATTGAATACAAAAGAAGCTAAATAAACGATAAATAAATCAATTGTTTCAAATCAATGCTGTCAATGAATTCACACATTGCGCATACTTTTTAGGAGTAGATTAAATGCAATTATAATATGAGGACAATTTAAATCTAAGATGAATTAACAATGTTTCTTTCCGTTTATCCGATACCTAATTTTTTAAAAAAAAAAATTATTATGACTTAAAAATCAGTATTTCAGGTTATGTTCACCAACTATATTCAAAGTAGACGACACCTTTCTAATATTGAATCTTGCAATGACAATGCTTGATTCATTTTCGCATGAAATCGTTCACGCATCAATATCATTTTCCACATCATCTTAAATTATTTAGGATGACATCGAAAAATCTAATGTACGTTATCTATAAAAGTGCACCCTTTCCATTAGTCACTAGTTTTACTTTGTATGTTTTTTTTTATCTAACTACTTTTGGATCTTGTTCTAATGGTCTTGTTTAATGTTTGCTTATCAACAATTTAAATGTTTTCGGTTTGATAATCCTGTTTGTTTAATCTGTGTTTTTTGATATGTCTTCTGTGATTGGATCCTGAAATCATTAGAGATTTGTGTGAATGTATGCTTTTTGTTAACCCATTTACAAACATATTCGATACTTAGTTATCAATGAAACAGTTTTATCCAAATACCATCTATCATTGCTTAACGGAAAGTTATGGAACGAATTATATAGTAATTGTTAGATAATTTTCTAAGCTTGAAATAAACACATCTTAACTATCGAAGGCACGGTTCGAATGTCACTTTACGTACTTCAGTCTGAGCCAACTCAATTACCTAGTGAATCAGTTAATTTAATTGATTTAAATTTTGCTGATTATGAAACGCAATGAACTAGCGGTATTCAGGAGCAAGATTTGACGAATGGTAACTTCCAGTACTGACTTTACATATATATATATAGTATATATAGTATATATATATATATATATATATATATATATATATATATATATATATATATAACTACCGTTATGTGAAATATTGTCCATCGATTGCTAGTTTATCCTTCATAGTCTCGCTGGTGTATAAGTGTATTTTCGAATATTATGGAGTGATGTAATCTGGTATGTTTGGTACATAAACTATGTTTGTTTGAAATGTAATGTAATTTTTTGGGGGCTGAATCTGGACTTCTGGACTATAAAGAAGAGTAGAGCAAAAGAAGCTACCAAGTTGTGCTGTTTCGTGCTTGTCACATGATTCTGATTAACGATTAGGGATGGAGCATCAACTTTATCGATCTAGTTTTATCGGTTCAATAACTGATCCGTATGAGTTCAAAATTACTTAAGCTATCTGCCTGTGGTTCTGAACTTTTGTCTTAGTCGCCTAAGAGTTCATTCCTGTTGCCCAGACTTCATTTACATCGATCCTAAATTTTGTGATCTGTTTTTTGATAAAACTTCATATTATGTCACATTTCATAATAAATCACATGATTTCGAGTATTCATGTCAGAACTTATAAGCAACAAAATATGATGTCTGTATAAAATGCACGAAATCCTTATTGTTAGCCAGAAACATTTTCGTTTTCCACTTGTATCCAAAAGTTATGCAATCTACAAGAGCATTGAATACGTCATTAGATTTTCCTTATATTCATTGACAGAAAATAAAACTGAACAAAAAAAATCACCCATTTGAATGCTTTTCACTTAACTCTAAATGTATTTTTTTTATGATGTCACAGCTGTGTCCCCGAAATTAAAATTATTATGCACTAAGATACAGTTTCTGTGTGTGTTTTTCTCGACCTTATGAAATCTCTCTTAATTTTATTGTCATCCCCATCATCAACATTTGTATATATACAACATTAATGTCAATTCTGTTTACTCTATGTCTTTTTCCTGTTAATTCATCTTGTTCTACGTTTAGGAATTTCAGCTTTGTTTCTACATTTTTTGTACCTTGATTATTCAATGAAAATACACATTTTCACTTTCGATAGAGTATTAAATACTTTTGATGATGAAGAATTTATAGATATCTATTGTCTACTAGCGATTTGGTAACATTGTTCTGTATCAACCTTTAGCCTAGAAGAAATTCATTCTGTTTCGTGTACTTCATTTGTATATATATAATTGTTGAATCGTTTTGATTAATCACATTCGACTGATGAGATGTTATTTCCTTTACAATTCTTCTTTATTCATACAGTCATTTAGTGTTACTATTTTTTTTCACTATAACTTACATTGTGCTACTTTATGATTTAAGTTTGTAAATTAAAAGCTAAAAACCAATTTTTATACTGTTTAAACTAATTTCATGGTTCATCTTACTTTATTGTTCTTATTCTAATTTGTTTCAATTATCCGTGAGCATAAATAAAGCTACTTATGTAACTACATATTTTCTTAAGTATTCTCTTCTTCATATTATTGATAATTATTACAATTAGTTCCATTAATATAATAATATGGATGAACTTTGTCTTCTGCTTATCGAAATTTCTCATATAAAATACTATTGTAAACTTTTTAATTCATTAAGTAAAATAATTGAACCGTGCCTATTTGTAGAACTGATCGATTTGTACGGTTTACGTGTTTCTCTGTATCCAGTGACGAGAGAAATCTTTGTATATATTTGTTCATGAACGTTTTTTTTTCAGTATTAATTTGATATAAATGCGTAGACAATAAATATGCACAATACCCTGCTACTGTATTTTCAGCTGTTGTATAATAATAATGTTTCACAACCATATGCCATAACCATAGATATCTGTCTGTACGGCTTTTGAGGTTTGAAAAAAATTGTTAACGTATAAAACTCAACTTTAATACATTTTCAGTTGTTCACCATTGTTGCTCACAGACCATAAAGTTACGTAAGCTTATTTGTGGCTTGTTGTAGACAATCTTTAACTGATGAATCAGTCAAATCATTACACCACATCACTCTCTATAGCCAGATTAGACTCTGTAAAAAGCCACTCCTGTTTGAAAAAACGTTATTTCAAAACGTCGCCATTTTTTTTCTGTAAACGTTGTTGGTTGTTGTAATGAAATTGAAGTTTTTGCTAGTGCAATCTATGTTCATGCAAACTTCTGATTGCATAATCACATTATTGACCTAATCATCTGAAGATGCACATACCGAGGGTAATTAGCCAAATGCAGACCTTAATAACGGTAAATTACAAGGCATTATTGATTACTGGTAATACATTACAAATCGGTTTTATGTACATCGTACAATTATTGCTATTTCTGTTATTCTATTTATTAAATTCGATGTATCATTCGTCTTTTAATATTTTTAAAGGCGTGGCATTTTATTTTTAGACAGAATTTCTAATTTTTACTATTCTTCTATTTATGTTGAATGGTATCTCTATGGTTCCTCCTTTTTTTTTTATAGTTCTGTGTACATGGTTTGTGTATGTGATGAGTAAACATATTTTATTTTTAATTGTTAGTCATAACATTCTGTAATATTTACAATTGGTGGATCACTGGGTGGTGATCAGTGTCGTATGTATCAGGTTTTTCTTAGTACCGAACGAATTTTATCGGTCAAGCTACAATGTGGCCACTAATCTGAGTGACTCTAGATTGCAGGCATTATGTCAAGACGTAAACCCTGGACCCTGGCTGACACGGAATCCAATTTCGCTATGAATGCTGAATAGCATGTAAACTAGCTCCAGGGTTTGTTGTCGATTAATTCCAACTACCACTTTCCACTCTGATTCTCATTGATGTCAAAAATGTTTGTTACTGTCAAACAGCAATAAAAATATCGAGAAAATGGTATTGACTTTTTTCCATGTGTTGAAATTTTAACCACATTGGTCAACTGTCTAATATCACTAAATGCTGTTTATTCACACCACTAATCTAAAATGCGTGACTAAAAGTTACAGCTAATTTTATAATTATTGGTGTGATTGCCAATTAGTTTCACATAACTTTTCTTTATGTTTTTTTGGATGTTGGATGTGTTGGTTCATAATATGATAAGCAATTAGCTATTATGACGCAACACACACTAGACTCATTCATTACTTTAAGTCTCAGAGGATTCATACACACGACATCGTTGATTTTCATTTATCTAAAAGATATTACCTAACATGTGATCAGAAATTATTGAACAGTGTTTCTATCTGATTGATCCGACGTTACTGTATATTTCATAGTATGAATCTGAATTTTCTGAGTGATTTACATCAAACTTATTTATTCGGTTTTATGATGACATATAGCGCATTCGTGATTTACTTTCATTTTTACACTGTCTTACGCAATATAGCACACTGTAGAGTTATATTTGTTCGTTATTTTTTTCAATGGCCAGCAAAAACATTGTGTAATCGTTCAGTTATTAAACTTATGAACTACAAAGTAATTTTATTTTCCATTTGATTAACAAAATGAAAGATCAGCTACAGTTGTGGTATTATAAGCTCATTTTTTTTTATGTTAAACTGATCAAATAGTATCTGATATTGTGAAGTATCTAAAATACACAATCAAATTTTCTACTATGCGCAATTATTAAACGCTTTTCTACCAATTTATCCAGTACATATTGAAACATTTTATTACTGTAACTTTTGCTTCAAATAATTAAATTTATTTTTGTCTTTTTATTTATATTATTTCAAGCCTTATATTCATCCTACTGTTCATGTATTTGAAAAGTTATTCAATGTAGTTAAACGACGCAATGATACAGCGTACATAGTTTTTTTCAACCGGGACCATTTCCTCCTGCCTTCAATTGATCCCTTACCTGCAAGTATGAAACAGAAAATAACATTTCTACTTCCAGCACATCCTGTAATCAATGGTTAGTTCATTTTGATGTTCCATATTCCATTTAAATCGATTTTCAGTATATCATTCTATATTGTATATTATTTGCTAATCAGTTTAAACTTAGAGGGTTTTATGTGCTGTCATCAATATAATATTATTGTTTGACTTCTAAGATAATAAACCGGTATATGAAAAAGATATTATCCATTTTTTAATGCTCCCACAGTTTTTTTGGATCATGCTTGTTATAAATTATGAATATATCTGAAAGTATCTATTCTGCTTAATGTAATTTCTAACCGCTGGTGAGTATCAAACTAAAATAAAATAAGTATCTGTTCCCTGATGCTCGACTGTTATGTAGTTAATGGTTATTTATTTATTTATTCTAGTTACAACGTGGAACTTCACACGTAGGTACATAAGTTCAGGTTGCCATAGCACATTAGTACAGAGTTGCAATTGTCAATTCAAATCACATAGTGGTAGAGATAGTAGAAGTATTACTTGTAATGGAGAAGATTAGGATTTGAAGATATTATTCAAGAAGTATGCTTCAGTGAGATAACTTAAGAAAGACAAAAGTCGAGGTATTGACGAATCGAGAAGCTTAGAATTTCATAGAACACAAAGAGTGGATGCACCTGCGCCATTGCAAACGATTCTGAGCCATGTTGATCAACGTTTCTTACCGTCGGTGACTTTCGTCTTGCGGACCGGACCAGGTAGCCTACATCTACCAACATAACTCAGTCCACTTGTTAGTAACTTCATGGATTTGTACCATGTTTTGGTCTGGTCGCCCCTAGATTTCTTTAGCCTCCTCCTATACCACTAAACATTGCTCGTCGAGGCAGTCGGTGGTTGGGCATTCGTAAGTGTGGCTGAAGGCCAGTTGAATTGATCTCTGAAGTGTTCTGCATATTCATGATTAGGAGTCATTTTTAACATTACCTTGACAATGTAATAAATTTTGTAATTTATTCTTGTTTAGAACAAAGTTAATAGGAAGACCACTGTGTAATAAATATATAGATAACCCTTTCCCATCGCATTGGCTTACCAAACGCATTAATATAATCATATCGGATTGTTTACATACTGATCAAACATCAAAATCGTTCGTTAATTACCGTATTTTACTTCATACACTTACAATTAAAAAAATCTTGATTTATTATTATTATTATTGAGCGCTGGACGTTCTCTTTTCATCCTCTCAGTCTCGTAAACAACACGTGCCTTGGGAAGACAGTAGGTCTCCTCAGACAGCGAATACCTACACATGGCTATATGCAAGAATTTCGAGAGAGAAAGCAGACTCTTTTCACTCTTGGCCGTGCTACAGCCTTTAGCAGCAAACTTTTAAGGATTCGATCTCCATATCATCTTTGTATGGGACTTCTCATCATTATGTATCCACGACTTAACACGCAGGAACTAAACCCAGGACCTTCGCTATCGCGTGCAAACGCTCAACTTCAAAATCACTGTGCCTAAGTCTATTGCAAAAATATTTATTCTTTTGATTTTTAGGTAACTGCCACTAATGTTTAATTGATTGATTAAATTTATTCAACTCTCTCATTCGTTATTAGGTAATCTGTCAGTTTTTCTAGCAATCTATATGAATTCATTCATTAAATGCTATTTTTACTCATTAGCATTTACATCCATACATCTTTATTTTCGTATCGTTTCCTCCTTAACTGTTCATCTCCATTATTGTTTTCTTTTTATAAACTTCTAATTTTGCATATTCTGACCAAATTCATCACTATTTTTCTTGTTGATGTTAATTTTGTTATCTATAATGAAATACTTATACAGAGCTCTAATGAGAAGTTGAATTAAGTATGAAATATTTCTCTATCTAATTAAAAAAAGAAGTTTTAATAGTATATATATATATAATTGTTCACTTGCTGTCTATCTTATTGATTTCATTTAAACAACAATAGGTTCATTGTTTCTATCAAGAACAATAAAGTTTCACTTCACTCTCATTTTTAAAACATACTTATTAGAAAACAATAATTGACCCTAGAATAACCGTTCTTTTTCTGCATTATAAATACTCTAACTGCATGTTATGTATACTGATACTTATGTGCATGTCTTTTGTTTTTCATATACTAAAATATTTGCTGCTAACTAATATTATCGATGTTAAGAATTAAGAAAACAATTGAAAATTTATTGTTATATTTTTGTGTTGTTTCAATTTTGGTTAACACATGCATCCTGTTGAATAATTATTTGCTTAAGAGAGTTTGATAAGATTTATCGACATGTTATATACAATGGCTTAAGCTGAAATTTACTAAATCCCTAATAAAATTAAAACAATTAACACAAAGGCACGCGGTGGTTGGGAATGCCTATCGTAATGTCCTAACCAAGCAGGACACTTGTTCCTGTAGGTCTACTGTAGCAGGTCGGCCGATTGGAGAACGATGAGACTAAAAGCAGCAACTGAAGGTCTGAGGGTGAAGTCGTGCTTCTGACTATAGTGGCGTGTAACAGCAGCAAGGTGATTGCCTCGGACAACCAGTATCTACAGCGATACTGCCTTCTCAGAGGGGTAAGAAAAGGTCAACCTTAAAAATTTCTTACCTCACGGATTTCCGTCACTCGGAGGTAAGGCCTTTTAAAGAAGGGCGGAGCTAACACTTCAAACACTTCTCAAAAAAGGCTGCGCGTGACCGACCTCAAGCACGGTCACGAAAACCAATAGAAGTTCCTTTTCAGTTTTCTCAAGAAATACTGTTCACGGGCATTTTTATTTTCTATAAACTACAAATCATGCTTCACACACTCCTATCTAGTTGAAAATACACCTAATTGATTCCAAATAAAATAGTTCATTGAGTATAGGTAAGCGGCTGCCCAACCTTCTCATGGGAGATAGTCAACTCAACGTTACATGTTGGATGACAAAGTTTAGCGATCACCTCGTACGATCGTTTTCTGAAATGATACTGACACATCCAAAAAACATTTTCTAGCTGTTTTATGCCTCAAACTTTCTACTTATTTCCATTCTGTAATCACTAACACTTTTATATTATAACGTGTTTGTTATTGAAACACAAAATGTTTTTGTATATGTATTAATCATGTCTATAACCGATTTTTCTTCTCACTTGTCCATCATAAATTATACGTCATACATTGATTAGTGATTAAAATGTGTTAAACAATAAAGTTTTATATAAATAGAAATTAAGGCGTTACCTCATCTTTTATTGTTAACTTGGCTTTTTCATAGTAATTGCCATTTATATTTAAAACAGTAATAATGTGTGTCAAAAAATGTGTTTTGTTCAACGACAAATATGTGCAAAGGAATCAACAGGTTTTATTTTATTCTTATAATAATCCTATGAGTTAATTTACTTTGGAAGTAACTAATACATTTTTACCGGAGTTTTATTACTTTACTGTCATTCAAATAAGGTTAAAATGAGTAAACTTTCACAATTTCAAATAATCAATTTTAACAATCATGTTAAACATATTATTGGCAAGTTTTTAGTTATCATCTTAATTGCTTTACTAAGAGTTAGATGACGTTTAATAATTCAGTGGGGTTATTGGATAACACGAAAAGATAAAATATCGAACTTGTAATGTTATATCATCAAGGAGGTCATAAAAATGTCAGTTAGGAGTAAAAGGTCACTAGAGGATAGGGAGAAGAGAGTTGTGGATGTTGAATAGATTTCATTTGTATGTACAGTTCTGGTTTCTCTAATGGTCTAACAAAGAACATAGAAATTCACTCTCTGACAGATTTCTGCTTCCTTTATAGATCACGTCAAACTTGAATTCTGTTTTAATCGAACGACTAGTGTTCATAGAGAGTTCAATGACTGAGTTTCTAATGAATCCATCCGCCTTAGATGTGTGATTCTAACATTTATAGTTAGAAAGATATAGAAATAAATTCAGTTAACTAAAATAAAAACCGTTCACTAAAAGAAATTCTCTTATTTTTATGAACCATGAAAACTCATCTGAAATAATTTTATTCAAAACTGGATGCATCTCAATCAAATTCGCACAAATCATGCATTTATTCATGGGCCCCTAAGAAGTTTTGTTAATTATTTTTTATCATTACAAGTGATCTTAACGTGGCCATTATTAAAGTAGTTAGTATTGTTAACAGCTTCTTTGATTGTCAGACCTATTAACTCATCTTTTCTTTCCCTTCATAGGATCGTCTGTTGATGGTAAAGATAACAATGATGATAGCTCAGAGTTCATTCTATCTATGCTACAATTAGATTGTGAAGTAATGAATGCTACACTGTTACAGTCACCTGTACATAATTCTTATGTAAAACACACACCTGATAATCAATAGTCAATTATTTATCTACTTGTTTTTATCCATGTAATCTTTGTGCTTTCATTTATAATAGTAATAATGATATGTACATTTATCCTATTAATTTTCACCTCCTTAACTTTCAATATGTTCATTGTTCAAGATATCATCTCAATAAACAAACTAGTTTTTTTTTCTTATCATAATGTCATTTTCCTTTTGATAATCTAATTCCATGTTATGATGAATGAGTCTGTGTTCATTTCATTATAATCATTTCAACTATTTTATTTCATTTGTATTCTTATTTATACTCATTGTATACAGTTAGAATTTTAACTTGTCATAATTTTCTTGCGAATATATATATATATATATATATATATATATATATATATATATATATTCGTTTCTATTCTTGTCATGATTACTTTTGTTTGATATATTGTTATTTAAAAAACTAATAATAAATATTTAATTTATTCTTCCTTTACTACTGCTGTCTAGCATTACTTTGTAGTGCTAGAATAATTTCTTAGTCATTTGAACACAATAAAAATTTGAAAAACAATTTTACTGGTAATTTTACAAATTAATTATTATTTGCTTATTACTTTGTAATAAGTACGTAAGCAGTATGCATTTTTGTCGTTTTAAATTGATAAACGCCAAGCTTTCAACATTACGATTTGAATAAAACTACACCAATGAACTCAAAAGAGATTTTATAAATTTTGCGTCCTGTATCTTCTAATAACGTATAAAAACTTGTGTAATACATAACCAAATAATCATGAAAGTAATTTAAGTAAAATTTTTGGGCTGAAGTTATATACTCTTCAGTACAGATGGATAAGTGAGTTATTTTAGATTTATGTCCGTACTGAGCGCTCGTTCCTGTGAGGTATGCCGATTACATAGTAACAGAAAGATGTTCGAAAATTAATCGAAAGTAACCTGACACCGCTGTTTGCGTTAGGAATCTGCCTGCTTCAATCTAATTCATTCTCTCAATGTCTTTTTGAATAACTCTACCACAAGACAATAAAAGCTAATTTTCTAATGTTTACCTTTACAGCATCTAATTCAAAGTTATTCTTTTTCGAAACTTAGGTGATAATCAAGTGTGGGAGTTTCTCATTTTTTCGTTCATAATCCAGTCATGATCCATCTTATAACTTTGTTTCGATTGTTATAAACTTGTTTGACTTATCAGTTTCATTCATAACTGCAATATTGATAGTTTGAAGTTTGTACGCATTTATAAATTTAGTTAGGGTTCCCTTATATTGAAGATAGCAAGAATGAAGAATTGAGGAGAAAACATGAATCAATTCTGTTTAGTAGGATTCTCATCAGCTGCTTACAACCTGTAATATTTTCAGAATCAAAATCATTGTCAAGTTAACATATGGTGGGATTGAAGATATACAGTGTTGTAAATAAATATGTTATGGTAGATTATGGGTAAATAGATAATCTCTCATATATTATATTTATTTACAACACTCTTCGTATGTCTTCAATCTCACCACGATGATGCATTTACTGTTATAAGTATGTACACTTAACAGTAATTTTGATTCTGAAAATATTACAGGTTGTAAGCAGCTGATGAGAATCCTACTAAATACAATGGATTCATGTTATTCTGCTCAATTCTTCGTTCTTGCTCTCTTCAAGATAATAAAGCGAACTAAATGCATGAAGTTTCTATTATCTATCCTATCAGTTTTTTCAATTCAAAATTGAATAGTACAATTAAAATTGATTGAATATTGAAGTTGTAACTGGATTATGACTAATTGAGTTGGAGCTGAATCAGTTTCCTATAGTCCGATCATTGATTTGTTTAACCAACAAAAATTTTGGTATGTTTTTGTATAAATCTACATAGCTGCTTTACAACAAATTACGTACATATTGTTTGATTTTATTACTGTTAACCACACCAGTATACGTTTCATAAGTGCTAACTTCAATTTTGATGTTTATTCTCCTGAAATTCAAATACAATGAAACCTCACAACGAATCTGATAAACTGAGAAGGATTTAACTGACTTTCGTCATGCAGGTTACAAACGTTTGATACTTTTTAAATGGAAAATTTTTCAATTTACACTTTATATCTATGCTAATTATTTTCACTTCAATCAATCAATAGCAACGTAGAACTTTGTACGTACGTACGTACATCAGTTCATGTTGCCATACCACATTAGCACTGAGATGTGATTTTCAATTTAAATCCCATAGTGGTAGAGGTAGCCAAGATAGCAGTAATCAGAGAATAGGATTAGAAAATATTATTCAGGAAGTAGAACCTAGTGAAATAGACTTAGAGATGAAGTGATGACGAATTAAAAAGTTTAGGATTTGAGAGAACACAGAGTGGATGCACCTGCGCCATTGCAAACGGTTTTGAGCCATGTCATTCAAGCTCTCTGACCAACGATTACTACAATCTCGCAGGCCCACACCAGGTAGTCGACACCTACCGAAATGACTCAGTAATTTCATGGATTTCTGTAATGTTTTGGTTTGGCTGCCACTAACTTTTGTCCAACATACTCTTACACCACAAAATACAGCTCGACGAGGCAGTCGGTGGTCAGGCATACGCAACATATGTCCCAACTGCCTAAACTGATGAAGTTTCAATACTTCATCTATTGACTTGCCATCCTTACCTAGCACCAGTTTCCTAATAACAGCATTGTTTACTCCGTTGTCCCACGATACATGAGCAATCCCTTAATCGAACAATGGTGTTCGAGTAGAGAGCTTGTATAAAGTTGATGTACTTCTTTGGTACACCTTTCAATGACAGACACTGCCACAGAACCTCACGACCCACAAAGTCAAATGCCGCCTTAAGGTCTAGAAAAACAACTATTGTCTGACGCCTAAATGTGTGTCTGTTCCAGGACCTGTCTGAGTGTGAAGATGTGGTCTATACAACCGCATCCAGGTCGAAAACCAGCCTGGTTTTCTCTAGTCTGCTCTTCACGAGCTTTCGTCAAGTGTCGCAGTATTATTGAGGCCAATATTTTAGATACTATATTAGTTAAACTTATTCCCCTGTGATTGTCACAAGAAGACTTCAGTCCTTTCTTATAGATTGGGACAATCAGTGATTGAGACCAGTCGGATGGGATTACGTCCAGTTCCCAGATTCTACGTAATATCTCAGTCAACCTAGCTGCTAAAACTGGACCACCATCCTTAAATATCTCAGGGGTCAGTCTATCAGGACCTGCAGCTCGTCCTCGCTTCAGGTTTCCTATAGTTTTCCCAAATTCATAAGAATTCAGAGGACTTATTGCGGTTTCCCATGCAGGATGGCTGGAGATCGTGGGTAACCGCAGTGTTGCTGAAGGTCAGTTGAACTGATACCTAAAGTGTTCTGCCCATCGATCCAATCTCCTGGATTAAAAATAGTTAATAAGTCCATCCTAATCCGAGATGGTTTCATTCACTTTCGGGTTCCTAATACCTGTTAACTCGATTAGTCTAAGTAGTTACCTACTCTTGCCTGTCGCCGCCGCCTTTTCCATCTCTCTTCATTACGCTACCCGCCATTGTTCTCGATCATTGCGTAGGCTTATGTCAGCCTACGTCTAAGCTGACTCCGCTCCCCATCGTACTCAGAGTCAGGCGGGATGAGTTTCCGAGCATCCATCAGTTCGGTAGATGCTACGGAGATCCATGGCTTCTTCCTAGACTCATTGTTTACCTTACTAGCAGATATCACTGCTGTTTCTACAGCCTTTTTATATCTTTCCAACCTTCCTCCGGATGGGAATCACTTACATGGTCGCCTAACTGTTTCTCTAGTTGCTCCTGAAATATATTCTTAGCTTTATTATCATTAAGTAAAACCCTAAAGGCTTCCTTACGATGTCTTTCCTACGTGCAGTAAGCCTCAAACAAATAGGCGCTCGCACTTAGGCATGATCTGAATCTAAACATGTGACCAAGAACGAGCGACAATCCTCTATCGAACCCCTCCATCCGTAGCTGTTGGCGATGTTATCTAGTTGGGTCCAACGTTGAGATGACTTTGGGGGTCGCCATGTCGAAAGATGTTTTTCCTTATGCCTAATGTTAGTGTTTCCTAGGAATAGGCGGTTATCTGAGCATAGTTACAACAGACGGTCTTGTTGAGAATAAGTAAAGAAATTCAACAACAAATAATGCAAACCATAGTACCACTAAATCGACGGAAGAGAGACAACAACCAGCTAACGGCACAACAACGAAAAGCTCTAAAGAAACTCAAAACCAGGGAAGATATAGTCATAGTTCCAGCGGACAAAGGACGCACGACAGTAATCATGGACAAGGAGGAATACATCAAGAAAGCCTAGGATCTACTTCAGGACAGAAGCGTGTATAAACCAGTTGACACAAAACCTATAAAATGTTGGACAATCAAATCTCAAGGACTCTAAACAGGCTTGTCAAAGCAGGACATCTATCAAAACAAGATCAATGGAGAATGAAATCCAATGGACCAATGATTCCACGATTCTACGGTAGGCCGAAACTCCACAAACCTAACATCCCACTACGTCCTATTGTATCCCTCCACGGAACCCCGACCTACAACTTATCAAGAGAAGTCTCAAGGATATTAAAACATCTGGTGGATGAATCCAACTACCCCCTTAAGTCTGCCACACAATTCTTGGATAAACTCAAGAGGATTCAAATTGACAACGACGAAATGATGATATCCTTCGACGTAACAGCCTTATTTACCTCAATAGAGCCAAACTTAGCTAAAGAAACTCTTTCTCTACTCCTCATCAACGACACAAATATACAAAGCTTCAGAGTCAAAGTTTGCTTGAACTCATCGACCTATGTTTAACAACGTATCTTTAATTCAACAACAGAGTATACGAACAAATAAAAGGAACCTCAATGGGAAGCGTCGATTTTGCCAATGATCAAGCCAAAAATGTGGGTTCGCTATGTAGACGACACATTCGTTATTATCAAAAGGAATGAGCTGGAGAACATCTACAATCGGATCAACGTCTTTGATGACATCAAATTCACGATGGAAAAGGAATCAAACAACAGCCTATCATTCCTGGATGTACTAATCACCAGAACTAACACAGGAAAACTAGAAACTCAAGTATTTCGGAAGCCAACCCACACCGACGTAATTCTCAACTACGACAGCAACAACCCAAGAACCCACAAGATTAAGTGCATACAAACTTTGTTCAAGCGAGCGAAGACACAATGCATCACATACGAAGCACTAAAATACGAGGAAAAACACCTGATGACTATCTTCCAAAAGAACGGCTATCCACGCAACTTCATCAGAAAAACATCAACCGAAACCATCATCAGAAGCGAAATCAAGCACAGGAGCAAATAAACGCATCATCCTGCCATACATCAAAGACATATCGAAGCATACAGCACGACTACTGAAACCATTTAAAATAGGTGTGGCACACAAACCAATAGAATCCCTTCAATCAATCCTATGTAGACCAAAGGGCAAAATGACAAATGAAGGAAAACCAAATATCATCTACAAAATAAATTGCTCAGACTGTGAAAAACACTACATAGGACAAACTGGACGGCCTCTTCAGCTTCGTTTACGTGAATACCAATTAGAAGTCAAACGCCACGACAACGCTTCGCTCATATCAATACACAATGAGAATTATGAACATACATTCGATTGGGACAATGTGGAAGTAGTGGGTGGGGGGAGGACAAAGAACACTAGAGAATTTTTAGAACCTTGGCACTCAGGTCAACCAGCAATCAACAAACACATCCAAATTGACCCAATTTATCAATCAATCAGGAAAATCATAGGTGACACAGGATCAAGAAACAGATCAAAAGGGGGATGCAATCAAAACAAAGTTGCAAACAACGACAGGTCAAAGGTCAACAGCAACGAATCAAGATCGAGGTTAGCAGAACAAGCTACAGGTCAAACGTGGAGAAATTCCAATGCTTCACTTCTATCTGAAGTTTGTGCTGATGATGTTGTTCAGAAGAACAATGAAAGCTCCACAACTAAAACAACCAGCTCAGAGAACGAAACACCACCACAATCGTCCACCTGAGCTACCAGTTTTATCCACCAAGGTGTCTTTCCTGCTCACTGAGTCTGCCTACTTGAGCATTAAAGTCTCCAGTCATTATTACTACATCAGAGTGCCTAGCTTTTTGGAGGAGGTCCGAAAGCTTTCTGTAAAACTCATCTTTAACCTCGTCTGAACTGAAGTCAGTGGGAGCGCAGGCAGTTATAACGAAGAGGCAACAGCGAGTGTCCCTATCTTTCCGAGTCCTTACTGTCCCGTTCAGTCGGACAGAGCACAGGAGACTAACTACTGGGATCCAGTCTAGGAGAGATAGTTCAGCCCTACGACTCAATGCTATACCTACATCAGCGAGACCACGAGAAGCAGCGTCAGCGATACCGGATACACGAAAAGTAAATCGAGCTGCTTATTTATTTTGATAAGGTGAAATCAGAATAAAGATTTTACTAGGATCCTGTATGCGCGTTTCCGAGACGCAGCATACATCAGCTGAGCGAGATTCTAAAGTCCTAGCTAAGGAAGCCTGTTGCCATATTTGACACAATGTTCGGAAATTAAATGTTTCAACATGTAGTCTAGAACGAGGTTTCAGGAGACCAGGAATAACTTTTCGAGAACTTGTATCGTTTGCATCAGCGGTGCTGGGTGATAAAGGAATGTGAGTAGAGTTAGACGTGGAGACAAGAGAGATCATTAAGGGCTGTAGGAAGGATTTGATTTTGACCAATTCGGTCTCGCGTGTTTTTACGGGTATGAGGGTGGTTGTCACTTCCCGGCTGCATACACCATGGAAGCAGTTGCCCACACCACTTAGTTTTATGATAAAGATTAAATAGATTTTTAAATACATAAATTCTAAGAATTTAACGAAAGTCTTATTTAATCAAGTTAGTGAATAATTCATTATTTGAGCATTGAACAAGGTAGTCCTCAGTACTTTTAAAGCATACTAGAACCATGACAGACAAATGAAACAAAAAGGCTGAACTAGAAAAAACAATCAATAATTAGAATTTAAAAAAAAAACAATAACATTGATATAACATTTTCCATATTGATTAAGATAAAGATATTCATAAGATAAGGGTATTCATAAAATAATATGTAGAAGTATAGAAACGCTACTTTCTACGTAAAACTACCATCGTGCAATACCAATTAACACAAAACAGGATCAGTCAAATTACACAAAAACTTTAGAATCAAAACAGATAAATTTTTTAATCAAATTATAGTTTGGTTTTCAAAAAAAAAGCAAAACATATAGTAAATAAATCATAACGAATTAACCGAAAAGAAATTTTATCATATTTGTCACTTTTAAGTAGGCATAGAGTAAATAGTTGTTTTTTTTCAGAGAAAAGAAAATACAACAAAAATATACAAGCTTTAGTAAATTTTATTTAACAAACATTAATTGAGCATCCTAATAGAAAAAAAATCAATGAATAAACAAGCAGATCAAACACATATTAATTGTCAGTTGCCCGAAAGTATACAATATTGCCTAGCGGTCGACATACACATATCTGTGGTTATATGTATATCACAAAATAATTTGATTTCTAGCACTTTGTGATAATTCCTTATGCGGTAGGACTATGCAGTTGAGAACAATAACTTCCGGAGGGATTTCTACATTAGAACCTGTGACAAAAGCAGATTAGAGAAAAAAGTTGTAGATAACCACTAACATATATGCAAGATGAATCGTAACTCTAGTCTGTAATCTATGAAAATAAGATAGGCAATAAAAAAATATGCAAATAGGAGTAATAATCATGCAAAGTTATCACCATTGTTTCATGTTAGAGAGGTTAAGTAGTTTTCCAATTCACTCAGCGGCATATCTCGCAAAAGTTTCAGGTGACTGAATGATAAACTTTATGAGTGCTGTCACTGAATACAAATCTTCATTCAAACCTGCCTCACCTAACCGAAAAAGGAGATTCTTGGTTGTATTTCCTTACTATACTCTTATTGTTCACTCAATTTTCTATGATCTCTAACTTTCCTTTACTTATTTACTCTCTATGTTATTTCTTTATTGTGTAGCGCGCACATTTTTTGATATCTAGCTGTGCAATAAGTTATTGTATTAAGTAATAAATCAATAACCGTCAGTTAGTATTCCACCAGTAAATGTTCTTTATTAACAGGACTAAAAAGGCATGAAAAATTTATTACAGATTTAACATATTATTATTTTAAACTACGACGATACGAATCAACTGCCTGAGCGGTTAACAGGATAAAAATATCATCTATACGATGAGATAATGCATATTTGGATTAATCTTCAAAAATGCATGACAAAATTGAAAGTACTGCTGGAAAATGAAACGCTTGTAAATGAGGTAAGATCGATGTATTGCATTGGCTGATGATGAGATTCAGTACTGTAGATGTCTGCCAACGATATCCTCAGACTACATATACTGCGACGGAGCCTTATAAACAAAACCAGTGCGACTGAGGCTGTCAAGGTTGATGGTCACTATGTCAGAGATGGATCTTAGTATTTTCGGATCGCCTCGCAGTTGCATATGTACGTGCTTTGAGAAAATAACTTAGGATTTCTGTGAATTCCGAGACACAGTCCAGTTGGTATAAATTGATTAATCATATACACAATTAGTATAATCTACTTATATTCAATTCGCAAACATAGATAGTTGTCTAAATGAGTTATTTTCACACCTTTTTGTTAATTATTATCTCATTTATTATGACATGATAACTATCCACTTATTCGTCAGTGATAATAATAAATAATAGATTAAACTTACCAATCACAGTAATGGATGGATTTAATTGACCTTTAACATTAAAAACCGGTAAAACTTCAAGTTTGGTAAATTGCTTATTAGGATTTGGATCATTGGGTGTACCTTCAACACGAGCCCATTCCCCGATAACTGTATTCCATCCGATTACTGCATTCAGGCAACAAGCATGTGCACGAATCTTAACATCTCTGAGTACAATGCATTCTCGTAGACGTACACCTGCTTCTATTACAGCTCGCTCACCTATACTCACGTTAGGTCCTATCTGAAAACCGATAGATAAAAACCAATACACTCAGATCATTAATCACACAGTAAAACGTTTTATGCGTTAAAAGTTAGAAAAAAAGAAAATACACTAATTTACACAGAACCTAAAAATTAATTTTATCTGATGGAATTTTCATACATAAGTATTTTTGAGACTTAAGTGACACATTATTATTTTCTACTTTCTTTTTCTTAAACAGTTTATAGGCTTTATTTCTTGCAGAAACAACTAAGAACTGGAAATGTTCTTTGAATATGATACGGAACTTTGCAAATACATAAGCTTCCTCACGTTAATGGGAGAGATGTAAGCGCCACAGTAGTCAGATAAAAAAACGCATACACTCGGTGATTGCATCAAATCTATGTATGAAATTGTGTGCTTCTTAAATAAATAAAATAAACAGTATTAGCTGAAGATAAGCATTTAGACATTTACGTGGATCAGATACAATCACTATAACATAGATCAATCTGTTTACAGCCTCTTATAAAGAGTTGACGTCTTTTTTTATTTGCTTACTGAAATTTACAAGTGTTTAACCTAATGTTAAAAATCAGTGTGAAAATGTTCGAATACAATTTCACTGAATGCCATAGGGATTACCTTCATTAGAACCTCCAGTAGTTTAAAATCTCTTAAAGTTACAAAACAACTTTGAAATTATTTCTATGGAAACACAACCGGTCATGCATTCAACTACTCATATGTATCCCCACAAGCTGTTAGACTGAACCAACAAAAAAGCATTGGTGAAGTTAAATACTGTCTTTTGGGCAGAAATGGTAAATCGACAGATACGTCATTAAACTACCATAAACTGGAGCGATTGATCTACTTATATGACTCATAATGGATGGTATACGAGTAAGGTGAAAACAATTATAAACAATCAAACGGCAACATGAAGTCAGCCTATGAAATGTTAGACTAAGACATATAGAAATTTGTAAACTTCTGCTTGGAATCTGTATTATGTTTTCAAACAATGTTTAGAGCTGTAATGATGTTACTCGAAATCAATTACGATGGCGTAGGTGCATCCTATATTATGTCTTGCTCTAAATTATAAGCTTAAAGTACAATATACCCTTTGTTTGTATTCGTTCCTTTTGAAAAATACTACCAATGTTTATGCTTTTACTCAAACATATCTTTATTCTTATCTTTTGATTTTAAACTAGTCAATTTCTTTCTAACGATACGTGACATGACATTGTGAACTGCCAAGTATACTCGTGCTAATTCTTATATTGTCAATGACTAATCGGATTAATTTGTTAACTTCAACAACGAAATGATTTGCAACAGCTGTTTTATTTTATATGTATATAGGCTGTTGAGATTACTGTTAGTAATTTAAAGTTGAAAAGATTCTTTTATATCCGAGAAAAAAGAGAATGACGTCGGATTTATTTTTAAATTATCATTCTGACTTTATGATAAGAAGAAATGATTTCTGTATACTTACAACAGCGGTTCGATCGATTGAAGCAGTTGGATGTATGAATACGTGACCAATTATAATCGGCCCACAAACGGATGGTTCGTGATCTCCGTTCATCATAACTAATGATGAATTCATCGGATCATCTAGCATTTGTAAGTTCGATGAACTTGACATAGTCATTTTAGCAAGTCGATGAGGATGAGTTCTCTCATATAGTGACAATATATGACGATTAGCATAGATTACGGCACTGAACAAAAATAAAGTGAGATAAATTATGCACTTATTAAGATACATGATGAAGTTTGTGTTGAACTTTGAAAAGCAAAGACCAGACAGTACGACTGAAGACAGATAATATTCGGAAAAAAATTATTGGGAAACAATAACCACATATAAGTTTACACAAATATTTGTTAAATTTGCAAACAGTCATCTATCAAAAACACATAAATCTTCATAAAGTGCTTTACAGACTACAGACTAATAAGAAACAATCAATCAATTTAATGCGACTAAACCGAAGAACTAAATACATAAGACCAATATCTTCTACCGCAGACTCTCAGTACATAAATTTCAATTGTACTATAAAACTAAATGACCAGTTGAAATAATTGTACCTGAATTACGACATTTTCATCTTTGTTAAATGAGAAGAACGTTTTGTTAAGCTAGACTGATGGATTTATTTTGTTGATGAAACATTGATAGAATATATAATTATGTACTCAAATCTACGGTCGAAACGATGAAGAGGAATTATTTAACTGCAGGAAAAATGTTAATTATATAACCTTATACTAACTCAGGGTTGATTTGAATTCAGTCAACGTTTAATCAACATCTAACTAGTGAAATGATATTAGGGGCGGCCAAACCAAAACATGGCACAAATCCACGGAGTCACTGACAACTGTACTGAGTCATGTTGGTAGATGTAGGCTACCTGGTTGGGGTCCAAGAGGCGATAGTAACCGATGGTTATAGACCTAGAAAGCCTGGCTCAAAATCGTTTGCAATGGTGCAGGTGCATCCACTCTTTGTGTTCTGCCGAATTCTAATGCTCCGAATTCTTCATCACCTTTATCTTTCCCCTTTTAAGTTTATTTCGCCAGATTATACTTCTTGAATAATATCTTCGAAACCTAATACTATTTATAACCGCTAATACTTCTACTAACTTTACTGCCATGGGATTTGGATTGACAATTGCATCTGTGTGCTAATGTGGTCGTACGGCAACCTGAAATGTACTTACGTACGAAGTGCTACGTTACAACTGATTGACTGACTGAGGTAGACGCTCATACCATGTTTGTCTATTCTGATTTACTTATATCGATCAAGTGTATTAAGATAGAAATTCAAAGCTAAAAATAACTAAATCTAACTAATAATGTGCACAAGGTGACATGATAATAGTACTCACCATGAGTCATTGGAAAACATTGTACCCCAATAAATTTAATAAATAACCAATTATAAAACATTACAATATCTAAAAAACTAGTTTTCAATGTTTTATGCAAAAATAGATAACTTTAACAGATAACTTCCTAAATTTGTTACCCAGCAAATTTGATTTGACTCCAGAACCGATTAGTGTGATAAACGAATAAAGTCCCACTTCCAGCCAAAGGTTGACATATTTCTCTTTCTAAATGAATAGTTTCTTTGCATGAAGGTCTTAAATCATAACTAGAATTGGATGAGAGACAGGAAAAAGTTTGAATATATCACAAGCACAGTTTCTCTATCAATAACAAATTATATACATAGAACATCAGTAATAGTGCAGTCATTATCAATGATGTCAACATACAATCAACTTTAATGAGTCATTTTCACAATATATTCGCAATGATTGTTGAACATAAATAACCTAGCAATTCAACAATAAATTCTATATTGTAACTAACCATAACACAGTAACAACATCGAAAATTGCATGGTGTAAATTTTATTTCAGCTGTAAACACTGCAAATCAATAGTGTCTCGTTCTACTACTGTTCACTAATTTTACACATAAGTATAATTCAAAAACGAAACCAATGGTTTGCAATTCAAATGAATAGAAAAGTCATCAAAATAGTAACTTCTCCTTATTTCTTTGTCTATCCTTTAAACAATCACACAGAAATCTATACTTGGTAATCTTTGGATGAGCCTAAATTGTTTATAATGAAGTGAATAATTGGGAAGTCCTACATTTTGAAATAATTTGCTATTGTCATACATATTACATACTCATAATTATTGTTGCTTAATGCTCAATGATCACAAAGTAAACAAAATTTATTACTACCTACAACCGTTTTTATCATGGCTTTCATTTGAATTGCTCACCATTACTCAGGATCATTTTGTAGATAGTCTGTGCATTTATATTCAGTTCACCTTTACTACAGATTGTGTTTTTCATCCGTCTGGATGAGTTCCCAAACATCTAATAATTTAGTAGAGACTTTCAGAATTCACTGATCTTCCCCAAAGTTTTGATTCAGGCTGGACGAAGATATCGCTTCAGATTATGCAACGCAACCTAGTGTTAAACATTCCCTTTATAGTAAATAGTTGTTCGTCTCTTGGAAATCTTTGACATTTCCATCTTTGAGTTGAACCATAAGTGAGCTTATGAAGAATATATGGAATGCGGCTAGCAATGAAATCCAAGGTGCGCGTTCCGCCCAATTTAGGACTCATCAAGTGGTATGGCAACCTGAACTGATGTATTTACGTACGAAGTTCTAGGTTGTAACTGACTGACTGACTGAAGTGGATATACTTAGGATCCCAGAATTGATGTTCACTACAGAACTCAAGCCCCGTACATTACCTTCAAGGGCCGTTGCATCATTCGCTTAGCCATTGAGTACAGATAGCCAACCACTTGTGCAATGGGCATGAGATCTATTTCAATTTGAGCAGTTATGACTATGGGTTATGTCACGCACAGCAAAAAGACATTTATTCTGACGAACCTGAAGAATAATCAGTATTAGTGTTAACAGCTTTGTCGGACTGAAGATATGACCGAAAATCCAAGTGACATCTGTTTGAGGTCAGTCATACGCTAGTGATATAAGAGAAATGCTTTACTAGTCATTATTGAGTAGTCAACAGTCTTACGTACAAGTTTGTTACCCATATTATAACTGTTATCGAAGTGATATGCCTGGACCTTAAAATAGGGCTTTACTCAATATAGACTGAATGCATCAATACGATAGCCAGGTGAGACTACTGTATGAAGTTAGTAGCTATAATCGAGTAAATTATATCGTCTTTAGCAAATATCAAGAGGAGTGGGAAGATATCAAAATCAACAAGTAGAAGATGAATAAACAAGAGTAAGAAGATAATATACAAAATTTAACGACTGCTAAAGCGTTTATCTATCTCAGTGGTTCTGATCTAGGTTGACTATATTCTTTAGCTACTGATTTCTAACATTTCAAGAATACCATACATAAAGTATAAATATCTGCATACACAGACTGGTAACATGTATACTACAAAAGAACTTTAAATAACGCACTCAAATTATTTAACATTCTTTTATCATTAACAGGTAGTTAATTAAAAATTACGTACTTTAGTTGATTTTGATGTTCAAGAAAAGCTATACGAATAAATTTAAATATTCCCGGAGTAAACAGGTAAAGGCCACAATTGATTGTTGTGCTGACGAAAGTTGCTGGCTTTTCAACATAATGCATAACCTTTAACAAATATTTAATAATTGATTAAAGCAATAAATAAATTAATTGATATATTTATGTAAATGAATGCATGATTAATAAATTTGTGCACCATATCTCTTTATATTATATGACATCACTGAGAGATATTATTATCTATATCTTAAAAAATATAATTTTATTTACACGAGATTAAACAGGGGATACATACAAACACAACCCATTAGTTTATGCCATATGCCCTAAATGCAGTGTGAAATTTAACGATATGAGTCAGTCATTCAGTCAGTCGCAACCACGAACTCCGTACATACATACATCAGTTCAAGTTGCCATACCACATTAGCACAGAGATGCAACTGTCAGTTCAAATCCTATAGTAGTAGAGTTAGTAGCAGTATAAGCGGTTATAAAGAGTATTAGGTTTCGAAGATATTATTCAAGAAGTATAATTTGGTGAAATAAATTTGAGAATAGAAAGACAGTGATGAGGAATTCAGAAGATTAGAATTCGGCAAAACACAAAGAGTGGATGCACCTGCACCATTGTAAACGATTTTGAGCCATGCCATTCAAGGTCTCTAACCATCGGTTACTATAATCTCGCGGACCCCAACTAGGTACTCTACACTTACTTACATGACTCAGTCCAGTTGTCAGTAACTCCATGGATTTTGGTTTGGCGGCCTCTAGCAACGAAATGAGTGGCGAGCAATTATTTCGTTTCATTTTACTACTAAAAACTGTAATGAATTAAATTACAATTTAATACTAACATCTACAAGAAACTCAGTTCTAAAAACTAACCAATCAAAAAGATACTACAAATAATCTACTTTATTTACATTCATCTACACTCATCAGCGAAAATACATGCAATCACAGGAAAGAATGGCGCTTACAAATTTTCCGTTTATTTATTAAATTATAAGGGATAAAAATAACACTTTAAAAAGATAGGAAGTAATAGAGTTTAACCGATTATATAAATTATTCAGTAAATCATCTTGTTTATCAGTATTTTCAAAAGAACAAAGTATAAAAAGAATATGAACTATGTGGAATGAAGTAATTTATGTATTTATTTACAAGCATATTCACCAGAAGAAAAAAAAATTAAAACTGATTCAATAGGATATAAAAGTGGAAGCTTAAAATTGAAAATATTTTAGTGAATAACAGTTACTTACTTCATGAGTGTTAGGGTCTTCAACAATACAACCAAATTTCATAGATTGTTGACGTGTCGCCTAGTTAAAAAATAACAAATTAAGAATATTTTTTGAAAAGATTTACGATAATTATGAAAATAATCTATTAAAATGTAAAGGAATAATAAATCATTGAAATTTCAGTGAACTGATAGGAAATGATCATCTCAGATTATTCCAGACAGTTGTACTTGTCAGATTTGGGTAGTTCATCAATTTCTTTTTTTTTGAATTCTAAGACAACTTCAAGTCTGAAAATAACTGATTTTCTGTAGTCATTTACTTCAGTGAAGTGTAACTAAGTGACAATATCAACAGACGGTAAGCTTAATGAACGAAGATAGTATAACGATAAACGTTTTCACATGGTCGATGTGTAAAATCGTTTTACAGGAATTCTAATTAACTGAATATAAGTGAATCTAAATCATAAATCACAACCATTTTTAGAATAAGCCAAACAATAATTTTCTGTTGTACTCTTTGGCCTTGCATGATGATAAATATTATACTACATTAGTGACGCTAAAAGTAAGTTATATTCATGTAGATGCTTGATTTCTAGAAAGATTCGCATTGTTCACCAGTCCTCAATGTTTGACACATGATTTGATATGTACCAATATGACCACTCAAATTATGTTTGCTGTGTTGCTGTGAGAATTTTAGTTTTAGTGAACTCGTCCAGTGAGTGACTTGCGAGTTCTGATTGGATGATTGTGGTATATAATCATATGAACTCAAAGAATAGACAGCTGAGAGTCCTAAACGTGAGGTCGAATAACCATCTTGGATAGCCTAATAGTGACTGAAAATAGAATTGTCACTGGCTTTGTTATACTGTTAAATTCATGAAGATTTTTATTCATCATGCATTTTTTAAAATGATACTGACACATAAGTTGATAATGTATGATGGACACTTTCTTTTCGACTCATTAAGATACTTTTTGTGAGATATTTTGATGACATTAAACTGTGATGTTCATTCACCTGATACAATCAATATTTTAAGAACTGATATCATATCTCTAAAGGAACGATTATTAACGAAGATTTCGGACCTGTAAGAAATACTAGCGCTTTTGAAATGACAAATAAAACGTCCACTCATAGATTCAACACATATATCTAACGAAATTAGGAGTTTGTAATTGAATTCCTCAATACTGTCGATACTTCATACCCGTTACAGCACACGAGACTAAATTGGTCACAATCAAATCTTTCTTCAACACCGTACCACCTCTCTTATCTCCAAGACTAAAGCTTCTTGTATTCCCTAATTACCAAACACTGCAAATGCAAAACAATCTGAAATCACAAACATTATTTCTGGTCTCCTGAAACCCCTTTTTAAACCACATATTGGAGCAACCAATGTTGAAAACTAGCGTCAAATAAAGTAACACGTTTCCTTAGCTAGGACTTTAGAATCTCGCACAATCAATCGATGCTACGTCACAGAAACGCGCATACAGGGACCGAGTAGCGAAATTCATTTGACCTCACCATGTCAAAATAAAGACCTAACTACATTAACTCATCGTGTTTCTGGAAGTCCTACTGCTGCTACCCAGGGTCTCGCTGGAGTAGGTATAGCATTGAGTCGTAGGGCTGAACTATCTATCCTGAACTGGATCTCAGTAGACAGTTCCTTGTGGACTTTTAAGGAGACAGTAAAAATTCGAAAGATAGGAAAACTCGCTGTTGCCTATTCGTTGTCTCCACCTACGCTCCCACTAACTGCAGTTCAGACGAAGTGAAAGATGAGTTTTACAGAAAGCTTTCGGACCTCCTCCAAAAAGCTAGGCGCTCTGATATAGTTATAATGGCTGTTGACTTTATTGCTCAAGTAGGTAGACTGAATGAGAAGGAAGGAAACCTGGGTGGATGTTATGGTGTCGCGGTTCAGAGAACAGACAATGGCGACCGTCTGTTGCGACTATGCTCAGATAACCGCCTATTCCTAGGAAACACTAACATTAGGCATAAGGAAAAACATCTTACGAACAGGTGACCTGCAAAGTCGTCACAACGTCGGACCAAACTAGATAACATTGCCATCAGCCACCGATGGAGGGGTTCGATAGAGGATACTGATCGTTCTGGGGCACGGGTTTAGACTAAGACTGAGCTCTAGTGCGAGTACGTATTGGCACGAGGCTTACTGGACGTAGGAAAGACACCGCAAGGAAACCTGTTATGGTTCCACTTAATGGTAGCATAGCAAAGAATATATTTCAGGAGCAACTAGAGAAACAGTTAGGCGAACGTGTAAGTGATTCCCATCCGGAGATAGGTTGGATATCAAAAAGGCTGTAGAAACAGCAGTGATATCTGCTCATAAGGTAAACCATAAGTCTGCACTGAACTGATAGACACGAAATGATTGCGAACAGTGGTGGGTAGCGAAAGCAGGAGCGGTGGAAAAAGCAGCGGCGATAGGCAACAGTAGACAATTGTTCCGACTTATCAAAGAAACCGGTATTTGTAATCCGACTGTAAGCAAAACTATCTCGGAAAAGGATGGATGTATCATTCATTCTCAATCCAGGAGATTGGATCGATGGGCAGAACACTTCAGGAACCAGTCCCACTCGCCTTCAGCCATACTTCGGTTGCCCACGATCCCCAGTCATCCTGAATGGCAAATCGATGTAAGTCATCCTAGTCCTCTTGTGACAATCACAGAGGACTCAGTCTAACTCATGTAGTCTCTAAAATATTGACCTCAATAATACACCAACGCCTAACTAGAGCTCGTGGAGAGCAGACTCGATAAAACCAGGCTGGTTTTCCACCAGGACGTGGCTGTATAAACCACATCTCCACACTACGACAGGTCCTGCAACACAGACACACGTTCAGACGCCCCACAATAGTGGTATTTCTCGACCTTAAAGCAGCATTCGACTCTGTTGATTGTGAGGTTCTGTGGCAGTGTCTGTCATTGAAAGGTGTATCAAAGAAGTACATTAACTGTATACAAGCTCTCTACTCGAAAACCACTGGTCAAGTGAGAGCCTATGGCGAACTATAATCGGAATTCTCTAATGCAAGTGGTGTCCATCAGGGCTGTCCACTTTCCCCATTCTCGTTTAACTTCGTCATAGACATGCTTTTGGAGTTAGCATTATCCTCGTCAGATTTTTTAGCGGTAGACCTTCTACCAGGAGGATCGCCTTCTGACTTAGAATATGCCGATGATATCGTTCTATTGGGTGAAGACGCTGACAAACTGCAGAGTCTCCTGACTACCCTAAGCAAAAATGCAAGTATGATCGGGATGGTTGGGGTCCGCGATAGATGAAAGTCACCGATGGCTATAGACCTTGAATGACATGGCTCAGAATCGTTTGCAATGGCGCAGGTGCATCCACTCTTTGTGTTCTCTCAAATCCAAATCTTCAGAATTCCTAATCATCTCTTTCCCTTTAGAAAGTTATCTCACTGAATGATCTTCTCCATTACTGCTAATACTTCTACTGTCTCTACTGCTATGGGATTTGGATTGATAATAGCGTCTCTGTGCTAATGCGGTATAGCAACCTGAACCTATGTACGCCGTAGGAAGTACTACGTCGTAACTGACTGACTGATTACCCAACTTTTCAAGGAAATAAATTAAATTAAATCAACTTACTTCAGTTGCCATAATCAGAAATCGATCTCCGGTACCCAAGCATTTGTGAAATTCCAGCATTTCCTCAAGAGGTAAATCACAGCAAACATCACCGTTCATCACAAATAACAAATCCGGAGATCCAGATAATAATTGATCACGGAATTGATATATACCTCCAGCTGTTCCAAGCGATGTGAACTCTTGTAAATATCTGTTACATTAAAATGCACAATATTCCGTGAAATTATATATATATATAATTTATTAGAGAATCAAGCTTATTAATACTTGAGGATAAAATATAAGTATAGGAACTCTAAGGATTCGATATTTAAAGTTACGTAACGACGGTAAATGTACTATAAGAATCATTAAATATTAGTAGACTACTTTGGAAAGATTTGCAGTTTGTTTGGGTTCTTCCTTAGAAACCATATCCTCATGTTTATTTGAAGTGGGTAGCATTGTATAATCATAAATTATAACCAGAAGTTACGAGTCTTTAATCGTTTTAGATAAATATTTGGTTTAATTAACTAGTAGCCAGCAGAAATTTAGGGAGAGTATAAAGAGCTTGCTTTATAACTGCAAATAAACCCACATATAGAGAAAAAAAGTATCAAGGTACTGACTGCGGAACAGTTGAATCGTTTTCACTGTGATTTTGAGACAACTTTGAAAGATACGCTCGAAAATTATACGTATTCCATCCCTGAAAAACTACTATAATGTGCCTTAAACCCTAGATAAATGGTTTTGGTGCTGAACATAGAGTGATGGTAATGAGTATACCAAACGATGGGGTCACGCAAGTTACCCACTGAAACCCTGTGTTATACATGGTAAGTCACTTCTCACACTGGTCTTAAGAGCACCCCAAATAAAACATAGAGCAGATCACAGCAGTATAAACTGTACCACAAAAGACTCCACCTTTTACAGATGTCTCTTTTATCCTTTGTCGCCTATCACTGATGAATTCACTTACAAGTAGACCATAAGACACCGAAGCCTTTAGCAGTGACCGCCTTACTAGCAGTCCTAAGCTAGTCCTATCTCACATATTGTGTTGATGCACGAGTCGTTGCAGCTATGAAGCAGAAGAAACAGAAGTCTGATACTAGATTTAAATGAACTTAACATTATTTGAACGGAAATGCCAATCGAAGATCAGAAATTTCTTTCAAAAGTAAGCTCTTCATGATCCTAATGGGACATGTTTAAATACAGACATGTACCAACTCGTTTTGGCTCTCAGTCAGTCAGATGCAACGTAGAACTTTGTACATAAGTACATCAGTTCATGTTGCCATACCACATCAGCACAAAGAAGTAATCGTCAATTCTAATCCAATAGTAGAAGTAATCGAAGAGGTTAGGATTAGAAGATACTATTAAAGAAGTATGATTCAGTGAGAAAAGTTTAGAGAGTCGAAACTAGAGGTGTTGAAGAATCCAGAAGATTAGCATTTCTGAGAACACCGAGAATAAATGCACCGTCGCCATTGCAAACGATTTTGAGCCATGTCGTTCAAGGTCTCTAACCATTGATGACTTTCGTCTCGCGGACCCCAACCAGGTAGTCTACATCTACCAACATGACTCAGTCCACTTGTCAGAGACTTCATGGATTTCTCCCATGTTTTGGTCTGGCCGCCCCTAACTTTCTTCCAGCCTACTCCTACGCCACAAAACATAGCTCGTCGCGGCAGTCGGTGGTTAGCCATACGTAACACATGTCCCAACCACTTCAACTGATGAAGTTTCACCACTTCATCTATTGATCTGCCATTCTTACCTAGTATTCGTTTCCTAACGACAGCATTGCTTACTCGGCTGTCCCACGATATACGAGCAATGCTTCGAAGACACCTATGATCGGAAACCAATAACCGACGAGTATCTTCTACTCTCATTGGCCATGTTTCACAGCCATAAAGTAAGACGGAGCGAACCACTGCGCAGTACACTCGTCCTTTAGTCAGCAAACGGATATCTCGCCTACGCCATAAGTGATGCAGGTTGGCAAAAGCCAATCGAGCCTTCTGTATCCGAGCTGAGATTTCGTCAGTAACCAGGCCATCAGCACTGATGAGACTCCCAAGATAAGTGAAGCGGTCTACACGTACGACTACTTCACTCCCTATCACTAGTTCAGGTGCCAATGCAACCCAGTCTTGAAGCAACATTTTGCATTTCGAGGATGAGAACCGCATCCCGAACATGCTTGCATTATTTCTCAGGGCAGTCAGAAGACTGCATTTTGTCAGCGTCTTCACCAAATAGAACTATGTCATCGGCATATTCTAAGTCAATAAGCGAGCCACCTGGTAGAAGGTCTACTCCTGAAAATTCAGACGAGGATAATGTTATGTCTAGGAGCATGTCTATGATAAAATTAAACAAGAATGGAGAAAGTGGACATCCCTGATGGACACCACTTGCATTAGAGAATTCCGGTGACAGTTCGCCTTCAGCTCTCACTCGACCAGTGGTGTTTGAGTAGAGAGCTTGTATAAGGTTAATGTACTTCTCTGGTACACCTTTCAATGACAGACACTGACACAGAACCTCACGATCCACTGAGTCGAATGCCGCCTTAAGGTCCAGGAAAACAACTATTGTAGGACGCCTAAATGTGTGTCTATGTTCCAGGACCTGTCTGAGTGTGAAGACGTGGTCTATACAGCCACGTCCAGGTCGAAAACCAGATTGGTTTTCTCGAGTCTGATCTTCACGAGCTTTCGTTAAGCGTCGAAGTATTATTGAGGCCAGTATTTTAGATACTATGTTAGTTAGACTTATTCCCCTGTGATTGTCACAAGAAGACTTTTGTCCTTTCTTATAGATTGGGACAATCAAGGATTGAGACCAGTCGGATGGGATTGCGTCCAGTTCCCAGATTCTAACTAAGATCTCAGTCAACCTAGCTAATAAAACTGGACCACCCTCCCTATATATCTCAGGGGTCAGTCTATCAGGACCCGCAGCTCGTCCTCGCTTCAGATTTCCTAACGCTTTCTCAACGTCATTAAGACTAGGGGGACTTACGTCGATTTGCCATTCAGGATGACTGGAGATCGTGGGTAACCGAAGAGTGGCTCGTGGCCAGTTGAACTGATCCCTAAAGTGTTCTGCCCATCGATCCAGTCTCCTGGATTGAGAATGGATAATAATCCCATCCTTTTCTGAGATAGTCTCACTCACATTCGGGTTCTTAATACCAGTTTCTTTAATAAGGCGGAAAAGTTGTCTAGTGTTGCCGATCGCCGCTGCCTTTTCCATCGCTTTTGCTTTCGCCACCCACCACTGTTCGCGGTCGTTACGCAGACTTTTTATAAGTCTGCGCCTAAGCTGACTACGCTCTTCATCATGTTCAGAGTCAGGTGGGATGCGTTTTCGAGCATCCATCAGTTCGGTGGATGCTACTGAGATCCACGGCTTCATTCTAGCCTTATGGTCAACCTTACTAGCAGATATCACTGCTGTTTCCACAGCCTTTTTGATATCATACCAACCTGCTTCTGGATGGGAATCGCTTGCATGGTTGCTTAACTCTCTTTCTAGTTGCTCCTGAAATATTTTCTTGGTTTGATTATCATTAAGTAAAACCCTAAGAGGCTTTCTTACGGCGTCTTTCGTACGTCCAGTAAGCCTTAAACAGATACGAGCTCGCACTAGAGCATGATCTGAATCCAAACATGTGCCCCAGAACGAGCGACAGTCCTCTATCGAACCCCTCCATCGGTGGCTGATGGCGATGTGATCTAGTTGAGTCCAACGCTGATACGACTTCGGGGGTCGCCAGGTCAACAGATGCTTTTCCTTATGCCTAAAGTTGGTGTTCGCTAAGAATAGGCGGTTATCTGAGCATAGTCGCAACAGACGGTCGCCATTGTCTGTTCTCTCAGTCGCTACACCATAACATCCACCCAGGTTTCCTTCCTTCTCATTCAGTCTACCTACTTGAGCAATAAAGTCAACAGCCATTATAACTATATCAGAGCGCCTAGCTTTTTGGAGGAGGTCCGAAAGCTTTCTGTAAAACTCATCTTTCACTTCGTCTGCACTGCAGTCAGTGGGGGCATAGGCAGATATGAAGAAGAGGCAACGGCGAGTGTCCCTATCCTTTCGAGTCCTCACTGTCCCGTTTAGTCGGACAGCGCACAAACGACTATCTACTGGGATCCAGTCTAGGAGAGATAATTCTGCCCTACGACTCAACGCTATGCCTACGCCAGCAAGACCCCGGGAAGCAGCATCAGGGCTACCGGATACACGAAAAGTAAATCGAGCTGCTTCTTCGTTTTGACAAGGTGGAATCAGGTTAATGACTTTACTAAAATCCTGTATGCGCGTTTCCGAGACGCAGCATACATCGATGGCACGAGTTTCTAAAGTCCTAGCTAATGATGCCTGTTGCCCTATTTGACACAATGTCCGTACATTAAAAGCTCCAACATGTAGTCTAGGACGGGGTTTCAAGAGACCAGGAACGACGTTTCGTGATCTCGCTTCGTCTGCATTAGCGGTGCAGTGAGAAAAGGGAGTGTGAGTAGAGTTAGTCGTAGAGATAAGAGAGACATTAGGGGGTGTAGGAAGGATTTGATTTTGACCAATTTGGTCTCGCGTGCTGTTACGGGTATGAGGGCGGCTGTCACTTCCCGACTGCCCACACCGTGGAAGGTTGTTTCTTGAGGGACCTGAAATGGAAGATGGATTAGTGTTGGTGCGTGACCGCAGAGCCCAAGGGACAACTGCTTGAGGCCGGTCACGCACGGTTTTTTTATGAAAGGTATTTAGAGGATTAGCTCCGTTCTTAAAGGCCCTTAGTGGGCACCCTTACCCAGGGAGACGGAAATCCGTGAGTTGGGGGAGGTGTGACATTTTTAGGGCCGAACTTTTCTAACCGTTCCTTCCTTGTGAGAAGGCAGCATTGCTGCAAATGCTGGTTGTCCGAGGGAAACACCTTACTGCTGTCACACCCCTCTGCAGTCAGCAGTACGACTTCGCCCTCAGACCTTGAGTAGCTGCTTTTAGTCTCATCATTCTCCAATCGACCTGCCTGGCATGGTAGGACCTGCAGGAACATGTGTTCCAGCCAGTATAGCTCGGTTGGGTCATCACGATAGGCAAGCCCGACCACCACGTCAAGGTAGCAGCTTCGGTCGGGCGTTTTGGCTCCAAACATGCATTTTTGTTAGAATTAAAAATTACTGATATACCCAAAGATATTGCCTGTCTAAATAATGCGCCTGAAGCCCCTTAGGGGCTACTGCCGGTCCGAAGAACCGATAAGGGATGTTCGAGCACAGGTTTGGTGACCCTATCCCGTAGAAAACTAACTCGCTGAAAAACGCTAACCTAAAAACATAATTCAAACCATTTTAACTCTGCACTGGCAGTTCGAACGTCAGGATGTTCTGAGTCACAATGAACAACATCAAAAAGAATGGACCTCTGTTGGTAGTCTTGAAAATATTCAAGAAAGGAGGAACAAGAAGGCAACAATCGACATCGGCCGAACAGGAGAGAAAGTCAATACACAAGCTGAAAACAGAGAAGCAAACAAGCAAGCAAAGAGGAGCATCAGAGACGACAAATATGTGGGAATCTAGCAATGACGGTGGCAAAGGCTGCAAGAGAAGGAAACTTGAGACGATTGCACGATGCAACAAAGAACCTCGCTGGAAACTATCGTAAACAAGAATGACCAGTGAAAAGCGAAGAAGGGCAAGTAATTAGCAACATTGAAGAACAGCAAAACAATTGGGTAGAGCAATTTAAGGAGCTCTTCAATCGGACAGCTTTACTGAACCCATTCAACATCGACGCAGCATCTACGGACATCCCAATCGATGTTGCGCCATCAACAGAGGCAAAGCAGCGGGACCAGATAACATTCCAGCTGGGGCAATGAAAGCAGACGTGACACCAACTACAAAAATATTCCACATTCTCTTCAAAAAGATTTGGGAAGAAGAAATGGTACCAACAAACTGGAAAAAAGGATGCCTCATCAAAATACCAAAGAAACGTTATCTCAGAAAGTGTGAGGACTACAGAGGCATCACTCTTCTCTCAATACAAGGAAAAATTTCCGACAGCGTGTTGCTAAACCAAATGAAGGATATCGTAGATGTCCAACTTCAAGATCAACAGGCTGGATTTCGTAAGGATCGATGATATACCAACCAAATCGCAACATTACAGATCATTGTGGAACGATCAATTGAGTGAAACTCACACTCTACATCAACTTCATTGACTACGAGAAAGAATTCGATAGCGTGGACAGGAAAACACTGTGAAGGTCTTCTTCGACACTGCGGCGCGCCTAAACAGATAGTCACTATCATATGGGATTCCTACGATGGCTTAAACTGAAAACTTGTGCACGGACGACATCTGACGGACTCGATCGAGGTGAAGACCAGTTAAGTAGAACCATAACAGGTTTCCTTGCGGTGTCTTTCCTACGTCCAGTAAGCCTCGTGCCAATACGTACTCGCACTAGAGCTCAGTCTTAGTCTAAACCCGTGCCCCAGAACGATCAGTATCCTCTATCGAACCCCTCCATCGGTGGCTGATGGCAATGTTATCTAGTTTGGTCCGACGTTGTGACGACTTTGCAGGTCACCTGTTCGTAAGATGTTTTTCCTTATGCCTAATGTTAGTGTTTCCTAGGAATAGGCGGTTATCTGAGCATAGTCGCAACAGACGGTCGCCATTGTCTGTTCTCTGAACCGCGACACCATAACATCCACCCAGGTTTCCTTCCTTCTCATTCAGTCTACCTACTTGAGCAATAAAGTCAACAGCCATTATAACTATATCAGAGCGCCTAGCTTTTTGGAGGAGGTCCGAAAGCTTTCTGTAAAACTCATCTTTCACTTCGTCTGAACTGCAGTTAGTGGGAGCGTTGGTGGAGACAACGAATAGGCAACAGTGAGTTTACCGATCTTTCGAATTTTTACTGTCTCCTTAAAAGTCCACAGGTGACTATCTACTGGGACCCAGTCCAGGATAGATAGTTCAGCCCTACGACTCAATGCTATACCTACATCAGCGAGGCCTCACGAAGCAACATCAAGGCTTCGAGTTACACGAAGACTAAATAGAGCTGCTTCTTCATTTTGATAAGGTGAAATCAAATTAATGATTTTACTAGGATCCTTTATGCGCATTTCCAAGACGTAGCATTCATCGATTGAGCGAGATTCTAAAGTCCTAGCTAATGAAGCCTGTTGCCCTATTTGACTATGTTCGGACATCAAAAGCTCCAACATGTAATTTAGAACGAGGTTTCAGGATACCGGGAATAACGTTTCGTCAACTTGCATCATTTTTCAATAGAAGCGTCTCATCTCGAATAAAATATTTTCAGGATTTGATTAACTAAGAGTAATATTAGGTAAAAAAGAAAATACAATAACATAACCGGTTCATCGACTTAAAATCCATATTTTCTTTTTAAGCTAGTGAGACAATCCGGTTGCTGAAGCTGAGGTAGGTGAAAGGTAGATTCTAACGTAAAATATGGTTGTTTATAGTTGGATGTTTTGGCTGTTTGACTGCTTCTTAATAGTATAATTCATTCAAATACTTAGATTCATCGTATTATTTAGTGCAAAATATTTGGATGCATACTGTACAAAATCTCTTGTAGACAATAATTAATAACATGAGTGAAATATAACAGAAATCTAAGAAACAATTCAACTTAACATACCGAACAGAAACTTTGAATTCGTGCTGGGCATTTGAAATAAGCTGATTGAGAGCTTCATTTGGTTGATAAAATCCCAAAAGAATAATTTCCCTTAATCCTGGTAACTATATCGCAATCAAGAATTCCACTGATTACCTTAGAAAATGCTTCAATGTGATGATAAACAACTGGAAACCCAGCTATTGGGAAAAGTGGTTTGGGTAGTTCTAATGAAAGTGGCCTAAAGCGAGTTCCTGTATCGGGAAAAAGTTGTCACGATGTTAATTATTACCTTTACATGGACCACCAATTAGGATTATAGCTTTAATCTTCTTTGTACTATCAGTAAGTACAAACTCATCATTCTCCATATTTTTGTACAGGTGATATTCTTAGATCGTACTTAAATATACTTTATTTCAAAACACCAAGCAGTCACCACTAAAATGAAAGAAAGGATAGTATAGAGAATGATAAATCGATTCGCACTTTTAACTACAGACTTTAAGAATATTTTCGCCCCTGATAAGTATATTATTCGCCTACTATTTTGATTTCAGCACAAGCTATGGGATAGAAATGTACTTAAATTTTTATGCTAAGATACTACCAGTGCCCAAACCGAGGCAGGCAAGTTTGATGTTAGGAGTGAGATAATTTGCAATTTGTATTAAGTATTCTCACTGTCAGTTAATCTACCTTGAAAAAATTCTCGACACAAATATATACTACGAAAGAACTTATACATGCCTATCAGCCACGGATAGTCTATCTCTTACAGAATATTATGAAGACAAATCTCAAATTATTGGAAATTGTAACGTATTGGCGGTAATGGAAGAGATTAAGCATCCAAAAGAAAATCCCAATTAGTGAAATGAAGGCCGTCACATACAATTTATAAACCTAGAATCTTAGGAAAGATGAGTAGCAAATGCGCCGACGCCATTCCGATTGATTCTGAGCCATGTTTTTAATAGTCTGTAACTACCGGTTAGGATAATCACGCGGACTACAACCAGTTATCCTGCACCTACCCATATGGCTCAGTCCGACAGTTAGTGCCTTCGTAGACTTATAGCTTGTCTTTTATTGACTCCTCCTAGCTTCCTTTCCACATACTTCTACGTCAGATTACATTTCCCAACAAGGTGGTTGATGGGTGAGCTTATGAAATATGTGTCCCGAACACTGCAGTTCATGAAGAGTTACGTCATTAGTAGATTTGCCATCCTTACCCAGTATTTTTGTGCTTGACCTTAGAATTGCATACTCGATGGTCCCAAAATACAATAAACCTGAATAATCCTCCAAAGGAACCAGTAGAACATTTCCGACATTCACATACCATGCCGGACAAGTATAGGGAACGACATACAACTAAATCACTTTTACCTAGATTTACAAGAAGATCAGCGTCATAACGATATATAAAGCGGCTCACATTCACATTAGCCTTTCTAGCTTGTAATTACAATCTTATTGTGAGTGGTTTGAACATGAAAATAGGCACGTTAATAAATATATATGTATGTTAGAATACTTATTCATAGCATTGCACTGAGCATTTTATGACTGCATATTAAGGGAGTGAAGGGCATCAGTGATAGAATAAACGGTATTCTCGATTTCTGTGTATGCTGACTACTAATGGCAAATCTATTATTTGAATGAATCATCAAACTGACACGTCATATTCTCAACCGGTGAATCTATGAGTTTAAAACATGGTATGGACAAATTGTTTACAAATAAAAGCATGAAGAATCTGAAGACAAATGCTCACAGTTCAGAAATCCTAGCCAGTCAGTAACACGTTACCCAACAAGACAATTTGGCATGGTAGGTCTTAAAGGAGCGTGCTCTAGGAATAACAGCTTGGCCAAGTCATCAAGATAGACAGGCCCAATTACAACAGGTACTGTCGGGAGCCTAAGTATCAAAAGACTTCATTGACACTTATTGAAGTTATTAGTTGAACTTGACGATTATGGATCATACTGTAGTGAAAACATTTACAACAACCAATAAAGAACAACAAGAAGATATCATAGCTGAATTGGAGCACTACGTTGTATCAAACAATCAATAAGTCGTTTTATCATTCAGTCCCATGAGAGAGGGAGAATAGATCAATTGTGTTTAACAAGAATAGTGCACTGGAATAAAGCTGAGTTTAGGAATATTCCAGTAGGTCCAATATTCTTGAAAATAAACAGAGATTCCAATATGTTCTTACTTCTAGGACCTAAAGAGAAAACGAATGGAGGATAGTGGAAAAGGTCTTTGGACACAGTGAGATTTACACAAATCCATTTTCAAATCAATTAACCAAATGCTAATAGCACTGTTTCTAGCATAAATTCGATTGTCTGTGAAACACATGACTCAGGAAACAAATTTCGACATAAAATTCACCTCATGGTCAATGATACCTATTCTCTGGCGCAACCTTGAGCTGACAAGGTGACGGCGGGACCTTTTATATTTGAGTTTCACAAAATGCTTCGTATATTTCCAAGCTACTTTGCTTGCATGTTACATACAAGATTTGCGCTGAATATTCTGAAAACGATATTTTACTGATTGTTCAAGGACGATAATAGTGAAATGATTTCTTTATTTTAAGTATAAATTTTCAGTAATGCGTTTTCTAATCGAGGCCAGCAGGAGTAGCGCAGCATATAGTCCCCATACTAAATATGTCGCCATAGTAGCGTGTTTACTAAAGCGGGTAATCTTTCGAAAACTATGAAGTTGAGAACACGTTGGAAACGGCCTCCACAAGTTTCAGTAAGTATGCGGAACGTAGCTGTCGTAACCGCATATAATGTGTACTGGGGGCACATAGCATTTTCATTTCGAGTCAGTTTGTCTAGCGAACTCCAAGTGGACCTTTCCATCACACAACAACAAACGGTATACCAGTACAACTCGATCCTAGAAACTTGTCGCAGATGCAGTAATTCAGAATAAATAAATTACTATTTCTTTATTTTGAAGATGAAAAGTAACAAACGTCTTAACATTTTATTGACAACATCGCTTGTTAGAAATCTACTGACACTGTGGTAGAATAGGTAGTGCAAGATCGATAAATTGGTTCTTAATAATGTGTTAATTTGATGACAGCGTCGTTCCACAAGACGTATTAAATGTCCTTAAAACAACATCCAATAGTTTATTGAAGCTTACGCAAGAAAATTCGAACCAGAAAAGAAGGAATGAAAACAACCTTTTAGTGAACAGCAATGAACTGACATTTGCCCTCATATCCGTACTAGCATACGCAGTCAATCTGTTCATGATCGAATCCTTCACCCGAATTTCAATAACTGTCTCGTCTGAACGATCAACCTTTCTAGCATACCTTTGTCACCACGTGCAGTTATTGCACCTCGAATGATATGGCTCAACATCGGTTGTAATGGGGCAGGTGCATTCATTAATTATCTTCTCTTGTCTCTAAACGAGCTCAGGACATTACGAACGTTCTTTCACTTTATTCCACTGTATTCTAATGCTTGAAAAATATGCAATTTTTAAATTGAAGAAGTAACTGATATTGATAGATCTTAGCTTTAAGCTTTTGGAACTTCTAATTTGATTGAAGGCGATCTAAAATTAATCTCCTTGCTTTTCTTAAACTCATAAAATGTTAAAACCACACCAACAATTTAAACGATAACATACACATAAGCTGACTCACATAACAGTAAGATGAAACTAGTGACAGCTAATAGTTTTATGTGATTTATAGTATAGGTACAGACACATAAGTTCTAACTTCCGTGAAAAAAGGTAAAACAAACTACACCAAGACAATAAGTCAATTATCCGGAGACATATCTGATAAAGCCCCAATCTAATGAATTACACAAACTCCAGTACCAAATCTTGGAAGTCATGAACGGACTAACAGATGCCATTTCTAAACAGCTATCTCCCATATCGCGACGCCAAAAATGACCCAGAGCAGCATAAATCGTTCTGGGATTACCAACATGAACTGAGTTTATCTGTCATGCTACCGCTGCTAGTGCGGCATAAAAGTTCAGTGTAGGGATAAGCTGTTGCAAGTCTTACTGAAGGACATCGCAATTTACAGATACAAAATACACACAGTACTTAAGGAATTTAGTTGCCGACCGATTAAGTGCAGTTTGGATTTTTTGTCAACATGAATAATAGTGTTCAATGTTCTCATAAATTAGTCTCTGACAACATCTCAGCACGAGTTGGGAAAGGTCAGCTGACTTTTGCCGACCTACATCACTCGTGGCGCAAATGAGATATCCATATATTGACCAGGTGACGGCTGAATATTTCGACATGGAATCAAGGCCTAAATATTCATTAAAATTAGGACAAAATTTGCCCTTGCTTAAACACATCGACATTCATCATGACCATAATCCTGTTTATAAATAATGAAGTCCAAATTTGTGGACCACTTCTTGAGCTAGATTCTGGAAGAGACGCACGTACCAACTGTCAATTATAGTCGTCCTGGTATCTGACGAAATCTCAGCAAAGATGTAGAAGTCTTGACTGTCTTTCCCGAATTGTGTCACTGATGGTGTGGACGGCGGTTATGGTAACAATAATTCATCTGTCTGAATGAATACCGAAATCAGGAGCCGCAAGCAAACATAGTGTACTTGCTCCATAGAAGTGGGTGGATTGAGTTTACCAACCCGCCATCATATTTGATGGTTAAATACACCATACTCTCTCCTTTTGTGGTGTTAATATCCTTGAAGTTTAATGTACGTTTTGGCAGTGCTATGGTCCAAGTTCTATTTTGCATACCTTGTCAGAATACACTATCTTCACTAGTTCCATGTAAGAGGCCAACTGGACAACTTAGAATTCCGTATATCGAGTAAACGTTGCAGCATACGGGTCAGGTAGTAGGTAGTTATCCAATCGCGGTAAATATTCTTCAGTTAAAGTTTCAAGTGTCGACATCAACTCTAGATGGCACTCCATATTCATGGAGAAAGAAAAAATCTCTGTTTCCGTATTTAACATACACACCAGACTATTTTTTAACTCCCTTAAAACATTCTTAACGGCGAACGATTCATGTCAGAGTTAAAGGCAGTCAAGCACATTATTTTTAGAGAAGGACAGCATTGCTGGTGCCGACTGACGTGCCTGTTTCTCGTGATGATGATCCTTGCAGCTTAAGAACATGTCAGACCAAAATTTCATCATGCATGCAATCATTATCCAAGAGCAAGGTACACTGCGCAACCACCAAACCGTAGAGTTATTAGTGAATGCGGAAGTAGATTTTTTACTTCACAACCTATCCCTAATGCCCAGGCTTTTATTCTCGAAATCGTTGGGAACGAAAGCTTGATGCATCCTACCCTACCAAGCCAGGTGGCAAACATGACCCCCAAAATTTAGAAAATGTCATAACAACTCACGCTTGTACGTGGCAAACCCTCTCCGAGTTAAAACCACCCCAAATAAACATAACCATATTAACTAGTTATGTCATCAAGACTATGCCAAAAACACTGGTGGACTGCATTGCAAACCTACTCAAAATTTGTTTTAGGATACAGCGAATTGTGGTACCTCTGGTGCGACATAAAGCTCAAGTTATTTCATACCACTTGCAGATTATAATAGCACTCCGCTAACACAGTCTCCAATAGACAATGTTCTCATCCTTTGCCTCGGGCTAACAACACCTCCTGTAGGTTTAAGTAACCTCCTAACTCTTCATTCCACACCCATGTAGGCTTTGGAAACTCCTTTACTCGAGATAATCTCAACTAATTTGGCTTAGTGGGACATTTGTTCAATGTGTCAACCTTGCGACTATTTGCCAACCATCACCTACAATTATAAGTCAGGCGTGGACCTCCAGTAATATATCTGATGTAACTATATCTCTTGAAAACTATTGTCTATTCCAAAGTGATAGGTTACGAGAACGAAGTGGAGGATATCTCATATATGCCCACTCAAACCTAAACTCACTCTTATGTGACATGTCTGAGCTAAACAGATTGCCAGATTCTGTGTGGATCGTTCCAAAGCCCTCAAATGCCGTTTCCTTACTGTTCGGCTGTGTCTACCGTCAACCTAACACACCAACAGGAAATCTAGAAGTATTCACGTTTACTTCATCCCTACCGTTTATAGGCAAGGCTACTTCTGGTAACTTCAGCATGCCTAAAATCTCTTGGTTCTAAATCAAATCACCTGAACGATTCGATTCATTTATTGAATGCTGAGAGCTTGGAGAATGGATGCAACCTGTTGACGGCCCAAACAGACAACAAAAGATATTGGATTTAGTTTTTGCCAGCAATCTCATTACCTTTACTTTATATGTTGGGAAAAAGTTCCCAGGTAGCGATCATAATATGGTCATATGCAGCCTTGATATAGAACGCACAATCATAAAACGTAAATCTACTACACTTCGTAGGAACTTTCGTAGGATTGATTGGGCAAACTTTCGGAATTGCCTCAGAAGCATTGGCTGAACCCACTACTTTACTGCAAACAATACAGACGAACTAATAAATTCATTTTATCACAACACCAGCAATATCGTCATTAAACTAGGACCCTTACGATGCTGGAGAGCAAGAATTTCTAAGGACTAGTATATGCCAGATCGTATATGAAAACTTCTTCGAAAACATTCAACCAGACTTCATTACCTTAATGACTTCTCCTCATTAGTTATGATGACAGAAATGTGTCCAGGCAGAGGCGATAAGTTCAAAAACAGCAATTGCACAGCAACAACGTGCTGTATGGCTGAATAATTAATCTACTGAAATTATTAAAATCCTTTGAAATAAATTTCGATGCAATAAAGTGAAAGGAGGGAGAGAATTTATTGAGAACAACCAAGTGCATAAAGACTCTAAAAGTACCACAGAGCTTCTCAGAGAACATTTTTTGAACAAACGAAAACCCAATAAATGAATCATAGATGACCTCAATGTCTTCATGTAAAGTCGCCGGTCTAGACTTCAGCTTACTAAACATTTCTGAGGAGAAACACTCTTACATTGAAGAACCAGATGGTATCCCAACCAGCATGCTGAAAAATAGGAGCAATGACCTGTGTACTATTCTTCTTAGACTATTTACTATATCACTCTCTGCAGAGTGTTACCCTAATAATTGGAAGACTACACGTATCATCAACTCAGTTAAATCTGGGTCTACAGCGAATATTGAAACTTACCCATTAACATTACATCAGTATATAGGGTGATAGAGAATGTAGTAAAGGCATCGGTGATACAACATTTACTTTATAACAATCTGATATAGACCTCACAGGATAGTGTTTTAGTGGTGACCGAGTCCATATTGACTATGATCACCACTAAATACTAATTACTAATTACTAGCCCGTCAATGAAGTATAAGTAAATTCAAGGTGAAGAATATACAAGGGAGAAAGTGGGTAGCATAGGGAGCAGCAAGCTATGGAAGATGACAGAAACGCAAAAGCAGAAAGTCGCGCGTAAGTAAGTGTCTTTTAGAGCAGTTAAACAAATGGAGTATAATAATAAATGTTTCCATTTCATTAATTGCGTTTTCTTCTTAGAAGTGTTCCGCCACAGTTTTTGGGGTTCGGGCGATGCAATACATGCTCCTGGCCTGTCTCAATGATATTACGCAAGAACAAGACAAAGGGCCTCCAATATCGGTACTAATTTTCGACTCTAAGAAAGCTTTTGATAAAGTCCCACACAATAGGCTTCTCCTTAAACTAAAGACATTCAGAATCAGTAACCTACTATATAATTGTGGATGGTTTCACTCTTAAATGGACGTCAACAAATGGTAAAGTATGACGACTGCCTTTTATCAACAAAAACCAACAACCAGCGAAGTTATCTACAGAAGTGCATTATGTCGACTCTTGTTTCTGATGTGCATGAACGATATATATGATACTATAAAATTTGTAAGAGCATACTTCTATGCAGACGATCTGAAAATAGACTACATCAATATGCCTGAAGATCTAGGCGAAAATATAGCCAGGGTTCAGAGTGACCTTGACAAATCCCCTTCCTGGGGCTACCTTTTAACAACATGAAATATGGCATCATACATTTTAGTAAGCATCAAAATGAAATACCACCCTACCTACAAAAATCTAGGGTTCAGACACTCATATCAGCTCGTGATCTGGGTATTCATTACTCCAGAAGCCTAAAATGTGAAGATCATGCCTCTTCTGGGAACTCTAAATCTAGACGGCTAATAGGATTTTTAAATAAGAACTTCCTGAACAATTGAGGCTAGGCTTACATTCTTCAAAATGTGTATAAGGCTCTCATTTACACTTGCCACACTGCTGCCTTTTTCTCTCTCTCTTCTCCTTTTCAGAACCCCATTCACGGTGGGAAATCCTTGCCCCGTCAGGGGATCATGCACCCTATATACATGACAGTCTGGATCACAGCTCGTATCAAGCGCGTTCCATATGATCTTTCCCGACAAATTCACTATTGATCTAGACAAAACGCCAAAAGAACCTATTGTGCACCTTCCTTCCTTATTTGTACTCTACTATTGAAAATGTGGCTGTATAATACTGTCAGTGACATGGTGTAAATATGCAATCATAAACTGACTCTTATACTTAATTTAACTGCTATAACTTTACAGTAATTGTGAAAGCATTTGTGACAATTTGATCTAGCCTGTAAACTGGCGTGACTCTTGTAACGTAGTTATTTGAGAATAAATATATTATTATTATTATTATTATTATTATTATTATTATTTGAATATCGCCCACTTATCTTTTCAAACATGAATAGCATGGACGAGATACGAGTAGAAAATATCCGAAGAAGCTTCACCCGGCGACTGCTCGGATGGAGCTCTAACCTCGAGTACGCACAAAGATGCTAACATCTTTCCCTAGAACATCTACGGCACCGTCGGTTGCGAAGCAACCTAGTGCTTCACTATAGAGTGATAAATAGCCTCTCGCTCGTAAAATACAGCCCAATTATGAACCACGACACTACCAAGAGACTTAGGAAGAACGCATGCACACTCTTAACGGCAAAGCACAAAATATCATTGCATTTTAATTTCTTTGTAACGCGATAGAGTCTATTGTGGAAAAAGTACAATCCATATCTGTGACGCAATCACCAAGTTCAAGAAACTGGTAATGCTGTTGTTAGATTCTAAGGAGATTTATCGACTATTCCCGAGACACACATGAAGTCCCGAGGCACTCTTTATGGTCCACCATGACCATGAACATATTTTACCTGCATTATCATCCACACATATATCGCGAAATGATAGAGGAACATCCCTGCAGCTACTAAATGTAAAAGTTCAAGTCTTTCAGGTGCTACCTGTGACACTTGAACTTTTCTTGAAATTTAAACTGCAATCATTACTTTCATATCTTCACAACAGTTTTAGTATTTATTTCCATAAAACAGATTAATTAAAAAGCCTGTAGGTGCTGCTCAACTAATGTCAATAACAAGGAACTCAAACTTCCTGTATCATTGTGAGTAGTTCTTCATTAAGTATTGACAGTTTATTAAATTTTGATTTCCCTGAATAATCACCATCCAAACACCATGCTTGCTTACCAGTTTATCGCTTTACCCATTAATTTTTAACCCTGATTCGACTATTACTTCTCCAGCTCCTTACCCTTCGTAACTCCAAACTACCTATTAACTTCGATGTATCGTATAGTTGTCTCGAATTAAATTAGCATGAAGCCCTTGCTAATACCATTGCTATATCTTCCATATATTTATGTTTGTCAGCCTTAGTGCTCCTCTTCACTCGCTTGTTCGCTTTTGTGTTTTCGACCTGTGCCTCGGCTATCTCTGCTCGTGTTCGGCTAATATTGATTGCTGCCTTGTTGCTTTTCCGTTCTTTATTCACGTCCACGGTATCACCAGTGACTCTTCCCTTTTGATGATGCCCCTAAAGGAGCAGCGTCCCTCTCCAGTTGTTACCTATGGTGGTTTCCTCTTCAAAGAACAGATCGTGAGAGGCTTGGAACTTGTTGCTGAGACCTATCTTGAATATTCTGAACTATCCGATATCCCGAAATGGGCCGTAATAATCTGATGTATTGTGGTGTGCCAAGTTCGCAAGTGCTTCTCTAGTTTCAGTTTCATCTTCGTCATCACTAAGTGATCATCTGCAGCTGTATCAACTCCTCTCTTCTTTCCTACATCCCCCTTGACACTTCTGGACTTTTCGTTAAAGCAGATATGATCGATCTGGTTCTCGATAGTGTGATCCGGTGAAACCCTCTGGGCATTTTACGTTCGTTGCTGGGGACAATGTCAGTAGATAGTGTAAAAGCATGCAAGTACTACATGTGACTTCATTACGTGCTTCATTATTCCTGCTACTAGTCTTCGAATAGTTAGTTATATATTTTTCATGTTTATGCTGACAATACGTATCACTCGAATTAAACACCATTCGAAGTGTAAATTATTTAAACAGAAGGAGGAAGAATAAAGTAAATAAACGTTTTCTTCTTGATGGTTTATTGTTCTGATGCTTTATAATCCTATTCGCAGTGATTTCAAAAACATGCGAATTTATTCAAAAATAGAGGGAGTCTGAATGGTGGTGTGTTTGGAGGTTTTAAAATCACAAGAAAGTTTCTCAATTGTTTAAGTGAGATAGAAAAATGAGTCAGATTAAATTAATTCAGTTGGATCGTCATCACACTTTAACTGCGATGTTGAACTACTCACAAAAACATTTGCTATTGTGTTTTATTATTCTTGACACCAACAGAATAGCTGTGAATACGATCGAAAAAAATACTGACATTAAATTGATCTAGTAATCAGAAATATATGAAGTATCGGTAAGAATTACAACCAAATAATGATTATATAAACCCGGGAGAGAGTAATAACAGCTGATTGAAAAAGGAGTTATTTGCGTTATTTAGTTCGTATTTTCTCAATAACAAGTTCTAAACTTCAAGATCACAAAATAGTCATCGGTGACTGATAGCCACTAGATGATATGTAGAAAAGTCGGACAAATCTTAGGGTCTCACCCTAAGTAAGATTCAGATGTGGTCTGTTGAATTGGTACCAATATAAACATACAACTTCGCGGGATAACAAATGTTAATCACGTTAATCTAGAAATCAGAGAAAAGACAATTGTAGATGAAGAAGTGTATTTACTTCTAGCCTCGTAACATCGAAATAATCACGAGACCAGTGTACACGAGCGCGGAGAAACAGAATGAGAATAACATGCTTGGCGTGCGCGAGATAGTCTTTTGTACAGATAAATAAAAGGAGTACAGTATAACAAATAATGTCAGAATTAAGTACAGTAATAAACGTTTGTATTTCAGCGATTCTGTTTTCTTCGTAAAAGTATACCACTACAGGTCTATTCAATCCAAGCAGATTATTGGTTCAACCAAGGTAACGTTTCGTCTAGTACAGCTCCTTAAACTTTTCCTCACACCACATAGTTTGCCTGATCAATCCTCAGGCGCAAACACGGTAGTTGCACAAGAGAGCAAATCACAACACTGACTCATTTTACCTAAAATACAACATACTGTGATTCGGTGAGTTCCGTTGCGTTTCTTCAGGCTGAAACATACTCCACTAATGTAATTGTGTTGTTCGCAGTGAAATAAATTCATCAATGGTCATCCTGTTCATGTGTTACTTTTGCTTCAGACTTTAGCTGTTATGATGTTGATGGATTATATTCAATTGAAGCCCAGTTGTACTGCTTGTTCTGGCTGATACATTCCTAAAACAGTTTAAGACCATCTCATCATCCACGATCTACGTAACTACACGAAAACATATCTATCATGATATGCATTCTGTATCATTAACGACAAGATCACCCATCACTCTCCTATTTGTAAACAATGTTAGTGTAATAGTAAATGATGAGTAAAAACATTTTTGAAGAATCATTTCTATATGAATTATCTACTGATTATTTCAAATCAGTTAAATAAATATTATATACTATGAAACATATAGTTATTAATAAAAAAAGCTAACTACTTTATGTATTAGGAAATGTAGAAAATGGAAACAAACAAACAAACCGAATCACTATTCCTTTTACCACACCCGAAATTACCAAATAACCGATGATTTATGGCTGAAACAGCAAATTTAAGGGCAATTTCATCACACGAATTGGATTGAATGTGTAAGGTTGAACTTAATCACACCATTAATTACTTTGCGAAAATACCCTTTTCATTTATATAATTACCACTAAATAAATGATTCCATCTTTCACAACCCATTCATTGAGTGAAACTACAGATTGTAAATTTGAGCAAGTGAGTAAAAGCATATAATAATTTGTGGACCATAGCATGTTTCATGATGATTCATCATAGTTAAATAAATACATGCCACATCCTGCCTGTTCATGAAAATACACACAGCCCTATCAAACTGATGTAATAAATATGCTAATTACATTAAGTGTGAAATTCACTACATTGCATACATATTTACCTTGTCATTGATTTCACTGAAGTGATTGAAACATCCAACACATCACTCCAATGACAACTCTTGTATTCAACCGTAAGCCAATTTGCTTCCAATGACCTTATCTGCCGTGCAAATGCTTACTTAATTACTTACGCCTGTTACCCCCAATCGAGCATAGGCCGCTCACCAGTTTTCTCCAACCAACTCTGTCCTACGCTTCCCTCTCCAGTTCTGTCCAATGTTTGTTCATTCCTCTCAAATCTTTCTCTATTTCTCGGCGTAATATATTCTTTGGCCTTCCTCTTTTCCTTTTGCCTTGAGGGTTCCATGTGAGGGCTTGTCTCGTGACGCAGTTAGGTGCTTTCCGCAATGTGTGTCCTATCCACTTCCAACGCTTCTTCCTGATTTCCTCATCCACTGAAATCTGGTTTGTTCTCTCCCACAGTTCGTTGTTGCTGATGGTGTCTGGCCAACGAATACGAAGTATTTTGCGTAGACAGCTGTTAATAAACACTTGTATCTTCTGGATGATGGCTTTCGTAGTTCTCCATGTTTCCGCTCCATACAGTAGAACTGTCTTCACATTTGTATTGAAAATCCTTATTTTGGTTTTGGTTGAAAGTTGTTTGGAGTTCCAGATATTTATCAACTGTATAAATGCAGCCCTTGCTTTGCCAATCCGTGCTCTCACATCTGCATCCGATCCACCATGGTTGTCGATGATGCTGCCGAGATATGTAAAGGTGTTGACGTCCTCCAAAACATCTCCATCAAGAGTGATTCGGTTTGTGCATGTTGTGTTGCCGTGCAAATGGATTATAGATTATTCCTTTCTTCAAACTCTAACATTCATCTTACTACCATTGGCTAGAAAATATCAATCAGAAGTTTATGTTAACTTGCTTCTTGGATTTAGTGCCGAAATATGTACATATTTACAGCGAAACAACATTTATTATTCTTCACTTAATCAACTGATATAAATCGAGATTAACAGAATCCAATTTCAAAGTAACCATTCCAAGAGATACAAGACAGTCTATAATCTATTCGACAAACTCTTATGTTATGTTAATTCTCGAGAAAGAACTATCATAGTGTCAAATAGCATGGGTGACCGTTTATTCACAGGGTCACAACAAATTTTGTCAAATATCAATGTCTAAAACTGCAGACAACGCGACTATTCTGAAAATAGGAACTGATGAATCGGATTTGTCAACTTACTAACAGATATGAAATATGTACAAATGTTGTCTGGGTGCCGGTAATCACCAAGGTGTACTAAATCGAGATTTAGCCCTAGTTGACTATTACTAAACATTCTCATCACAAACTTGCAGCATCTGATGTTTATTATATTCTGATAGACACTGAAAACTCATCATTCAAAAACTCAACCTCATAACCTAGTCACACAGAGTAGCAATATTTGATTTGTCAATGTAGAAATTTCGTCATGGTCATCCATATAAGTGTGCATTGGGTTTACGCATACACCACAGGACAAAGCATATTATTTAATTGTAATTTTTTCATCACTGCCAGTTAATTGATGAGAAAATGTCAGTTCCAGTTCAACATTTATGAACAGATCGCCTAAACAATTAGTTATTATTCATTCAGATACATTCGTTTGTTCTGTGTGTTTTTAGACATGATTTCTGAACTAATTTTTTTCATTGTAACCTTTGCAATGCAACCATTTTTCACAGACACGTTGTGATGATTACACGATGAACCAAATATGCTGATATTTAGTGTTAGAGAGAAAAATACTTGTCCTCACAGTGCAATATGTGTGTTGGTTCAATGTTTCTTATCGATTGTCATACATCAGTATTGTGTGTGTGTGTGTTATTGAACAAAAAACAATTTTTAAAAATTGCTCATGATCTTGTTGTTAAAATATCAGAGGAATTAATCAATAAAATATTTACGTATAACTGATACAACTGCACTGTTTTAAGTGGGTTAAATAGATAAAATATTTATCATAAATTTGAAGTGATTCAACGTTGAAGTCAGTGTATTTAACAGAAAGCGCTCATACTAATTGACTGAAGCTATGGAACATGAAACACTTGACTTCTTATAAACATTGTTCCATAAAATTTACATGTTTTCAGTTTGACAACAACACTAATAGAGCTTTTGTTTGGTTCTCGTCATCGATACACTTGTCCACTCATCCCACCCTAGTTGTTTACTAATTTCGTATTATGATGTAAACTGTGATTGTCTGGGCGACGAAAAATATCGTAGCTGGTGTTTGCCGACACCATCCATCTGCTTCAAACTATCATACAACTGACTACATTGCTCACTTACAAATCTTCAGTCGGTCTGAGAGTTTACAAACAAGAAAAGCACTTACAAATGAGATTTTGAGTACTTATGAATTCCCGACAGTAAAACTCAACAATAAACACACAAACAATCTGTAATCGCTGAGGGAACACTACTGTTTTTATTTGGTACTGTTAAGAATGGATTCGATTGAAACACTTTTCTGCATAAACTACATAGCCAAACAATGAGTCCTTATGTAGTACTGTAACTGATTAGATAAGAGAACTTGAGAGTCAGAGTTCCATTCCAAGAATGATCATCAGTGCTTATTAATTCAATGAATGAACAAGTATTCACGCCTACCACTGATTATCACTAGACATTTTGTTCACCGACCACCAACTTTGGCTGATTCACCTTTACAATTATTTTTTATTGAACCGTATTTGTTTACAACGAAATAAATTCTGACACGCATGAGCACTGCTTCTGCATGAATTAGCGGAAAATGTTTGTGATGTTCTAGCTAAACTGGCAGCAGAAATATCATATGCCGTTTTAAAACAGTGTGTGATAAAAGCTGTCTCTTTTATGGAGCAACAGGCCGTTGACCAACTTATCAACCAAGTGGAACTAGGCGATAGGACTCCATCGCTGCTAAAGAACTGCATGAATAGTTTGATCGGAGACAAGAAGGTAGACAGCATCATAATAATCAGTTGTGACTCCAGAATTTTCATCAGTTCCTTGCATTCGGGGACAGAAATGTGTACATAGATCATATTGCATAAATAGCCGATAGGGTTCATGAAAGAACGAAAATACCGATCGCCTTTTCTAAGTATTTTGAGACTACAATGAAAACTGCTTTATATTCTCTGTTTTTAAACAAAAACACCAATCTTAACAGAACTACCAAGAACATAGTTGCATACTCTCTCATTGAATAAATGGTTTTAAATAATTCTATGTGTTTTTGATTCATTGTGTGTAAATCAGATTGTTTGACAAAAAAAATATCTCACCTTATAAAGTTGGTTACATGACACCACAATTTTTGGCTTGATGTTTTATGCAAGTCAACAATTTGCTTTAAAAAATCATATCGCTTTAAAAACCTGTTTCTTGATCAAAGAAAATACCAAACATTTTACATTTAATTCTAAAAATATCAATCAAGTGAAATTGCAGAATATGATTAAGTGATCATATTACATTGATTCTGCCTGCTCCAGTCACATGGTAAATTTTTCATATTCTAATGAATATCATTTTCGATTTATTTGAAATTCAATCAAAAAAAATCTGTTCATTTAAGTGCAATTTTTTCTTTTTATCTTAGAACTAGTTATCTTATTAGAAAAGATGATGATGATGAACTGGAATATAAGGCTGAAATATTATGTACAAAAGAAATATAGATTTTTTCACTGAAAATTTAATATTGAACGACTTTAAAATCCGTTAATTACATAGAAATAAAAAATAACCTGAAGTTGAATTCATCACATTATGTCTGACAAAGGTCATGACGATTTAAATATTTATTTTATGAAATCAGTATGTAATTAGTATTAAATTACATTCAGTCAATCAATGTTATAGATTTTACAACTAATTTTAGCAATATCTTTAAGGAGAATTTGGCACGAGAAAGAATATTTCAGCAAGTTTGTTCTTAGTATTGGCTGCACAAACAAATATATGTGCTGCTTCTTATACTGTAAACTGTTAATTTGTATTTTTGATAGTTATGATTTGATGAACAAATTAAAAGTAGCGTTGAAATATTATTTTCATGAAGAGATTAAAAGTTTAGTTGTTGAATCATTGAATATTCTTCAAGAAATATGAAGGAATTTAGAAAAATATTTTTAATTGTTAAAATGAGTTGGTCACCTAATAACAGGGAAAACTAGTTGTAAAGTAAAAGCATAGTGAGAATAATACAGAAAGGAAAAGGAATGTCATTTTAAAATAAAAATCATGATTATAATAAAAGACGAAATCAAGTTAGCTTCTTTCGCATGTGTAATTCTAGCTCCTTTTAATCTCTATGAATAAGACGATAGTTCATTATTTTTGACAACTTCCTACCCCACTTTATATATTTTGAATGATGAGTTTGTTTTGATCGAGTAATCCGCATCTACAAAGTTTTTAGTTATCAAGCTCACTATGAATTTAAAAAAAGCCTCTTTCCAACCAATTAAATGATGCAATACATGTTGAAATGATACGAAATGAATATAACTGTAAACTGACGTCATTTACATCCTTATCTCCTTGAATAATAATAGATCTTTGTGAAATGTCAATGGCAGTTCATGAAATCAAAATCAGTGATTGTTATGGATGCATCTGAAATTGATAGACGTCAGGTTATAGAATAGCAATAATTTAAATCTTTTCAATCAAGTCAATATAAATTTAGGTTAAATAGTACCCTATATCTGTTAGTAGAATATCAATCTGTTTTCCATTGAGGAGAAGGTGGTCTGTCTTTAGAACGAATGTATAAGCACAAAGCTGATATTTCGTGAAAATTTACTCAAATATTTGACCCTTAAATAACTGAAAGTCCTCAGCTTAGCTCAATCAGATAAAAATCTGTAAGATACTTTAGAACAGGAATGAGTACATGATAAATAATATAACACTGATTAGTGTTGTGTCATTCAATTTAAATTTGATTGTCCCCTAGCTGCAAAATTTGAATCTAACTGACAAAGTAGTCAGCTAAAACTGGACTGAATTTTTGCAAGAGATTATTAAAAAGCTTTAAGCTTATCGATTTATTTAAATCGTACTCTTTCAATAACTATATAAGTTGGCAAATGCAGTCCTGAGTTTCAAGTTCCAGCTCAATAATTAAAACAAAAAGATTTACAATATTTTTGATAGTGAAGAATAATTTGTGCTGAGAATTGAACAGAAGTATTTTAAGAAAGATCTATTCACTTATGATCATTGATTATGAGATTACTGCTTGTTCTGAAATCAGTATTTAAAGGGTATACTACTTATTAACTGATTTCTTACTTATATACGTACCCTCCTGAAGCATAAGCAGCTGACCAGCCATTTCCCAACGATTCCTATGTGCTACAAAATGAGAGTTAAACTAATAACTTGCAGATAGATCGTATACACGGATATCCGAAGAAAATTTTTAAGATATACTTACTCCACACTGTGAAGTTCATTAATTAACCTCTTTATTTGTCCACTAAAAAGAGATGAATTGGTGAGTTTGGCTAGAAAGTTCATTCGGAAAATAATTCAGTGATGCTCATATTATCTTACTGTTTTGTACATCATACGTCATCTCACGACAAAGGATCTCTGAGAAAAGTTACTCCGGATAGGAAGTTCGCCAACAGCACACATGAAACTGTTGTTATCATCTTGAACAAAATAAGCTTTTGGTCATTGTTAAATATGTACTGGAAGTGTTTAATAGCTAAAAACTTGAACGTCTTTCATGAATAAATTTGAATCACAGAATATGTTTACCAGACGATGATAACCTAGAGTTTAAAATTTTCTGTACATATATTATAAACAATCACTTTACAAAGCGAGTCCCATATTTGTAGTTAGTTATAAAACGTGTGATAATTTTCATTGTCTACTTGGTAGGACGCATTGTAATTGAAAATAAAAACTCAATATTATTGATAATTTAATCTCAAAGATTGTACTACTTTTCAATAATTTGAAATCTATTAAGTGACAAAAAATACAGGTATTCGGATTTATTGGTCACACTTATTTATTATGATTTTTATGAGAAATATAAATCTGAATGGTGTAGTTTAAATAATCAAGAATAGTATATTGGCTGTTTAAATATGTTCACTAAATTTAAACATGGATAAAACTATTTCAAAAGGATATTAATTTAGAGAATTATAATTCATGCTGTTGTGTAAGGCGAACGGTAGCTAAAAGAACCAATATAACGGATGTGTGTCATGTTTGGCTTTGGCCGACCCTAGCTTTCTTCCAGCCTACTCCTACACCAAAAAACATAGATAGTCGAGGCAGTCGGTAGTTGGGCATTCGTAACACATGTCCCAACCACCTCAACTGATGTAGGTTCAATAATTCATCTGTTGGTCTGCCATCCTTAACTACAACTCGATTCCTAACGACAGCATTGCTTACTTGGTTATCCCAGGATAAAAGAGCAATGCTTGTAAGACATCGATGATCGAAGACAAGCAATCTACGAATATCTCCTACTCTTGACCGCCATATTTCGCATCCGAGCGAACTGCTGCACAGTAACCTCGACCTTTGGTTAGCAGACGGACATCCAGACTACGCCATAAATGACGCAAGTTGGCCAAAGCCAACTGAGCCTGCTGTACCCGTGACGAGATTTCGTCAGTCACCAGGCCGTCAGCACTGATGAGACTCCCCAGATAAGTGAAGTGGTCAACACGCTCAACTACTTCACTCGCTATTACTAGTTAAGGTACCGACGCAAACCAATCTTGAAGCAAAATTTTGCATTTCGAGGGAGAAAACCGCATCCCGAACATGCTTTCATTGATGCTCAGATTCGTCAGAAGACTCTGCATTTTGTCAGCTTCTTCACCAAGTAGTTCTATGTCATCGGTTTATTTTATGTCAACACGCGATTTTCCTGGAAGGTCTACTTCTGAAAATTCAGACGAGGATAAGAATATATCTAGGAGCATGTCTATGACAAAATTGAACAAGGATGGGGAAAGTAAAGAATTCCGATGACAGTTCCCAATATGCCCTTACTCGACCAGTGGTGTTCGAGTAGAGAGCTTGTATGCGGTTAATGTACTTCTTTGGTACACCTTTCAATGACAGACACTGCCACAGAACCTCACGATCTGCAGAGTCAAATGCCGCTTTTAGGTCCAGGAAAACAACTATTGTCTGACGCCTAAATGTGTGTCTGTGTTTTAGGACCTGTCATAGTGTGAAGATGTGGTCTATACAACCACGTCCACGTCGAAAACCGGACTGGTTTTCTCTAGTCTGCTCTTCACGAGCTCTCGTTATACGTCTAAGCATAATCGAGGCTAACAATTTAGAAACTATATTAGTTTAACTTATTCCTCTGTTACTGACAGAAGAGGTCTTTTGTCCTTTCTTGTTGAATGGGACAATCAGTGATTGAGATCAGTCAGATGGTATTACATCCAGTTACGAGATTCTGCTTAATAATTTAGTCAATCTACCTGTGATAACTGGACTAAGATCTTTAGAAATCTCAGTGGTCAAACTCTCAGGTCCTTCAGCTCTTCCTAGCTTCAGATTTCCTATCGCTTTTTCAACTGCATAAAGATTAAGGAGACTTACGTCGACTTGACATTCAGGACGACTGGCGATCGTTGGTAACCGAAGAGTGGCTCGAGGACAGTTGAACCGATTCCTAAAGTGTTCTGCCCATCGATCCAGTCTCCTGGATTGAGAATGGATAATCAGACCACAATTTACCCAGATAGTCTCACTCACATTCGGTTTTCTAATACCAGTTTCCATAATGAGTCTGAATGGTTGCTTAATGTTGCCTATCGCCTCTGCTTTTTCACCACCCACCACTCTTCTGGATCATTGTGTAGGCTTTTTGTCAGCATGCATTTGAGCTGACTCCTACCCTTATCGCACTCAGAGCCAGGCGAGATGAGTTTTCGAGCATCCTTCAGTTCGGTAGATGCTACTGAAATCCACGGCTTCTTCCTAGGCTTATGGTTTACCTTACTAACAGGTATCACTGCTGTTTCCACATCCTTTTTGATATCATTCCAACATACCTCCGGATGGGAATCACTTACATGGTCGTCTAAATGTTTCTCTAGTCGTTCCTGAAATATATATACTGCGTTGCGATCATTAAGTAGAACAATAACAGGTTTATTTGCCGTGTCTTTCCTACATCCATTAAGACGCAAACGAATACGCGCTCGCACTACAGCATGATCTGAATCTAAACATGTGCCCCACAACGAGCGATAGTCTTCTATCGAACCCCTCAATCGGTGGCTGATGGCAATGTGATCTAGTTGGGTCCAACGTTGAGACGACTTTGGGGGTCACCAGGTCAAAAGGTGTTTTTCCTTATGCCTAAAGTTAGTGTTTGCTAGGAATAGGCTGTTATCTGAGCACAGTCGCAGCAGACGGTCGTCATTGTCTGTTCTCTGAGCCGTGACACCATAAGATCCACCTAAGAGTTTTTCCTTTTCACTTAGTCTACCTACTTGAGCATTGAAGTCACCAGCCATTATAACTACATCAGAGAGCCTAGTTTTTAGGAGGAGGTCCGAAAGCTTTCTGTAAAACTCATCTTTCACCTCGTCTGAGCTGCAGTCAGAGGGAGCGTCGGCAGATACGATGAAGAGGCAACAGCCAGTGTTATTATCTTTCCGAATCCGTGCTGTCCCGTTCAGTCGGACTGTGCACAACCGACCATCTGCAGGGATCCAGTCTAGGGAAGATGGTTTTGCCTTAGGATTCAATGCTATATCTACGCCAGCGAGACCCCTGGAAGCAGAATCAGTGCTACCGGATACACGAAGAGTAAATCGATCTGCTTCTTTAGTTTGACAAGGAGAAATCAAATTAATAATTATACTAGGATTTTGCTTACGCGTTTCCGAGATGCAGCATACATCGGTGGCGCAAAATTCTAATGTCATAGCTAAGGAAGCCTGTTGCCCTATTTGACACTATGTTCGGACATTAAAAGCCCAAAATTTAATTAAGAGCGAGTTTTCTGTATACTAGAAACAACGTTTCATGAACTCGCATCGTTTCTATTAGCGGTGCAGTGTGATATAGTTTTGTGATAAGAGTTAATCGTGGATATAAGAGAGATATTATGGAGTACAGGAAGGATTTGTTTGTGACTGATAGGGTCTCGTGCTCTGTTACGGGGATGAGGCGGATATCAATTCAAGGCTGTCCGCTTCTTGGAAGGATGTTTCTTGAGGAACCTGGAAAGGAAGGAAGATGCAGTCATATCGCCTAGTTCCACTTGGTTGATAAGTTGGTCAACGGCCTGCTGCTCCATAAAAGAGACAGCTTTTATCACAGACTGTTTTAAAACGGCATATGATATATCTGCAGCCAGTTTTGCTAGAACATCACAAACGTTGTCCGCCAATTCATTCAGAAGCAGTGCGCATGTGTGTAAGAATTTGTTTCTTTGTAACCAAATACGGATCAATAAAAATTAACTGTAAAGTTGAATAAGCCAAAATTGAGGGTCGGTAACCAAAATCTCTAGTGATAATCAGTGGTAGGCGTCAATACTTGTTCATTCGTTGAATTCAGTCAGTCAGTCACATGCAACGTAGAACTTTGTACGTAAGTACATCAGTTCATGTCGCCATACCACATCAGCACAGAGACGCAACTGTCAATTCAAATCCAATAGTAGAAGAGGTATTGAAGTTATTAGAAGTAATCGAAGAGCTGAGATTTCGTCAGTCACCAGGCCATCAGCACTGATGAGACTCCCCAGATAAGTGAAGTGGTCAACACGCTCAACTACTTCACTCTCTATCACTAGTTCAGGTATCGACGCAACTCAATCTTGAAGCAACATTTTGTATTTCGAGAGGGAAAACCGCATCCCGAACATGCTTGCATTGTTGCTTGATCAACAAAGTCACATGCCGCTTTTAGGTCCAGGAAAATAAATATTATAGGACGCCCAAATGTGCGTCAGTGTTCCAGGACCTGTCGTAGTGTGGTGATGTGGTCTATGCAACCACGTCCAGGTCGTTGAATTATTAAGCACTGATGATCATTCTTGGAATGGAACTCTGACTCTCAAGTTCTCTTATCTAATCAGTTACAATACTACATAAGGACTCATTGTTTGGCTATGTAGTTTATGCAGAAAAGTGTTTCAATCCAATCCATACTTAACAGTACCAAATAAAAACAGTAGTGTTCCATGAACAATTACAGATTGTTTGTGTGTTTATTGTTGAGTTTTACTGTCAGGAATTCTAGGGTACTCAAAATCTCATTTGTAAGTGCTTTTCTTGTTTGTAAACTCTCAGACCCACCGGAGATTTATAAGTGAGCAATGTAGTCAGTTGTATGATGTTTTGAAGCAGATGGATGGTGTCGGCAAACATCAGCTACGATATTTTTCGTCGCCCAGACAATCACAGTTTACATCATAATACGAAATTAGTAAACAACTAGGGTGGGATGAGTGGACAAGTGTATCGATGACGAGAACCAAACAAAAGCTCTATTAGTGTTGTTGTCAAACTGAAAACATGTAAATTTTATGGAACAATGTTTATAAGAAGTCAAGTGTTTCATGTTCCATAGCTTCAGTCAATTAGTATGAGCGCTTTCTGTTAAATACACTGACTTCAACGTTGAATCACTTCAAATTTATGATAAATATTTTATCTATTTAACCCACTTAAAACAGTGCAGTTGTATCAGTTATACGTAAATATTTTATTGATTAATTCCTCTGATATTTTAACAACAAGATCATGAGCAATTTTTAAAAATTGTTTTTTGTTCAATAACACACACACACACACAATACTGATGTATGACAATCGATAAGAAACATTGAACCAACACACATATTGCACTGTGAGGACAAGTATTTTTCTCTCTAACACTAAATATCAGCATATTTGGTTCATCGTGTAATCATCACAACGTGTCTGTGAAAAATGGTTGCATTGCAAAGGTTACAATGAAAAAAATTAGTTCAGAAATCATGTCTAAAAACACACAGAACAAACGAATGTATCTGAATGAATAATAACTAATTGTTTAGGCGATCTGTTCATAAATGTTGAACTGGAACTGACATTTTCTCATCAATTAACTGGCAGTGATGAAAAAATTACAATTAAATAATATGCTTTGTCCTGTGGTGTATGCGTAAACCCAATGCACACTTATGTGGATGACCATGACGAAATTCCTACATTGACAAATCAAATATTGCTACTCTGTGTGACTAGGTTATGAGATTGAGTTTTTGAATGATGACTTTTCAGTGTCCATCAGAATATAGTAAATATCAGATGCTGCAAGTTTGTGATGAGAATGTTTAGTAATGGTCAACTAGGGCTAGATCTGGATTTAGTACGCCTTGGTGATTACCGGCACCCAGACAACATTTGTACATATTTCATATCTGTTAGTAAGTTGACAAATCCGATTCATCAGTTCCTATTTTCAGAATAGTCGTGTTGTCTGCAGTTTTAGACATTGATATTTGACAAAATTTGTTGTGACCCTGTGAATAAACGGTCACCCATGCTATTTGACACTATGATAGTTCTTTCTCGAGAATTAACATAACATAAGAGTTTGTCGAATAGAATATAAACTGTCTTGTATCGCTTGCAATCGTTACTTTGAAACTGGAAACTGTTAATCTCGATTTATATCAGTTGACTAAGTAAAGAATAATAAGTGTTGTTTCATTGTAGATAAGCACATATTTCGGCACTAAATCCAAGAAGCAAGTTAACATAAAATTCTGATTGATATTTTCTAGCCAATGGTATTGAGCTGAATGTTAGATTTTGAAGAAAGGAATAATCTATGGTCCATTTCCAGAGCAGATAAAGTCATTAGAAGATAATTGGCTTAAGGTTGAATACAAGAGTTGTCATTGGAGTGATGTGTTGGATGTTTCAATCACTTCATTCAAATCAATGACAAGGTAAATATGTATGGAATGTTGAGAATTTCACACTTAATGTAGTTAGTATATTTATTGCATCAGTTTGATAGGGCTGTGCGTATTTTCATGAACAGGCAGGATGCGGCATGTATTTATTTAACTATGATGAATCATCATGAAACATGCTATGGTCCACAAATTATTATATGCTTTTACTCACTTGCTCAAATTTACAATCTGTAGTTTCACTCAATGAATGGGTTGTGAAATATGGAATCATTTATTTGGTTGTAATTATATAAATGAAAATGGTATTTTCGCAAAGTAATTAATGGTGTGATGAAGTTCAACCTTATACATTCAATCCTATTCGTGTGATGTAATTGCTTTGAAATTCGCTGTTTCAGCCATAAATCATCGGTTATTTGGTAATTTCGGGTGTGGTAAAAAGAATAATGATTCGGTTTGTTCGTTTCCATTTTGTGCATTTCCTAATACAGAAAGTAGTTAGCTTTTTATATTAATAACTATATGTTTCATAGAATATAATATTTGTTTAACTGATTTGAAATAATCAGTAGATAATTCATATAGAAATGATTCTTCAAAAATATTTGTACTCATCATTTACTATTACACTAAAATTGTTTGTAAATAGGAGAGTGATGGGTGATCTTGTCGTTAATGATACAGAATGCATATCATGATAGATATGTTTTCGTGTAGTTACGTAGATTGTGGATGATTAGATGGTCTTAAACTGTTTTAGGAATGTATCAGCCAAAACAAGCAGTACAACTGGGCTTCAATTGAACATAATCCATCAACATCATAACAGCTAAAGTCTGAAGCAAAAGTAACACATGAACAGGATGACCATTGAAGAATTTATTTCACTGCGAACAACACAATTCCATTAGTGGAGTATGTTTCAGCTTGAAGAGACGCAACCGAACTCACCGAATCACACTATTTGGTATTTTAGGCGAAATGAGTCAGTGTTGTGATTTGCTCTCTGGTTCAACTACCGTTTTTGCGCCTGAGGATTGATCAGGCCAACTTTGCGGAGGTGAATGAAAAACTTTAAGGAGCAGTACTAGACGAAACGTTACCTTGGTTGAACCAATAATCTGCTTGGATTGAATAGACCTGTAATGGTATACTTTTACGAAGAAAACACAATCGCTAAAATACAAACGTTTAATACTGTACTTAATTCTGACATTAATTGTTATACTGTACTCCTTTTGTTTATCTGTACAAAAGACTATCTCTCGCTCGCCAAGCCTGTTATTCTCATTCTGTTTCTCCGTGCTCGTGTACTCTAGTCTCGTGATTATTTCGATGTTACGAGGCTAGCAATAAATATACTTCGTCTTTTCTCTGATTTCTAGAATAACGTTATTAACATCTGTTATCCCGCGAAGTTGTATGTTTATATTAGTACCAATTCAACAGACCACATCTGTCCGACTTTTCCGCATAACATCTAGTGGCTATTAGTCACCGATGAGAATTTTGTGATCTTGAAGTTTAGAACTTGTTATTGAGAAAATACGAACAAAATAACGCAAACAACTTCCTTTTCAAGCAGCTGTTATTACTCTGTTCCAGGTTTATATAATCATTATTTGGTTTTAATTCTTACCGATACTTCATATATTTCTGATTGCTAGATCAATTTAATGTTAGTATTATTTTTCTATCCTTTCTGCCCTTTTTAATGTTAAGAGTAATAAAATACAATAGCAAAAGTTTTTGTGAATAGTTCAACATTGTAATTACAGTGTGATGACGATCCAATTGAATTAATTTAATCTGACTCATTTTTCTATCTCACTTAGACAACTGGGCAACTTTCTTATGATTCTAAAACCTCCAAACACACCACTACTCAGTCTCCCTCTATTTTTGAATAAATCCACATGTTTTCGAAACCACTGCGAATAGGATTATAAAGCATCAGAACAATAAATCATCAAGAAGAAAACGTTTATTTACTTTATTCTTCCTCCTTCTGCTAAAATAATTTACACTTCGAATGGTGTTTAATTCGAGTGATACGTATTGTCATCATAAACATAAAAAATATATAACTAACTATTCGAAGACTAGTAGCAGGAATAATGACGCACGTAATGAAGTCACATGTAGTACTTGCATGCTTTTACACTATCTACTGACATTGTCCCCAGCAACAAACGTAAAAGGCCAAGAGGGTTTCACCGGATCACACTATGGAGAACTAGATCGATCATATCTCACATTCCTAAATCACAGGGCACAGCTAATGCAAACGATGCAAGTCCACGAAACGTTATTCCCGGTATCCTGAAACCTATCTCTAAATTACATGTTGGAGCTATTAATGTCCGAACATAGTGTCGAATAGGGCAACAGGCTTCCTTAGCTAGGACTTTAGAATCTCGCTCAATTGATGTATGCTGCGTCTCGGAAACGCGCATACAGGATTATAGTAAAATCGTAAATTTGATTTAATCTTATCAAACTAAAAAAGCAGCTCGATTTACTCTTCGTGTATCCGGTAGCACTGATTCTGCTTCCAGGTTCTCGCTGGCGTAGCTATAGCATTGAATCCTAAGGCAAAACTATCTTTCCTAGACTGGATCCCTGCAGATGGTCGGTTGTGCACAGTCCGACTGAACGGGACAGCACGGATTCGGAAAGATAATAACACTGGCTGTTGCCTCTTCATCGTATCTGCCGACGCTCCCTCTGACTGCAGCTCAGACGAGGTGAAAGATGAGTTTTACAGAAAGCTTTCGGACCTCCTCCTAAAAACTAGGCTCTCTGATGTAGTTTTAATGGCTGGTGACATCAATGCTCAAATAGGTAGACTAAGTGAAAAGGAAAAACTCCTGGGTGGATCTCATAGTGTCATGGCTCAGAGAACAGACAATGACGACCGTCTGCTGCGACTGTGCTCAGATAACAGCCTATTCCTAGCAAACACTAACTTTAGGCGTGAGGAAAATCATCTTTTGACTTGGCGACCCCCAAAGTCGTCTCAACGTTGAACCCAACTAGATCACATTGCCATCAGCCACCGATTGAGGGGTTCGATAGAAGACTGTCAATCGTTCTGGGGCACATGTTTAGATTCAGATCATGCTTTAGTGCGAGCGCGTATTCGTTTGCGTCTTAATGGATGTAGGAAAGACACGGCAAATAAACCTGTTATTGTTCTACTTAATGATCGCAACGCAGTATATATATTTCAGGAACGACTAGAGAAACATTTAGACGACCATGTAAGTGATTCCCATCCGGAGGTATGTTGGAATGATATCAAAAAGGATGTGGAAACAGCAGTGATACCTGTTAGTAAGGTAAACCATAAGCCTAGGAAGAAGCCGTGGATTTCAGTAGCATCTACCGAACTGAAGGATGCTCGAAAACTCATCTCGCCTGGCTCTGAGTGCGATAAGGGTAGGAGTCAGCTCAAATGCATGCTGACAAAAAGCCTACACAATGATCCAGAAGAGTGGTGGGTGGTGAAAAAGCAGAGGCGATAGGCAACATTAAGCAACCATTCAGACTCATTATGGAAACTGGTATTAGAAAACCGAATGTGAGTGAGACTATCTGGGTAAATTGTGGTCTGATTATCCATTCTCAATCCAGGAGACTGGATCGATGGGCAGAACACTTTAGGAATCGGTTCAACTGTCCTCGAGCCACTCTTCGGTTACCAACGATCGCCAGTCGTCCTGAATGTCAAGTCGACGTAAGTCTCCTTAATCTTTATGCAGTTGAAAAAGCGATAGGAAATCTGAAGCTAGGAAGAGCTGAAGGACCTGAGAGATTGACCACAGGTAGATTGACTGAAATATTAAGTAGAATCTCGTAACTGGATGTAGTACCATCTGAATGATCTCAATCACTGATTGTCCCATTCAACAAGAAAGGACAAAAGTCCTCTTGTTTCAGTCACAGAGGAGTAAGTCCAACTAATATAGTTTCTAAACAGTTAGCCTCGATTATCTTTAGACGTATAACGAGAGCTCGTGAAGAGCAGACTAGAGAAAACCAGTCTGGTTTCCGTCAGGGATGTCCCCTTTCCCCATCCTTGTTCAATTTTGTCATAGACATGCTCCTAGATATATTCTTACCCTCGTCTGAATTTTCAGAAGTAGACCTTCTTCCAGGAAAATCGCGTGTTGACGTAAAATAAACCGATGACATAGAACTACTTGGTGAAGACGCTGGCAAAATGCAGTCTTCTAACTAACCTAAGCAACCATGAAAGCATGTTCGGGATGCGGTTTTCTCCCTCGAAATCCAAAATGTTGCTTCAAGATTGGTTTGGGTCGGTACCTGAACTAGTGATGGAGAGTGAAGTAGTTGAGCGTGTTGACCGCTTCATTTATCTGGGGAGTCTCATCAGTGCTGATGGCCTGGTGACTGACGAAATCTCAACATCCAGGGCGAAGCAGCGGTTACAGTGGACAACTTGGATGCCGATAAACGATTTGAACTTCGCAGATGACTTAGCTCTTGTATTCTACGAAGGGCAACAAAATGAAGACTAACCATCTAGTACCAAGTGTCGCTGACTTGTTAACTTACTACACAAAACTGCATATTTTGGTCAGTGCCACAAGAACACGTATTTAGCTTAGATTTGTGGATGAAGCTTTCATTACCATGAAAGACTCTACTGAGGAATTTTTATGAACTAATACATACTTTTGCAGCTCACATAGAATTAACTTTCAAAAATGAACTCACGGAACTACCGTTTTTAGACTGTTTATTGAAAAAAAAATTCAAATGGAAGACTATATCTAACCATCTACCACATTCGAATCGATGTGTTCAATGCGAAAATCCCATAGCCCCTAAACTTATTTAGATGAGCGTCAAACAACAGATGAAGAGAAATATAACCAATATCATGCAATTTAATAACTTTCCCATGAATACGATGAAAATTACACTAAAACATGGTATTGTTTTATTGAATAATAATAAATTGAATGAACTATCATGGATGGGTACTGTAGTTTGATTAAATTGTCATGACATGACAGAACTACAACGAAGCTTTAGATCATGTAGAATGAAGACAATCTACAAAGAAACGAACACTTCAAAATCCTTTTTTCCAAAAGAAGATAAACCACTGTCGCTTAGACATAGGATTATTTAGATGTTGGCTTATTTTTAGACTAAATATATTTATACTTAAGAAGATAAACTTGAAATAAGCAAGGCAATAGCATTTTTCTCAGAATCCAAGATTTGTTTCATGGATTATGTAATATAGACTAGTTGAGTAAAGATTAGAACTAAGAATTAGGTGACTATAATTAAGATAATGGGAAAAAATCTCACCAAACCAATTTCATTAACACGAAGTCATCAAAGTAAAAGATTGATAAATATTTCATTCTGGATGAATAAATTCGAAATTAATCTTTTTGTTGTAACGCTCTCAGAATAGTACAAATTTGAAGGATTCTGAGACAGTAACATCATATCTACTGTCGCTACGCGACCTTTGTTTGTTCTTTATTCAAATTTACAAATAAGCTATTGTTTCTTGTTAATTTGAGAAATAAGATATAACTATAGAGTGTTTTTCTTAATTTTATGCTTATCTGTTTGCTATTACACAAAACGATGTTTGTTAAAAACAATAAATAATGACCCATTACTAATAAACAGAAAGAATTAAAAGCTATTTTAGAAACTGAGAAAATTGAAAATGATAACCAATGTGATTATTCAGTCTTCCTTTTATTGTATTGTAGTGGCAAATAAATGTTTGTATGAACTAAAAGACAAAACCGAAATTGTTGACATCATTGTTAGCCAGTTAGAATGAAAGTTATTTGAAAAGTAAATATAGACTATAGAATACTAGTATGTGATACGAAATGTGAAATCAGTGGACATTGTAAATAAATATCGATTTAACTATAGTTTTAGATATTAAGGTTTGCAAGATATTAAAGTTAAGCATCACACACATGTAAAAATCTATCGAAATAGCTCAGACTCACTTATTTGAGCTTTACACTTTCTTAAATACTGAATGATTTACTACTCTATAGTTAGTTGTTTATTCATCAGTTCGTTCATTTCCCAATAGTTTATAATTTTATACATTAAAATCGTTTACTTTTGTGCCGAAGTCTCATATTCGCAGTTTATAACTATTCAAAAATAAACAAGGATACGTAGATGTTCGAAACAATCTGGCTCATCCGATTGGGTAATTAAACGCAAACCGTATGACCAAATAAACTGTAAAGGAGTATCTTGTGATGAAATAGTTACATTTAGGAAAGGGTAAAATCACCTGATAAGCATAGACAGTAAATAACTGTTTATTTTTATTCTGATTGAATTCCACTTACACATTGAAAAAAATAATGAAGGGAATCACTTTCAAAATCAAAAACTTCTGTCTTTTAAACCATCACAAAAGAGAAATGTGAAAGGACAAAACTGATAAGATTTCCGTAACTAAGGATTGTTAACAATGGACTGGATGACTGATCATTGCAATAATAATCATAACAATAACAATGATAATAACCAAAACAGTAAAACAATGTCATGTCAAAACAGACAAAAGCATCTGGAGCAAAAATCACAAATATTTTGTTTATAACTGAAATCAGGGAAAATCAATAAACCCTAAATGAAATAATTTTCAAACAAATTGTGTAGTGTATAGGATAGGCAAAAAAGAGATCACAAACGGAACCGTCAAAACTACAGAAAGTACATAGACGGTACCTAATATTAATAAGGACCTTTACAAAATAATATGATCTATGTACATTATATGATGGACACGTAAAAACATCTATAGATAAGATGATTCGAATATATAAGTACGTGCATTTTCTAGTGACAACAGTTTTGCGATCGTATCAGTAGAGCTCGATTTCGTGCGAATAGGAAGTAGCCCAAAGCAAAACCGAGCAGAACAGCCACTAATAAATAGATGTTATATGTCATTACAATTAACATGAGAATATAGCCCATAAATGCATGAATCAAATGTAACACAGTTTGAATAAGATGATAACTTGAACAGTAGCTATATTGTTGATAGAAATTAAAGAAAAAAACATAAATTAATGTGAATTAACTATTAGGGCTATCGAAATTTGAATCAGATAAATGAAAGTTATGTACACTATCTGGTAAAGTAGCTTATTTGAGCTAGTCAGTCAAATTGTGGAATCTGGTTCGTACTATATCAATTCGAATTACCATACACCATTAACGAACAGAGATGAAATTTTCAGATCAAATCCCAGAGTATAAGATATAGTAACAATATTAGTAATAGTATAATTAAATCGACTTTTAATATAGACGGTGGTTGGGCATAAGCAACACATGCTGTCTCAGATGGTGAAGATTTCCATCTCATCAATCGACTTACCTGGTATCCTATTCCTAACACAGACACTGATTAATCGCTGATCCGAGAGTACACAAGTAATCCTTCAAAAACCTTTGTGATCCAGTAGTAGTAACCTACGAATATCCTCAATTACCATTGGCTATGTCCGACACCCATAAAGTAGAAAAGAGATAACTACTTCACAGCATACTCGTCCTTTGGATTTGTTGAGTCTACCTTGTTAGACATTAAAATTACCAGACACTATTACAACATCAGAGAATTTAATTCTTTGGAGGTTGAACAGCAGCATGCGTTAATGGTGTGAGGCTCTGGAATCCGAGCTAAGAAAGTATGTTGTCCTATTCGGCACAAGGTCTGAACAGTAGAAGCTACATGTAGTTTAGAGCGAGGTTTCCGTAGATCAGGTTTAACATCTCGTGCACTCGAATCGTTAGCATTAATAGCATGAGGTGATAAAGGTATACGAGAGAGGTTGGTCGTGGAGATGAGAGAGTTATTAAGAGGTGGGAGAAGGATTTGATAAAGAATAAGTTGATCGCGCATGCTGGCAGGCGTATGAGGGCGGATGTCACTTCCCGGCTGCCCACATTGTGCAGGATTATTTCTTCTTGAGGGATATGAAAACGAAGGTGGATCGGTAAAGATTTGAGTGACCTAGGAGCATGAGCGCAGAGCAGAAACGACAACTACTTGGGCTCGGTCGCGCACGACCTTCTCATCGGAAGTTTTCAAAGGTGTTAGCTTTGCTCTCTAGAAAAGCCTTATCACCGGAGACGGAAATCCCAGGATTAAAGTGAGGTGTGACATTCTTAGGGTTGACCTCTTCTAACCCCTTCCTTTCCTTAAACAAGGCAGCATTGCTGCAGATTCTGGTTGTCGCAGGGAAACACCTTACTGCCGTTACAACCCTCCAAAGTCAACAGTACGACTTCCCCTGCAGACCTTTAGTGTTTGCTCCTAATATTACTGTTCGCCATTCGACCTGCCTGGCACGGTAAGACCTAGAGGAACATGTGTTCCGTGCAATATTGCTCGGTCGGGTTATCACGATAGGCAAGCCCAACCACCGAGTCGAGGTACCAGCTACAGCTAGTGGCATGGCCGCATACAAAATATTCAAACAAAATGAATGCAGTTACATATTATGGGTAATTGAAGAATATCAGGTCAATCGCTTGTAAATTAATTAACACTTGACTCGATTTTTTCTAGTGCGTATCAAATACATGACATGTACCACTCGTATGAGTAAATTCATAGTGTACATTAGTTTTTGTGAATCCATCAAAACAGCCAATGTTTTTAAGAGATATTTCCACTGAACATTATGTTAAATTATATTGGTATTTAATCGAAACTATATAAGTGAAGTGATTTAGATTTCCGCAATCACTTTGTCTTACTACAGTAGATATAATAGTTTATGATTAATGATTGTTCACATACATAATAGTACAAACTTTATACATCCATCAACTTTGTATGAATTACGAGCCAACAAATAAATCTTCAGCCCAAGAAAAAGAAATAAGGTAACTACTAGACGAACTTTAAATTTGTATCTTTCAACATGTAAACTCATAAGCAGATAATAATTTCAAAGGTATTGATTATTATTAATGAAATACCAACCCATAGATTTATTGATATATAGATTGAATTCACACTTTATTTGAAAAAACCAAACATTAATCAGATCAAGCATTCATTACTCACAAGGCCCAAATAATCAGTCGTTAGGCAGTTACAACGTAGAACTTCGTGCGTACGTACGTGCATCAGTCGAAGTTGCCATACCACAAAAGCACAGAGACCCAATTGTCAATTCAAATCCCGTAGTGCTTTATGTAGTAGAAGTATTAGCGGTAACGGAGAATATTAGGGTTCGAAGAAATTACTCAAGTATAATCCAGTCAAATAAATTTAAAAAGAGAAAGTTTATGTACCTAAGATGACCTAGGAAAAACGTTATATTACAAAATTAACACGTTTAGAAAAGTTTTATCTCACAGTTTAATGATTATCATTTTTATCGAACTCTTAAATCCAGTCAATCGAAATTCACTGAAACAGTTGAGTGCCAATCATTACATAATATCTTTTAAGCTCATAGTCACTGGATAGGAAGTACTTACATCTAACGATACTGTTGTAGGCATATACATATATAAGTTTGATTAACATAGGCAAAGCCTGAAAATGACTAGTCATTTCAGAAAATTACAAAAGTCATCGCAATCAACATATCGAAAATCATTAGGACACCAGAAAACATAGCTCGATAGGGCAGTCAGGGGTTAGGCATACGTAACACATGTCCCAACCATCTCAATATCTCGTCTATTGATCTCCCATCCATACCTAGTAATTAATTCCTTACGACAGAATTGCTTATTAGGTCATCCTAGTATACACGGGCAATGCTTCGAAGACACCGACGATCGAAAATCAGTAACGTTCGGATATCCTGGATTCTAACTGACCATGTTTCGCATCCACAACGTAGGACTGAGAGCACTGCCGCGCAGTAGACTCGTCATTTGGTTAGCAAACATATATCTCACCTACGCCATAAATGACGCAAGTTGGCAAAAGCTAATCGACCCTTCTATAGGAATAGGTTGGAAGAAAGCTAGGGGCGGCCAGACCAAAACATGGCATAAATCCATGAAGTCATTGACAAGTAGACTTAGCCATGTCGGTAATTGTCGACTACCTGGTTTGGGTCCGCGAGATGATAATAATCGATGGCTAGAGACCTTGAATGACATGGCTCAAAATCGTTCGCAATGGCGCCAGTGCATTTATTCTTTGTGTTCTCTCAAATCCTAATCTTCTGGGTTCTTCAACACCTCTAGTTTTGACTTTCTCAACTTATCTCATTGAATCATACTTCGTGAATAATATCTTCTAATTCTAACCCCTCCGATTACTTCTAATACCTTTACTACCTCTTCTACTATTGGATTTGAATTGACAATTATATCTCTGTGCTGATGTGGTATGGCGACATGAACTGATGTACTTACGTACGAAGTTCTACGTTGCAACTGACTGACTTCTATATCCGTGCTGAGACTTCATCAGTCACAAGCCATCAGCACTGGTGAGAATCCCCAGATACGTGAAGCGGTCAGAACGCTCAACTACTCCATCCCCTATAACTAGTTCAGGTGCCGATGCAAGCTTGCACGCTTGCATTGTTGTTTGAGGTGATCGGAAGACTACATTTCGCCAGCGTCTTCACAAAATAGAACTGTATCATCGGCAAACTCTAAGTCAACAAGCGAATCTACCGATAAAAGTAGAATTCCTGTAAAATCAGACGAGGAAAGAGCTATTTCTAAAATCATGTCTATGACAAAGTTGAATGAGAATGGAGCAAGTAGATAACCTTGACGGACACCACCAAAGTAATGACTCCGGTGACAGTTCGCCATAAGCTCTAACTCCACAACTAGTGTTCGAGTAGAGAGCTTGTATATGGTTAATGTACTTCTTTGTTACTCCTTTCAGTGACAGACACAGCCACAGGACCTTACAATCAGTAAAGTCAAGTGCCTCATTAAGGTCGAGGAACACCACTATTGTGGGATGTCTGAACATGTGTCTTTGTTTTAGGACCTGACGTAGTGAGAATAACTGGTCTATACACTGACCTCCAGGTTGGAAACCAACCACCAACTGTTGTTCCTCTGGTCATTCTACTAAAACATATTCAGAGACAACTTGACCACGCATCTGGTCGTAATACAAATGGCAACATATAATGACTTCTCATCTTATGATTATTATCAACTGCAGTTCAATAATGAATGACAACCACTATGCAGTTATCATTTTATGACCCAACTGTCCTTGTTCTATGTACGAAAACTCTGTGCTATGTCAATGCAAAATCATCGATCGTTAATCTAAGCCTAACTCTACCGTGTATTATTAAAACATGTTCACGCTTAAGTGTTTTTATTTGCGTATTTTGTCAGCCCTACAGATCAATTTTCCGTATATTTCGCCCAACTTATTTTTCGATTTATTCCGTTGTCATACACACAAATGATAAACGATTAGTCACATGTTATTTTCACACTACTCTAAATTTCTCTTTACGAATTTGTTATTTTATTGCACAAACTATCACACCATACACGCATATTCATTTTTTTCTAGATACGCTTATTAATTTGCGCATAATCACATGCTGCCACTTTCAGTTGTGTAAAAGCCTATACGATATTCATATACTTTGTTACATAAGTTTGAAACTTTCGTAGCATAAACTCTGTGACACCTTTGTTATACATGATTTACGTAAAAGTTTATTATACATGATGGAAGTAAAGCAGTGAATCTTTTAAAAATACGAAAGTAAGACGATTTGCACTGATCAGAATAAACTTGCTTGTAACCAATGTCAGCTGAATAATTACCTCTACTCCGCAATATTGTGCAAAAGTCAAACTAAGTACTACAAAATTAAAAGGGGATTTTATAAATATCTACAGTCGGGATGAAAGCAGTCACTCAATTAAAACGGAGAACTCTGTACGTACGTACGTACATCAGTTCAAGTTGCCATAGCACATTAGCACAGAGACGAGATTAGCAATTAAAATCCCATAGTGGTAGGAACCGTAGAAGTATTAACGGTAATGGAGATTAAGATTCGAAGAAATTATTCAACAAGTAGAATCCAGTGAAATAAATTTGAAAAGGGATAAAACGGTAATGAAGAATTCAGAAAATTAGAATTTGAGGAAAAACAGAGAATGGATGCATCTGTACCACCGCAAACAATTTTGAGCCATTTCGTTCAAGGTCTCCAACCATCGGTTACGACTGTCTCGCGGACTCCAGGTAGTTTACACCTACCAACACAGCATAGTTTAGTTGTCAGTGACTTCATGGATCAGTGACATGTTTTGGTTTGGCCACCCCTAGATTCCTTTCGGTCTACCTCTACACCAGGCATCATAGCCCTCCGAGGCAGTCATTGGTAGGGCATTCGTAATACATGTACCAATCACCTCAAATGATGATGAATTACGATGCATTCCATGTATTAACTCAGCATTATCGTTCTGGCACTTCAGAAATCGAATGATAATTAGGATTTGGGTTAAAAGGGTCCAGTAGTATTACTCTATTATTGAGAAAAAAATTATAGACACATTTTATCAAAAGTAAGATACTTACGTGCGAAGTCTCTGACGATACGAATTCGATACAACGTTAACATGAACTTCTTCATTTGATTTATTTGGATTAAGATATCCGTTGTTGGAATTGGAATCCGATGGATTTGGGCAACCTGGACATGATGGACCACCACCGTAGGAATTTTCACCGCGTCCACATTGATTGTTACATGCTGCCCGTAACAACAATTTATGTCGTAATGTCTGAGACATAAAAGATAATGTCATATCAATTAAGGGGAAAAGTGAAATTTTCATTGGCGATTATTGAATACACAAGAAGTCAATATAATGAAAGTATAATGATACATACTGAACAATATTAGAATAACACTATAAAATTAGAAATAAAAAATTCTGGTAGACAATGACAACAGTTTTTTTCAAAAATTCAGTCGAGATATTTATTTCTAGTAATTTACATTTAAAATTAAACATTCAGGGAGTGCGTGACATTTACAATCACAAAGAAGTGATACATATACACTTATGAAAATCATAATTTACTTTGGATTCTTTTAACTTAACAGTAAATTTTGGAATAATACATTCTCATCATTCGTCATTATCAATACAATACTGTTGTTGAAATGAAAGTATTTCAAAAAGATTTCCTGGAATTTTTATTTCGAATGATTCGACTATCACAAAGTTTATATGTCATCATTACATTTTTAAAATTAAAGCAGTGACTGACAGATATTGATAGCTTTTAAAGTTGAGCTTTTGGAACTTCAAATTCAACTGGACTTACTACAATCTAGATAGCCACGTAGCATCAATAATACTAATATAATAGTCTGCAAACAAAGTGTCTGAAAATAATTTTAGTTACCAACGTCATTATTAATTAATTAGTAATGAAAGAAGTATCATTGTGTAAGTACAAGCTGTATATTATATTTCAACCAAGTTAATTAAACAGTTGGATGAATGGACTGTCCTTTCAATTTTCACGTTAGAAGCTTAATTTACAAAATAAATGATGTGATTTGAATCGGTATTCAGTAGCTTTAGCACTTTAGAAATATCTCAATAGCTTTCACTCTGCATGCTATCTCTACTAGTTCTGGAGATCAGTGAAAAAGAGAAAAGTTCATCATTAGTATTATTATTGTTGTTTAAACATATAAACATTGGTACAAAAGAACCCCAAAATACATATACACCACACAATAAAGATAAGACTGTCTAGAGATAGAGAAAGGAGGGTGAGTATAATAGAGGGAAGAACGAAAATAAACAGAAATCAGTGTATTACAGGGTCAAAAAATAATAGTGAAAGCAGTTCAATTAAGGAAAATACAACCAGAAACTATTCTTCCAGTTAAAGAAGTCCCTCACATTTATGTGAAGAAATTAAAGGAACGACACGGCAGGACCACAACTGACTTCTATTCTGAGGTATGTCCGATAACGTCTTAAGCCACTCTGCTGCAACATCTCTAGGACCTCAACTAGGGAATCGTGAAGGACCAACAAATGCCAGTCCTAGAAAACTTACTTTCATGCTACCATACCATGTCATACACTGGCCACTCACCGCTTATTCCTACCATTCCCAGAGTCGTTATATAATGTACGATGTAAAATTCGCTGACATGACGTTCGTAGTACTGATTGAATTCTCGTCTACATGTCCAAACACATATTTCCGAACATATAAAAACTAACATGGTGTTGCCAATGGATCTGAATTTCATTATACGTGAGCTGACCTCATCACCCACGCCACTGCGAGCATTCACCAAGCTACCCAGATATAGGAACCTTTTGATTACTTCTATCTGCTCAGTACCATGAGTGAGTGAAGGTTCCTGGTTCTTTACATGTAGTAGGTGTAAAGCACATGCCATACCTATGGACAATTACTGCCGACTGATAATGACAGCTTTAGTGCCAAGTAACGCAACGATTCTTGGCCTGAGATAAGTGTGGTGGTGTTCTAATATTTGGCGGAGGGTGAAGGTATGATCAAATCAAATTCAACTACAACTAAAGCCAGCCTACTCCTCTCGAGTTTCGAACAATCTGCAAAGTATGATAGAAAACAATAATTTAGACGTGATAGGACGTATGTTTGTCCTTCGGATAACTTCCGAATCCATCCAAGATGTTGAGACACTCTGATTACCAAACGGCTGTGAACCACTCAGCCAGTTTCATAGTTAAAAGGTCGCCACAATCTTTAAAAAGGGCCAAAGGTAAGTTATCCGGGCCCGGTGATGTCTGTCACTTCATAAGTTGGAGTTCTTTGAGGACTTCCGCATTGTTAATTGGATCAGTAATAACCGGCAATGGGGGGAAAGGCAGTCTAATAGATGTCACTGTAGCAGCAAACCAGCTGGACTGTTCCACGAAAAACTCTGTCCTTCGATCACAACGTCCTTGGATGTTGCTGATTGGTGTCCCTACAGCTTCACAAATTGTTTCACTTACACCGGTTTTCTTGCTGCCAAAGGCTCGGATGAATTGACAAAGCTTCTGGCAGTTATAAGACGCAGCTCCTGATTCCAACACATTAGCATTCTCCAACCATTAGATCTCTCGGACCCCACACAAATTTTGCACTATTTGATTACGTAACAGCATTCTTTTGTCGTAAAAATTGGCGGTTACCCAGAGTCGACCGACGTACCTTAACGAGTTTTAAGGAGACTGTAGAAACCAAGTGCTTACTAGTGCGACGTTTTGCTAAGCTGCAAGCGACTTTACTTTCCATTTTCATGGCGATGTGCGATTTCAGCTAGTGCGTATCTTAACATTTCGATCGATAGCTAGCCTTGAACCGAGCTGGGCTTGTCCCTTAGTTACAACAGAAGTCGTGACCAAATTATTGACATCGATTTGTATATGACAAAGAATTTTACGGCCACTGAAAACTAAGATAAGACTAACGCAAGCAAGAGCATGGTAAGAGTCCAGATAAGTACTCGAAAAGAACAGCAATCTTATACATAACCACGTCAACTGTAGCTGACCGCAGTGTGATCAGTCTGAGTCTAGACTTGAGATACAAAGGATGGAAGCCAAGTAACACATCGGCGATGACTGTGGCGATATTTAGTGCTAGCCAGAAACAGGTTGTGCTCCATGCAAAGTTGCAGTAAACGACCGCCTTTATCTGATCTGCGATCGACAAGTCCCCATGGGTTACCCGAACGACTCTCCTGTGCCTAGACGCCCAACCACCGACCGTAGCTGCTACCTTAACGTGGTGGTCAGACTTGCCTATCGTGATGACCCAGTCGAGCTATATTGGCTGGAACATCCGTTTCTGTAGGTTCTACTGTGCCAGGCAAGTCGACTGGAGAACGATGAGACTAAAAGCAGCTACTCAAGGTCTGAGGGCGAAGTCGTACTGCTGACTGCAGAGGGGTGTGACAGAAGTAAGGTGTTTCCCTCGGACAACCAGCACCTGCAGCGATTCTACCTTCTCACAACGAAAGGAAGGCGTTAGAAAGGTCGACCCTAAAGGAGCCATGCCTGAGGTTACCTTACGGATTTCCATTCCCAACGGTAAGGCCTTTCAAAGAGCAGAGCTAACAAGTTGAAAATTTCCCATACAAAGGACGTGCGTGACCAGCCTCACGTAACTGTCGTTTGGGCTCTGCGGTCATGCTCCGAGGTCGCTAACAGCAACATTAATCTAACTTCCGTATCAGGTTCCTCAGGAAATACGCGTCGACGGTATGGGTAGCCGGGAGGTGACATTCACCATCATACCCGAAACAAAATACGAGACCAAATTAGTCACAATTAAACAGTTACTACACCTCTTATTAACTCTCTTTTCTCCACGACCAACCCTTCTTTTATTCCTTCGTTAACTGGCGCCGCTGATGGCAATATTTGTTACCTATTAAGATGGAATCGTCAATTTAAATCTAATAATGGCAAAAGTAGTAGCAGTATTTGCGGTAATCTAAAAGATCAGGAATCGATTATATGATTCCAGAGGTATATTCCAGTGAAATGAACCTAAAAAGAGAAAGGTCAAAATGGATGCACTAGCGCCACTGCAAACGATTTTGAGCCATATAGTTCAGTCTCTGACCACCGGTTACGGTTGCCTCACAGACCCCAATCAGGTAGTCTACAAATACTAGCAAGGTTCAGTCCAGTTATCAGTGACCTCAGATTTATGCTATGTTTTGGTCTTCAACGTGTTAGGAGACTCTCAAAATAAATCCATCTACATAAACACTTAATTTTATTTTCTATTCATCTAGAAATCACTCTTCCTTATCGTCATCCTTGAAATGAGCACTTCTTTCTCAAAACCCAGTTTCTGTTTATAAATTGATTCCGTTACCTGTTTCTAAAAAACTTCAACTGGTGTCATGATAACATAAACTCCACCACTGGTTCGGGATCACGGTTTTTCGAATTTCCTAAGTGGATACCCCGTACCCACTAAGAAATGATGAGGTGGTTCATTTGCAACATGGTGTCCTGAAAAAGAGGACACTTTTAGTGGATCCGCATTGGTTGGTTTGACACGGCTTCCGCGATAAAGTAAAAGGGTCGTACAACTCAGTGGATTGAACTGTTACTGAGCATGTTTCCATGAACAGATCAGTGGTGATTCTGGCGTAGTCTTTTTTATCAAAACGTACAATTATGACGAAATTATCGCCTATTTGCTCCTCATATGAACTGTATCTAATATTACAAAATATTTTTTCGTCTTACATCATTTCACAAAACCACTATCCCGTTTCATGCAGCGTGATCGTAATAGCTTATTTACTAAGCTTTGTGTTACAAATAATTCGTTGTAACAGTGCGACTTCAAGTAACAACTTGTATGGATCTCAGGAAATTAATACCTACCACTAGGATTTAAAAAAAAACAAGTATCATGACTTCATCATACTAAGGCTAAGAATTTTTCTATTGAGTAAAAGATGAAATTAACAGACGTCAGCTTATTGACAAAATAACAACTTACTTCTAAAGCTTCATATATGATAGCGAATATAAAAGAGCCAAAGCATGCTATGATCGCTTCTGCAAGTTAAGAGTATTATTTTGAGAAAAATATCATTTACTTCCAACTGAATTAATGACCCAGGATGAGAACAGTAATGTGTAGTGGAGATCAGTATTAAAGTACATCTATAAATAATCTTGCACGACAGAAATGAATCATACTTTCATGTCCATGGAATGCTCGCTTGATTGCATGCTAGAATGGGACGGTGAATCATGAGAATGGTGGGCATGATCCATCCTTTTGTCTAGATATTAGTTTCAAGATTAGGAGGATAGAAAACCCCGTATTGGAGATACATTAAAAATTAGGAAAGAAAACATTTGATTGAAGGTAATCTAAAATTGATCTCCTTGCTTTTCTTAAACTCATAAAATGTTAAAACCACACCAACAATGTGAACGATGACATACACATAAGCCGACTCACATAACAGTAAGATGAAACTAGTGACAGCTAAGAGTTTTATGTGATTTATAGTATAGGTACAGACACAAGTTCTAACTTTCGTGAAAAATGTAAAACAAACTACACCAAGACAATAAGTCAATTATCCGGAGACATATCTGATATAGCCCCAATCTAATGAATTACACAAATTACAGCTATCTCCCATATCGCGACGCCAAAAATGACCCAGAGCAGCATAAATCGTTCTGGGTTTACCAACACGAACTGAGTTTATGTCATGCTACCGCTGCTAGCGTGGCATAAATGTTCAGTGTTGGGATAAGCTGTTGCAAGTCTTACTGAAGGACATCGCAATTTACAGATACGAAATACACACAGTACTTAAGGAATTTAGTTGCCAACCGATTAAGTGCAGTTTGGATTTTTTGTTAACATGAATAAGTGTTCAGTGTTCTCATAGATTGGTCTCTGACAACATCTCAGCACGAGTTGGGGAAGGTCAGCTGACGTTTGCCAGGCTACACCGCTCGTGGCGCAAATGAGATATCCATATATTGACCAAATGACGAGTATTCTGTGCAGCGATGTGCTATGTTCTACTCTACGGCTGTGAAATGTGGTCTTTACTGGTATTCAATCAAGTAATATTTCATTTGCAAACAGACTGTTAGGTAGAGGTGGCAAATCCATTAATGACGCAGTATACCCTCATGAACTACGCCTGTAGACCCTTTGGTGTTACTGTCAGTCCCAAGCCCGGATAAAGTATTTGTGACAGAATCCCGTCTCGTGTACTGTTGCATGTGTGAGGGCGGATGTCCGATTCCAGCTGCCCACGCCGTGGAACGGCTCTATTTGTCAGAAACTCCACCTGTAGACCGTTTGGGACTAGTGCCGGTCCCAAGTCCGGATAAAGTAGGAGGGCTGAGATGTGGGTGGGCGACCCAGTCCCGGGAAAAACTAACTTGCCAAAAAACGCTAACAAGAAAAAATAATTCAAACCATATAAACTGTCAGACTGAGTTCATATGGGTAGCTGCAGGCTAACTAATTGAAATCCGCGTAATTATCCAAACCGGGGCTTACTAACTATTTAAACATGGCTCAGAACCAATCGGTCCTAAGACTCCAGGTTTCTAAATTGTACGTGACGGCTTTCATTTGACTATTTGGGACTTTCTTTCAGATGCTTAATCTCTTCTGTTAGCGCCAATACGCTACTATCTCCACCACTGTATGATTGCCTCGACTATTTCATCTCGCTATCGAGTTAGACAGGTATATACATGTTGAGTTGCATGTAGCATTTTTCCGACTAACTGGCTCATGAGGCAGTTGTTTTAAGTGAGACCTAAGGAACTTGACGAAACTGGTGACCGAATTATGCCTAGTCATCACAAACCATATAAACTCATTCCTAAGCACCTGTGTGACGAACGGTTAACTTTGGGATGTTACAACTATTGTAAAGCGTAATTGATACGGGAATTAGGGAATGTTACCTATACGAGACTAAACATGCAGAGCTAATATACGATACAACGATTATGACAACGATATGGGAGTTTGAAGATTGGTTGGACACTATAGCAACCACAGTATATACAGTATCGGGCAATTTTATATAAAATCAAGCGTTAATTGATTTATCCATATGTGTGAGTGAACCAGTTAACTAAATAGGAAGATATAAATGCACTTAATGGCAAAAATGGTGGTGGGGGAAAATAAAAATATATTTCTTATACAAGCAAAATGGACTGAGCAATAGTGTAGAGTCAAACCTAACTTTCCTGAAAACGAATTCGGTAAATTTGTCGAGGTGTTAGTATAATTATTCATAGTTACGACAGACGCTGAAATGCCCTACATGGTGCAAACTAATGAATACGTTTCTATTTATCTATCAAAACACAAATCGGTACTATAAAAGCACTAGGATATATGAGCGCCGCACAAAACACTGAATTTGTGTAGGCGGAAATACTTTCTAGGTTTCCGAACTGAACTATAATTTCAGTGAGCACTAAGGACCAAGATCTTGCCCTCAAATGAAAGATGGTTGTTCTCAGAACAGAAACAAACGCTAGATTTCAGATGCGCATAATAGTTATCGTTGAGGATAAATGTGATAATCCTATATCACCAAATATTCAAAAATAAGTCCATCTAGTGTCGACAATAAGGAGAAGCAATCCTGAAGATGTAGAGCTTATCTCTCACTGTTAATGTATTGCTACAACAAGCAGACGTTAAGTTCTCCGTTTAAAAATATTCGTTTGAACGAAACAATCTATTCTAGTTCTAGAATCCGAAACCAGTTTACGAATAACTGGTATGCAGAACGAACCTAAATAAAATATGTATGAAGAGAACGATAGGCTGAAGCATATTTATCGAAACTGGAAAAAGAGGACTTACGGACTAATCCGGACCGAAACAAAACTGTAGCACACTTCGGACAGATCAAACTAGCCCCCTATTTATTTCCACGACCTTCAATATCCAATATCTTGTCCACGAGCTAGTATAAACCAACTGATTTCTTTGTGCTCAATTCTTGTTCCTTCGGTACAGTTCCAGTTGTTTGGTATTATCCAATCAATGAGGGTCTAGTCTGATTCTAATCAGCTGGCAGTTGATTGTGAGTTTGTTGTCCCGTGATTTCGAAGAAAACGTTTGATTCAAGGCAATAGGGTTTCTGGATACCATTAGCTATCACATTACCAGACCGGAGATCAGTTAGTTACAAAGTGGAGGATAAGGGGAAAACTCTAATGCTAATAGGAGGATTTCAGAACTAAGAACTAGATAATTTAGTTTAATAATTGGTTGTAAAGATTGTGAGAGGGAACCGTAGTGTAAGCAAGGGAGCGGAACACAAAGATAAAGATTAAAGATAGATTAATTTAGTAGTCTGAGTAGATGCCAGTAATAAGGACTAGCAAGTTTCAAGAAATTCATTAGGCACAGCTTTTCCAAGATGGAGATGATAATCTGCATATAAGTACGTGATTATCAACTCTTTTCTTAAGGTCATCCACTAAGTCGGCTGTGGTAACCGCGGCTGGGAGAACGTTTCAAGTTGCGACGACGCTCAATGGGAAAAAGTGTGCACGAACCTGAATACTCTCTCTCTCTCTGATGTCTAATTTTACGAGGACTGCCTCGAAGGAAGTGGTGATGCATCGGTAAGATGCACACGTTGGGATGGTTTGGTGTGCTTAATATGTTGTACGCCATAATCAGATCACCTCTGGTTCTCTTTTAACTCAGGAATAATCCAAATTGCTGGAGTCTATCTTTGTAAGGTTTGTTCTTCAACCCTATCACCCATTTCATTGCTCGTCTCTGCGCTCAATCTCAGAGATTAATGTCTCTTTTAGGCAGAAATGATATGACGTTGTGAACCTCCAGGTGTGGGCGCCCGTATGTCTTAAATAACGTTAGGAATATTTGTGGGATGATAGAACCAAGTTGTCTTCGCATAAAGTGAAGCGACACATTTGCCTTGGCTTCGTCCCCTATATATTTTGGGCTTGTATGGAGGCTTTCTGTGGTTATTAAACCGAGATCACGCTGTGAGGAGACATTAGGGAGCGCACTTTCATTGAGGGTGTAAATCGTTTGCGTCACGTGGGGACAGAATGTACATGACGTGATACTTTGGTTGTTCTTCACTGCCCATTTCTGAAGCAATCTTCCTCGCCTCTAATGGACTGTAGAATCTATTTTGAAGGCTTTGTTTTGGGAAAATCCCTCCATGTTCATATTTGTAATATGATCTTACTGACTCTTTCTGTGTGTTACGCCTGCATATAAACACGCCAACTTGATATACTTCAACTATTACGAGTTTACCTAGTCGTTAAACGAGAGCGAGGATCGAGGATACGGTGACACGACATGCTACTCACATCCGATTATCCCAACCCCCATATTGAGTGAAAATAAGAAGACTTGATATGAAGTGGAACATGTATTCTACTAGCATCCAGAAAGTACGAGGTCCGAGTCCAGAAGAGAATCAGGATCCCGGATTAGGGATCCGGGACCGGGTCCTGGTCATAAAACGTTACAGATAATGCGTATTTATACATTTCGGTCGAATAGGAAACAGCATCGAAGTCCTTGACATCGACTGTTAAGACCAGTGGGAATTAACCAATAGGAATAGACCACTAATTCTCTCGGGATATTGGATGAATATCCGAAAACTTCGCTACATTTTGGTGCTCTGTTTAATCACGTTTTGGGATGTTATTATTTGCATTTTGTTATAGTTTCTATTTTTTGTACCCTATTTGGTGTTTCCATGTTCCCTACCTAACTGTATTATATTGTTTAAGTAAGTAAGGTAAACGTGAATCTGGACTGGAAAGGTGCAATTTTGGACCAATACTGAAGCATTCTTCCAGAATTGGGAGCACATTGTGTTAAATTTGACGGAGAAAGGTGTGATATTGTTTAGGTAACTATCCGTACCTTCTAAATAATAATAGAACCGTTTCTTACCCAGATAAATTGATTTCTATTGGGATCATCCGGGCAAGGCGCGTATCTAAACTTCTAAAACTGTTTTACCGAATTCAGAATCCACTCTAAACCTTACATGGACCTTCAGATCTTCTCATCGTGTGTGTAGATCAATGCCGGTGAGCTAACTGAGCCTACCAGACCGTTAATTAATATCAGGAAGAGAAGTAGACCCAAGATGGTCCCCTGTGAACCTTCCGATGTTGTGACTCGCCAGCTCGCAAGCACTCTGTTTACATTGGTACGAAACTGTCTATTCTCAAGGAAGATTTGAAGCCAACATGCAAGTGGGTCAGTGGAGCCTACTTGATTTAGAATATACCAATCGATTTCTTAGCGCTCGACTCTTGTTCCTTTGGTAGGGTTTCAGGTATTTGGTTATGTCCAATGGATGAAAGTCTAACCACTCTACTGTACTGATTCTAGTCAGTCGGTACCTGTTTGTGGATTTGTACGCCTCGTGCTATTTATTCACTGAGCGTGGAGTTTCTCTAAGGCTACTACAATACGTAAGCCCGGACTATAAGGACGGTCAGGCTTGTGCTTAGCCACCTCATCCCGTAGAAGACTAACTTGCCAAAAAGCGCTAACCATAAAAAATAAATTAGGCCATTGTAACTCCGCACGTGGAGTTAGAAGGTCTTCTCTCAGAAGAGTTATGACGCCTCATAATGCAAACCGAGTTTCTTAGGAAGTCACTAGGGTGATGGACCATCTCAAAACCAGGGCAGCTATTCCTTTTAGTACCTGGAGTATCCAAACATTGTGGGTAAGCGGGCGACTATTCCAAATGGCTGCAGAGATGAAAAGGTACAACCTGAAGGTTGTACCACTTGACACACCACAACTCTTCCTTCTTCATTGATATACTCGTTCATTTGTGGGTTACATTCTCATATTCCGATGATTTACTTTAATTTTAGTGATCATCATGAATTTTATGTTCACTTACCACTATACTGACTACTTCAACATGAGAGGTTAAGCAATGCTTTGGTCTCGTTGCTGCCTTTTTACTCTCTCTATTTTCGCTCTTTCCAGAACTCCATGGCGCCTCTAGGCAGCATGCACTCGATGTAGAAGCTTGTCTCGGTCACAACTTGTATCAAGCGCTTTCCAGTTGACCTTTCCCGACAAATTCACTATTTGTCTCAGCAAACCACCAAAGAAACCTACTAAGCACCTTCCCTAAATGTACTCACCTATTAAAAATGTAGCTGTATCATAATTTTTTTGTCGGTGACATGGTGTAAATGTGCTATCAGAAACTGACACATATTCAATTTAACTGAGCTAACTTTTTCAGTAAATGTGTTAGAATTTGTGACAATTTGACCTAGCCTGTAAACTGGTATGCCTCTTGTGGCGTAGTTATTTCAGAATAAATATTATTATTATTGTTACAGTTTGTAACAAATTGCTGCATTTAGCTTGATCATTATTATGGTTATATGGGTGAGCAGGCTGCATATTTATAGGTGCAGCGGTTTCAACTAAGGATAAGGGCAAAAGAAACACTTTAATATTCATTTGCATGGGTGGTTTCTGATGGACCTCTTCTGGCGCTAACTCGACCTACGTAACCAAGGTAAACACATACTTCATTACTGTAATTAATATTGCATCAAGTTCTAGTACCTCGTTGCGTTTAGAGAGTATCGCCAAAAGAACCGAAATCATTAGGATCTAAAAAAATATAGAAGACTATCGTGACACAATCATCAGCTTCGAGAAAAAGTAATGCTGTCGTTTAACTCTAAAGAGACTAATTATCTGTTTCCGGAACTCAATCCGAATCCAAGGCGCTTTTTTAGGGCTCACCGAATATTTAAACTAACCTTAGAACCTATTAACAAGTCATGAATATATATATATATATATATATATATGCAGGCATCCCCAAATGACAGAAACATAATTACCCTACTTCTACCAACAGTAGTATGTTCCACCTCATTCTCCTACCCCTAACATTCGGAGTTTTAATTTCCAGTTGACAGAATAATCACAGAACCTGTAAATACTGCTCAAGTATCGTTGACCACACGATAGTCAAACTATCATTGTGAGTTCCTTATAGTTCATTTAAAAACAACTGAGTACTTTGTGATATACAATTTATTCCTAATTACTTATCACCTAACTGTTACGTCCAATTTCTGCTCCTTCCTTTTGTGAAGTATTGTGTGTCGATCTATTTGCAATTCACGAACCCAAATCAATGACAAAACGAAATTCCAAAGTTAGGTACCAAAGTTTATTTTTAATTCACAAATAATCGACCAAAATGTCGTTCGTCGAATTACAAATAGACGACTAATGTCGTTCTAACAATAATAATTATAATAATTACAATTACCTTCAATTTTGTAGGTTCCTGGAGCAAAAAACTGCAAACGAACAAACCAAGGCAAACAGGAGTCCAAAAATGGCCGAAAATAATAATTCCAACTAGTTCATAAGTTAGGTTAAACAAATATACCCAAAAACACAGTGAAATTAATAATATTTATATAAAGATTTTAACCAGTCAAATGTCTTCATTTCTCCCGTAACACCTTATGAATTTTTAACATCATTTTCTTCATTTTATCTCGTCAACTGCCTATCTTTCCCATATTAAAGCTTGCTAATAATTGACACTTATCTTGCAACTTGTACTGTCAGTTAACTTAAGAGAAGTGTGAAATGCTACATGGATACAGATTACTGAAGCTAATGATGTTTGGCCTGCTTGTTACATGAAGCTAGTAGAAACGGTGTATTACGACGCGGTGTGCAGGAACTAAAGATCAGACTAAAACCATAACAAAAACATACCACGAAACATAAGAAAGCCTAACAGAGAAAAGGAGGAAGGGTATTGTACTGGACCAGCAGTCATGACATTCGGGCGATAACGCCAGTCTACCCATGTCCGTGGGACATTTTGTTTGCTTACGGCCCCTTACGATGTAGCAGCATGTAACCAAATGATGATATTGATGTAACTCTTACATGCTTGACCACGTTTGCGACTCATGTTTGTAACCTTGAAGTGGTTTCACTTCCTACCAAGAAATCCTGTTACAAGTTGATCTGGGGAATTATGTTGAGGAGAAATTCATGCGTGACTTTTTAGGCAACGGTGGTAAAAGAACGACAAATCGTATATCACCGATGAATCATATTACTGTCTTTTTTATAACATTCTGTTGACTTACATAATTTTCAACGATTAAGTTCGTTTGAATCTGTTCAATTCATACAATCACTTACTCACTCGACATACCATTAGTGACTTGTTTTCGTTAGTCTATATAAATTCCGGTGTGCAGTAATCAATGTAATACCGAAAAAATTGTCTGGATAATCAAACTTTTAATGTTTTATTCAAAAACGCATTTAACGTGTCATGACTCGGCTTTAAACACGAATATTTTATGTTCTGCTCCTCGCTCCCTGCTCCCCCTATCGCTCTTTTACCACTTCACCCTGAGTCCCAAATATTGACTTCCATATTCATGAAGGCTTACGGCTATGTTTCTCAGATGCCTGTTGAACTTTTATTTGAAAAAAGCCATCTATGTGACCAATATAGACTTACCTCAACGACTCTTGTTTTGTACAGCCCTCGACCGAGTTTGCATTAATACTTGACCAGCAGTCTCTCGCCGTATAGCAAATGACATAGTTGGAGCCAACTATTGGATTGTACATTCTAGAAACTGAGACATTTACAATTTTTTTGAAAAACATTGGCCCTCTAAAAAAGCCAGTAGAATTTGAAGCCTTCCTGTAAACGTAAATTAACAGTCCATACAGTGGCATGTCAATCTGTTTATTAGTATTATGCAATTTTTGTAACCTATCACGATCTTCAGGGAAGTGGATATAACGACAGCTTTTCAATGGACAATTACTCAAAAACAAATCCTATGTCTACACACTGAAAAAAATAGAATTCAATGAGGGCAGTGTTTTAAAACTTTTAAAGTTTTCAGACGTCAGTAGACCACGAACTTAGGAAACACTAAACTCACTCAACTAACCTTGATAGACTGAATTCACTAATTTTATTTAATGTTTCAGTGTCGGAGGGTAGCTTACTGGAAGGTAGGGCTGTATTTGGTAAAGTACGATTGGACAAGTACTGCGCAAGCCTCGGAAAGTTCAGTAACGAGGCCGAAATATGCCCGGTACAACTTGCTGAAGATATTCTCCTCAAATTTCAGAGGCCCTCGGTTAAATTGTTCTCCCCGATCCGAGTCAGGCACAACAAACCGTGGCCAGTTCCAGCAGAAGTCAGGATATCACGAGGCACCTACGAGCAAACTAGTATGGTAGTCCACAGCGTGCTCGAACTGGTTGGTGGTGGTTTGGATGAGGCTCACGTGCATGACGTGCAACAGTGGCGAAGCCTGCGCCTTCGCAACGCCATGACAACTAGTATTTCTCGGCCGCCCCGTGCGTCACGCCTCGCTATCATCAAGTCCCGACATCTGATAGCGGTGGAATTAAGAATCGGCAAGAGCTAACTGAGGCGCTTCAGTCTTTATACAGCTCCAAACAGGAGGCTGAGTGACTGCATATGCAACAGCCATTTGAAATCCCAGGCTCCCAACAGAATAAATTATTATTATTAGAATCATGTTGGTGTTGCTTCCACACAAACGGCAAGAAATACTTGTTCGGAGGGATTTTCTGGCCCCCTCAGGTACTAAAGCTCAGAAAGATAAACTGATTTAGGCGATACTGCAAATACCACTCCTTCGGTTTGATCAACTACTCTTAGCAGCAGATTTCAACACTCCTCTAAATCTCAGCAAACAGGTTCAATTCGCTCTAGTAGCCATTAGAAGTTCTGTTCTGACTGAGCATGTATTCTGCACCACTAGGTGGACTAAGGACGGAAAATCCTCAAACTTGTTAACGAACGATCAGATCTTGTTCATGGATCTTTACGTCCATGCACCAGGACGAACTAGTGACCATGGAAAAGTCATATTTAACATTATCATAAACGAAACACTCAGGCAGGAAGAAAACGAGTCCTACCTTTCTACACTAGGGCAAATTACATGCTCATGAGAGAGAACCTTCTATATGCCCCATGGCCACGGGAACGATTGAGGTTGTAAAAAGATGACCACTGGCAAACATCATCAAACAGACCGGCAGACATTATCCAGGATACAATCCTAGGCAATATACCTCATGTACACTACACACCAGGAAAGAGAAGAACTATGGTCAAGGGAGGCAATCAACGCTTGCTACAGGGGAAAAGGAGAGCATGGTACAAGTGGCAAGTCTCTCCGAAGGATTTCAACCGTAGTTCGTACTTGGCATTGAGAAACAGATGCATCATCAACGTTCAAAATGATAGGAGACACATTCAAATGAAGCTAGCTATACAAATACAAACGAATCCTAAGCATCTGTTTAGGTTCATTACAAAAAGAAAACCTACCAATTAGGGTTTGTGTTCATTCAGAGTTTCCGATGTAGAAATTCTCACCAACATAGAAATGGCTGAGATCTTGAATACCAACTTCACCGATCATCTAAACCAGGTATCTACATGTTCAGAGTACCACTCAAACCCAATGCCAACTGACGGCCTAGGGAATGTCCGCTCCTCAACTTCGAGAGTTCCACAGGCGTCCATCTTGGGTCCACTTCTCTTCCTGATATTCATTTACGATCTTTTAAACAAAGATCGGCGCCAGACGAGGCAAATATCTGCAGGTCCATTAGAAGCAAGGAGGGTTCGACTTACATCCATTGAGGAATGGGCAATGAAAAATAGTTTAAAACTGAACCAGCCGAAGTGACATATTATGTACATTCTGTCCCGCATCGTGCAGAAGATTAACTCGTGAAGAAGATATCGAACATTGGATTAGGTTGCTTTTCAACATGCGGCACCGCAGAGGTTCTAAGGAAAGATGTGTGTAACTTTCTGTGTAGCATAGAGTATGGTCTCATCTTAGCAGTCTCTGAGTGAATCTTCGTTGGACGTTTTCTACTTTTATCTTACCGTGATCACAACCTGATATGAGTGACTGAACCCTAGATTTTTGTGTGAATAGTGGCGTTTCAAAGTGAGACTTACCACAATCCATGATGCTACATTTGTTCTGATTAATAGGCGGCTGCCATGTTTAGCTCCAAGTAGATAATTTGTTCAGGTCGCTCTGAATCCTGGCTATATTTTCGTCCTGATCTTCAGGCTTAAAGCTGTATACTATTTTAAAATCACCTGCATGTAAATATAATCTTCCAAATTTTATAGTTTCACATGTTTCGTTAATGTACGTAAGAAACAAGAGAGGACCTATTACACTAATCTAGATAACTCCACTGGTTATTGTTCTTGATGATGAAAGGCATTCGTCATACTTTATCATTTGTTGACATCCGTTTAGGAATGAAACAAACCACAAATATAGTAGGTTACTGATTCTGAATGACTTTAGTTTAGGGAGAAGCTCATTGTTTATGACCTCATCAAAAGCTTTCTTAAAGTCAAACAATAGGGCTCATACGAGAAGCCGTATGTCCTGTTCTTGCACAATATCACTGAGATAGGACAGGAGCATGTTTCGCATGACCCGAACCCCAAGACATTATGCTGTCAGGTCGACATAAGTTTGTTATTCAGTAAATGTTGCATTATCGCCCCCTTACTAACGTCCCCATTACCCAATATTCTGAAGTAACGATTATGAGTCGGTAGTTTTACAAATTCGCTGTAGGCGCAGATTAAATGCTGGTTGGGATACTATCTGGTTCTTGAATGTAAGAGTGTTTCTCTTTAGAAATGTTTTGTAACCTGAAGTCTAGACCGGCGACTTTACATGAAGACATTGAGGTCATCTATGATTCATCTATTGGGTTTTCGTTTGTTCACAAAAATGTTCCGTGAGAAGCTCTGTGGTACTTTTAGAGTCCTTATACACTTGGTTGTTCTTAATAAATATTCTCCCTCCTTTCACTTTATTGTATCGAAATTTATTTCGAAGGATTTTAATAATTGCAGTAGATTAATTATTCAGCTATACAGCACGTTACAATATCCAATATCTTTTTCACGAGCTAGTGTAAACCAATTTGATTTCTTCGCGCTCGATTCTTGTTCTTTCAGTACGGTCCCAGCTGTTCAGTAATGTCCAATAGATGGAGGTCTAGCCACTCGACTGTCTAATTCTAGTCAGTTGGCAGTTGGTTGTGAGTTTGTATGTCTCGGGATTTGAATGAAACGTTTGTTTCAGGGCAGTAGGGTTTCTGGATACTAGCAGCCGTCACATTACCAGACCGGAGATCAGTTAGTTGCAATGTGGAGAGTAATAAGGAAAAATTAAAATGATAATATGAGTAAAATTTCAGAACTGAGTAATATATAGATGAATTTAGTTTATTAATTGGTAGTGAAGATTGTGAGAGAGGACCGAAGTGTAAGAAAGGGAGAGGAAACAGAGATAATAGGCGAGATAGATTAATTGAGTGATCTGAGGAGATGGCAATGGCAACAACTAGCAGGTCTCAAGATATGCATCAGGCACAGCTTGTCCAAGAGGGAGATGATAGTCCGTATGTGAGTACGTGATTATCAAGTCTCTTCTTAAAGCAGTCCACTGAGGGGGCTGTAACGTTGTTGCTGTGCAACTGCTTTTTTTGAACTTACCGCCTCTGCCTGGGCACATTTCTGTCATCATAACTAATGAGGAGAAGTCATTAAGGTTATGAAGTCTGGTTGAATGTTTTCGAAGAAGTTTTCATATACGATCTGGCATATACTAGTCCTTAGAAATTCTTGCTCTCCAGCATCGTAAGAGTGCAAATTTAATGAAGATATTTCTGGTGTTGTGATAAAATGCATCTAGTAGTTACTAATAATTAATAATTGCTATGATAATTCATTCTCAAATAACAACATGTTACAAGAGGCATGTCAATTTACAAGCAACATGAAAATGTTAAAATTGCCAACATATTTTCTGTAAAAGGTTGTTCAGTTACCAAAATATTTCATAAGATACATTGGCTTCATATAGATTGGTAAAATTTTCTACATAAAATTATAGATAATTTTTTCGGACTCTGCAATGTACAATCGGAATAATTGACGCGAGTTAGGACGGTTGCGTTACGACGAACTGCTGATGGCTGCGAATCAATGCAGCCAGGTCTGCATGTAACAAGAAATGATGAGGCAAGTGAGCAAAGATCTTGTTGATATAACTCAATTAATAAATTTACAGGCTCCAGGGCAAATTAACCAAGTCTTCGGCAAATATCCAGGCTAATATTTAAGGATTGGGATAAGGTGCTGAAGAAGAGAAATTAAAAGAAAGGGGTGAGGAGCAGAACGGAAAATATTCTTGTCTGAAGCTGAGTCATGGCTCAGCAGATACTTTTTTGATGAAACAATGGTATGATTACCGAGACCTTTTTATACTAGAACCCTAACTGTACGCCTGCACTTAGGCAGTTTTATGAAGACAATTCACTAGTAAGATAACGAATGGGCAATTAATCTTATAAATAGAGCAAATTCAGAAGAACCAAAATGTTAGCAAACGTGTTGATCTACAGAATATGTAATGAGGCACAGTGATCTGATGATTTTGAGACATTTTATTTATTCTTTTTTTTTAACTCTGTAGCTCAAGAAGTCATGAGTAAGTCCTTTTTGTATAATCGTCCAGATCCGCTTTAATATGATTTCATGGTATTAAGTGAAACCAGTTCAAGGTCACGAAAATGAGTCGTAGACGAGGTTAACAAGGAAAAGTAACATCAATATCACTGATTAGTTACATGCTGCTATATCGTAAGGGGCCGTAAGCAAACAAAATGTCCTGCTCCACAGACAGACTGAGGTTATCGCCTCACCGTCATGAGTGCCGGTCAGATACACCACCCTCCTTTCGTCTATGTTGTTTAAGTAAAGAAGAAAGTCAAGTCATTGCTTATGGGGCAGTTTTGGAAGTTGGCACTAGCAAAGTTCTGGAGCCAGAGAGATACATTTCGGTGGTTTGGGACGAGGTATATACTTCACTGACGACAATGACCCTATTTTTGCGACCTGATGAGGTGAAAAGCACTCTACATGTAAATATCTTCTTGGTTCTAATAGACATTAAGACTGTGGAGGCGCTTTACGTGGTTACACAAATAGAATTATTGCCCTCCTACTTCAGTACATAGAGCAGTTGCTTTTCAGTATGAATGAAAATAATACACAAACCTGAACCATATAAAACATAAGGTTACCTGAAAAAATCGGTAAGTTGGTCAAATTACTTTCATAATTTCCGTGGTTATCTTAATGATGGTCCGAAGTTTAAGCATCATTATAAGCTAGCCTTCCCAATGTACATAAGATCCTCTTTAAACTTAGCAACGATATACATTTAAATAGAACATTTTCAAGTTTACTACCATCTCTAAATAAATGAGTTTGCATATCATTATTTCGGTGTGAATATAATCATCATGTGACTTCGAATTACCGTTGCAACGTATGACGACAAGCGATGGGTTATGTAAGTTAAATCTACTAGTCTATTTTATTGTAGAGATAAACAAATCCCTAAAGTAATTCACTCCGTATGTCACTGGACCTGATTATAATCTCATTAGTTTGATTCGCCACAATTCTCGTTAGATGCTCTCGGTAAGATCACCATTCAATACACCGTACTGTGAATAAGAACGTCTACCTTTTCCTTCACTTTTGAAGATTATGGAGAGTAGATTATCTGATTTGTACCAATCCTTGCAGTTTGTTACTTAAGGTGTTCACTGTTGAGGCCGATACTACTTGTCCAACAGGGTGTTTTATTCAGAGAACTCTCGATGAGAGAACGGAATTCCACAATGATTTTACCTGATCGAGGCTATTGGAACTTTCTGGTGTATCCTCGGAGGTGACTAGGGCAAAAAGATAATCAACAGTGACATTTCAAATTCAGTCAGTCAGTCAGTTGCAACGTAGAACTTCGTACGTATGTACATAAGTTCATGTTGCCATACCACATTATTAGCACAGAGACGCAAATGTCAAATCAAATCCCATAGTGATAAAGATAGTAGAGGTATTAATGTTAATAAAGAAGACTAGGGTTCGAAGATATTATTAAAAAAATATAATTCAGTGAGATAAGATTATAAAGACAAAGGCAGAGGTATTGACGAATCCAGAAGATTAGGATTTGAGAGAGCTCAAAGAGTGGATGCACCTGCGCCATTGCAAACGATTTTGAGCCATGTCGTTCAAGGTCTCTAACCATTGATGACTTTCGTCTCGCGGACCCCAACCAGGTAGTTGACAACTACCGACATGGCTAAGTCCACTCGTCAATGACTTCATGGATTTCTGCCATGTTTTGGTCTGGCCGCCCCTAACTTTCTTCCAACCTATTCCTACACCACAAAACATAGCTCGTCGAGGCAGTCGGTGGTTAGGCATACGTAACGCATGTCCCAACCACCTAAACTGATGAAGTTTCACTACTTCATCTATTGATCTGCCATCCTTACCTAGTACTTGTTTCTTAACGACAGCATTGCCTACTCGGCTGTCCCACGAAATACGAGCAATGCTTTGGAGATATCGGTGATCGAATACTAGTAACCTACGAACATCTTCTACTCTTAACGGCCATGTTTCACAACCATATAAGAGAACGGAACGAACTGCTGCGCAGTTCCAGCTCCCTGTCCTTCCTATTTCCAAACTACCCATTAACTGACTCATCTTACAAATTATACCATTCGTTTACTTAAAATCAGTGTGATATGCTATGTGGATATATTATCTGGCAAAGTTGTCTGGATTGCTTGTAATGTTGGAGCTAGTAGAGAATGTTAATTCCGATAAGGTGTACAAAAAAAAATTGAGAGTAGACTAGAGACCATTATTTACAATTAACCATTAAACGTAAGAGAGCCTAACATCACAAAAGGAGGGAGGGTGGTGTATCTGACCAGCATTCATGACGGTGGGGCGATAACCTCAATCTACCCATGTCTGTGTGGCAGAACATTTTGTTTGCTTACGGCTCCTTACGATATAGCAGGATGTAACAAACCAGTGATATTGATGTTACTTTTCCTAGTTAACCTTGTCTACAACCCATGTCTGTAACCTTGCACTGGTTTTTACTTCCTACCGAGAAATCCTATTACAAGCTGGTCTGGACAACTATACTAAAAAGAGCTCATTCATAACTTCTTGAGCCTCAGATTTAAAAATAAAAAGAATAAATAAAACCAAAAAATTATATCACTGATCCTCTTTATTATATTTTGTAACTCAGCTTTATTACTAACAACTTGGTTCTTCTGAATTTCCTCGATTCTTTCGACTAACCTCTCATTAGTTATCTCACTACTGAATTGTCTTCATTAACCTACATAAGCGCAGATGTAAAGTGTTCTGATATTAAAAATGTTTGGGTAAACATACCCTTGTTTTATCCGTAAACGTATGTGCGAAGCCGTTGTTCGGCTTTGAACATGAATATTTTCTGTTCTGCTCCTCGTCCCGTTTTCTTTATTCCTCTTTTTTCAGAACCTTGTTCCAATCCACATATATTTGGCTGGATATTTGCAGTAGACTTGGTTACCCTAGCCAAGAACATGTGAAATCATTAGCTGACGAATATCAACCAGACTTTTGTACATTTACCGCATCAATTCTTGTTATATGAAAACCTGTCTGTACCATAAATCATTTCTCAGCCCATAAGATGATTGTCGTAACGCAACCTTCGTAACTTGCGCCAATTGATCGCTTTGTACATTCCAACTTTAAGAAAACAATGAATCTTATGAAATGTTTCAGTAACATTATACCGTTTTCAGAAAAAAATATGTTGCTAATCTTAACATTTTGATCTTGCCTGTAAATTGGCATGTCTCTTGTAACATGTTTGTTATTTGAGAATAAATTATTATTATTATTATTATTATTATTATTATTAAAGGCCATGTTTCACAGCCATATAAGAGAACGGAACGAACTGCTGCGCAGTACACCCGCCCTTTGGTTAGCGAACGGATATCACGCTTACGCCATAAGTGACGCAGGTTGGCAAAAGCCTATCGAGCTTTCTGTATCCGAGCTGAGATTTCGTCAGTCACCAGACCGTCAGCACTGATGAGACTCCCCAGATAAGTGAAGTGATCTACACGCTCGACTACTTCACTCCCTATCACTAGTGGTGGTGCAAATGCAACCCAGTCTTGAAGCAACATTTTGCATTTCGAGGGGGAAAACCGCATCCCGAACATGTTCGCATTGTTGCTTATGGTAGTCAGAAGACTCTGCATTTTGTCAGCGTCTTCACCGAATAGAACTATGTCATCGGCATATTCTAGATCAGTAAGCGACTTTCCTGGTAGAAGGTCAACCCCTGAAAAATCTGACGAGCTTAATGTTAACTCTAAGAGGATGTCTATGACAAAGTTGAACAAGAATGGAGAGAGTGGACAGCCCTGACGGACACCACTTGATGTAGAGAATTCAGATGACAGTTCGCCATATGCTCTCACTCGACCAGTGGTGTTCGAGTAGAGTGCTTGTATAAGGTTAATGTACTTCTTTGGTACACCTTTCAATGACAGACACTGCCACAGAATCTCACGATCCACTGAGTCGATGCCGCCTTAAGGTCCAGGAACACGACTATTGTCGGACGTCTAAATGTGTGTCTGTATTCCAGGACCTGTCGTAGTGTGAAGATGTGGTCTATACAACCACGTCCAGGTCGAAAACCAGACTGGTTTTCTCGATTCTGCTCTTCGCGAGCTCTAGTTAGACGTCTAAGTATAATCGAGGCTAACAATTTAGAAACTATATTAGTTAAACTTATTCCCCTGTGATTGTCACAAGAGGGCTTCTGTCCTTTCTTTTAGATTGGGACAATTAGCGACTGAGACCAGTCAGATGGGATTACGTCCATTTCCCAGATTCTACCTAGGATCTCGGTCAGTCTAACCGTTAAAATTGGACCACCATACTTAAACATCTCAGGGGTAAGCCTGTCGGGACCTGCCGCTCTACCTCTCCTTAGATTTCCTATAGCTTTCTCAACTTCACGTAAACTGGGAGGACTTAAATCGATTTGCCATTCAGGGTGACTGGGGGTCGTGGGCAACCGAAGTGTGGCTGAAGGGAGGTTGAACGGATCCCTAAAGTGTTCTGCCCATCGGTCCAATCTCCTGGATTAAGAATGGATAATAAGACCATCCTTTTCCGAGATAGTCTCACTCACATTCGGGTTCCTAATACCGGTTTCTTTGGTAAGGCGGAAAAGTTGTCTAGTGTTGCCGATCGCCGCTGCCTTTTCCATCGCTTTTGCTTTCGCCACCCACCACTGTTCACGGTCGTTACGTAGGCTTTTTATAAGTCTGCGCCTAAGTTGAGTACGCTCTTCATCATGTTCAGAGTCAGGTGGGATGCGTTTTCGAGTATACATCAGTTCGGTGGATGCGACTGATATCCACGGCTTCATCCTAGCCTTATGGTTTACCTTGCTAGCAGATACCATTGCTGTTTCCACAGCCTTCTTGATATGATTCCAACCTGCTTCAGGATGGGAATCACTTGCATGGCCGCCTAACTGTTTTTCTAGTTCCTCCTGAAATATTTTCTTAGCTTGATTATCATCAAGTAAAGCCCTAAGAGGCTTTCTTACGGTGTCTTTCCTACGTCCAGCAAGCCTCAAACAAATACGTGCTCGCACTAGGGCATGATCTGAATCTAAACATGTGCCCCAGAACGAGCGACAGTCCTCTATCGAACCCCTCCGTCGGTGGCTGATGGCGATATGATCTAGTTGTGTCCAACGTTGAGACGACTTCGGGGGTCGCCAGGTCAAAAGGTGTTTTTCCTTATGCTTAAAATTAGTGTTTGCTAGAAATAGGCGGTTATCTGAGCACAGTTGCAACAGACGGTCGCCATTGTCTGTTCTTTGAGCCGCGAGACCGTAACATCCACCTAGGTGTCTTTCATTTTCACTTAGTCTACCTACTTGCGCATTAAAGTCACCAGCCATTATAACTATATCAGAGCGCTTAACTTTTTGGAGAAGGTCCGAAAGCTTTCTGTAAAACTCATCTTTTACATCATCTGGGCTGCAGTCAGTGGGGGCGTAGGCTGATATGACGAAGAGGCAACGACGAGTGTCCCTATCTTTCCGAGTCCTTACTGTCCCGTTGAGTCGGACGGCGCACAAGCGACTATCTACGCGGATCCAGTCAAGGAGAGATTGTTCTGCCCTACAACTCAATGCTATACCTACACCGGCGAGGCCCCTAGAAGCAGCATCAGGGCTACCAGATACACGAAGGGTAAATCGAGCTGCTTCTTTATCTTGACATGGTGAGGTCAAATGAGTGATGCTACTCGGATCCTGTATGCGCGTTTCCGAGACGCAGCACACATCGATGGAACGAGATTCTAAAGTCCTAGCTAATGATGCCTGTTGCCCTATTTGACACAATGTCCGTACATTGAATGCTCCAACATGTAGTTTGGAACGGGGTTTAAGGAGACCAGGAACGACGTTTCGCAAACTCGCATCGTTTGCATTAGCTGTGCACTGTAATAAATGAATGTGAGAAGAGTTAGTTGTGGAGATAAGAGAGGTATTAGGGGGTGTAGGAAGGATTTGATTTTGAACAATTTGGTCTCGCGTGCTGTTACGGGTATGAGGGCGGTTATAACTTCCCGGCTGCCCACACTGTGGAAGATTGTTTCTTGACGAACCTGAAAAGGAAGATAGATTAGTGTTGGTGCGTGGCCGCAGGGTCCAAGGGACAACTGCTTGAAGCTGGTCACGCACGGCCTTTTTATGAGACGTTGTTTGAGGATTAGCTCCGCTCTTAAAGGCCCTTAGTGGACACCCTTACCCAAGGAGACGGAAATCCGTGAGGTAGGGGAGGTGTGACTTTTAGGGCCGACCTTTTCTAACCCTTCCTTCCTTGTGAGAAGGCAGCATCGCTGCAGATGCTGGTTGTCCGAGGGAAACACCTTACTGCTCTCACACCCCTCTGCAGTCAGCAGTACGACTTCGCCCTCAGACCTTGGGTAGCTGCTTTTAGTCTCGTCGTTCTCCAATCGACCTGCCTGGCATGGTAGGACCTGCAGGAACATATGTTCCAGCCAGTATAGCTCGGTTGGGTCATCACGATAGGCAAGCCCGACCACCACGTCAAGGTAGCAGCTTCGGTCGGGACATTTCAAATTATTATTTAGGTTACGGAAAACCAATGTGAGGTGACACCGCCTTTCATAGTAAGATTCAGAGAAAAGTCTTAAACGCTCTACGCGCTCTATAAACATCATTGGCAGACGAGCCGCTATCTTGGTCTAGAGTCAAATCTCTCTCTCAGTAAGTTTGCTAAGAATTAATGTTGATTCCGAAGCCTTACTGCTCAGGAGTTAAGTAATTTTACAATTCTGCGTAAATAAATAATTTAACTTTGCCACTATATGTAACTACTTTGCTGGTTAGACTGAAACGACGGTAGGTAAAAATTGTCTTTCCTCTTCCTTACTTAAATATAGTACATTCCTCTCGTCTCTTAGGAGCTGAGCCTCGAAAAGGGACACGTTGAACAGAATTGTGAGTAATTTCAAAGTAGAGTACGTGACAGGTGATTGCAGTTCTGGGTGTGATCCATCAGGATCCAGTGACTTACCAGGTTTGGGGTTATCGACAGATTGGAAAACAGCTTCTCCGGTCACATTTACTGATCCCATAGCTACTATCTCAGTGATGTAATCGTATGAAATGTTGTTAAAAATATCTATGGAATCGATCTTGCTGAAAATGGTAAAATCGTAGCTTAGGTCACATTTGATTTGGCCAATATGTAGAATCTATTTTGGAGGTTTTGTTTTTGGAAAATCCCTCCATGTATATATATTTGCGTTATGATATGACTGACTGTTTCTGTTGATATTTTGGTACTCTACTTGATTCCATTTTGAGATTTTATCATTGTATATTGTTATTATTTCTATATCTTGTACTTATATTGAAGTTTTTATGTTTCCTTCCGAACTGTACATGTGTTGTTTAAATTTGATATTTAATATGGCAACAGCCATTTTTGGATTTGATACTCAAGCAGTAACGGACTGGAAGCACTTATTCTTCCAGCAACGGAACCTATTGTGGTAATTAAAAACTCGAAGGTGTAATATTGTTTTTGGTAATCGTGTGTATTTCCCTTTTTAATCAAAATAGAACCGTTTTCTCCCAGAATTATTGCTTTTGGTCCTGGAATGGATGAGACGCGTATGAACCTACACTATTCGAGTTGGAGCGAACTGCAAGAGTAAATATAACTTTATACAATGTATTTCATTTTCCGTGCAACAGTGATGAATGGACGCCGTCACCGCGTTTCGTTCTCCGTCTAATACGCGGAAAGAATCTTTTTTTATAAGTACGGCTATCGTATGCAAAACGTTCTTTGTAAGTGACGAGGCATCTATTAACGGTCTCATTCGGTATTTACATTCAAATTAAATGTGGCCTGTCAACAAGAACAAGTCCTAGTAGTGTTTTCTACTGCGACATAAATTTCGAGTTTCTCTACTAATGCACAGCGAGAGATGTTCTCTTCTAATTGTTGACCATAGGATGATCGATAATGTAGCATCCGCCACTGTGTCTTCATACGATTTCCGTTCGCTATCGACTTATCTATCCACATTGACCGACTTATCTGTTAAACCCGCACAGTCCCTGCTCGCCCGGATGTTAACCTGCCAGAACATGCACCTGAAGTTGTAAACGCTGAATAATCGCGATTCTGCGCGATGAAACAAGAATCAGCCTCACTGCAGCTACAGATATAACTTAAGACGTAGTCATCAGGAAGATAATGTTAAGTTTGGCATATCCCTGCTTTTGTAATTACCCTGTGTCTGATTTTGACTCCTCATGGAGCCACTCTGTGATCACTGCTGGTCCTAAGTCCGGATAAAGGAGGAGGGTTAGGCGCAGGGTTAGCGAATCCATCCCATAGAAAACTAAGTGTCTACATATGACTGTACAACAAACTTTGGATATTTTAGGTTCCTCATGCACCAAGTTATATACAAAAGTAGTCTCTGACAAACAATATTATGGCCCCTAATTTGCAATTTGTAACCTCCTAACTCCTAAATCATAAATGAATACTTCACCGACAATCCACGTTCCTGTAACGATGATTATATTCGGACATAATCCATCTATTGATTTATTTCTAAGAATAGAAGCGTTTAAAAAGTACAAATTCAGGATAATTAGAGGCTTCAGAAGTATTCGTTCCCAAGAACGGCTTACACGAAAACCCTGGACCTTAACGTTTCACATAGCTACTCTATTTCGAGCTTTTAACTCGGTGAGCGTAGTCTTTCACCGAATTAGATCTGCACGTCATCAATTCAATCGGACACGAAATTTGTGTGCCTTATTTAGTACAACATTCCAGTGCTCGTTATTTCCGAGTATACAGTGTATACGGGAGCATAGAGCGCACAAACTATAAAATTCTCCTTGTGAAATTTGAAATAAACAAATATGGTAAAAAGCACTTCACAAAAGCATTAAATATGAGTTAAGACATCACTTCTGATGTGATAAATGAAATTAAAATCTAATATCTCAAAAAGTGAGAAAATGCAATGATTTTTTTCGAGTAATGAGCTCCCAGGTGTTACCTTCAAGCGCCTTGAATGTGCGCGTGCTTTAACGTAAAATGTGCTTTGCGCGTTACAGGTGATTACCTGGGGCTATGAACGCGTTAATGGACAATTCTGTAAGAAAACTATTCAGTTATCACCGTTCTTTTCCCTCTGATGGGCTATTGTTGACTCATTATTTTCCTTCCAGAATTACAGGAACGAAGCTAACAGCTGTGGTATTTTAAGTGCCACTTCGACCTCTGAAGGTGCGTCTTTCTAGGTTTTCAAAATGTAGTCTTTCTGATTGTCCTTAACATACATATTCATCACCCAAAATTTTTTGACGTTTTTATTTCGATACGTGGAGCTTCTATTTATGTTTGACACCGATTGATATTTGATTTCACCCGAAAGCACTGTATTTTTGTATTTATTAACTAATATTGAATCTTATTCAGTGTAATATCTTGTAGCATCGTCCACAGACTCTGAGTCGTCTATAATTGTTAAGGTACACGTATGAAGTTACTTTTCAGATTGTCAAGCGTTCCACTTTTCATCAAATAATTCTATTTTCCGTCACTTAAATGGTTTAACTACTTTATCAGCTCATGATTTGCATAGTTCGTTGTGTCTTAACTTAATAAATCCCAATGCGATGTTATTCAAAGCACATAAATTCTACATGGCCTCTCATGTTCGGTCTTTAGAGAAATAACCTGACGAAGTCCGAACGACATTTTAGCAGTAACCTGCCAATGTATGTGAATACCATGTTCTACGTTGCAACTAACGATTTTATATATGGCATGTTATTTGACGTATGCCTCGGATGTCTCATATGAAGCCTGACACTAGTTTGTGTTTATAATTGGCTACTACATTTACATGCTTTCACTTTCGCAATGTATATGTTAATCGCAATATCTCTACTGTAGTGAAGAACTTGGATATTTTCGCACAAAGTTTGCTTTATAATTTGATATCGCCTTTTGAACTCGTTCATATACTAGCCATGGGTTCACTTCTTGCTCTCATTTTTCTAGCTGGAATCAGTTACGGTTTAGTTATACAGCCTACAACATAATCCTCTGAGCTCATGACATTTTTACAAAACAAATACAAAACTCAGAAATTAGTGGCTTTATATTTTGTCCGCGGGGGGGGGTTAAGGTCTTTACCTGAAGTGGCTTTCTAATTACTGCACATTGTAAGAATTATCACAAAATAATACCAGTTGCCACCAACAATTTGCATGTGAGCACTTTTGTCAAAACAAATCTCTACATCCTATCGGCTTAGTCACTTCATTATGGTGCTTAAATCAGCCCTTAACTTTATTTCATCATGGTTTTTGTCAGTAGTTCCGTACCCACAAACGTTCAAACACAAGCTCTTGTGATTATTTCTGAAGAACCATGGCTTCACTAAACCGCTGATTAAAACGCCACTTCATCCATTTGCGACCAGGACTTGTCTGTAGGTCTAATATACTTTGTAGAATCTGAGACGAATATCCGTTTATTTTAGCACAATCAAAATTCTAATACCCATCATCTCGTGTTAACAGTCTATAAATAAACAAATAAAATCAGTGGGCTAAATACTGTGTCCGTAATGTTTAGAAAGAAGAACAGTAAATGCATCTATACTACTGCATTTGATTCTTTCGTATACTAAGTAGTCTCTAACACTAGATTATGATCATCCGGTAAACAGGAAACCTACCCGTAAGATGACTAGTGCCAATAGTACAGTAACTTCATAGACTAGTGCTCTGAAGCTCCTCAGCAATCGATTAGCTACGTCTGAGTACTTTTGATATGCAGTGAATTTAGGAGATCAGGAGATAAATATGTGCGTACTTATTGTTCTAATCTTATACAACCTCTCTACTCGAACACTACAGGTCGAGCTTATGTCGAACTGTCATCGGAATTCTTCACTTCAAGGGATGTCCGTCAGGGATGTCCACTTTCCTCATTCATGATTAATTTTGTCATAGACATGTTCCTAGATATATTCTTATCCTCGTCTGAATTTTCAGGAGTAACCTATCAAGGAAATCGCTTGTTGACTTAAAATATGCCGATGACATAGAACTACTTGGTGAAGTCGCTGACAAAATGCAGAGTCTTCTAACCACCCTCATCAACAATCCAAGCATGTTCGGGATGCGATTCTCACCCTCAAAATGCAAAATGTTGCTTCAGGATAAGCTTACATCGGCACCTGAACTAGTGATAGGGAGTGAAGCAGTTGAGCCTTTTGACCACTTCACTTATCTGGGGAGTCTTCATCAGTGCTGATGGCCTGGTGACTGATGAAATCTAATCACGGATACATCAGGTTCGACTGGCTTTTGCCAACTTGCGTCACTTATGGTGCAGGCGAGATTTCCGTTTGCTGACTAAAGGACGAGTGTAATGAGCAGTAGTTCTCTCCGTCCTACTTTATGGCTGTGAAACATGGTCAGTCAGAGTAGAAGATATTCGTAGGTTACTTGTTTTCGATCATAGGTGTCTTCGAAGCATTGCTGGTGTATCATGGGACAATCGAGTAAGCAATGTTGTCGTTAGGAAACGGGTGCTAGGTAAGGATGGCAGGTCAATAGATGAAGTAGTGAAACTTCATCAATTGAGGTGGTTGGGACATATGTTACGAATGCCTGACCACCGACTGCCTCGTCGAGCTATATTTTGCGATGTAGGAATAGTTTGGACGAAAGCTAGGGGCGGCCAGTCAAAAACATGGCAGAAGTCCATGAAGTGACTGACAAATGGACTGAGCCATTTCGGTAGGTGTTGACTACCTGGTTAATAATAATCGATGGTTACAGACCCTGAATAACATGGCTCAAAACCGTTCAAAATGGCGCACGTCCATCCAATCTTTGTGTTCTCTCAAATCCTTATCTTCAGAATTCCTCATCACCTGTATCTTTCCTTTTCTAAATTTATCTCACTTAATGAATTGTACTTCTTGAATAATATCTTCGAATCCTACTCTCTCCGATTACTGTTAATACGTTTACTCTGTCTACTACTATGGGACTTGAACTGACAATTGCGTCTGTGTACGAATGTGGTATGGCAACATGAACTGATGTACTTACGTACGTACGAAGTTCTACGTTGCTGTTGATTGATTGATTGTACATATTGTTTCACTTTTTGTTTGTTTTATCTTAACTTGGTCTAAGGTTTTTGTCAACGATTTATTTACGTAGATCCCACCTATTAAACGCCTTGATATGACAGAATGTAGGCTAGAATTACTAAAAACGCTTTATAATTTCATTTCTCAAAACCAATGCATATTATTTAGAGATTCCAATTTGCCTCTCAAGTTGGAGAATTTGCTGTTTTGTGTTTATGTGGATGTTTGTTTCACATAATACTGATCTGTAAGCTTCTATTTAAACTGTTATGGATGAGAACATGTGAATGTTTTATTTGTATGTGAAGTTACCTAATTTTTACCATTATCTTGGGTTTCATAACTTTCAAATACAATCTTATTTCCACCTATTAGATGATCAGCTGAGTTTATGTTGTCTATGTGGTCAGACGTTTCCGAATATCAAGTCCCTTCATATTCACATTAATGTTGTGCACAAAGGTAAGCTTATTCAGTGAATTTCAAATTTGGTTCGGCATCATTTTAAAGTAGTGATATGACAAAGATTCATTGTCTCATGATTCTTTATTATCTTCAGCTTTCATGTGTCCAATCAAATTGTGATAATAGTCTACTGTGCTAAGCATTCATTAATTATTGTTTAGATCTAAATTTTGCTTCAAGCACTTTCATTCAGGTACCAAAGTGGCAACTGACAGCCTTTTTATTCTAACATAACTTGATTACAAAAATAGTTCGTCGTACTCTTTGTATTTTTATTTTGCAAATTTAATTACTATATCTTGATAGAATAGTTTAGTGTATGTTAGTCGTTTAGTTGTCCAACATGAGCACATATATGTTAGTCCAGTCATTTTTTGCAACGAGTTTAACTAGATGTTATTATTACATCTGCCATGAATCTCTTTGTGTGAAAATGCTTTAGAAGTCCAAGAAACAGATTCTTATCCTGGTTAACAGTATATATTTGTTGTCTGTCAAGTACAGCGTTTCTATCGACATTTTCATGTGTACATAAAACTTTCCTCTAGTTCTGATTACGTGTAAGAGGTAGTGGTGTTAGATAAATGTTGAGAAAAAACTTGAGAATCTTTAGTATCTGTCATAGACTAGCTGGTGCATCCAAGCGGTCTGTCCGCACATAACTTACATTCATGCTCAAAGTGGTGAGACACGTGAGTTCAGTTTTAAATCACCACCCTTGCTGATTTTAAAGCTGATTACGGTGTAAGCAGTAAAAAAATAAAAAAGTAGTATGCGTACATTTCTGTTATATATATATATATACAGAGAGCAGTATTACTCAACATACAAGTAAAGTTTCAGAAATGAACCCCCATTAAGACAAGATAAGGAAACAGTTCCCCCACATAGTTGGAGTATTTTCACAAAATTAAAGGAACCAATTCAGATATTCATTCCATATAAGGGTTGGCTACAGATTTCGAGTTCACTTATTGATGTTGGGAAACGTAGTTTCCGAACCGATAGTACACGTTGCTTCATAATCCTGTTAGAATTTGTGACATATGTACCTATTTTGGCCACATACCATTCTGACGATGCCTCTTTCAACACTACCTGATTGCTATATAGGTAGAATAATCAGGCCCCAAATCTTTTCATCTAACGAGCCAAAAAGCCAGTCGATATAAAAAGAAACTGACAACAAATATGATATCCTTTTTTATCGCTTTCTATGTCCTAACAAAACCCAGTTAGTGAGTTACAACGTAGAACTTCGTACGTACGTAAGTACATCAGTTCATGTTGCCATACCACATTCGTACACAGACGCAATTGTCAGTTCAAGTCCCATAGTAGTAGACAGAGTAAACGTATTAACAGTAATCGGAGAGAGTAGGATTCGAAGATATTATTCAAGAAGTACAATTCATTAAGTGAGATAAATTTAGAAAAGGAAAGATACAGGTGATGAGGAATTCTGAAGATAAGGATTTGAGAGAACACAAAGATTGGATGGACGTGCGCCATTTTGAACGGTTTTGAGCCATGTTATTCAGGGTCTGTAACCATCGATTACTATCATCTCGCAGACCCCAATCAGGTAGTCGACACCGACCACCATGACTCAATCCAGTTGTCAGTCACTTCATGGTTTTTTGCAATGTTTTGATTTGGCCGCCCCTAGCTTTCCTCCAAACTATTCCTACACCGCAAAATATAGCTCGACGAGGCAGTCGGTGGTCAGGCATTCGTAACATATGTCCCAGCCACCTCAACTGATAAAGTTTCACTGCTTTATCAATTGATCTGCCATTCTTATCTAGTACTCGTTTCCTAACGACAACATTGCTTACTCGATTGTCCCATGATACACGAGCAATACTTCTCAGACATCTTTGATCGAAAACAAGTAACCTACGAATATCTTCTACTCTGACTGACCATGTTTCACAGCCATAAAGTAGGACGGAGAGAACTACTGCTCATTACACTCGTCCTTTAGTCAGCAAACGGATATCTCGCCTACGCCATAAATGACGTAAATTGGCAAAAGCCAGTCGAGCCTGTTGTATCCGTTATGAGATTTCGTCAGTCCCCAGGCCATCAGCGCTGATGAAACTCCCACTACTATGGGATTTGAACTGACAATTGCGTCTGTGTACGTATGTGGTATGGAGACTTCAACCGATGTACGTACGTACGAAGTTCTACGTTGTAACTGCCTGATTGACTGTCGATATTTCGGAAAGTAGCAGTTTATTCACTCTGTCCTCTATATTTCGAAAGCTGTTATTACCCATCATTTATTTTCTATTATTAATAATCTGCATCCTTATTCCATATGATATTACTTTTGATTTTGTCGTTGCGACAAAATATTTCAAACCAAATCTTGTTAGATTTTGTGTGTGAGGTTTTACGTTGGCATCCAATTTTTTCCTTTCATGTTCATTATAAGTGATATATCCTAACTTTTGGTATAAATTTAATGTTAATCTAACTCATTTATCAAGTAAATGATATGTGTGCAATACTACGCCTCGATAAGTGTCAACACTATTGATACCATTCTTTTGTGCAAACAAAACTACTTCGAATGGGGTTCGAACTTACAAAACAGTCAAAAGCCTAGCACCTTAAATAGTATGTTGCTACTGCTTGTTTTCATCAAATAATATAAAACTCTAATCTAACTGTCCCATCAATTACTGGGTGTAATTTTACGTCAGCTAGGACGTATGAAACGTAACGTTCATCGGAACATATTCAATAACTAGTTTTGTAGAAATCCTGATCATTTTCTTTGATTCTTTTAGAAGTGGCGGACTCTTTCGATTTTCACTTAACAGGTGGCGAAAACGACGACTCTTCTTCAGTAAGTTAAAACTCTTGCAAAATGTTTCAGAAAGAATGCTACATGTGTCTTTTCTTCAAAAAAGAACTGTATTTTATACTGTTTGTTGAATGTCTGTAACACTATCTCTTTTAAAATTTCATTATATCTGTATGGTGAATATCCAAATTAAAGACAGTAAAAAAATCACAAATTCTAATCAAATCTAATCTTAGTTTTATGAGATATACAGAGATATGTTATTCGTGGTCAGATAACTGAACTCTAACGTGTTTCTTATAATGTCATGAATGATATGAGTTCAAGTGGTAATTAAAATACTGAGACAAGGAGGTATGTGTATCCATTTCCTTTATAGCGAAACAAGAGGAATATGGACTAACTCAGTGCGGACGTGCCTGGCTGATTTCATAAGTTTGAGTTCTAGATGTAATTCAGTTTCATCGGTCCCATATATTTGTACAGAGGCCATAAAGACAGAAATAGACAGACAGACAGACAGATACAACGCAGAACTTCGTACGTAAGTACATCAGTTTAGGTTGCCATACCACATCAGCGAAGAGACGTAACTGTCAGTTCGAATCCAACAGTGATAGCAAAAATAGAAGTATTAGCAGTAATGGAGAAGATTAGGGAGCGAAGATATGATTCGAGAAGTATAATTCAATGAGATAAATTTAGAAAGAGAAAGATAGAGATTATGAGGAATTCAGAAGCTTAGAATTTCATAGAATACAAAGAGTGGATGCACCTGCGCCATTGCAAACGATTCCGAGCCATGCCATTCAAGGTCTCTAACCGTTGGTGACTTTCGTCTTGCGGACCCCAACCAGGTAGCCTTCATCTACCAACATGACTCAGTCCACTTGTCAGTGACTTCATGGATTTGTGCCATGTTTTGGTTTGGCCACCCCTAACTTTTTTCCAACCTACTCCTACACCACAAAACATAGCTCGTCGCGGCAGTCGGTGGTTAGGCATACGCAAAATATGTCCCAACCATCTCAACTGATAAAGCTTCACTGCTTCATCAGTTGATTTGCCATCCGCACCTAGAACCCGTCTAAGCATAATCGAGGCTAACAATTTAGAAACTATATTAATTAGACTGATTCCCCTGTGATTGTCACAAGAGGACGTTTGTCACTTCTTATAAATTGGGACAATCAAGGATTGGGACCAGTCAGATGGGATTACGTCCAGTTCCCAGATCCTACCTAAGATCTCGGTCAATCTAGCTGCTAAAACTGGACCACCATCCTTAAAAATCTCGGAAGTCAATCTATCGGGTCCTGCTACTCTCTCTCACTTCAGATTTCCTATAGCCTTTTCAACTTCATAAAGGTTCGGAGTGCTCAGGTCGACTTGCCATTCAGGATGACTGGAGATCGTGGGTAACCGAAGTGTGACTTGAGGCCATTAGAACTAATCCCTAAAGTGTTCTGCCCATCGATCCAATCTCCTGGATTGAGAATAAATAATAGTCCCATCCTTTTCCGAGATATTTGCACTTCCAGTAGGATTCCTGCGATAGTGATTTTGTAGGATTTTATTTTGGTAAAATAATGTTCACCACAACTCCAGCAAATAAATGTTGGAGTTTCCTTCAACTTTATAATTGATGTGTGTGGTGTATCCAGAAGGCTTATAATTTGTTTTACATAAACTCCGGAACTATCTTACCGTCTAGATTATACCACCGTAGTGTTATGCTTGAGGTAATTTACCCATCATTATTCGACATTAAAATTAAACCTACAGTCATTACTAAACGACTCAGCAATATAGTACTGATGTCGGAAAATTTTACAGATTAGTAGTATCAAGCGACATAAGTAGTTCATCAAAAGGCTTCCAGGTTTGCTAAATTCAACTCATCAAAATGGTAGGCAATCTAACCTTATTTTTTGTCTTGCGCAGCTTAAGAATCTGCATTTTTTTGTTGTTACTAGGCTTTAAAGTCTTTCATAAAACTAAAAATGTAGTTTGTTATCATTAGATAGCCGTTTACTAGGATACTGACAATATCATATAAAATCCCTGTTTTTAACAGTTTCAGGAGACAAATAATATTCTTATATAGTATTGTTCGTTGCATCAATTCACATCGAATAACAACATCACTTTATGTAATATGTAACAATTTTATTATTTATATTCCCTACTTACAGGTCACTTTAGAATCACGGATCTCTCCGTTGTCTGGTAGTAAAGAATTTGTTTCCAGTAAGTAACTTTTGACAAATAGCCAAAAGTTGTTCGACGTGCTCTTTTTTATGATGCTAAAATAAAAATAGTTTCTTATCACAGAATCCCAATTCTTCAGTATTATTTATTGGTTATAAAGTTGTTAAAGTCACCTAATAAAACTTTCTTTTCTCTTGCTATTATTGTCTTCAATACTTAAAATTCTATGAAGTTCTAAGTCAATTTCAATGGCTTCATTAATATCAATTTATATTGATATGTGGTGGATTCTTGTAGAATAAGTGTTAAATATAAAAATCCTGTTTGCATTTTATGTTTGTCTACTGTAAAGCTATAAAATCATCACTATCAAAAATGGCTTTCTAAGTTTTATGCAGCTGGAAATTTATTTGGTACCAAATCTCCTATTTAATAGTAGAAGAATTGTTCTTATGAAATATATATATATATATATATATATATATATATATATATATATATATATATATATATATATGAAATATATATATATTTCCCTCGTCAATATTTTTCCCTACTGTTTATAATTATTCGAACCTAGGATGACAAATCTGTTCAGGATCTAGATGACTGAACAACACATTTCTGTTTCAGTTTGTTCAAATTATGAAAATATGTTTACACTTTAATCATTCTAATTATGTCCTCTTTACTTCAACATTCAGAACCTGCAACTTCAGTTGTTTGTCCAAATTGTAAAAAGCTGTTTTCTGGTCTCACAAGTCTGCGAGTTCATATAGATTCTGTACATCATGGTGAGAGTTTATATAATTGATTGACTTCGCTGTTTATTTTGAGCGTAAATAACTAACTGGTTTATAGATTAACGAAAGTACAGCATATTTGATTATAGTTTTCTCTGAAAACTAAACTATTGAAAAATGAAGCCTATAAAATAATATTTTGTTCTAGTTTGATGTATTATCACATAGTTTATGCTGGAAATTATAATAGATATTTATAATTCAATTTATAATTACTTCTCTAGTATATAAAACTGTACTCATTGAAAGCGAGAAACGTTTTTTATCCCGAAATTCCAGGCAACTCAATTTAAAACAAAATTTCTTAGTTTCTAGTATTTTTCTAATTATATTAAGGGACCAACCAAAATAGTATTACTCATCGGACAACAATTGATTAATCAGTACTAAAAATGATGGTCATAAAGAAACTTTTGTATTTTTTGTCGTTCTATTTTGAAGTAATTAATTATAAAATCTAAAGTGTATGTGACATTCTTTCAGAACTCATCAGTTGAGTGCGCCTACATTTCATTAGTGTGCTACTCAGCAATTATGGATTACACTTTCTAATGTGGGGGTTAATAATACTACCTGGTTTCCCAACTCATTCTTCATGTTTGTTTTTTTACAGACTCAATACCCATTCCGTCAAACATCTGATTGTAATCTACCCAGCTTCTGGGTTAGTATGCCTACATCCTATTCCAATGGTATTTCTAATTGCTACTTTCTTTCTTTGTTCAGCACTACTTCTGTCAACTTCAGTCGTGTACTTTTATAGTACAGTTGACATAAATCAGAACAAGAATAAGTTTGAAACCTGGTGTATTTCCGATGAACTTGAACAACAATCTGCAATAATAAAAATTTACTTAATTAACTAATACCGTCGATAAAAGCACATTCTGGGAACGAGCTTCAAAGCATTACAACGATTCTCTAACCAGTTCTTAGCTAAGTAGAAAAAAGTTATTAAAAATTGATAGCTTTTGGAAAAGAAAGAAAAATTATTGTTAAGTGTAATACGTTTGTAATTAATGGATCTATTAATATTTCCCACAGATTACTCTGTCTGCAAATCGAATAATTATTGATATATAGGCTCGCCTTTCTGGATATTGATTATCAGTCTCCTTGAATCCTTATACGGACTCAAATTCTTATTAGTCCTTATGTTTCCCACAGTTAGGGTTAGATATTTAAGGTTGACATCAGCTGTAATGTAAAAATATCCTTTGACCATGTGTATGAATGGATTTCTGGCGAGGCTTAAGTGACCCTGAAAAGGTTCACCTGTTCAAAAAAGGATTTAGAACTGGAATTTGAAGTTAGGGGGCTTTATCGCGAAACGACAGCTCTAATGGTAAAATCCTATTTAGGCGTATGAATGAATGAATTTTGCGCCCCAATCCAAGACTTGCTATCGTAAGGCTCATTGGTTTTTCATAAATTGAATTTCGTTCAAAAATATAAGAGGCGTTATCTAACAAGTTCACCCATAAAATGTAATTCCGTCAAGTTAAAGTTCGTTTCAAGATTAAGTGTTTAGGGTTAGGATATCTGATAACTGAATATTGTCTAACGTATACAAATTGAAAGCACAGAATTAATCTTTTGATACATTAAACACTCATTTTTACTTCATAGTCAGTCAGAGTCAGTCAGATGAAACGTAGAACTTCGTACGTAAAGAGATAAATTTAGAAAGAGGGAGATAGTGATGATGAATTCAGAAGGTTGGAATTTGAGAGAACACAAAGAGTGGATTCACCTGCACCATTACAAACCATTTTGAACCATGTGATTCAAGATCAGGCTGAAACATACTCCACTAATGTGATTGTGTCAGACAGTCAGTCAGATGCAACGTAAAACATCGTACGTAAGTACATCAGTTCGTGTTGCCATACCACATCAGGACAGAGATATAATTTTCAATTCAAATCCAATAGTAGAAGAGGTAGTAAAGGTATTAGAAGTAATCGGAGAGGTTAGGATTAGAAGATATTATTCAAGAAGTATGATTCAGTGAGAAAAGTTTAGAAAGTCAAAAACTAGAGGGGTTGAAGAATCCAGAAGATTAGGATTTGAGAGAACACAAAGAATAAATGCACCTGCGCCATTGCGAACGGTTTTGAGCCATGTCATTCAGGGTATCTAACCATCGATTGTTATCATCTCGCGGACCCCAACCAGGTAGTCGACAACTACCGACATGGCTAAGTCCACTCGTCAATGACTTCATGGATTTGTGCCATGTTTTGGTTTGGCCACCCCTAGCTTTCTTCCAACCTATTCCTACACTACAAAACAAAGCTCGTCGAGGCAATCGGTGGTTAGGCATACGCAGCACATGTCCCAACCACCTCAACTGATGAAGTTTCATTACTTCATCTATTGATCTGCCATTCTTAGCTAGCACCCGATTCCTAATTACAGCGTTGCTCACTCGGTTGTCCCACGATATACGAGCAATGCTTCGAAGACACCTATGATTGAAAACCAATAACCGACGAGTATCTTCTACTCTTACCGGCCATGTTTCACAGCCATAAAGTAAGACGGAGCGAACTACTGCGCAGTACACTCGTCCTTTAGTCAGCAAACGGATATCCCGCCTGCGCCATAAGTGACGCAGGTTGGCAAAAGCCAATCGAGCCTTCTGTATCCGTGCTGATACAGAAGGCTCGATTTACTTCATAATCCAATAAAGTAACATTTCGTCACTATTCTAAGCGTTTTAAGCAGCATACAAAGGTATTTTTGCTGCTCATTATACATTATATTTAAACTCTGCTCAAAGACAATTTTCTTTATGAATTCTGATCAACTTGCCTGTATGGTTTACTTTTTCTTTGTCTTCTCGATTTGTCCGTTAGCACCGATTGATTAGAAATGAACCAATTACTGCACTCAGATCCAAATTTGTACCGAATATGAAATTGATCAGTTTCTATCCGTCTAACTGTGAAGCAAATACATTACAAACACGAAAGTGATATAGATTATTTACCAACGACTAACAATTTTAATCTTACAAGGGGAAATTTATTTCGGTTCTCATCTCGCATTTTTATGTAGACTGTTGTGACAAAAATGTGATAAGATATCGTCAAAGACCACCACCCTTTTGAAAGAATAAACAATCTTAAATTTACAGTTGTTTCCTACAAAATCATCAATGAATCCTTGAAAAATTTTAATAAGCGACAACTATATAAAATATTCCATATTTTTCAATATTCGGGGTTTTTTTGAATTTTCATCGAATATACATTTCTTCTGCAGGATATTTCAAGATCATAAATCTGATTTTATTGTAAATATCTCTATCTATAGTCCATATTTAATTAAGTCTCGCAGAAATGTATCTTTAACTAAATAGATTTATTTAAACATTTGTCTGTTAGGTAATCGAACTCCTCAATGTGATTATTGCATGAAAAAGTTCTCTACCTTATCCTACCTTCGAATGCATGTTGCTACTGTTCATGAAGGTGAGTTATCATTTAAAATATTGTTAATTGTTTATCTTGCACCAAATGTAAGAAACGCAATGTTATATGCTGGTAATCTACAGTAGGAAATCTGTCAAACATGTTTATTGAATAAAAGGAAAATTATTGTACAGTTAGGATGTAGATTAACAGTAAAAAGAATTGGGGTTTAAGTTAAAATTATCGCTAATAATTTTTGGAAATCAACATTCTACCTAATTTTTAAACATTCCTGTTATTGATAAAGTGGCTTGATGTGAGTTATGAGGTAATTTATCACTCCCTCGATCTATTTGTTACTGTGTTGTTAGCTGTTTGCTGTAAAGACGAAACAATAATTGCATAGGCCTGTTCCTTTATGCTTTCCGCCTACCTGTCAACCACGGTATTTCCATCAGGCGAAGAAGTCCACGCTGTCGTACAGAAATTTGTAAAATCTCATCCATGTTGATGGCAAACAGTAGTTTTCGTTTTACCAATGTACCATGAACTCACTATTTTCACTAAGTATTCATCTTAACTCAATAGTTTCACAACAAGTTTTGTTATTTATCACTCTGTAATCCCACCATTAGAAACCTGGAAGCACTTGACGGCCGTTTTATCATGGTATGAGATTGATCAGCAGTGTGCATCCACGACCCCCCACTGGACTGATGTTATATCTTTTCTACAGCAAATGAATGACCTGGGTGTACTTCTTAAATGGCCTATCATTTCTTCATGGTCTATTTGATATAATCCAGATAGTTGACAGTTTTCTTTGATTTGTGCATCAAGATACATTGAAATTAAACCCTATTCACTTCATCTATACTAACTGTTCTTTCGCATTTTAGCTCAGATAATTCGTGTCGTACGTGCAAAACCTTGCATATAAATTAACAGTAATAATTAGTAGTTTTAGTTCCAACTGTTAATTAATTTCCATAAATATGTATAATCGTTTTGTCTTCTATCATGAGACCAAACCTCAGTATGAAATTGGTCGGTAATACCGCATGTGTTTGTATAATTTCACCTTTTAATGTAAATTAAAACTGTTCATGTTTGGCACCTTTCTCACTCCAGTAGTGATAGAAATAGTAATTGTAATAAGATTCCTCTTTTGTTTATCAAATTTCCTTGCTTTCTATTTAAAACATAACTCCTCAATGCAAGAAATTGGGAATGCGTTGTAAAGAAATTTGCCCGTGTTTCGTTTTCCTTGCTTGCTTGTACACATAGTTCCCAATTATTTGCAAGCATGTGTTTGAGTGTGTATATATTTATTTTTATATAACTGCCTACGCTGTTTACATACGTGATTGGTACTTACATTTGCAAATTAATGTTTTGTTAAATCATATCATACACCAAAAAAATATTGATTACGATCTATCATGATATACTAATTACAGGGTTATTAACATACTCACTTGATTGCTAAGGTATTACTATACTATACAACAGTTTTCTGCTGTACACTTGTGATAGATAACTATATTGAGATTGAAATTTCAGAAGAAAAATACAACATTGTGATAAAATACTCATTTTTGAAGTCGAATGATTGTCAAATCAATTCGTCTTTTGTAACTCATGCTCAATTCAATAAACCATTCATTAAGCCAGTGTTTCACTTTTATGGTAGAAGTATCACTAAACCTATTTTTTCTGATGAATCAATCTGTTTCCTACGCTCAGAATGGAGAACAACTCATCAAGCAGACAAGTTTTTATCACACAGTTCAAATTTATGAATCATTCATGCTATAATAGGGAGTAGAATCCTGACCACAAATCAATGGAATAAACATAACTACCTTATAAATAAAAGAGTACTAAATGATAGATCAGAAATAAGTTAATAATAATTTTGGAAACATAGAACGCTCAAAAATAATTACTATTTCAAACGAAAGTTTAGAAACTAGTTAAATTCAAGAATGTAATAGTTTTAGTATTTGACAACTGTACGTCAAAAATATAGATAATAACTTCAGATAGGATCATACAAAAATTTCACTTTTGCTTGATATATATATATCCCAAAGCAGCAGTTATACTGATATTTGACTTGAATCGTCATAGTCTTACACCGTATACATTTTGTTTAAGTGACTAATATAACTAATTTTTAGTTTTGTTTTTACAATGTTTTACAATCTATCAAAACATCTCTGTTCAATTCATAATCATTTAGTGCTTTGTTTATATTGCTTTAACAAAACGTTTTTATCATAGTCCTCATTGTTTACAACATTTCTTTTTATTGACGTCCAGGTGTTCGTGCTTATTCCTGTAATATCTGCGGAAAGAGCTACACTCAAAAGCATTCTTTGAAAAAACATCTCAGAAATTCTCATTCAGGTATGTTTTTACATTCGTTACATTATCAGTTTAGATGAAATACAAGATCTTAAAAAAGTGTATTCCAATCATTGCAAGCTAACGATACTACCCAGTGACCCAAACTTAGGTAGGTGGGCCGGAACTAGGATTTGGAGGGGCTTAGTGACTTAATGACGACCGCTGTATGGTACTCAGTTCATATTTTACTACATTGAAAAGAATAGTAAATGTTTACTACACAACAAATTTTCGTTCTTGGAAATCAAAATAACCGAATCACTGAGCATCTGTCTCATACAAGTACAAGGCTCCACATCATTGTGCATTCAAAACTCCCAGTCTCGCACGTGTATGCTTAACCTCTGAACCACTAAACCATATTTCTATGGTGTACACGGCTAACTTTAATTAATCCACTAAATCTCGTGACCATCTTTTATTGTCTTCAGAGAGTAGCTTCCTCACACTTAACACGGTTTAACCCCACTAGTTATGGCTTCTAACTAGAACTCTAGAAATTTCCTCTCGAATCTAATCACCAGTAAGCATATGATAATTAGCAGTATGCGGTTGTGAAGATTGTTGAATTTCATCAAAATCATCAGGTCGTGGATGCACAGCACTACTGAGTTCTATACTAGGATGACAGGGTCGTTTACTGCTTTCAGATTTCAAATGGTTATGTAACTGAAATCATGTCACGATTTCCATTATTTCGATGCTAAATACCATATCTCTTTAATTAGCCCCCAATACGTAATTGTTTTATGAAAATCGTACTTATACAAAAAAAATAAGATTGATGAAGCTAAGGAAGTGCTTAAACATGGTAAATTTTGTTTCGATAAACTTACGTTTTAAGAATAGTTTCAATCAACTAATGAACATCGTTTTCATAACGATAAACAGTTATTGTTTCCGATTTTAGAACTAAACCGAGGTCATGTTATTAGTACGTTATCATCGACTCAATTCAATTTTCGTTTCGCCTATATAAGCAGTTCATAATAAGATAGATCTAAATTTAAGTCTTATCTGATTATTTATCCTTACAGTTCTGTTACTAATATACAGTAGGTTTTATCATTCGAGAATTTGGTGGGTTGATCTTAGTAATGTCAAGATCTCTCTTCAAAATAGAATATTATCTGATACCATTATCTTTCTCGAATTCTTGACCTCTAAGCATGTACACGTTATGGTGCCGTAGACTCTCGTATTGCTTAGTTATTTGCCAGTAGTGTCCTTCTGAGATTTTTTAAATATATATACATATATTTCAATGCACCTTTCAATTATTAGATGTTACGTCCAAGAAACCTGGTCATAAGGTTAATATTAAGCATAGTTTCTGTATATTCTCTGAATAGTCCTCTTCTAATTGACATCTCTAATACATACTTAAACTAAACATTCCATTTCATTAAATTCCCTTCATGTGCATTCGCTTATTTTTCATAGACAATTCGCGTCTATTTTCCGTTAAACTGTGTTACCTTTTTATTTATAACCCAGAAATTTTTGATACAATAGAACGCTGAAAATGCGCTACATAATGCAAATCGATAACGTTATGAAGGGATAAAACTAGGAGCGTAAAAGTTGGTAGTTGCTTTCCTCAAAGACCCGATAATTTCAAAAACCACAATCATTGTCATCCTTTAATAATCATGGTGTTATCCAAATTTTCGACGTGTTTTAAGCTTCCTATCATTGTATCCGCAGCAAACGTTTTGCACAATATTCACAGTATAATGAAAGCCAATATTTTGATTGAAATTTAAAACAGACTTATAACTCAATAATTTTCATGTTTATTACGTAAGCTCTTTTTTTATCTGGATACAATTATTTCTTCATTCAGAAATAATGGAACACTTGACTAGTCAGATATTATCAAATAAGTCAGTGGATTCGTTGGTCACTTCTTTAAATGGGTCATTGCAGGTCATCTAAACACTGTAACTTAAAACACTTTAGGAATTATGCATAATTTTTTAAATAAATATCTACGATGATGCATACATTTCCATTTTTTATTTAGTTTCATTTAATCAAGGTATACTAGATGATACAACATCAGCTGGTGAGGTACAACAGTATACATCCAACCAGTCTATGTGTTCTAATGAAATGCGTGCTTTTAAATCACGTAAAAAGTTACTTGTTGATTCTCCAATTATGCCTAACTCCTCTAGTCCTAGTCCATCCAGATCAAATGAAGTAAGTCCTTGATTTCACCAATACAATTCAACTGAATCATTTGTGTTTTTGATTTCAATGTCCTTTTAATGTGCAAATCATTTCATCGTTATTTACAATCGTTTAATTCAAATCACTTTCAGTTTAGAAATATTATTGATGATGTATTTTAACGAATTTTCTTTGGCTTATTCAAACGTATTACTTTTTTGAGTGGAGAAGTATTTAGTCTCATGATTGTTCATTCGTGCCAGAATAATCATTGCTCTCTTATCAGATACTGACTTGAAACGACAAAATTAATAAATTACTTTTTTAAGTAGGCTTTTTTCAAATATATCGAGAAATGAATACATTGCCACTGAATAACTAAGCTACCAAACTTTTTGAATGTTTTGAGTGATAATGTTGAAATGTACGATGTGTATTTGCTACCAACATATGTCCATCCACCTGAGTGTATTTTGTTGTACAACTTACTTGAAACACATTACATGAATTTATTTCACTGTACTAATTACTCCATTTCTATAAGGTTTCATGACTCAACACTATTATTCATCATAACTTTCCGTAATCAGTTTTTACTACCTGTAATCAAAAGATTTTTATCAAAGTTTATCACATTTTTCAATCTCAGGTGGAGGGTCCTGTTTCATTGGAAACTAAAAATCACTAGATCATTTAATGCTATAAAGGTAAGTCGAAATAAATTTTTAATTCCTTAATGTTAGATTTGTGTATGATGTAATGGTAGTCTTGTCATACCATATAAAATTACATAATTCATATGATATTCTAATATACCTTTGTAATGTTTTCTGTTTGTTTTCATCTTATTCTTAAAACTATTGTAATAATCAGTAGTAGAATTGATATGCTTGCTAATAATTCTCAGAAGTGTCCATTTCCTACTCACATACTCATAAATTAACCAGTATTCAAGTCAAAATGTATTCAACACACTTAGAAGTATTGTATTTAAAATTTCAAATCAGACGTGGAACAATGTATAAAGTAATCATTAGAGTATACAAATACCAAACTTAATTTATGAGAGAATGGTCTTTTTGTTGGCTTGCCTAAAATATCTTGTCTGCCTATTTTCCTTACATCAAAATATTTCATAGAGTTACTTTTTTGTTAGTTGTAAAACAATAATAATGTCTATTAAACGCATAACTTGTCTGATAGTAACCATCCGCTCCATCCACATCATGTATATATTCTGGTAGAATAATACGCCAGTACATTAGAATCCGTGTACGCAAGCCAAAGTATAAAAGTTCTACGACACTTTGGCAAATAAACTATGCGATGAGCATGTGGTTAGAACTGACCTAGTCAAAAACTTATATTCTTGAACATGCTTCTGATTAAAAAATTGTATAGATTCTCATTGTATAAAAAACACATTTCATTTATACCCTAGATAATTTGTTTGCATAATTATTTTTTATGTCTGTATGGAGTGACTGGTTGTTATTTGTTGGCTTTGTAAGACCAACTCACTAAAATATTCTGTACTGAGAATTCCATATCGTACTGTCAGTCAGTCAGTCAGTCAGTCAGTTGCAACGTAGAACTTCGTACGTAAGTACATCAGTTCATGTTGCCGCACCACATCAGCACAGAGATGTAATTGTCAATTCAAATCCAATAGTAGAAGAGGTAGTAAAGGTATTAGAAGTAATCGGAGAGGTTAGGATTACTGTACATATAATATTAGTTGTTATCAGTAGTCTAACAAACTTTGTATTTTTTTTATGGCTTTTGCAAGTTTAAGGTTATTGATGGGATATCCTATTGAGTAATGAGTATGTACTTCATAATTGAGAATTGTGTAAACCCTAATCAACAAAAATCAAACTAATATAATTATAATCCACAATTGTATTTACAAAACAATATGGTTATGTATATTTTACTCATTTTTAACATGCAACTATCCTATAAGCTTTCTAAAATAAATGAGTACTAGGACAAGTGGTTTTCAGTTGTTTGTTGGATAGATATAAACTTGCCGCGTCGTATTCACCTTTTCGACCTTGAAGCTTGAAAGTCTATAGTTCATTTTTCAATTTTAGACGGTACTGATGGTGAACTGCGACCTAGCTGATTGCTACTACAATCTTACTTTTCCAATGGTTTTTAGTACTATTAGTTGTGCTTTTGCTATCTAGCTCTTCACTTGCATTAATTCTGGACATTAGCTGCATGATGCCTTGTCTTCACAATAATCCATGTAAATTATCTGCTCTTTTCTAGTTGATATCTTCTAAAAACAATATATATGATTTTCTAAACCAAAGAACGCATTGAGGTCCAGCTTGTGATAGACACTTGTTGAAAGTTGGTTGAATAAATAAATTGGTGACGCTCCCACTAGCATTCATATAAGGTTGTTGTTACATGTTATCATATGAACTTATAAGATATTATTCGGTACCACATTTCTTCATTGATTGTCAAATAACGTTCACTGTACCCTATTTTAATCGAGTGATGTATCTTGGGTTTCTCTTTTCTGTCGATAATCAGTTTTCAGATATTTATTCCAAACAGAGCCTAAAGCATTTTTTGCAACTTTATCGCATTTGGATTCACGAATAACTATGAACACCCAATTATCAACCAGAGTTTTTTAACTGTCTACCTCATCAAATTAAATGAAACCTACCTCAGTTTATATGCTTTTCATTATTGCATTTATGTGGTTTAAATGATGGCATTTTGTACGAAAAACTGGTTTGCTGCAGATTTTTTGAATTTTTCAAATTTTATTTACTAGCAACTGATTATTAACACATTCTTTGTATTGTATATTAAACCCAATACTTTCGCTAATTGAACACTAAACAATTTAGCATCTTGTGTTCATTTGTCTTCACGATCTCATGGAATGCCCAATTTCCTAATAATGTCTAAATCTTGTCCTCAATGCTTTTTAAAGATTCTATGATCTGACGAGTTGGTTGGTAATTATGTGACTGAAAATCTCTAAACTGCTTGATCTTTTTCCCTTAATTCCTTTTGGTGTGTTTTTATGAAAGAGTTTCAATATATGTGCTGTTACCGTCTTTTTATATATATGACGTAAATATTTGGTCAACGTAGTAGCGTTTATGTTCATGTCATTCGAAAAAGCACATATTAGACACACAGAAAAGCAAAGTGAGAGAAACAAGTTGTTTGAATTAACAGAGTACTGATTCGTATGTTGCTTATTAGAAAAATCAGTCCATGCTACGTTTATACCGCACTAAAATAGTGGGGGATACGAGTCAAAATAAACATGTTTGTCCAGAAGTAGACAAATGACCATGGTCTTCTTTTTCTACAGAAAGCGCTCTTCCACAGTCCTGGATAACGTTTAATAAAGATAACTGGGACATACTTCAATGGCTCTTTGAAACTTGAAAAAAGTCCTTTGCTGTTATTGGGGTCACATAACAGTGTTGAAGATTTCACAGGAAATCAAGTAAACAGATAATAAGAAGCATTTTTTCTATGTTGGAACTAGACAACGCCCAGTAATTACTTTAGACAACTGCAACCCGCATTGTTGAGACTGATCTTATAATCTCGAAAATTTATTCAGATTCATTTCTTGTGCAAAGCAAAACCTAGTACGGTTGTGCAACCACACAGGTTGTCATGCCAAATCAATATGATTGATCGTCCAAGTAGTGAAACTGATAACTTATATCCTGATTTAAGATATGACTCAAGGGAGTATTAGTTTGGTAGAGAATAAATGTATGCTAGTTTAGAAGCTTGAACATTAAGTGGAGGTGAATTATTAAAATATTCTATCCCAATAATCTTCTATAATCGTGTGTACAGTGAAAGTACAGTATTTTCACTTCAGTCAGTCACGATTCACAACCGATTTGTTTGCTCTGTGTATAAACTTATAATTAGACTTAGTGATGTACACTTGGTCGTTCCACGAAATGGGAGAAACCCAACCTAAAAATTTCGTAGTTTGAGAGATTTTGTTTCACAGCCTTAGAATAATGCAAAGTAGGTCACTGAAATATACCCAACTTTGTGAGGGACATCTCGTCTACACCACGAATGATGAAGGTTAGAAAATGGCTTAGAGGTTTTAAAGTTCGTGCCGGTAAGTTGAATATAGTATCTAGCAGGATGTCAAGGGGAAGATTTACTCTTCCTGATGAACGATCTAGGGCTAGCCTTTTGCGTATCTGATCCCGATGGCGTGACCATCTATCGCTTGGTATCTCTATTTCGTACATGACACGGCCCATTCTTCTGACCACTCGCGCTTCTGTCCATGGACAATGGGTTAGTCTGTAGTCACGGGCGAACATGGGACATCCCACTTCGTACGCCGACAGCCTTTCAGACTTTGTCTGTACTGGTGTTGGTGCATTAGTTGGATGCATCAGGCTGTGGGTTGTTTTCATTCTTCTTCACTTCAGGATTTCTACTGGGGAGTTTAGCTGTGGTTACATCTCATTTAGTGTTATTCGATAAACGGACAAGAAATTTTGCAACACCACATGCACTTTCTGACCAACTCTGTGATATGTTGATCCATTAGGGTCCAATATGCAGCTATGGATTTCATTCGTTTAACCCCTGAATGACCAAGGTGAAACTGTTTCAGCACTTTTGCTCGAAAGGATTCTGGTACCAACACACTCTCTCCAAACATCAAGCACCCGTTTACAATGCATAGTGAATCCCACCGCTGATACAGCTGCTTCATATCACCATCAAACCACTTAGACGGTCAACCGTTGGTCACAGTTCATCGTCAGGTGGATGATGGGGTCGTTCTTAGAAGCGGTCTGTATGTCTGTTGTAGACACTGGCAACGCCTGTATTTCGGTTGTCACCTAACATTCCGCGTGGTCTTCCGCTGACAGTGATGCGATTACCATGTCATCCCCAGCCGCCAAATGATCATTAATGAGTCGTGATAAAGCATTTGCTTGACTGAATTGTTGAGTGCGTCGGTATTGGATTCCGAAATCATGTCCCAAAATTACTAAGACCTATCGCTTGAGACGATTTGCGGAATGGGCTGGGATGCCAGACTTTGACCCGAATATTGCAAGCAGAGGCTTGTGATCTATGAGAAGCAAAAATATCCGAGCGTACAGAGACTTGCAGAAACACAAGGGCAAGAACCTAAATCTCTATCTGGCTCTATTTCTTTTCTTCCGGGGATAGTGTGCGGGATGTATGCATAACGGCTTTTTCTAACGCGTGTGGAAACTGATGTGAAATAATAGCACCTAGGCCATACGGTAAGCATCTGCAGCTACGATGATGGGTGTGGATGGATCGTAGTGCGTTAACAACAATCCCGCGCTAATTATAGACTTCAGCTCATAAAATGCCGCGTCACATTATTTAGTCCAGTTCCAAGTGCTGTTCCATTGCAGTAGACAGTGCAGTGGAGCGCGAATATCAAGTATTTAGGGAACGAACGCTGAATAATAAGTAATGAGTCCCATGAAGGAACGTAATGCAGAGATATTAGTGGGTATGGGCATCAGCTTGATAACTCGGATGTTTTCAGGATACGGTCTGCGGCCGTCGGCATCGAACGAAAAACGTTCCCACAATCAGCATAGTAAACAGATCCGCCGGAACTGGCAAGGGATAATAATGCTGTTGCAGAGCTGCATTGAGACCCGTAGAAAAGTTAGCACATTTACATATCGTGCTGTTGGCCTTCTTAATAACAATTATAGGTGCTACTCAAGCAAAGTAAAAAACGGGTGGTTCATTTCTTCATCTACTGTTAGTAATGTTGCATAAGGCATGCGTCTCTTTAGACGGGAAACAGGTTTGACCCAAGGTTTCAGCCAAAGCGTTGCATTCGTGACAGAACATCGACTTAATCCGGCTTGGAAAATTTTCGAAAACTGCATCATTTGCTCCAGAGTCCCGTACTTGTAATGCCAGGCGGCATATGGTATTTGAAGGAACATCAGCTAACTTTAGCTGGTCGAACCAATCTAAATAGAGTAAATTTAGATCAGCTGGCGTTATATAACACACCACAGTTAACGTCGAATCTCCAAGAAACTTTGCGTTCCTAACAAGCAGAGGTAATTACTCCATGCAGTACGAAGCTTTTATGTTGTCCGCTACATGCTTGGGCAGCCCATTTGGGTCCAAATTTTAGGTCAGCTAATGATTACGTCTGATGCAGTATCTATCTGTAATCTAACTGAAAGCCCATTAAGGGTATTGAGTTAACCCTCACCTGCGGATGAGCTCTGACACGAAGATATCGGGCTCACCGAATTGATACAGCAACTAGGACCGGTCGTTTCGTCACTTCTGAATCGGTTTGTCTTCCTCTTTAGACAGAAACCATCCTTGTAGCCCACACCTTATGTTTCCTGCATCGATGTTGCCTGGATGGGCAGATTCTCATATAGTGCTATGCACTTCAGTGCTTGCAATAAACAGGGGTATTCGTTTTTGTTTGTCGGACTGAGCTAGAGTGGGATGGATTATGTGGCCGAGGCACATATATTCTGTTTAGGTGTCTACTGCACTACACGTACTTCAGGTCGACTAGAGCCAACACTGTAGACACAGACGTCGCGTTGCAGATTAATGAGGAGTCGATACTCACTGGCGATGTCACTAAGGTTGAGTTAAGGATCTTGATCTAATCAGTACAATAAGCGTGTTCTTATTTCACTGAACTCTTGGAACTTGAGCCTTAAATAAGGCTGAGTTATTTAAAGTAGTTTTCAGTGAATTAATTCACCTGGAAGCGTTCTCATTCACGGTTGACGATGCCTACATCAGTTCATAATTAGCTTCAAACATCTATAACGAGTGTCAGACAATGAAGAGTTTTCACCGAACTGTTGATCTAAGGATTAGACTGTGTCTGAGAATAGGCGGTCACATGGGTTCGAAAACACAATCAAATAAAAGTACTTGTCTAGCGTATTTGCACTGAATTTTTGATTTAGCAGCCGAACCTTCCAAGCATCATCTTGATTAGGGAAACCAACATTACATAGGTCTTCAGAACGCCGGAACCACATATCAAGAGTAATGTTGGCATCAGGAACATAATGAAACTCGTGCGTACTATTTGCGATGCTGTCTGCTGGTAGTGCTGTGGTCGAATTAAATGCTCTAGGCTGTGTCGGAGGCGAAATCCTGATCCCTTTTAACACCTGCATTAGTTACAGCTTATGCTTTAGTAATAATTCGAGTTTAGAACGATCGATGTTTCAAAAACTATCGTCGCCAATTGATATGCTTGAAACTATGACGATTTCACCTCGTTCGTAAACGGAACGAAGGTCAACGATGCAGTGACACAACAGTCTATTCTGATACGATTGCCCTAAACCCCACTAACTAGAGCAAGAAGTCTTGATAAAACTTAGAGAATGTTTTCTACAGGCACCCAGAAAGGTTGAGGTTTCCATCCACACAACTCAAGCTTATTTACACAGTTGATAAGTGCCCTTGAAGAGCCACGAAATAGAGTACTAAAATAATGCATCAACCAAAAATAGCAAGGATTTCCCGAAAGCGTATTGTGGGCTGAAGGTCAATCAAGCGTCTTTGGCGAAAAAACAATAAAAACCGAAATTTCAGAAGAAAACTGCTAAATTAGGACACATTCAAAGTGACCACTGTGAATGTAACATACCCAACACATCCGCACAGCATGTTAATGAAACCGAAATATCTATCCTTAGTCATTTCGGAGCTTAATATGAAGATCACTATGGTATCTTCATCAATTCTGAACAGTTAGGAAGTAATGCTAATTTGAGAGACAATCTGTTAAATTTATTAAGTGATGACAGTGTTGAAAAAATTAGGATTATTGGTTCCCTACTCTAAGTATGATAAAATAGTAATGAAACAGATTTTGAACTTGTAGCTTGAAGCCCAATCAAGATGTAAATCATTTCGCTCAATCTCTAAATCTCGTTCGGTCTTATTTGATAACGGCTATAATTTTTCCTATATTTCATAATAGTAAAAGTAAGTTATGATGTATGTTACGAAGGTCCATAAAATTATGCTACTTATTTACATCTCAAACCCTTATTTTATTAGACTTAGTGGATGACATGTCATCATAAAATGATATACATAATTCAAAGTAAGGCATGGTAAAAAATATGTTTGACTGACCTAAATGAAAGAGACCCTGTGTTAAATTCCGGAACAAAAAAAACGTCGCCTTAAATCCTGGAACTGGAGTTAATCCTATGTGTCTGGCCTCCATAAGCAATCGTCTTACTTCATGAGTAAAGTCGAACAATTCTTGGTGCAAACAAGCAGCAATCAATTGAACTATAGGTCTCCTAAACATCAGACTTCGTATTGGTCAAACATTTAGCTTGTGCCAGAGATTTACACACGAGTGACCTAATTTATCAGTATCAAGAGAGCTGCATACTATCAAAACTCATCGTGGATTTTTTTTCGGTATAATCGTCTGCCTTTTGGAGTAGCAACTAGTAGATACCGTCTTATCAGGTATCTCAGGGGGCGCTGTTTATCTTGAAGATATTTTGATTGCTGTAACGGCATTAGGGCAGCTACAGGAACGCACGACATTGGTACTGCAACGCATCAGTGAAAACAGGTTACTGTTACGTCCAGCTAAACTCCCCAGTAGAAATCCTGAAGTGAAGAAGAATGAAAACAACCCACAGCCTGATGCATCCAACTAATGCACCAACACCAGTACAGACAAAGTCTGAAAGGCTGTCGGCGTACGAAGTGGGATGTCCCATGTTCGCCCGTGACTACAGACTAACCCATTGTCCATGGACAGAAGCGCGAGTGGTCAGAAGAATGGGCCGTGTCATGTACGAAATAGAGATACCAAGCGATAGATGGTCACGCCATCGGGATCAGATACGCAAAAGGCTAGCCCTAGATCGTTCATCAGGAAGAGTAAATCTTCCCCTTGACATCCTGCTAGATACTATATTCAACTTACCGGCACGAACTTTAAAACCTCTAAGCCATTTTCTAACCTTCATCATTCGTGGTGTAGACGAGATGTCCCTCACAAAGTTGGGTATATTTCAGTGACCTACTTTGCATTATTCTAAGGCTGTGAAACAAAATCTCTCAAACTACGAAATTTTTAGGTTGGGTTTCTCCCATTTCGTGGAACGACCAAGTGTACATCACTAAGTCTAATTATAAGTTTATACACAGAGCAAACAAATCGGTTGTGAATCGTGACTGACTGAAGTGAAAATACTGTACTTTCACGGATAACTTCTGAAGGTGATTTCATCGTCTGAATATTCCTAAACGTGGTTGGACCCATTCTAAAGATATGCTGCTTTAAATGGATTATTTCCGGTTCTTAATTTTGACTGTACAGTGAGTGAACTATAAGATGGTATGTACTTGAATCATGCACTTCGAACAATCTGTTGACACATATGCTTGTCAAGGAAATTTATATGAATAACAATAAAGGGTCGAATAAAAAAAATTTCAAATTGACATCATGTGGTAATTGTAAATGGAAGAGAGACAATTCGCGTTATTTAGCAAATTTTCACATCATCCTGTGTCGCACAATGAGTCAAAATATATAGGGTATATTCCAGTTAATAACAAATTGTTTCTGTACTCATAGGTGGGGTGTCTGTTTACGTATAGCCAACGCTGAAAATTCATCGTCTATCGTTTTTAAACAGTGTTTCGAATGCTATCTTGATGTCATCCTAATGCCCTCTCTCAATTATGTGTTTCACTAACGATGGACAGGGTTTTGTTTTTTCTACGTTAATTGGCTCATCTGAGAATAACTTATTCTGAAGCCATCTAGGAACATGTTCTATAACCCTTGATTGCAAATTCTATACTCCACGTTATGTATGTGTACACACAAACATGTTCATCCATAAATGCAGAGGGATGGTATGTAATCATTCGAGCAACGTTTAGGTCTATTGGGATTCATGGGCTTAGTCTGTTTAATTATGATTAGTTTAGCAGCGTAGTTAGTTCTCTCTAATGCCGGTTTTTAGTCGACGTCCTAAGATCAAAACATTTGTTTCACCACTAAACGGTTCAGTGATATGAAACTTTTTCTTCTCAGAAGAATGAGTTACAGGCTTTGATCTTAAATGATTTATGCACCGACTTATGAACTTTTAGCTGATTGCTGTTTGAAATCAGTGTCTTAGTTTAGAATTTTGCTTCATTTAATGTATCCGTGGTGCAAATCCACTGAGCCTTATTGAAGAGGCATTTCATCAAGCCTCGCTTGGTAGATATATCACGTTAATTTCCCATATCCTTCATTTAAGTGTATGTGTGACCAGATTGTTCGAAATGTATGGCATAAGTACATCACATCTTTCAGATCACTTACATCTTCTCACTGTGTATTGATTTTCTGTTAATAGAGTGATCCAGCCTTGCCCTCTGGTCACGAGATCCCTGTACACCCATTAATCCGGTCAATTTAACGAGCCAAATTCTGTCACATCAATAATATCTGCGGGTCTGTATACATAACATTACTACACCAATGTTAATAAGAATGTTTTTTCAACCAAGCTCACGTCAATGTAACGCACCGACGTCAATGATGAACCTGAATAACGCAACGGTAACAATCGAGGTAATCAAACTGCTGAACGAAAGGCTAGAATAAATGCCCTCATTAGCATTAGCAACTTACAAATGCACAATCAATGCCACTGTCGTAAAACCCTAACTCTGGTGTTTTTCAGTTATCTTTTCTGATACTGAAAGTTGTTAATAGGATCTCGAATAATACTGGACCTTCAGTCTAACTTAGAGATGTTTTGGACCAGTGACTGTCTTCTCTAGGACTCAGTGACAACATACAGGCTTTACAGGACAATAAAGTTAACTAGGCACCAGTAGTAAATACGGGGAAGTTATGGAAAAAGTTTATTTTATTCCTTTCTTGAAGTTCAGAAAAATGTAAATAATTTAAATTTCATATCTTAATTGAATGGGTTTTCCGATAGTTATAAAAAATGTATCAGTTATTCCTACACATAGATAAATTATCTAAATTCATATCATATTAGTAGATTTTATTATTTGAAGTAATAAGAACTACAAACCAGGTGATTTTTGGTCTTTGAGAGCCAATTTTCAGCATAACTCTTTCTTCAATTGGAACGTTTTTTGTTTTAACTGGTAGTCTTCATATTAGAGCACAGTTACGATTGCTAACGGATCAGTTTCGTACGATGTTTAATTGTGCGCTTGTATCTGTTGTGTGAACTATAAACTATGGAATTTTACTTCACACTAACTAAAAAACTGAGCAAATATACTTGGAGCGTTCAGGTACGTACATGGTTATTTCAAATGTTGCGTTAGTGTAACGCACTAACATCGCTACATTTGATGCCACTGTTTTGAAAAGTGTAGCATAAGTTTTGGCATTTGTAGTTTCATGGAAGGAGTAACGTATATGCTTCATTTATCGGATATGGGTCTGAAGTAAATAATGTGGTACGTCCACATTCACAGCTAATAGAAAAATGTGCAACGTTTAACTCCTGTATATGCATCAACCATTTTTGTATTTAGCCTCACGTTTTCCGACACATTGAAAATTCTTTTGAGTGGTGTAAGGCTGTGTAAAATCGGTATATCACATTTATTTCAGGCAGAATTTCAGTGCAAAGGATCGATGTCTACCAAATAAATATAAATTACTCACATCATGATGTTCATGAGCTTTTGATTATATAATACTATGTTGAGGTTATCTTTTGTCTACTTAAGTCTTGTAGACTTATTAGTAAGTCTACTTAGCTCTTCGTTGGCAGTAATTTTTGGAAATTGTGTTTTGGGTATCCATTACACTGCAAATACTACGAATGACTTTCGAAAAAAACGTTTCATTATATTAGCTTTCCAAATGTCTTATACTTTGGTCCACTTAAATACTGTTTACATGCGCATAAACTAATTCTTAATGTTACAAATTACTGTTTAGCTTAGTGCACTTATCACTAGGATCATTCTGACTCCCTTTCACAATATATCAACTCAGAATAACGTTCACTCTAAAATAAACAGATTAGTTTTACTGATTTCCAGTGATGGTATGTAAGTTAAGCATACATTGTCGTTACTAAATAGTGGGTTCATTGTCTAGATTGAATTAGTTTGCAGAACATGATTCCTACTCTGCATTTGCCAGTAAGAGACATGATTATACCGGTTGGTGAATAAAGGTTTTAGTAGTATACTCAGATTGCACCAGCCACTACCGACTTAGAGCCGATTAAGGTTGCGCTCCGGGAGATATCCGTAACTTGCCCATGTTATCACCAATGTTGCTCAGCTGGTTTCCGTTTCCGCGTCCTAATCCTACGAAAACACGTGATTAGCATATTCGACGGAAGTTGAGGGGTCAAGTCAAAAAACTCAGCGTATCTACTCTGGACTTGTTTAGAATCTGTAACAAATAATTTTGAGTATATCAACGTTGCTCCTTCAGATTACATACATTTTTAAATTCTTTCCTGCATTCGTTCTTTATCCTTCCCCAAATTTCAGGTTTCTGAATTCATAGTTTTCTTCACTGAAACTAATACTCTTAAATCATCACTGTCCAATATTTCCTATTATTACTAATACTGTTACTACCTCCACCATAGGATATGATCTGACAGTTTCACCTTTCCATGCTAACAGATGTAGCAACTTGAAATAACATACGTACGTACCGAGTTCCACGTTGCAACTGACTACACATATATTTATAGTTCTCGTATTACTGTTTATGACTACTACTACAAGTTTATTCACCCCTAATTCCTAGTATCATAATACTGATGATTTCGTTGCTCATAATTATATCTATAGACTTTCAAGATGAACGAACCAACGGGTGTCGGGCCAATATTTGCTGATGCATGTGATGATGGTAATTATCGGTTTTAAACCTATCCTTTTTAGGCGAGCTTATCAGTATCTGTTGTTTGTGTAGTAAAACGTTTTCCAGCCAGAGTCTTTTACACAAACATTTTGAATTGATGCATGAAGGTAACTTGTCGCAAGAACTTCAAGCAGCTTAAATTAGGTACAGAAATAGACACTGAACAGTATGATCTAAGTGGATTTGCCGCTATGGGGAATGAACAAGGTCGTAAAAGCAATGGTGAAGAAGATGCAAGTGAGATTCTTTTTATTTTGAATAAATAAAACTTTGAGTAATACCTACCATTCATCTTGGGATGTAAAATTCTCAACGTTATGGATCATCTCAAAATAACCTCAGTTATCCCTGTCTTTCCTGAGATAATAATGGTTAATAATTTTTTTCGTGTAAATAGTTAAAATACGAAAGCAAGAAATTTTCATGTCGGAATAAAACCGTAATTTTCCGTAGGAAACTAGTAATTTCTAGGAATCATTTATCCTACAAGTAGTGTAAAGTGGTTCTGCCTGTAATGATCATTACAGTTCCATCCGCTCTCTTAATCCTCGAAAGTCTCGAAAATGACCTACTGGAGCAGTTGTCCCTTGAGCTCTGTGACCAGACGCCAGATCACTAAAACCATGTTCTAGTTCAAGCAGGTATTTGTCTGTGGCTTACTGGATGTAGATGATAACCAAAGCAAGAAAACTCCATGAACTTTAACATAATGATTATAAACATCAAGAATATAGTTCAAACAACATAATGAAGAGCGAAGTCAGCTTAAGCACAGGCTGATAAAAAGCCTACGCAACAACGGCGAAGAGTGATGGGTGACGAAAGCAAAAGCGATGGAAAAGGCAGCGGCAAAAGGCAACAGCAGTCACTTGTTCCGACTTATCAAGGAGACCGGTATTAGAAATCCATCTGTTAGCGAAGCTATCTCGGAAAAGGACTGGATTATTATTTATTATCAATCCAGGAGACTGGATCGATGGGCAGAACACTGTAGGGATCAGTTCAACTGGCCTTCAGTCACACTTCGGCTACCCACGTTCTCTAGTCATCCTGAATGGCAAGTCGACGTAAGCCCTCCAAACCCATATGAAGTTGAAAAGGCTATAGGAAATCTGAAGCGAGAGAGAGCAGCAGGACCCGATAGATTGACTTCCGAGATTTTTAAGGATGGTGGTCCAGTTTTAGCAGCTAGGTTAACTGAGATCTTTGGTAAAATCTGGGAACCGGACATAATCCCATCCGACTGGTCTCAATCACTGATTGTCCCAGTCTATAAGAAAGGACAAATGTCCTATTGTGACAATCACAGGGGAATAAGTCTAACTAATATAGTTCCTAAAATATTGGCCTCAATAATACTTCGACGCTTAAAGATAGCTCGTGAAGAGCAGACTCGAGAAAACCAATCTGGTTTTCGACCTGGATGTGGCTGTATAGACCACATCTTCACGCTACGACAGGTCCTGGAACACACACATATAGGCGTCCTACAATAGTTGTCTTCCTAGACCTTAGGGTGTCATTCGACTCTGTTGATCGTGAGGTTCTGTGGCAGTGCCTGTCATCAAAGGGGTACCAAATAAGTACATTAACCTTATACAAACTCTCTACTCGAACACTACAGGTCGAGTGAGAGCTTATGGCGAACTGTCATGGGAATTCTTTACTTCAAGTGGTGTCCGCCAGGGATGTCCACTTCCCCATTCTTGTTTAATTTTATCATAGATATGCTCCTAGAGATAACCTTATCCTCGTCTGAATTTTTAGGAGTAAACCTTCTACCAGGTGGCTCGCTTATTTACTTAGAATATGCCGATGACATAGTTTCATTTGGTGAAGACGCTGATAAAATGCAGAGTCTTCTGACTACCCTGAGCAACAATGCAAGCACGCGAGACCAAATTGGTCAAAATCAAATCCTTCCTATGATTCAGTGAGAAAAGTTAAGAAAGTCAAAACTAGATGGGTTGAAGAATCCAGAAGATTAGGATTTGAGAGAACACAAAGTATAAATGCACCGGCGCCATTGCAAACGTATTTGAGCCATGTCATTCAAGGTCTCGAACCATCGATTATTATCATCTCGTAGACCCCAACCAGGTAGTCGACAACTACCGACATGGCTCAGTCCACTCGTCAATGACTTCATGGATTTCTGCCATGTTTAGATCTGGCCGCCCCTAGCTTTCTTCCAACCTACTCCTACAACACAACATAGTTCGTCTAGGCAGTCGGTGGTTGGTTGGGCCTACGTAACACGTCCCAACCACCTCAACTGATGAAGTTTCAATACTTCATCTATTGATCTGCTATCCTCACCTAGCACCGGTTTCCTAACGACAGTATTGCTTACTCGATTGTCCCACGGTATACGAGCAATGCTTCTTAAACATCTATGATCGAATACTAGTAACCTACGAACATCTACTCCTAACGGCCATGTTTCACATCCATATAGGAGAACGGAGCGAACTGCTGTGCAGTACACCCGTCCTTTGGTCAGCGAACGGATATCACGCCTACGCCATAAGTGACGCAGGTTGGCAAAAGCCTATCGAGCTTTCTGTATCCACTCTGAGATTTCCTCAGTCACCAGCGCTGATGAGACTCCCCAGATAAGTGAAGCGATCAACACGCTCGACTACTTCACTCCCTATCACTAGTGGTGGTGCAAATGCAACCCAGTCTTGAAGCAACATTTTGCATTTCGAGGGGGAAAACCGCATCCCGAACATGCTTGCATTGTTGCTTAGGGTAGTCAGAAGACTCTGCATTTTGTCAGCGTCTTCACCAAGTAGGACTATGTCATCGGCATATTCTAGAACAGTAAGCGACTTTCCTGGTAGAAGGTCAACCCCTGAAAAATCTGACGAGCTTAATGTTAACTCTAAGAGGATGTCTAAGACAAAGTTAAACAAGAATGGAGAGAGTGGACAGCCCTGACGGACACCACTTGAATTTGAGAATTCCGATGACAGTTCGCCATAGGCTCTCACTCGACCAGTGGTTTTCGAGTAGAGTGCTTGTATAAGGTTAATGTACTTCTTTGGTACCCCTTTGATGACAGACACTGCCATAGAACCTCACAATCAACAGAGTCGAATGCCGCTTTAAGGTCGAGAAATACCACTGTTGTGGGGAATCTGAACGTGTGTCTTCGTTGTAGGACCTGGCGTAGTGTGGAGATGTGGTCAATACATCCACGTCCGTGACTGAAACCAGCCTGGTCTTATCTAGTCTGCTCTTCACGAGCACTAGTTAAACGTCTCAGTATAATCGGGACTAACAATTTAGAAACTATATTACTAAACTATACTTAAACATCTCAGGGGTAAGCTTATCAGGACCTGCTGCTCTACTTCGCTTTAGATTTTTTATAGCCTTCTCAACTTCATGTAGACTGGGAGGACTTAAATCGATTTGCCATTCAGGGTGACTGGGGACCGTGGGCAACCGAAGTGTGGCTGAAGACCAGTTAAACTGGTCCCTTAAATGTTTTGCCCATCGGTCCAATCTCCTGGATTAAGAATGGATAATAAGACCATCCTTTTCCGAGATAGTCTCACTCACATTCGGGTTCCTAATACCGGTTACTTTGATAAGACGGAAAAATTGTCTACTGTTGCCTATCGCCGCTGCCTTTCCATCGCTTTTCCTACCCACCTCTGTTCGCGGTCGTTACGTAGGCTTCCAATCGGTCTGCGCCTAAGCTGACCACGCTCTTCATCATGTTCAGAGTCAGGTGGGATGCGTTTTTGAGCATCCATCAGTTCGGTGGATGCGACTGAAATCCACGGCTTCATCCTAGCCTTATGGTTTACCTTGCTAGCAGATATCACTGCTGTTTCTACAGCCCTCATGACATCATTTCAACCTGACACTGGATGGGAATCGCTTAAATGGTCGCCTAACTGTTTTTCTAGTTCCGCCTGAAATGTATTCCTAGCTTTATTATCATTAAGTAAAAGCTCAAGAGGCTTTCTTACGGTGTCTTTCCTACGCTCAGTAAGCCTCAAACAAATACGAGCTCGCACTAGGGCATGATCCGAATCTAAACACGTGCCCCAGAACGAGCGGCAGTCCTCTATCGAACCCCCCCACCAGTGACTGGTGGCAATGTGATGTAGTTCGGTCCAATGTTGAGACGACTTCGGGGGTCGCCAGATGTTTTTCCTTATGCGTAGAGTTAGTGTTTGCTAGAAATAGTTGGTTATCTGAGCACAGTTGCAACAGACGGTAGCCATTGTCTGTTCTTTGAGCCGCGAGACCATAACATCCACCAAGGTGTCCTTCATTTTCACTTAGTCTACCTACCTGAGCATTGAAGTCACCACCATTATTACTACATCAGAGCGCTTAACTTTTTGGAGGAGGTCCGAAAGCTTTCTGTAAAACTCATCTTTTATATTCAATGGGGCGTAGGCTGATATGACAAAGAGGCAACGACGAGTGTCCCTTTCCTTTCGAATGGTTACTGTCCCGTTTATTCGGACGGCGCAAGAGCGACTATCTACAGGGATCCAGTCTAGGAGAGATTGTTCTGCCCTACAACTCAATGCTATACCTACACCAGCGAGGCCCCTGAAAGCGGCATCAGCGATACCGGATACACGAAGGGTAAATCGAGTTGCCTGATTTTCCTTACATGGTGAGGTCAAGTGAATGATGCTATTGGGATCCTGTATGCGCGTTTCCAAGACGCAGCACACATCGATGGCGCGAGAAGCCTGTTGCCCTATTTGACACAATGTCCGTACATTAAAAACTCCAACATATAGTCTAGAACAAGGTTTGAAGAGACCAGGAATGACGTTTCGTGAACTCGCATCGTTTGCGTTAGCGGTGCAGTGAGATAAGGGAATGTGAGTAGAGTTAGTCGTGGAGATAAGAGAGATGTTACGGGGTGTAGAAAGGATTTAATTGTGACCGATTTGGTCTCGCGTGTTGTTACGGGTATGACGGCGGTTGTCCACACCATGGAAGGTCGTTTCTTGAGGAACCTGAAAAGGAATATAGATTAGTGTCGGTTTTAGAGACCTGAGAGTGACTGCAGAGCCCAAGGGACAACTGCTTGAGGCCGGTCATGCTCGGCCTTTTTATGAAATGTTTTTTGAGGATTAGCTCCGTTCTTAAAGGCCCTTAGTGGGCACCCTTACCCAAGGAGACGGAAATCCGTGAGTTAGGGTAGGTGTGACATTTTTAGGGCCGACCTTTTCTAACCCTTCCTTCCTTGTGAGAAGACAGCATCGCTGCGGATGCTGGTTGTCCGAGGGAAACACCTTACTGCCGTCACACCCCTCTACAGTCAGCAGTACGACTTCGCCCTCAGACCTTGAGTAGCTGCTTTTAGTCTCATCGTTCTCCAATCGACCTGCCTGGCATGGTAGGTCCTGCAGGAACATATGTTGCAGCCAGTATAGCTCGGTTGGGTCATGACGATAGGCAAGCCCGACCACCACGTCAAGGTAGCAGCTACGGTCGTGTGTTAAGGATAGCAAGTCAATTGATGAGCTACTGAATCTTCATCAACCCTCGTAATAATGTTAAACTCTTTATATGTGGTCAGCTTTATGACAGATTAGTCGCGAGTCTTGCTTGCCTCTCCTCAGTCAATAATTTTTACCCACAGACGATTACTGTCATCAAATAGGACTTTAAAACCTGTGTATTTTGATTTAAAAAGTAAACCTAATAGATCAATTTCCAAAAGCTCAAATGAAAATCTTTTTTTTGGGAGAACATTCTTACATATCTAGGCGAAAATGCAGAAAGTAGATAGACCGTGAAAACAATTAAGTTTAATAATCCTAGTGTTTACTAGCTGATTTTGAATAATGCTTATCAACTGAAAAATCTCTCTCAGTTGTCTTCTACGTCATTGTACTTTGTTATATTGTTACTCCTCAACCGTACTTATTTTTTGTCCTTTTATTTCTCTTGCAACAGATTTCCGAGTTCTGAATTGTGCGTTTTGCAACAAAGTGTTTACTAAACACTGTAATTTGAACACACACATCAAAGCAGTCCATAAAGGTTAGGTTCTGTTATTGTGAATACTTTATATTGAGCTGTTTATATCCTATTTTTCTTTGATAAATATTCATTGCAAAGGTTGTCGGTCTTTTCTTATATTTTAGGTGTAAAACCGTTTGAATGCACTTATTGTTATAAAGGATTCACTCGAAACTCTGATCTTCATAAGCACATTGACGCTGTTCACAAAGGTTGGCTAGTGTTTGTTGATACAACTAAACTTCTTTTATAGGTCTCAAGCCGTTTGGATGCGAAGTATGCCAACGAAATTTCTCTCAGAAATCGAGTCTAAAACGACACATAGAAGCAATTCACGAAGGTAGGTTAAATCCCAAGAAAAATAAATTAGCACAAGAGTGCAGCTAGCTAATATCTGCTAGTTTTTTGGCGTATCAATTTTTTCGAATGATGGTTTTAGTACTCAAAGTTTTGGTCTAATATATTGTTATATCATTGTCGATAGATTTATAGGCATTTCGTTGACAAAACGTCTCTCAGAAAGCCTTTCCTACTTTTAGGTATGAACTTTGATATTATCACCTCTTCAGAATAAAGGTCTTAAATGTCAAGGTCTGTGGCTAAGTCCAAAGATATACCGTTAAAGACTTTCCCTTAGATAAACTAAAAATTACGGGAATACAACAGATTAACATTCATCAGTATCTACGCTCTTTTTTGATTTTAGGGATAACGAAAAACATAACTAAGCAATTAAAAAGTTTGTTGAATGAATGGATTTATTGAATCGAATAGTGGCTTCATGATATGGTTTCATATGTTAATATTTAGACCTATGGAGATATTTACTTTACATTGTATAAGTAATACTGCAAATTGGCAGAATACGGGTTTCCGGTTGGACAGATGAGTGATTGTACGAGTAATCCAACCAGGTTATGCATGTTGGTAGATGTAAACTGCCTCATTGGGGTCCGCGAGATGATAGTAACCGATGGTTAGAGATTTTGAATGACAATTCGTATGCAATGGCATAGTTGCATCCATTCTGTGTCCTCTCAAATCCTAATCTTTCTGAATATTGCTTATACTTCCACTACCTCAGTTGCTGTTAGATTTGAATTGACAATTCAATCCCTATACTAATGTGGTACGGCAACTTGAACTGCTTTACGTACGTACGAATTTCTACGTTGTTCATCACTGATTAGCATCTGTACTTTTTTTATGAAATGACAGAAAATCTAAACAAAACGTACAAGATATTTCAAACTCAAATCTGTTGCGTTTGAAAACCCTGTTAGCTCGTTAGGTAGTGGAAATAAATAGAGACCAAATACGTTGACTCGGTTATAAAGACCAAATTATATTACGTACCATTAACGAACAAGATATTCTGTTTCTCCCTAAAATACTTTGTGTTTGATATGGTGAAGAAAATTTGTAGCTCAGATAGATGGTTGTGGTTCCCGATCTCTGTGCTAATGCTATGCGGGAATTTGAACTTGATGTACTAAGTTGTACGTTGTAGCTAACTGGCTGACGCTGAAAGTTTCTCGAATGTTACTAACCAAGTACGACTATCAATCTTTCCGATGGGGTATACGCGATCTAAATTGATATCTATACTGAATTCTAACATTTATATCAACGTGAGGATTTTGGGTACTACGTCTTTTAATCAACTTTACTGTTTTTTTACAGATCCTCGGCATCGCTGAGAAAACCAGATTGTCTAATTCTTTCCAATTTCATATGATTTTATGTTCAAAAATATACATTTATTATTCTCTCAAATTTGTTGTTTTTAAATCATCCAGTCGTCTGATGTTTGAGAAATAGGTAACTAGACAAGAACATGATTCAAAAGTTTTATACCTGAATAATATATGAACTGTTAGATGCTACCTGTATGAATTATTGAATAAGGAGATATATTCACAACAATAAGCAAAGATACTTTATTTACAAAAGGTTTTTTATGTACATGGATTCTGACGATCCCCAGACATGTACAAGTTTATTTAGGGAGTTGTGACATCACACTCTTCGGGATTTTCAGATATACACGAAGAAACCTGAAATAATAACAATGGGTAAGACTATACTGCCTGTTAATTAGAAGGACTAGAGGACCACATGAGTTAGAAAATATGGAAGTATCTGGGAAGCCTAAATGAAATAGCTACCACAATCAGATAATCCGAAAACCGTGATAATTGCAGCAATTAGTCAATGTACTCCTCTCAACGCTATTGTATGCGGGCAAATGGTATTACTACGTTTACGGCCTACAAATTAAAGACAGTAACCTGTAAACTTTTGAATGCTCGGCCAATATGCTGATCCTAACTAGGGTCAGTTTTCCGAATAGTAATCACTGCCTCAATGTATACTTGGTCACCTTGGTGCATAGTTCATATACTCTTCAGCTAATTCAACATATGCGTACCAAGAACTACCGTGTATTGTCTACAGGATTTTAAAAACCTTTCACATTTCAATTTCGGTATCTGAGTTCCGCGTTTGTGGTCGGTGTTGTTTTTAAGCTATTTCCATCCTTCAGTTAGTAAACTAATTAGGCTAATAACATTTAAAAATGAAGGTAGCATGATTTAAGGTGTGTTTTCTTCGATTAGCTGATGACATATCCGAGCATAGCTCTGATTAGTTACTCTGAAAAATAGGATAAAAGTCTTAAGAACATATTACGAGGATGTAAGTACATAAAACTTATCTTACAAATCCTACAGATCTACCAAATATGTCGATGGAGCCCAAAACTAAGTCACTGATTAATGATCTTACGAAGAGTAGTAGAAGCTTAGGGATAATATATACCCATAGAATTTAAATGCAAACTTACCAAAGGACTTGTCATATCTCCAGGTGAAGTCATGTGTGCAACCTTTCTTAATAAATGGGGAAATAACTGCAAAGTAGATTGGTATTCTCGGTTCAGTTTGTCAAAGGCCTAAAATATAGAGAAATATACTGTAGTCTGAACTTTCAGATAGATAACATTGAGGTGCCATAATTTCCTATCGAGTATGTAGTTCCTGTCAGTAGTTAGATAAAACACCAGCAAACAATTAGGTGCTTTAGCTTAGTCACATAATACGACGGAGAACGGACAAGTAAGTTTATGGTACAAGCGTATCTACGTGACAATACCTAAGACGGGTTGTGTGTAGCAATGCTTTCAATCAAGAATATTCGCTGTGCACAATCAGATATTATTCTCATTCCTACTGAGGAAGTTGTAAGATAGTGGCCAAATTCAATGAAAACCAGCGAGTTCATACGGTATTCATAACGAGTGCATGGGTCAGTTGCAACCAGAACTCATTTATTTCTCATTCGACAAGAAAAATGGGGAATAAACAATACTTTTTTAGTACCGACTCCAAATTGAAAAGTCAGTTTGTACATTGACAAATTATTTGTAGTAGAAGTCCATTACACTTATTGAAGTTACCTATTTATCTCCTTTGGTCATCGATGAGCTACATATGATCTTGACCGACTAACTTTTAAATAGAAAATAAAAACTTTTACGATGCTAATGAAAACGAGTCATTTGCTGGACACCAAGCATTAGCATCGGTCAGGATGTTCCGCATACAATCGAGAAAGAATATTTGTATCGAGGCATTTAATTACAATGAACAAGTAAGGTACGCGAAAATTACTCACCTGTCTGAAATTATCAAGCAAGCGGGTTTGTGCTAATAATTTTTCTTGTAATATGATGACCTTTTGATTGAGTTCCTTAATGTTACAAAAGTTAATTGTAAAAAAAAATATCAAAAATACGTGATTTAATAGGATGAGGTTACATTTTTGAAACAACTTCAATAACAGTGGGTACTTATTACACACTGAACCTTAGAAGCACATTACAGTAACGTTCTTACTGAGATACCGTTAAGAATAAGCAGATGATGTATCTAAACTGCATTTAGTCATTAGTGATGAACTAGACAACCAATGCTGAGCGCAAAACCTTGGTTCTCCGTATTGTCATTAAGGAACCATGAAACATTCCTGCGTATAAAACGATGGGGAACATGGCCATAGCAAATTATCCTATACAGCACCCAGAAAGGCCAAGTAACAGTTCAGATGGTTTTTAGAGATCTCTTAGTGATCACATAATTTCATGTTACTCCTGAAAATGTTCCGTAGTACTCACGACTTACTTCTACTTTCAAGTTTTCTGACTTGACAGATTTCTTTGTCTAAAATTGAAATTTGAAAAACAGTTTAGTTAACTTATCAGATACAAAACAGCATATATCTCAATCAGCGATATTGTAAGCGATCCTTTTTAATGTCCTATGCTTAAATTCAACAATACTTTGGTGTTTTAGCATATGCACGCTGTTTTGAGAAAATCTATGATCGAACACTAGCAACCTATGCAAGCTTCTGTCACTAGGACGTCGTATAACAGACACAAAATGGTAGAGATTAGTGCAGCGCCATACGCTTGCCCACGTCTTTATTAAGCAATGAGAATCAGTTGACAAACACCAAACATGTCTATTAACCTTGTATGACTAACTGTCAACGTCCAACGGCTTCACATTCTGTAGCTAGGTTACAAAGTGATGTAGACCAAAGCCGAAGGGATATGTTCAGAGAGAATAAAATACATGCTCAACATTCAAATTTTAGCCGAAAATGTCTTCGTTATGCTAACTTCATTACTCAAAGTACCTAAAAATATCTCCGGGCAGTTGATATCTGCAGAAGCAAAATTGTGACAAGAACTAGAAACAATCAGAATAAATAGCTCTTACAACTACCACTCAACCTATGCAGCACGGGGAATGACTCATTTAATTTAAGTCAGTGGATATTACAGTCGTGCATTACGCGGTTTCCCTGAAACCAGAAACATATTCAGAGACATATATTTGATTAATGCATCCTTAGTCTGTTTCGAAATACACTGAGTAATGGTAAAAATACGAAATTACTGATTGTATTAATGAAGACTATTAATCATCATCGATGTGAACATTTCTGATATTATGACGTAAAGTACGTACATTCGTATCGTAGTGACTAATGCCTTTTATGTTTAGGTTGTATGCAGTTAATCAAAAACCGCGAAGCAAAAATGAATTCATGTTATTCTCCCACGTTTGTTGCTCTTGCTGTATTCATATTTAAATGGGAAAAACTGTATGGGACTATTAATACGCTGAATATCTTAAGGAAAATGAATTTCCACGAAACGGTTTTCGCTGATTTTTTATTGCTCAAGAGTACAAAAAACTGAGCTATTTATTTTAGAGATAACCATCTCAATACCTCATAAGCTATTAACACAAATAACAGCGTATTTAAAATAATACTGACATTGAAATGGGATAAAAAATTTAAATACTTGACTGATAACGGTGCAAGTTTTAGAATGATAAAAATGATTCATTAAACAAGTTTTACAGAAACCTACCGAATTTTGTATAGATTGCAAAATACACTTCAAATTGGCTATCTGATCAACAAGCTGGCAATGAGTACTAGGACTACACAACAAAGAATGGCCAACAGAAGTAGAAACTTCGAAAGAACGTGGTGAAGAAGTTTGTACGTCCGCTTTTTCCAACTCTCCAAAATCCACTTTGCCTTCATGAATCCGTAATGGAGTACTGATGAAAAATGATAAATTTCAGAGAAACAGATATCAAACCATACTTAAATATTCTCAACAGATATTATGCAACATCGTTGTATCGATTAATCGATATTTTTATTGCAGTCAAACTGGTTAGAAATGATTATTCAACTGTATTTTAGCAGTAGCGATCGTAATGTTTTTTACTGACATATCCACGAGTCAATGAACAACATCAACTGCCCACCCTGAGGCAGCTAGAAATGATATCCATAAAACAGTGGAAACCGCGGTGATGACTACCAGAAGGTTAAACCATGAGGTTAAGGAGAAGCAGTGGAGTTCGGTAGCATCTACCGAAATGATAGATCCTCGAAAACGCTTTTCATCTGGCCCTGAACATGCACAGGAGCGGAATCAGCTAAAGCGCAGGCTGATAAAAATCCTACGCAATGATCGCGATTATCGGTTGGTCGCAAAAGCAAGAGCGATAGAAAAGACAGCGATGATAGGCAACAGTAGACACCTTTTCCGCCTTATAAAGGAAACCGGTATTAGGAATACGACTGAGACTGAATAACAAAGACTGCACAAAGACACACATTCGGACGTCCGACAATAGTTGTATTTCTCAACCTGAAGGCAGCATTTGACTGTTGGTCGTGACGAACTATTGCAGTGTCTGTCATTGAAAGCGGTACCAGAGAAGTACATTAACATTATACAAGCTCTCTACTCGAACACCACTGGTAGAGTGAGAGCTTACGGCTAATTGTCATCAGAATTGGTTACTTCGAGTGGTGTCCGTCAGGGATGTCCACTTTCCCCATTCTTGTCTATCTTTGTCGTTGATGTGCTTTCAGATACGACACCTGCATCATCTGACTTTTCAGCAGTTGATTTTTCACCAGGAGATTCGCTTGTTGACTGTGGTATGGCAACTTGAACTGATGTACGCACGAAGTTCTATGTTGTAACTGACTGACTAGTTCCATAGGAAGCTAAACAATGTAGTTCTACATATCTATAACTTCATTCTACAATTAACAAAACGTTTTTTACTTATCATGTATGAGAGGAACAGATCAATGCCACAATTCTTCTTTTAAGAAAATTGAGCGACAAATTTTGATGAAACAAACATCGTTTAGTCAAGTAATAACAGTCTTAGAATCACCGAACAAAGAAAAAGGTTATCAGTAACAAGACTGTTGTATCGCAAAAAAAATACACCGACTTACATATAACTGCACTAGTCTAACATATGTTCATAAAAATCACTGTCAACATAATTGATAACAGACAAAACTGGATAGAACTGATCAAAAAATTATTTTATGTTTTGAATAACAACATGGTGAGTCTGATAATGTGCCAACCAATAAAAATAGACTGTGTCGTGTATGAAGAGTGCTTTCAAACTTAGACAAATAGTTATCAAAGAAACAGGTCATTTCTTTATTAATAAAACATTTTCCCTCAACAAACTATTTACAACATAAGTAACGGGAACCTTACATAGTATTTGTACTATTAGGATCGGATAGAGCTCTTTGGAATGTTAACGATCCCATGTCCACTTCTGATGTTTGCGTTGATTTACACTGTACAGATGTAACGGCTTGGGCAGACTGGTTCCCAATGAACGAGTGACGATCAGTTAGCTTCCTTCGGAAAAGACGAAGATTGAAAGATGAGATAACTATTTTCATGAACGAACAATATATAATAAAAAGGTATAATATGTCATGATACTTAGTTAATAGATTTCAGATGGAAACCCAAATGTATAGCAAATTAAAAGTATACAGATAGCTTTTAACGGCAAATATATTCTGAGTACTTATATTTTTAGTGAAATAATGAACATGAAAATTTAACCAAACTACCAAAATCATGTTCAACAGTAGGAAGATATTTAGCTGCCTTATAAAATTTCAATAATAGTAAATTTTTGAGAATTATCTTTGTTTAATAACTCACCAAGTCGTATTTTCGAGTATGATGAAAACATTGAAACACTGAAAGTTTATACAAGTTTGCTGATTGAACTAAAAAGTAAACTCATTGCTAAATAGGATTCTGTTAGATGAAATGAGTTATTATTGTGAGATCTAAACATAACATTCGTAAGCTATTTTGAACAGTACGAGTATAATGGAATGAGACATATAGAATTGCAGTTACGATGTTAACAGGTTAACCTGTACATCACAAACTAATATTAGCTAGACAGCTACTGGAAATCATAGTCAGCTAGTGTAGTGCTCCTTAGTTTCGAACAATTTTCTTTTCAGATAACAGAAATTGCTTTCACAACTAATACACAAAAACGATACCCAAAACACAATATGTAATTTAACAAACTAAGATGATATAATGACAATTTATGAAATGAACTGAGTGATTTTTCTGTTGGTTGAGCTATTCTCGAAAAATTTTAATGTTTAGTGCACTACTTCTACAATGCTGTCTTAAAAGAAGAAAAGGACATATCCGAAGAATTAACACTTTTAAAAAACATGATCGAAAAATTCCAAAAGTACCGTTTCTAACATTTTAACTGATGGTATTTTGGTTGAATTATTTAAAGTATTCAAATCATTTTTTGTCTGGAAATCGGATGTAACTTTGTAACAATTGATCTTTATGGGATTTAGCTGCCCAAAACAATTCTAATCTGGACCAAATTCAGGACTGAACCCAACCGAAGCTGCTACCTTGACGTGGTGGTCGGGCTTGCCTATCGTCATGACCCAACCGAGCTATACTGGCTGCAACATATGTTCCTGCAGGTTCTACCATGCCAGACAGGTCGATTGGAGAACGATGAGACTAAAAGCAGCTACTCAAGGTCTGAGGGCGAAGTCGTACTGCTGACTGCAGAGGGGTGTGACAGCAGTAAGGTGTTTCCCTCGGACAACCAGCATCTGCAGCGATGCTGCCTTCTCACAAGGAAGGAAGGGTTAGAAAAGGTCGGCCCTAAAAATGTCACACCTACCCTAACTCACGGATTTCCGTCTCCTTGGGTAAGGGTGCCCACTAAGGGCCTTTAAGAACGGAGCTAATCCTCAAAAAACATTTCATAAAAAGGCCGTGCGCGACCGGCCTCAAGCAGTTGTCCCTTGGACTCTGCGGTCACGCACCAACACTAATCTATCTTCCTTTTCAGGTTCCTCAAGAAACAACCTTCCACGGTGTGGGCAGCCGGGAAGTGACAACCGCCCTCATACCCATAACAGCACGCGAGACCAAATTGGTCAAAATCAAATCCTTCCTACACCCCCTAATGTCTCTCTTATCTCCACGACTAACTCTACTCACATTCCTTTATCTCACTTCACCGCTTATGTAAACGATGCGAGTTCACTGAACCATTGATGTACACTGGTAAGAATGTTCGGTAGAATACAAAACCGATTAATTGCATGCTTATGTTTTTATCATTATTTTTTAAAAATTGTCCATTTGGTTTAATATATTAATCTCTTACGGACAGACGTATCTAATGTAAAGAATTCTGAGAAATCGAATATTAATCCAAAAAGCAAGCTTTAGCAACTAAGTGAATGAATGAAATTCAGCCATAATGAGCTGAGATTTGCGTGAGGACTTTAAGAGATAACTAATCAATACCTTTTCAATTGAAGGACACCTTCTTCACGAATAGAAATTAACTCTCTCAGTTTGGCTGCTTCATATGCTTGACATGTTCCGGATTCAAACATAATTGAAGATGCTTTTTGTCGTAAAATACGTATTTCGGACATTAATTCTATCAAAAAAATTTTAAAAATATTAAAATATAAGCACATGGATCGTAAATGAAATTCTTCCCGAATAAAGTAGCATATTTACAGTAACTTTTTTAAAGCACATGTACAAAAGTGATTATTATATCTTATCACTCAACAAACCTCTATTATACTCTCCAAATTATGTGTTATTTTTCTTGAGACCAAACAATGATAAAATTAAGCTCAACCGAAAAAATAATTTATGACCTTGCTGCAAGTACTTGTCTTCTGATAAGTGAACTGTATGGTCACATATATTTTAATCCCCCAGGGTTTGAGAAACTAAGAATTTTCATAAAAACTTATACAAAGTGTGGACAGGACATGATTTCAGTGAGTTTTGTTTATTAAACAATACCAAATTACTTTCCTGATGCCAGTTACTCGTACATGAACATTTAACAAACAAATAGGAGAACACTGTAAAGATCAGATACCTGCCTCCTAATATTAAAATTTAAGAGTACAGCTATTAAAGCGTTTAACTAGAATGAATATAAATATATATAAGGATAACTACACTGTGAATTCAAAAACAAAAACAACAGGAGTTTAAACATACGTCGTTCGTAATAGATGGATAAATAAATCAATGAAATGTTGATTATTTCTTTCGGAATAACGGGAATATGGTATCATACAGTTGATCATGTTGTTTTACTCTAACAGATTACTTGTTTATCTCTTAAGGTAATTTCACAGATATTTAAACAAACAGATAGTGCGTAGAGGTTCTGTTGAACTGTAGATAGATAAAAATTTTATCCAGGTAGGTAATTATCAATGAAATTTCATTTCAATATTTACCAAATTATAAACAGATAAATTACCATGAATCAATCGACTTTTTGGATCTTCATTAACTATTGCTGAATTAACAATAGATGAAGCTTTTTTGGCATAACTAAAAATAGAAAATAAATAAACAATTTTCTAAGTGTATTTGCAAAAATTGTCTTTTATATAAACCAACAGAAAAAAAAAATGAGACCTACAGTTCACCTAAAAAGATTTCCCATGAAAACAATCGGGTTGGAAGGAAATCAAAAAATTATAAGCAGTAAACGACAGTCACAGCGACCAACAAAAATTAACTGGTGTGTAGTCTACATGCACAATATCATTTTAACATTAGATTAGATCTGAATTGAATCCAAACAACAATAGTTCGTACCGTAAAGTGCTCAATGTTTCATCATAATGAGTTTGACAGGGACTGATAGTTGCCAGCATTACTGTAACCGCATTGCCTCCTAAACTATCCTTCAACAACCTGAAACAAAAAACCGATAAGACATGGAAGTATTGTAAAACAATAACAGGAAAGATTAAACAAATTTTAAGTGCTCAATTAAACCGAACAAATGTATCGAAATAGATTCCTGATTCTATTACAGAAATTCACGAAAATCCCACTGTACCAAATGTGAACAGTCAGTCAGTTACAACGTAGAACTTCGTACGTTAGTACATCAACTCAGGTTGCCATAACGCATTAGCACAGAGACGCAACTGTCAGTTCAAATCCAATAGCGGTAGCGATAGTAGAAGATTGGGATTCGAAGATATGATTCAAGAAGTATAAAACAGTGAGATAAGTTTAGAAAGACAAAGGTATAGATGATGAGGAATTCAGAAGGTTAGAATTTCATAGAACACAAAGAGTGAATGCACCTCCGCCATTGCAAACGATTTGGAGCCCTGTCGTTCAAGGTCTCTAACTTTCGTCTCGCTGACCCCAACCAGGAAGCCTAAATCTACCAACATGACTTAGTCCACTTGTCAGTGACTTCATGGATTTCTGTCATGTTTTGGTCTGGCCGCCCCTAGCGTTCTTCCAACCTACTCCCACATCGCGAAACATAGCTCGTCGAGGCAGTCGGTGGTTGGGTATTTGTAAAACATGTCCCAACCACCGCAACTGGAGTTTAACTACTCCATCAATTGATCTACCATCCAACAGAATCACGCCAATCAATCCTATGTAAACCAAAGGGCAAAATGACAAAAAGAAAATCACCTACAAAATAAACTGCTCAGATGGTGAAAAACACTACATAGGACAAAGTGGACGTCCTCGTCAGCTTTGCCTACACGAGCATCAATTAGCAGTCAAGCGTCATGACATTTCAATACATACGGACAACCATGGACATACGTTCTTTAGAACAATGTTGAAATACTGGATAGGGGGAGGACAAAGAACACTAGAGAATTTTCAGATGCTTGGTACTCAAGTCAATCAGCAATCAACAAACACATCCAAATTGACCCAATTTACCAACCAATCTGAAAAATTATAGACAAACATAGGATCAAGAAACATTTCAAAGGGGAATACAATCAAAATAAGGGTGAAGACAATGACAGGTTTAGGGTCAATGACAACCAATCAAGATCGAGGTCAACAGAACAAGCTACGAGTGATACGTGGAGAAATTCGAATACTTCACTTCTATCTTAAGTTTGTGCTGATGTTGTTCAGAAGAATAATGAAAGCCCCACAATCCTTCACCTGAGCTGCATATTTTCTGCACAATCTCAAAAACAATACTCTAAATTCTTAGGTGGTATATTGAAATCATTTACAACACTGTTACGGGTGATTTGAAAAGAAAAATTTCAGATCTAACCATCGGGGAGAAAACGGGTCAATTGTAAGCCATGGGGTAGCGTCTTTTATCACCAGCATTTCTACTGACAAACTCCACCTGGAAATCTAGGGTCAGTGACATTCCTTAACTCGGATAAATAAGGGTTGGAGATTGGGTTAGCAACCGCATCCAGTAGAGAAAAACTTGCTAAACAAACGCCAATCAAGAAACATCTGAACTCTACTATGAGAGTTGAAAGGCCTTTATTTGGAAGAGTTATAACAACTCATATTGACAGGCACGTTTTGTCGGAAGTCACGAGTCGGATATTCTTTCCGGCGAACGATACAACTTGGTGGTACTTGGAATAAGTGAAACCCATTGGACTCTGACTGTACAAAAAAACTACTTTAGGAAAGATGCTGTTACACTCCAGTTGTGAAGAAGAAAATGACCCACACACAAAGAGTTGCACTGATACCTTCCAAACAAGCACAAAAACCGCTTATATGATGGGAATCTCAGGAACTTGGATCATCAAATCATCCTTGAAAACAAGTAAGGAGAGGATTGTAATGAATGTGACTAAGTGCTATGCGCCGAACAACATTTGCAGATGATGCATTCATTATCATAAGAAACTCTCTTGAGGAACTTTTCTAAGCTGATAAATACTTTTTCAGCTCACATAAAATCCACTTTCGAGAGTGAACTCAGTAAACTAACATTTTTAGACTGTTAAGTTAAAAAAAATTCGAATGGAAGTCTAAACTTAATCAGCCACCACACTCAAATCGATGTACTCAATGCGAAAATCCCATCGGCTTTAAACTTGATTTAAAGAGCGTCAAACACCATAACACCAGATGAAGGGAAACAAAAACACAAAAATATAATCAATATCATACAATTTAATAACTTTCCCATGAATATGATTAAAATTACAATAAAATGAAATATTCTTTTATTGAATAATAATAAATTGAAGGAACTATCATGATGGATTGGTACTGTAGTTCGATCACATCGTCATGATATGGCCGAAGAACTACAACGAATCTTTATATCACACAGAATGAAGGCATTCTATGAAGCAACGAACACTGCAATCCTTTTTCCAAACCAAGATAAAATCACTGTCACTCCGACACAACATTGTATCCTATAGAATAGGATGAGTAGATTGTGATGCATTCTATGTGGGAGAGTCTTTTCGTGAAACCATAACTCATGTCAAAGAACATCTAGGCTGCACATAAGACTAATACAGAATCTCATAGAACTAGAAAACCTACAAATCAAATCAGTAACAGTGATCCTTAACAACCATTAAATCTATATAATATTTAAAACGATATCCAGATTACAACGTAAGGCGAGTAGCTAGAGTTTTCCATATTTTGATTAACCCTACCGCATTTAACAGAAAGGGAGGTCTAATGGCCCATCTTACATGAACCATTTATCCAAATATCCATACAACTCAACTGTTCGCATCTCACACCACTAAGGAATATTTATAACCTAACTCTTCAACACTAGGATATCACATTCTTAATGCTCACTATGCCTCACACGAAAATTACCTTGACCGAAATGACATATCAGTATTGACATGATCCAGCGTATCCGAATTCCTATTGTATTAAAAATATTCCACCTTGTTATTTGCTCTATTTAAGCTTATGTGGATTTAATTTGTTTATTGTTTAAAGAAAGCTTTAACTGAATTATGAAGTTTCAGAAATCTAATTTTTACTTATTATGAGTTAACAAATATAGTAGTGTTATGACTAAAATGAAACTGTTAATTTTTAAATTAAGCCGAGTGGTAAAGCTTTTCATATTTTGATTAACCCTCTCAGTCAGAAAAAAGCGGCTACAGTTACTTCAAACTAGCGACAAAATGTCACGGAGGGTAAAAATGAGTATAATAAAAAACATGAGCATACAGTTAATGCATCAATTCAAAATTCATATGGCCACATATTCAATAACCAATCAATAATTAGATACTGGTCATGTGATACTGCTTAGGTGACAACCGGATGCAAAAAAATACGTGACACGACCACAAAACTTATTCCACAAACCAGGTTAACAAAGAATCACGATAAGAAACGAATTCCCGTCGTTTACTGATCAAACGGCACGGAGTAACTGAAAGCACTGGACAAGTATCCTGAACAAGCGAACGAGGTTCTGGGGATGGAAATGCTCTTTTCTTGTTACTAGTATTCTGAGAAAGTTGAGTGATTACTTTGCCAAGCGTAAACAATGATTTGTTGATTTGACAACTTTCCTAAAACGCATAGTGCATAAAACGGTGGACATATGAATTGCAAGCAAATTGAAGGAGATACTGACAACAAAACACTTTTTTAAAACAGTGTAAAATGATGCTAATATATGAAAAATCCAAATAACACACTTCAAGATATAAATAAAAGAAATGAAAGCTGATTCTGATAAATTTAACAACTACAGGAATTACTTAAACTAAAAATCAATATATTAAGCTTTTTGGAAATGAGATAGATCTATATCTCTTAGGTTTTTATCTATACTACTATGTGGTCTCAATTATTGGAAACTCTTTGCAGTCTCATGTCAGAGAGCTGATAATCTTATGGCTCAGTAAGACGTAAGTTATACAGAGAATAATAGTACTAGTCGATTCCAGTGCGATAAATGCGGGTCGTTCTTGTTATCACATCAGTATGTAATATTTAATTTTTACTCTAAGTTAAATGACTACTTCATTCTGAGATGGTGGGGAAAATTTGTAGCTCAGGTGGATGATTATGGTGGTGTTTGGTTCTCTGAGCTGGATGTTTCGGTTGTCGAGCTTTCCTCGTTCTTCTGAACAACATCATCAGCACAAACTTCAGATAGAAGTGAAGCGTTCGAATTTCTCCATGTTTGACCTGTAGCTTGTTCTGCTAACCTCGATGTTGATTGGTTGCTGTTGACCTTACACCTGTCGTTGTTTGCACCTTTTTTTTATTGTATCCCCGTTTTGATCTGTTTCTTGATCCTGAGTGATTGATAAATTGGGTCAATTTGGATGTGTTTGTTGATTGCTGATTGACCGGAGTGCCAAGGTTCTAAAAATTCTCTAATGTTCTTTGTCCTCCCCCTACTCAGTACTTCCACATTGTCCCAATCGAATGTATGTCCATGTATGTCCAGCACAGTGAGTAGATGCTATACATCTACACCTGCAAACGTTCCCAATCAGTAATACTTCCATGGTATTTTCCAACGTATTTGATTGATGAAGGATTCCACATGCAACCTTTACTTGTTGCTCTACAGGATAGACAATAAATTATTCGAATAATTGTAGTGATTCTGTGTGAATATCGCATAACCTAACGTTCCGATACGCTGGAAGTATTATACATAAATATGTGGAGACATTATGTAGTTAAAATACACAATTACTTGGTCATAACAAATATTAGAAAGGATAATTTATTCTAATATTTATACTGTTGAGTGATAGGTAGGTCATTAATACAAAAACCATTAACTCACTAGGTTTATCTAAATGTAGACCAATGTATTTGGGGTGAGTTATTTTTAATGATTTCATGTACTTATTATTTGCGTTGTTTTAAAGCTCATTTAAACAAATTTGGAGTGGTAATAAATGAATAACATAATCAGTTTCCTGTTCTTTCCAACTTTCTATAGCGAGAATGTACGTGATATATGGCAATTTTTAGTGAATATCTGCGAACTATCCGAAATTAGAAGTGAATACCACCAGCATTTTACTGGCCGATATCACAATTGATAGGATCTTTGAGCAGCTAGTATTTTAACACTCGGTAGGATGCCCAAGAAAGTAGAATTACTTATCAAAGAACATCGTGGCATTTGCGGTTAAGAAGTGTTTTCACTGAGATAAAAATACTACTCTGAAAATTAGACAGTGTTTAGCATCCGAACTCCGTCGTACAATCGAAGGTAGGGAGAGTCCGCTCTTCCTATTAAAACGCCTTCACATAGTCACGCATGTATAACCAATGCCAGGGAAGTTCTGCCTCACCACCTTTGCCGATGGAGGGTGCTTGCGAAATTTAGAGGATGAGAAACGTGTGTCCAGAGCCTGAACCAGATTAATGGGTTTGAAAAATCTATTTAGTGGAGTTGGAACACTCTTCTTCCAAACCGACGGTGCACCTGGGCTCCATAATCCTATAAGAATAAATGGTGTATACGGCTACTGTTGTTTACTGGCTACTATGGGACCACATTTAACGTTGTTCAACTGACTCAACCGCAGCTGCCACCTTGACACGGTGGTCGGGCTTGTCTATCGTGATGACCCAACCGAGATATATTGGTTAGAACATATGTTCCTTCAGGTCCTACCATGCCAGACAGGTCAACTGGAGAACGATGAGACTAAAAGCAGCAGCTCGAGGTGTGACGGCGAATTCATACTGCTGGCTATAGAGGGGGGTGACGGCAGTAGGGTGTCTTCCTCAGAAAACCAGCATTCACAGCGATGCTGACTTCTCTCAGGAAAGGAAGGGGTTAGGAAAGGTCGACCATAAAATGTCACGACCGACCTTATCCACGGATTTCCGTCTCCGGGGGTAAGGGTATTTGGAGAGCGGGGCTAACACGTTAAAAATTTTTCATAGAAAGGCCGTGTTTGACCGGCCTCAAGCAGTTGTTCGCTGGGCTGTGCGGTCACGTTTCCATGTTGATAAGACCACGGCTAATACGATTTCCCTTCCACATTCCTCAAGAAATACGCTTCTACGGTGTGGGTAGTCGAGAAGTGACATGCATCTTCATACCCGTAACAGCACACGTCACAACTCAACTGACTTGCAGATTGGACCTCTAGGTCAAGGGGTCACGGAGTGGTTTCGTAAGGAAACCATTTGTCTCAGTTCGGGCACTCAGGCAGTATGTCAGTCCACACAACAATTAAAAGGTTTGTGTGGAACAGCAATATTTAGGTGCTGCGTGCACTAATGTATAAGAATTTAGATGAACAAACAAGTAAACGAATCTTAGTATATGAACTATTTTGCAACACAACACAAATACAATATAAACTTACAATAAAACGTCCATTTAAGGTCGATGTAGATGTTTGACGTTCACTCCCGGCGAGATCAACAATGGTAATGTGACTATTATACACATTTTCAATATCTCCAAAGGGATAATTAGTCTGGAAAAGTTAAAATCAAATAAAACGAACGTAATCAAAACAAAACCGCGCCAAAACATATTTGAAGGCTCATATGGATCGTAATATTGTTTACTTTTTATAAGTTCAAGGAGTCAAAACCTATTCCGCGAATTTCGGAGTGAAATTATTGTTAGTAGTTGGGGATATTTTACAATCATTAAAAAATAGAATACAGCTTTATTGTTATTTTTCATAATACTATGATATAAAACTAACAGACCACTAAAAAAATATTTATTTTGATGAAAAGGATGTTTCATTATCAAGATAGTTTCGCAAGAATTCGACACTTCAAACTACTTTCCATGCGCTGTGTACCTGATGAGTTAATTCATCAATATTAGATCAACGAACAGAAAAAATACATCTACTTCAGAGATCACGGGAAATGTTTTGAAAGTATTATATTATGCAACAAGCTGGAATTTAACTTACGCTAATCACACAGACATATACAAACTGTTATTCATAAAGAATGGATTCAAAATTATAACCACCATTAACGATGCAACTGTACAGAATTATCAAGTAGTATGGATAATCGATTAAATGTCTAGCAAATCTGTTTGAAATTCTTAAAAAGTATTTCGTATGAGTGGATTGTATTGACCATATTTCGCAACAAACCAATACACAATTTTTGACATCTACACAATATAATAGTAAAACTTATGCAACTTACAGATGAACGCCTCGTTAGTGACAATACGAGTACGGTGTGTGACCGACTGCTGTTTTCATTCAGAGGAGTGGTAGCCACAGCACGTAAACGATTTCCAAAATCAAGTCGTTTAGAGATATCTGATTCAGACCAAACTTCTTCACATAACAAACCATCGATGTATGGACCAGTTACTGGATGTTCACGAACTACAAGCTGAAATTTAAGGAATGAATAATACGAATAATAAAAAAAGATTCACAACTATTAGACAAAAACAAACCTCTAATAACGATTAGGGCACCAGAAACTTTAATTCAAAAAGTAAAAGTTCTCTTATTAAGTTAGAAAATATAGGCGATGTTCTGAAAGACAGTTACTACGACAAGAGTTCAGCGATTCTGTAAAGCTGCGCAAGGCATCGTTTATAATGATACTTCGAGATGAAATCTTTCCAGAATATGAAGACTGATAAGCTAAAATAAAAAACTACACACTTTTTCTAAGAAGCAGAATTATGTTGATCTGTTGATCACGAAACTCCATCATCGTAACTAATGAGAGTCAATCCAACACACATTCTGGTATGATGAATATACTTCAGCTCGTGTTTTCATACTCTACAAGCAGGACTACATGAAATTAACTTAGTAGTATCAAGAATAAAACTGTAAATTAAAATGACGAAAATTTAAAATATTATTAAATCTTCAGATCAGAAGAAAGATAAAAACTGAACGCGTTTGTGTCGTAATGGATTCTGATTGTCAACGGCATTTCGTGTCTTCAAACAGTAACTCACGATCAAACTAGAGCCTGGCACGGATGTGCGTTAATGAACCTTCCACAAAGCACTCGTTCAGCAAGTCATCTACAACGTAGAAATTCGTACAAATTATTTCAAGTTCCCCTACCACGCAGGCACAGAGAGGTCGATTTGTCTGTTGAGCTCTGTGGTCACGCTCCCAGGTCTCTAAGATCAATACTAATCCAACTTTTTTCACGTTCCTCAAAAAATACCCTTTCACGGTGTGAGCAACCGAGTAACTAAATCTGCCCTCATACTCGTAACAGCACGCGAGACTAAACTAGTCATAATCAAATTTTCCCTACAGATTTTAATAATCCTTTTACCTAGACAACAAAACATCCTCACGTCCCTTTATCAGCTTGCGCCGCTAATGTAAATAATTTGAGTACGCAAAACGTTAATTCTATTCTCAAGAAACCACACTCTAAACAACATATTGGTGCTTTATTGTTCGAACCTTATACAAAAAATAGGACAACAAGCTTCCTTAGCTAGGACTTCAGAATCTTGCGCTATCGATATATGCCGCGTCTCCGAAACGCGCATACAGGATGAGTGATCAAACTGACCTAACCTTATCCAGATAAAGAACTGACTCGTTCACATTGCATGTATATGGAAGTCCTGCTACTGCTTCCTATAGCCACACTGCTGTAAATATATCATTGAGTCCAGGGGCAGAACTAACTCTCTTAAACTGAATCCCAGTAAATAGCAGTAAATTTCAAATTGCATAGTAGCAGAGGTAGTAAAAATGTTACCAGTATTCGGAAAGATCACGGGCCCAAGATATTAATCAATTAGAACAATCTAGTGGAATAAACTTGAAAAATAAAAGATGAAGGTCATGAAGAATTAAGAAAATTAGAATTTGAGAGAACATAAAGAATGGATTCACCTGCGCCATTACGAACGATTTTGAGGCATGTCATCCAGGGTCTCTAACAATCGACTACCATTATCACGCGAACCCCAACCACGTAGTCTACGTCTATTAACATGACTCAGTCCATTTGTCAGTGACTTCATGGATTTGTGTAATGTTTGGTCTGGTCAACCCTAGCTTTCTTCCAGTCTACTCCTACACTGCAAGACATAGCTCGATGAGGCAGTCGGTGGTTAAGTGTTTGTAATATATGTTCCAACCGCCTCAACTAATGAAGTTTCATTACTTCATCTATTGATCTGCCATCCTTACCTAGCACCCGTTTCTCAATAACAACATCGCTCACTCGGTAGTCCCAGGATATACGAGCAATGCTTCGAAGACACCTATGATCGAAAACAAGTAACCTACGAATATCTTCTACTCTCACTGGCCATGTTTCACAGCCATAAAGTAGGACGGAGCGAACTGCTGCGTGTAGGAGTAGACTGGAAGAAAGCTAGGGTTGACCAGACCAAACATTACACAAATCCATGAAGTCACTGACAAATGGACTGAGTCATGTTAATAGACGTAGACTACGTGGTTGGGGTTCGCGTGATAATGGTAGTCGATTGTTAGAGACCCTGGATGACATGCCTCAAAATCGTTCGTAATGGCGCAGGTGAATCCATTCTTTATGTTCTCTCAAATTCTAATTTTCTTAATTCTTCATGACCTTCATCTTTTATTTTTCAAGTTTATTCCACTAGATTGTTCTAATTGAATAATATCTCGGAACCGTAATCTTCTCCTTTACCATTAGTACTTCTACTATCTCTAGTAGCATGGGATTTGAATTGACAATTGCGTCTCTGAGCTAGTGTGGTATGGCAACATGAACTGATGTACCTACGTCCGAAGTTTTACATTGCAGCTGACTGTCTGACTGACTCAAACAAGTAGTCAATGAATCCATAACCAGTATACCATAATATGTGATGGCTGAGAACTTGTATTAAACATGTTTTCGTTTCCAAATTGTACAAATACTGGTACTGTGACTTCTACTACTCACGAAGTCTTCCTGACAAATTTATTTCGCTATGCTAATGCGGTATAGTAACTTGGAATGTTACACCGATGTGCCAGGTTATACAATGCACATGAGCTCTTAAAGAAAACTACGGATACAAAAAACATCTACCCACAGTAGTCCTATTTAAATTTTTGTTATCTAACGGCGTAGAAATAAAAATTCAACCGTTTTATGACAACTATTATCCAACCTTAGTGGAGGTTAATCTTAAAACAAGTTGATATAATTTTCATCTTACCCCGTGTTTGGTTGAATTTGACGAAAGGAGGTCACGTATCCGTTCATTATATATCTCATAATAACTCATTTTGACAGAAAAGCTTGTATTGGATTCCTAAATGGACATCAAACAGCATCAACTATAAGAATACCGTTCTTCTCCCAATTTCCTCAAATACGTCTTTTGAGATTCTTTGGATTATTCCCGGATCATCAGGAGGACCAGTAGTACTACATGTAAAGGAGAGAAAGGATATTATTCAAAACACAGACAGAAAATCATCATAAAAATGGAGGTTCTATTAATGTTAATGGACTTGTAACACTAAAATTCGAGACGCAATGGACATTGTAGTATGAATAACAAAATAGTTTAACGATACAAAATGAAGTACCGTCTCCATAAATATGACTGGGTAATGATATGTTCAAGAACTCATTTTGATTTCACTAGTATTTTGCTGTTTAATCAGATAAATGTAATTTTAAAATTACCACAACTTTTTGACTGATTACTAGAACTTAAAAGAATCAATTGAAATACCAAACTAAAAATGATTTAGTAAACTAAGTAAATATCCACCAACATTCTTTAAATGTATTCTACTAGTAGGAAGATTGATTTGTTAACTGGTTTCTGTACTTGGATTTCAGCAAAATTTTATAAGTACTAAAAATACTACCCTAGTACCTAGAAGAATTAGGTGAACTGGATCACAGATACACAAATTACTGATCGAAAGATCATTTTTTTATCACAAGGCTATTGCTTCACGCTAATGAACTAACAAGAGAACAAACAAATGAGGCAAACAATGGTGATAGAATATGCAGTTTTAGTGGATTTGGGATTTGAAGCAACTAAGTCTTCTAAATATAACGCAGACACAACGAAGGTTATAATACAGTGTAGCAAAATCTGAAATCATAAACTAACTAGATACTAGTGAAGACGATCTTGTGATATATACAAACCATTTGCATCTCAAAAATAGCATCTTATTTCAGGCATCTAATATAACCAGCCCTTTCATCTGATATATATATATTTTTATCGAATGACGCAGTCAGCGTTCTTAGTTATGAACTTGTCAGTAGAACATGCCAACTAGTTAAATACCCTATAGTCTTAACCAGAATCCTGTTGCGTTTAAAGAGCAGAATATAGACGATTCTATTATTTAAACTTTAAAAGGTCTAAACTAAATTCTTAATTTATAGGAGCCTACAACGGTGACTTAGCACTGGACCGCCGATGCACCTACTTAGGCTTGGAAGGCCGTGTAGTCCCAACGATTTAAAGCCTTCAAAGCGAGTTATAGGCTACTAAAACATGAATTTTAACCCAATTTGGGTATTTCAACCTGAACTAAGCACGAAAATTTACTGTAATTGTGGTTGAAACCTTCTAACCACGCCGCGAAGGACTGCATATGCAACATTAGCACTGTTTATGCGTTTACGTAGACAGGGCGAACACTCGCTTATGCGAAAGTTATTTGCTCAATAAAAACAAATGCATGGTTGACGCTGGTGTGTCAGTCAGTCACTCAGTTACAACGTAGAACTTTGCACGTAAGTGCATCAGTCCAAGTTGCTATACCACATGAGCAAAGAGATATAATTGTCAATTCAAATCCCATAGTAGTAGAGGTAGTAAAAGTATTAGAAATAATCGAAAAGATTAGGGTTCGAATATGTTATTCAAGAAGTATAATTCAGTGGGGTAAATTTAGAAAGACAAAGATAAGTGATGAGGAATTCAGGTTAGAATCTCATAGAATAGAAAGAGTGGATCCAACTGCGCCACTGCAAATGGTTTTGAGCCATGTCACTCAGGGTCTCTAACCATCGATTACTATTATCTCGCGGACCCCAACCAGATAGTCGAAACTTACCGACATGACTCAGTCCACTTGTCAGTAATTTCATGGATTTGTGTCATGTTTTGGTCTGCACCCCCCTAGCTTTCATCCAAGCTATTCCTATATCGCAAAACACCTCGACCAGGCAGTCGGTGGTTAGGCATACGCAAAACATGTACCAACCACCTCAACTTATAAAGATTCAATACTTCATTTATTGACCTGCCATCCATAACTGGTACTCGTTTCCTAACAGCATTGCTTACTCGGCTGTCCCACGATACTCGAACAATACTTTGGAGATACCTATGATCGAAAACCAGCAATCTACGAATATCTTCTACTCTGACTGGTCATTTTTCACAGCCATAAAGTAGGACGGAGCGAACTAATGCGCTGATTTGAAGAAAAACTGGTCGGTAGTGAGAACCCACAAGAGCTTTGGAACCCAGAATAGCAAGCCCTAGGATGCTGATATATCTGACTTTCTCCCAATAAAACTCTATTTTTCAAATATTCATATAATAAAAATCAAGGATATCTACCTGTATGTTTTCCCAGAAGAGGTCATCCCGTAAGCGAAGAGGCATGCATTGTAACCTTCCAAAGCCTTCGATAACAGTGGAAACCCAAGCGTCTGGTACACCAACTCTTGACTTGCATATGGCACAAGACCAGACTCATTGTTAAGTGACCAAAATGTGTGGTCGAATTGGAATTCACGAATATTTTTACTTCGAACGTTAGGATCGATCACATGAACAACACCTGGTTTAGGAAACTGAATAGGGCACTGAAGGCCATCTAATGCCTCCCTGAATATTTAACATTAAGTTAATCTTCTTACTGTTTCGTAAAAGGTCTTATCCTGACAGCCACAATTATTGGCGAATCCATAAAAAAAATACTCTCGATTCGAATAGGTTATCGTGTCCTTTAAACAAACACACCCAATATCCAATATCTATTTTACAATCTAGTATAAACTAATTGATTGATCTGCGATCGTATCTTGTTCTTTCAGTACAATTTCAGATGTTCTAGAATTCAATATTTGTGATCTTTTGATCGTGTTAGCAAAATATCGGGAGACCACTACATTTACTTATCTTTGCTATCTGTGCATCTTACTTACTTACTGTGGTTCCCGTTGATAAATGTGAATAGAGAAATAAGAAGACATATTTTGTGAGATAGTACCATTTCGTGCTTTCTCGTCAGTCACATACAAGCAACATGTTACAAGCACATGTAACTGCGGAGAAAGTTACTTAGGGAGGACAGATCGCCGATTGGAAGACAGGATAGGGGAACATATTCCAAAATGGTTAATCAAATCCATGATTAATCAACCTAGCCCATCATTTCAAAATCGATCAAGAAACCCAGCCTCGTCCATTGCAAAACATCTAATGATGAGTGGTCATCAAATTGATCCAAAATCAGCCTTTAGAGTTGTGACATGTAATCAAAACCCACACACACTAAAACTACTTGAAGCTATCTTGATTGGTCGTAAAAGTCCAACTTTATGTGTTCAAAAACAACTGTATGTTGACCTTTGTTTACCATGGTTCTAGTGAGTGAATGTCATGCTAAATAAGAAATTTTGACCTTATCTTCAAAACTGTATTTACACAAATAACATGTTGCTTGTATGTGACTGACGAGAAAGCACGAAATGGTACTATCTCACAAAATATGTCTTCTTATTTCTCTATTCAAATTTATCAAAGGGAACCACTGTTTTGAATTTCTAAAAAGGAGACTCCCACATTCTACCATCAAAAAGCTGCACCAACTAGTCAACTTGAAGTGTAAATTAATGGTTGAGAAGGTCAGGTTGGAATTTCTAAATAAATGTATTATTGACAACCACTTCCCATGGATTTATAACAAAATGCTTCGACGAAATAAAGTGCGAATAACAAGTTCGAGTCTGAGGAAGTTAACACGAATTCAGATTGATTCTTGCATTGACAAAATAAACCAATACAAAGAAACTAACACACATTTCATAACACTTATTGAACAATTATCCATCATTTGTCATATTAAACTACTAAACTTCTGCAAAGATATATTAGACAGAACGGCGAACCGAACATGGACGAAACTTAACCAGTCGCTATCAAAGACCCGAACGATTTCAGAATTTCCAGAAAATCTCACAGAATGTGTTCACAACCTATCTAACTTCAATCTTGACAAGGTTCACCTAGAAGCTCTTTCAATGGGACTAAATTACAATGTACCACCTAAAAGAATCGATAAGAATTTGGTGGACGCCAATTTCGAAAACCTCTACAGCCAGTTCTCAAATTTGACTCCAACATCAGCTGAGAATGAGGCATGGCTCAAAGTCAAATTAGTCGATATATCCCAACAATTTGCAAACACTCCTATCAACCAAAATTCTTGTCTAACGAATGAGCACGAGGAAGCATTGAAGGAACTTAAGAACAATCCCACAATAACAATCTCCAAACCAGACAAAGGTTCCGGTGTAGTAGTCATGAATAAGGATGACTACATAACGAAAATGAACGTGATCCTCTCAGACTCAGCTAAATTTAAATCAGGTTCACAGGTCGATAACGTGAAGTTGGTCGAAAAACAGATATGCCGAGAACTACATCTACTCATGCTCCATGGTTTTATCACCGAGGCCCATTATAAAATGCTCAAGCCCATTGGTACATGCACACCACAAATGTATGGCTTACCGAAACTACACAAGCCTACAACACCTATGAGACCAATTCTTTCCATGATAAATTCGCCATACCATAAGCTAGCAAAGTGGCTGAAAGAAATTTTGGATCCTGTTTGTAAACAACTGTCGACAAATACTATCCTCGATTCCTTTGAACTTCTCCCAACTTTGGAACACTTAAATATTTCTAATAGTCGGATGTGTTCTTTCGATGTAAACTCTTTATTCACAAATGTACCTCTCGAAGAAACTGTGGAATTTATTTGTGACTTCATAACTTCACACAACATAAGAATACCCATTCCTACTACCTATCTTCGAGATCTAATTTTGCTGTGCACAAAGAATATAAAATTCTATTTCCAAGGTAAAGCATATACACAAATCGATGGAGTGGCAATGGGAAGCCCTCTCGGACCTGTTTTAGCAAACATATTCATGGGAATGATAGAAAGGCAAGTGAGTCACTTCATCGATGGTATTACACTTTACAAACGATACGTCGACGATATTCTTGTCATATTACCACATTCTACAGACATTAATTAAATCAATGATTTATTTAATGCGATTCACCCGAATCTGAAAGTCACTTATGAGGAAGAAAAGAATAATGAATTAGCCTTCCTCGATATCCTGCTCCATCGCCGTCCAGACGGATCAATCAGGCGAAAAGTACACCGTACATCGTCCATTGCAAAACATCTAATGATGAGTGGTCATCAAATTGATCCAAAATCAGCCTTTAGAGTTGTGACATGTAATCAAAACCCACACACACTAAAACTACTTGAAGCTATCTTGATTGGTCGTAAAAGTCCAACTTTATGTGTTCAAAAACAACTGTATGTTGACCTTTGTTTACCATGGTTCTAGTGAGTGAATGTCATGCTAAATAAGAAATTTTGACCTTATCTTCAAAACTGTATTTACACAAATAACATGTTGCTTGTATGTGACTGACGAGAAAGCACGAAATGGTACTATCTCACAAAATATGTCTTCTTATTTCTCTATTCAAATTTACTGTCTTTCGGTTGTTACCACAGATAGACCATAGGCCGCCAACAGGTTTTCTCCAACTTACTTTGTCCCGGACTTCCCTTTCTAGTTCTTTCAAATTTTTGTTCAGTTTTCTCATCTTCATTTCTCAGCGTTATGTGTCCCTTGGCATTCTTCTTTTCCTTTGACCTTCTGGATTCCAAGTGAGGGCTTGTCTTGTGACGTAGTTGGATGCTTTTCGCCATGTGTGTCCAATCCACTTCCACCGCTTCCTCCTAATTTCCTCCTCCACAAAAATCTGGTAGGTTCTTCCCCATAGAAGGTAGTCGCCGATGGTGTCCGGCCAATGAATCCGAAGTATTTTGCGTAGACAACTGTTCATAAATACTTGTATCTTCTGGATGATGGCTGTGGTAGCTCTCCAAGTTTCCGCTCCATATAGTAGAACTATTTTCACATTTGTATTGAAAATCCTGATTTTCGTGTTGAGTGATATTTATTTGGAGTTCCAGTTATTTCTCAATAGCAGCCCTTGCTTTGACTATTCACGCCTTCACATCTGCATCGAATCCACTCTGATTGTCGATGATGCTGCTCAGATATGTAAAGGTTTTGACGTCGTCCAAAGAATCTCCATCAAGTGTGATTTGGTGGGCGCGTGTCGTGTTGAATCGAAGAATCTTACTTTTCCCTTTATGTATGTTGAGACCTGCTGCTACTGCTCTGGTCGTCTTCTCCTGAAATTATTATTGAGTATGAAATAGCAGGGCCAGATCATCATATGCAAAGTCCAGATCGTGTAGCTGCATCATGGGTGTGCACTGGATAACGGCTTCCTCCAGATGTTGACGTCTTCATGATCCAGTCGATCACCAGTAAAAAGAGAAAGGGTCACACTAAACAACCATGTCTGACGCCGGTCTTCAACTCAAAGAAGTCTGTTGGCTGGCCTCTGTGCACGATTTTGCAGATGAATCCATCATAAGAAGTCCGTATGATGTTGACTGTTTTCTCAGGCACGCCGTAGTGTCGAACAAGCTTCCATAGTCTTTTCCTGTCCACGCTATCGAATGATTTCTTGTAGTCAATGAAGTTGATCTATAGTGATGAGTTCCATTCTATTGATTGTTCCGCAGTGATCCGTAATGTTTTGATTTGAATGGTACATGATCAATCCTTGCGAAATCCGTCCTGTTGATCTCGAAGTTGGGCGTCTACAAATTCATTCGTTCTGTTTGACTATACCCTATTGATGACTTTGCCTGGTATTGAGAAAAGAGAGATGCCTCTATAGTTCTCACACTTGCTGAGATCGCCTTTCTTTGGTACTTTGATAGGGTATCCTTCTTTCCAGTCTGATGGTACTTGTTCCTCATCCCAAATCTTTTTGAAGAGGATGTGAAATATGTTCGCAGTTGCTTCCACATCTGCTATCATTACCTCTGCTGGGATGTTGTCTGAGCCCGCTGTCTTGCCGCTCTTGATATTTTTGATGGCCATACTGATCTCTTCATTCCTTGTGGATATACTTCTTGTGGCTGAGAACCTCGTGACATTTTGAAATGAGTGCTTCCCTGATCCCTTTTCAATTGTTCTCCATTGAGTAGATCTTGAAAAGCCTGAAACTTATCGCTGGGATTAGTTGAGATTTACGGTATCCTGGAAAAAGGCCGTATTAAACTTGCGTGATGTTGTTCGCCTCGTTGTCCAGTGTTTCTTGAGCTTCAGTTTCATTTTATCGACCAGCAAGTGGTGATCTGAGGCTGTATCAACTCCTCTCTTGGTTTGCATGCCCTCCTTTGTCTTTCCGAATTTTCATTGATACATATATGGTCGATTTGGTTCTGAGTAGTGTGATCCGGTGAAATCCATCTGGCTTTGTGAATGCGTTTGTGCGGGAATATTGTGCCACCAATGACCAGTTTGTTGAAGGCACATAGGTTTGCAAATTTCTCACCGCTTTCGTTCCTTTTTACCAGTCCATGTCGTCCCATGATGTCTTCATATCCAGTGTTGTCCATGCCAACCTTGGCATTCAGGTCTCCCATCAGAATGGTCAAATCCTTTATAATAATAATAATATCTTGAACTGAGACTAATTCCTTTTAGTTTTATCGAGCACTTCGTTGATGCACAAGATTTTCACGCTGTAGTAAACAAAGCGGCAACCATTCTAAAGTACACAGACCTGACCACAGTCGAGCAGCCGTGCTTGTTCGATGAACTGGTAGGTTTTTGGCAACAGTTCTTACCGAATCGCTTGTCTCTCTGGAGACCATTTCCAGACCAGCGGCAAAAATATACTAAGACAATCAATCCGAAACAGTGTGAAGGAAACATTATCCGAAATCTAGAAATGCATCTGCGTATTAACATCGAAGCAACCTTTAGTTCCGGGGTCAATAGACTTGACTCCGTATTCGGGGGAATCGTGAAACAGTGGATAAACAACACTTGGTGCTATATAACATTATTATCTAGAAGGCGGTAAGACAATGAGTCGAGGTATATTACTTTCAGCAGAGAAGACCTCGACATATATTTTGCAGTTCAGCAGTTCCAACACTTAAGAAAGCTGAGAATTGGGATTGTCTAAGTATCTATCAGCGATATCACGGAAGATGGACCTACAACTCTTCGTTTGGTCATTCTTCTTTTTAATATTCTACGGAGCACATTAAAAAGCTATCAAACGCCTAAAAACAGACATGTTCACCCGAACGTTTTCTAATGCAAATCTTTCTTTACCACAGAAAATACAGTTCCATGGTAGAGAGTGAACATCACTAGTTTCGCGCACCATTTTCTCTTTCAAGATCCTAGGACCTATGTACACCATTAGTTTGTAATTAGAGGTTTCCAACTCTCACAACCATCAATCCAGTTCAGAACCTAGACATTCGTTTTTCATTCTTTCAGTCTGTCAAAATCATTCCTGAATATGCTTGCTACGGTTTTTCATTGGTTTCTGAATTCGGAAGAACTGTTGTAGAAGTCTAGATACGATCCATAGCCAGTTAATCCAACAAGAAAGCAATTTAACTGGGTAAGAAACGGTTCTATTATTATTTAAAAGGGTATATATCGTTACCCAAACAATATTATACTGTTCTTAAACACCATGTAACCCAATGTGTTTCCAGTTCTGGAAGAATGCTTCTGTATAAGTCCAAACTTTCACCCTTCCAGTCCAGATTCAAGGTTCATCGCTTAGGGTGTAGAATCCGATATATGGCTGATGTCATAATCAAGTATCAATTTAAACAGCATAATACATAGAAACTTTAATAAAGTACAAAAAACAGAAACTATTGTTACGTCCAAGTTTTGCTCCTTCCCGTTAATGAAGTACAGTATGTCGATCTATTTGCAATTCACGAACCCAAATTAACAACAGAACCAAACTCCAAAGTTAGGTACCAAAGTTTATTTGTAATTCACAAATAGTCGACCAATGTCGTTCGTCAATTTACAAATAGTCGAACAATGTCGTACTTCAATTTTATAGGTTCCTGGAGCAAAAACTCCAGATGACCAAACCAAGACAAAAAGAAATCAAGATGGCCGAAAATAATAAATCAAACAAGTTCATAAGTTAAGTAAAACAAATATACCCGAAAAAACAGTGAAATTAATGATATTTATATAAAGGTTTTGATCAGCCAAATGTCTTCATTTCTCCCATAACAACTATAACAATATACAAATATTAACATCCCAAAATGGGATTAAACAGAGTACCAAAATGTAGCACAGAAAGAGTCAGTAAGGATATATTACAAATACGTGCATAGAGGGATCTTCCCAAAACAAAGCCTTCAAATTGGTTTCTACACGCTGTAGTCGTAAACTTCAGCTAATTGAAATGCGCAAATCTAGTGGCACCATCGACTGAATAGTTTTGAATCCATCTGTCTTTGGTCAAAGGGGTCAAAGAAACAGACGGTCACCTACTACTACAATAATTAATCCACTTTAAATTAGTGAGATGCAGTCGTTACCTTTATCTTGGCAAGATTCAAGACAGCCGAATCTGACATGGTCAGGGGAATTTGGCTTGCGGCACTACGAGCATACGTGCAGGGCTCTGCTCGAGGACACGCCACTTAACCGGGCTGCTCTCATAGCAGACAAAACAGTAGCGTGGATTAGCTCGCGTGACAACTACATAGTTGCCTCCACGCCACACACAAATGTCGACCTCAATGCTAATCACCTTCAGGCTCAAGGAGATCGAGGCTGCTCTATCCACAGCCGTCTCGAATTTCGAGACCGTCCTTTCATTACGGATTCTCACGCTCGATGACCACGATCACGAAAGTCTGTAAGTAATCACTCCCAGCAGCCATCCTCCAAGCCAGGCCCACCAGACGTTTAGGTTTGCCACCCGCCATTGCCGAGCCCTCTGATAATATAAAGCGGAAAACTTTAAAACCGACGAGTAAACGCGGCCCTACTCGTCGGCCCCTCACTGCAGGTTCGCCGCCTACTTTACGTGCACGATATCCGCACTAACGCTAGGTACCTCGTCGACACAGGTGGCCGAGTTTCTGCCGTACCTTTCGGTAGCAGCACGTCTCAACTTATGACGCTCCGACTACGCGCTGCGAATGGCTCTGTCATTCCTACCTGTGGTACACAACAGCTGACGGTCAGCCTGAGCAACCGACAACCATATCTGTGGACGCTCATCATTACTGATGTTCCCACAGCCATATTCTGTATCGATTCCTTACAGCTCTATTAATTGCTATTCGATTCAGGTAGGCTGCATCTAATCAATACTTCGTCAAACAGTAAAGTTATGGGCTTTCGAGAGCAAACAGGTGCCTACCGTATTACAGGTGTATTTTATTCTCGTGATGACATTTTCCACGCTTTACTGGGAAAATGTCCCCAGCTAACTAATCCACTCGAGAAGTATCTGTCGGTGACTCATCATGTGGTACACCACATCGTCGACCGCTGACCACCAATCACGGCACGACTTCGCCGACTGCCACAGGAAAAATTAGCTTTCGCTAAACGTGTGTTAGACAATTTACTAACTACAGGTATTATTCGTACTTCTCACAGACCCTGGGCCTAACCACTCCATATGGTTCACAAAAAGGATGGGATAAGTTGGTGATCATGTGGCGACTCCCGAGCATTAAACGCAGTGACATGTTTTGATATTTGTCGCATTGTTTACATAATAGACATCACGGCATCACTCAAGGGCACGACTATCTATTCTAAGATTGATCTGGTACGAGCATATCATCAGATCCCAGTCACTCTTGAAGAAATTTAGAAAACTGCTATCACGACTCCGTTTGGTCTTTTTAAGTTCGTACGAATGCCATTTGGATTACGGAACGCTGCTCAAACTTTCCAAAGTTTTATCGATACCATAGTACGAGACTTTGCTTTTGTTCACGTCTATGTTGATTATCTGCTTACAGCATCACCAAACGTATATGAGCATTATCAACATCTTACACTCTTATTCCAACGCCTTTCGGATAATGGAATAGTATTCAACCTAAACAAGTGTGAACTATGCAAGGCAGAAATAAAATTCTTGGGTCACATCATTAGGTACAATCATAGAGTACACTGAACAGTCCTCACTCAATAAACTGAAGGCTTTTCTCGGTTTGTTTAACTTCAATCGACGTTTTATTCCTCCCACAGCAGAACAGTCACGACCATTAACCAACTTTGCGGTAATCCACATAAATTATAACTGAACGACACCATGCGTACTGCATTTTTGGAGGTAACAAAAGCTTTAGCTCAAGCCACACTCCTCGCTCGTTCCGATGCATCAGCCGCGCTCAGTATGGCGGTATCAGATTTTGCTATAGGAGCCGTTATGCAACAGAATATCTCTGGAAGTTGGCAACCTCTCGAATTTTTCTCACGACGCCTTACTCCCACTGAGACGAGATATAGCGCTTTTGGTCGCGAACTGCTTGTAGTCTACTGTGCCGTCATACATTTCCGGCACGCAGTAGAAGGTCGTAATTTTATCCTTTACACCGACCATAAGCTTCCGACGTATGCTTTGCACACCAAGTCTGACCGTTACTCACCACGAGACATTTGGATAATATATCTCAAATTATGACAGACCTTCGTAATTTTAAAGGCGAGTCGAACTATGTTGCAGGTGCTCTCTCAAGTAATCAAGTAAATACAGTTACTTTACAAGTGCTCGATCTTCCTGCTATGGCCTCTACCCAGGCAAATGATCCCTCATGTACAGAAGTACAACAATCGACATCTCCTCGGTGCCAGGAAGTACCACTAGCTACCATCTCAGGTACTATCCTGAGTGAAAATTCTACTGGTTTACCCTGACCCATCGTACTTTCTGCTGATAGTTGTCTCGTCTTCGATGCCCTTCATGGATTGTCTTATCCAGGTTTCGCAGCCACCTTACGTCTCATCGCTGCATGATATGTCTGGCCTTCAATGAATAAAGATGTCATTATGTGGGTAGAGCAATGCTCAGAATGTCAACGATCGAAAGTGCACAAGCACGTAGCCGCCCACATCGGCACATCTGCTACTCCTGATGCTCTCTTTGATCGTGTTTATATTGACATTGTAGGACCAATGCCACCATCGCATGGGTATGATCACATACTCGCGCGCATCGATCGTTTCACGATATGGCCCGAAGCTATTCCCATCACTTCTATTACGGCGGGAACAATTGCTCACTTTCGTAGAACGACGGATAACTTTGTACGGTTGTCCATCGACTGTCACAACTGATCGAGGACAACAATTTGAATCCGAAGAAATCTCCTCGCTAACCCGGCTGCTTGGTATGGAGCGCATAAGCACTTCCGCCTACCACCCAAATCCGAATGATTTAGTCAAAAGGTTTCATCGCCAATTTAAAAGTGCTCTTCGAGCACACGTAAACAACAATTGGTTTCGAAACATTACCACTCGTCCTTTTAGGTATCAGAACGAGCTTAAAGGCAGATATTCAATGTTCAGCCGCTGAATTGGTATACGGCACGACAGTGCGTCTACCTGGGGAATTTTTCACACCACGGAACAGTAATAACTTCAGTAAATCAGACTACTTTCAAAGATTGTCCGAATTCATTCGAACACTGCCTCTGGTGACAAATCTAGTACAACATCGACAGGTCACTCTCCCTCGAGAGTTATCTACATGTTCGCATGTTTTCATAAGAGTCGATTCGGTACGAAAACCTTTGCAACAGCCTTATGAAGGACCTTTTCACGTGATTTCTCGTCACAAAAAGACCTTCAAGGTTGCTCAACGTGGCTGCGTCAAGCTCGTCAGCATTCATCATCTCAAGTCAGCACACGTCGATGAAAGTGCCCCATTTGCTAATCCGAGACCCATGCTAAACCTATCCAACCTACTAGTGGGATCCTTAAAGCTACTTCGGGTCCCATGCTAGACAAATCAGAGACCTCATTCTCACGTCCCAGTCAACGTCACGCGCCATCTGCAGTATCTACGGGTGAGATTCCTGTCTCACTTCCAGATCAGCAGACCACACCGCCCTTGACTTCGGATGAGATTGCAGGCTCACGAAGTACACACGAGACCACCGTCTCGCGTTCCGGTCGCCGCGCACGCTTACCTGTACGTTTTTTCGAATAACCACCTGGAAAACAACGCATACACTATAGGACATTAGCCTCATACTGCACGCATGCTACACATTTTCCTTTCTGTTTCATTTTGTATCCTGAGCCCATGTCTACGAACATCGCCCTGCTGGTACTGTTAAATTCCGTCAATCTCGGTAAAAGCTGGCCTGATCAACCACGCTCTTGTCAATGCACTCAGTCGATGTTTTGGTTATGAATACATATGGCATACGTACGGTTCCGAATTTGTTCGTTGTGGTCGTTTCTGGCTCCCTCGCTCGATCTGGTTCTGTCTTAATTCTTCAGCTTTTTTCTGATCCGGACCCTTTCGAACGAAATCTTCAGACTATGGATAAAAAAACAACTCTGGCGTGGCACGCTACTACTGGTACAGTTCAGGTTAGAAGACTTTTAATGACAACTCCAGCTTCATTGGTCATTTCCTGTCCGTCAACCCTCCCGCCCTACGATTGCCGGTTGGCCGACCAGCCACCTCTTCTGCACGAAGCCCCTACATATAGGGGGTGCTAATGTAATTGTATACTTTTACGAAGATAACACGTTTGCTGAAATATAAGGATTTATTATTGTAATTAATTCTAACAATAATCATTATATTGTACTCCTTTAGTTTAACTGCACAAAAAACTATCTCTCGCGCGCCAAGCGTGTCATTTCCATTCCTCTTTTCTCCTCGGTGGTTGTTAGCCGCTTATTTATTCCGGTCTTGATATTATTTCGATGTCTCGAGACCATGGAACAATACACCTATTTATCCAGCTACTGGCTTCTCTCTGATTTCTGGATCTATCAGGATTTGGCTTGGTAATCTCGCGAAGAACATTAGTTTTCATCTCGTTATAAAGGCTTGACCAACTATGGTTACTTGGAAGAGAAGAATAATATGTTTACAAATTTGTTATGCTTGCGTGAGTGGACTAGGTGTGTGTTTATTCACTCTAGGTTAATAATTTACAAAGTACGTCCAGATATTTCTTAATTGTGCGGGAGATTACAAATGAGAGACTGAATGTTATTTAGAAATAAATATTCGGTGTTTGTTCGACAGACGATGCCATAAAGTTTCCACGGTGAAAGTTTTTCATCTAACTCTTAAGTCTGAAACATGGTTTAATGCTGTCAATCGACGCGTTAAGCTTCTTTGGGAAACTTCCACCGTTATCCTGTATGTAGCATTCATGTGAAGAGAGATGAATAAATAGTGTTCAAGGGGGTGTTATGCATATTCTTATAAGGATAAGCTCATACTCCTTTGACATGGAATTCTTATTTATGAACCCCGTAAGCCGTCTAGACAAACACATAATGAAAGAGGCATGTCCTCCAAATTTGAAGCATACTGAGTGGCGAATACCCATATAGTGCGTTAATATGAGTGTTTGGATCCTAGATCTGTGTAAGTGAGGAAGTTTATACGATACTATTTACCAAAATATATGATCTCACCCTTTTTGTGGCTATAAGGTAACTTCCACATCTTGCTACAAGTGGATAGATTGGTTGCCAGTGTCACTTTTATTCAGAACCAGAGATGTGAATTTTTCACTATTTTGAGAGCTTGACCATATTGATATGCTCTCCCGAATTTTGTAGTTTTACATATATCGTTTATTTACATAGGACATAAGAGTGGACCTAAAACACTTCCCTGGACAACTCCATTGGTTATTGGTTTTAGAAATGAACTGCAATCGTTTTACACTTACTTTTGTCCGTGTCCATTTGTGAGTGAAACAAACCATGAATATAGTGGGTTACTGATTCCAAATAACTTTAGTTTGACGAGTAGCCTTTTCTTTCGAATATTATCACAAGCCTTCCTAAAGTCCAAGAATAGGACTGACACTAGCAGCACTTGTGGTGAGATTGAGGCTAATTATCGAGATATCACCAAATAAAATCCCGTTGAATCCAGAAATCAAAAGAAAAACTGTGACTGGATGACGATGTGTATTGATTCGTGGTCTCGTGATATCGAAATGATATCAAGACCGGAATAAAGCAGCAGATAACAACCACCGAGCAATGGTAAAAACAAGCTTGGCGCGTGTGTCATGGTCTTTAGTACTGTTAATGAAAAAGCAGTACAGTAGAACAGTTATAGTTATAAATGTTTACAGTGATAAGTGTTTCCATTTCGGTAATTGTATTCTCTTCATAAAAGCACTCCACTACACCCCCTGTCTTGTTTTCGAGTAATATCATTGAGAGAGTTTAGCAGGCATGTATCGCGTAAAATGGGCATCACAAACCCATACTGTGGAATCTAGATGAGATTGGTCAAAAGTCAATCCTGAATAACTTCCACCATTAGTGCTTCCGAAGACATTGCATCAGTTAGTTTTAACTAAGTAATAACCACAATAAAATTTGTCGCTGTCAGAATAAAGATAAGAATTATCTTCAGAATTATTAGTAGTTATAAAATTACTGAATTCATCAATCTTCACTTGATCCATATGATTGTTTTGAAATTAATGGTTATTTAAAAATTGACGATCAAGCCATTATTTTGAAATTATGATCTTTGAATATAATCAGTGAGAATTTTAAGTAATGTGCTTTTTATGACGTTCATCTTGATAAATGAGCTGGAATGAAATCAGATTTGAAGAGATCGTCTAGGCTTTCTTGACAATTCATTAGGACATTTAACTCAGGAAAATAAGTTAAAGACAAGTGTTAAATAAAGTAAGCGATACACACATGCACTTTCGAATATAAACATTTTATGTTACAGGAAAATACCTGATATAATATAAATATGCTTGAACAGTGTCTCTCGAAGAATGAAATGAATGATCTTTCGAAGAGCCACAATAGCATTAGCGGGCTCAACACAGTAGTATACATTACAAAGCTCAAGGAACCTATACATCCATCACCAATTTAGCCTATTCCCGTCGCATTTGCGATATTTTCATGGTAACGCCAGGTATTTTAGGGTTTATTTAATTTGCTATCAATGGTTCAACTAACAGACGCTGACTTCAAGAGATGTTTCAAAATTTGAATAGGCGGAAAACATATTGGATTGTGGTACAATTTCGGTAGGTCTGGGCTCATAAATGAAGTCTCGTTTTTAAGCTAAAGAAGCAGTTGATCATTCAGATGACTTCGTTAGATGATAAATGAAACTTAGCTCATTATGACTAGATGCAACATAGTAAATTGTACCCAGAAAGTATTCTGGTCAATGTTTGAATGCCCAATTTCATATGAATGACATCTTTGTGACTGTAAATAGCTTGATTAACTTGCATATACCCGTGTTGAGATACACTTGGAACCATGCTGAAAGAACAAGAATGGAGCGCAAATAAAGCAAGTGGTTTTTATCAGATCATGAAAAAGATATTGGATTAACTACAAGGTTTTAATTCAGTTTCGCACCGGCAGTTATCCCCATCAGAGATGCAGGTGTTGGTAAGATGGACGTTTCAGTCCTCGAAATTGGTCTTCATAAAGCGTAACCGTTAAAGAGCTGGAAAGTTACGGAAACAGAATTGGGTTTTCTTGCACAAATATCTGAACTCACTACAATTTCAACGTATGATGATGGTAATGAAACAGACTTACTACCTACCCCGTAAATATTAATTGACTTAATTTGCATGATTGGATAACGGAATTAAATGCTCAAATATGAGAGTGGATCTTGAATGTGCATATTCAATATATTAATAGACTTATACAGAGAATTAAAATATCAGAGAGGACAAGCTGATACGGTACAAAGTAGAGAATGAGAAGAAGGACGAAAAGAAGAACTGAATAAAGTGATGAGTGACGATTATGAACACGAGCTCACACGAAGCGCACATCATAGTATTGTAAGGACTCAGAAGTAAAACGTGTAGTTGTTTTGTAGGTCACAATACCTCATGCGAGCAATAGACTTATCCAGACGATTAAAACAAAGCAAAAGTCAGCTGCTGTCTAAGTAAATAAACTGTCTAAAAGTTAGAATGAACCAAACAAATGTATCGTGATGCTAAACAAAAATTTTGTTCCCACACCAACCCCGTGCTAGAAATGAAATAAGTTAGGATCATATTTTTCTGGAGTAATAAATAAATCTGAACTAAAATTAGATGACACCGACCCATAATATGAGTGCTGAGATATCCATAATTCGATGTGTTCGAATCAATCAAGGCTCATGAATCATACTAGAATAAACGCTCTTAGTGACTGCACTAGTTGATAGAACTGAGCTAAAATTGGCGCTCAGAGGGTATTATGAAGAAATGAGCATCTTAAAAGTAACTGAGTAGCTCGATGTGATGCTCACTGCGTAATCCAGTATTTTTAGAAGTACCATGTCTCCCTAATCCAACACTGTGAAGACTTGTAATAGTCTGACCTAAAACCAGGTGCTGTTTAAAATCTATGTCTTGACGATTCAAATTGCACAATAGTGGTACATAATTCGCTAGAACCTTCGTTTATTGGAATATGCAATTCTGTTCCTTGTAGGTCTGGTTTACAAATATAATCAGAGTAAACTTAAGTATATGTTCTATAATCTAAATTTGTAAAGTGCATGTTCAGTTCTTTCAGAGGCATGATTTTGTTGAAATATCCTCCAGTGAAACTGAAATGACACCACTTCAAATAAACAAACCAGCTAAACAATCTGACTGTTGCTTCACACTCTATATCAAGGAACATGAAATCTGCACACCAGGAAGATAGGCCTGTGCTGACGGTAGAATAACCCTAAGCGTTAAATAAGGAGTGAAAATTAGTGAAGGTCGGTCAGCATGAACGCTGGAATCCTATCACGAAGACATGACTGAGCCCCTCAATTACAGCTATTCTGTAACGTCTCTTCCTTTTTCCAAGTGTATTAGTTTTTGGATGATGTTAGATACCACAACTGTAATCACCAGGGAGTTCAAGCCGAAATTACCGCCTACAACGTACATATATTAACAATTAGTCGACTAATTCATCACGACTTGTAGAGTAATTCGTTTCCAGTATTCTTCAGTCAGTCAAGACCAGGAACATAGTTGACTTGGTATCATTAATTTGGAATTGAACCTCCATTTTCATTGAAAATCGTATCCTAAATGACAGAACTTTAATGACTTGATCCATTATTTAAGACGTATTTGCATTAAAGCGATAGTACTTGCTATACGTTTAGCATTTACATACAGTTCTTCTCTTTTAAATGGATCACTTGTAGTTCGTCAACTGTGCATATGCTCGCGATGTCTTTGAGGTATCTCTGCCACACCACACCGTCTCATAGAGGCTGTACTTACATGATCCCATCGTGTCGGCTGATGCATATTTATTATTTGATCAACCGACCTATTGATATACATATACACACTTAATCATTGTTACTTAACAAGGAAAAATAAATTACCAATGCCTGTTAAACAGAATGCGTTCTTTGTTCAATTTCAACGAAAATCATCATCTTACCCTTCCCTGAAATACTGTAAAACCTTTTTGTAAGAGTTCCCACATTCATATGGACAGATAATTTATATTTTATGTGTAGAACCACACATAACATAAACACTACAGAGAAGATTCAATATACGGGATCGCTCAAATGGTGTTCCGACAAGCATCTTCTTCGGCCACCAGCTCCGGGCAATCCTCATTAATATTGAACGCTACCTTTTTGAGGATGCATTATTGAAGTGATTCGATTTACATTTTATTCCTCATAACATAAAAATTGGTCCAATTGGCAACAAAATATTCCTGTTACACACATATCCTTGAATTTGCGTATGGACGGAGCCAGTGCCTGGGTGGCGAAAGTGAGAAAAATGTTTTTTTTAGGAAATCACTCTCCTACCCCTTGACCTGGCGATCTAACCCACAAGTAAGTTGGGCAACGTTAGATGTGGTCCCATGGTAACCAGTGAACAACAACAGCTTCATACACCATTTGTTCCCCTAGAATCCTGGAGCCCATGTGAACCAGGGTTTCCCAACCCATCAATCCGCCTTAGGCTCTGGACATACGCTTCACATCCTATAAATTTCGTAAGGAAACCGCACCTCAAGAGGCAGTAAATAGAACGAGCTAATAAATGTTGTTATCGGAGATGCATACAAACTAGCTTGTGTCAAAGCATACAGTTCATGCAAAAGAAATTTAATCGGGTTGTTTCTAGATGAGTTGGACTTTAGCTCAAGGTACTCACAGAGTCCCCCGTAGTTGCATGTTATCGTATCTGTTGTGGTAAAGTCAAAATTTAGTGCAATGAATTTCAGGCCATAAAAGATGTCCCAAAAAATGAAAAGTGTTTTGGTTTGTTGGTAGGTTGAGAAAAAAAGACTGTCATCAAAGCTCTCAGTGTTTCATTGGTAAACCCGCTTATTGTTGCATACACCTGTTTCACAGACCGATGTTACGCAATGATTCATTATTTTCATCAGTTCATTAGAATTCTTTTCATCACAGATTTATGAATAACTTGTAATTTTATTTTAACTTACATATATACACAGTCAGCCAAATGAGTTAAATTACGATAAAACATAATTTAACTTGAGTGTTTCCGACCTTTAGAGAAGTTTCTGTAATGTCTCACTGAACCAATCATTCGAAATACTGCTTTTACAAGTTAAAAAATAATTGAATTAGCTTACAATTAGAAAGATATCACTTAATAAACCCGTGAGCCAGTCAATTATTTGTATTAATCAAAGAGCGTAGGAGGTAAACGGAATCTTTTAATTTTCATCCAGGATTCTGATCACAGCTGTTAGAAGAGAGGGAAGGTGGTTGGGGCATGTGTTATATCGAAATGTAGAAGTTGCTTCAGGATTGGCATGTATCGGCACCTGAACTAGTGATAGGGAGTGAAGTTGTCAGGAATCTCATCAGTGCTGATGGCCTGGTGACTGACGAAATCTTAGCACAGAAACAGTAAGCTCGATTGGCTTTCACCAACTTGCGTCATTTATGGCGTAGGCGAGATAGCCATTTACCAACCAAAGGACGAGTCTACTGCACAGTGGTTCGCTCCGTCCTATATGGATGCGGAACAGGGTCGGTAAGAGTAGAGGATATTTGTAGGTCACCGATGTTTGATCATAATAGTATCCGAAGCATCGCTCGTATATCTTGGAACAATCGAGTAGGTGATGCAGTTGATAGGAAACGAGTTCTGGGTAAGGATGGCAAATCAATTGATGAAGTATTCAATCTTCATCAGTTGAGGTGGTTGGGACATGTGTTACGTAGGCCCAACCAACCAATGACTGCCATATCGAGCTGTCTTGCAGTGTAGGAGTAGGCTAAAAGAATGCTAGGAGTGGCCAGACTGAGAAATGGCACAGATCTGTAGTGGAACATTTCTACGAAGAAAACGCGATTGGTGTAAGATAAGCATTTACTAACTGTACCAAAAACAATTTCTTGCGCGCAACCTTCTTTTCGCGTTGCTGCCACTTTTCATAGCTTGTTGCTCTTTATGTCATGCCTGCTTTCTCCTTTAAATAAACATTGAAACATGTATTTATTTCTATGTTGTGTGGCGGGATAGTATGTAATATTTAGTGGTGATCATAGTCAATCTCAACTCGGTCAGCACTAAGAATCCATGACGTCACTAACAAACTTGACTGAGTCATGATTGTAGATTAGGCTACCTGGTTGGGGTCCGCGAGACGATACTAACCGATGGTTAGAGACCTTGGACGACATGGTTCGAAATCGTTTGCAATGTGCATTCACTCTTCGTATTCTCTAAAATTCCAATCTTAAGAATTTATCACCTCTATCTTCCTCTTTCTGAAGTTATCTGACTACTTTGCACAAAAACTAGAATATATGTGTTGGTCGATACACTATATATTTCTAAGACAACGTATACTAACATACAGACATGCATAACCTACAGGTGTTTTCATCTTAGGAACACCATATCACTGATAGTGTCCGTTTGAGATTTCTATTATTGTGGTGGTGTTTCGTTCTGAGCTGGATATTTTGGTTGTGAAGCTTTCATTGTCCTTTTGAACAACATCATCAGCACAAACTTTAGATGGAAGTGAAGTATTCGAATTTCTATCATTTTTTGAGTGTTAGATATAAAAAAAGTTCCAAACTTCGCGGCAGTAAAAATCGACTACTTCCAAACACTCATCTTTGATTTTTACCCATTGGTTCTTGAGAATCTATAAAGATCAATCTCCGCATACATATTGTCTCTAGAAAAATGTTTATTGGGATCGTGGTTGCTCAAGGTTATCCAGATTCTTTGCATAACATACCTCAGACAATTAGGATTCAATATATTATTTCAAATGACATAAATCATTACACAATACTCACATGTGTAATAGCGGAGACAAAACTCGACTTTGAAGATAGTTCTATCATTTCAGTGGTAGCCGCAGGTTTTGATATTTGAACAATATTGACATTATTATCAATACCATTTTTATTCATTTATTCACAAAAGTTCATCAACTGTTTCGAATCCTATCACGAATACATATGACTAGCTGAGTGCTAACAGATTAAAGACATAATCAGAAGTACGGTCAAAGCTTATGTTGGCAGTACGACTAACATAGAATGTCAACTCAGTCAACGCCTCATTCTACTTGCGACATCATTATATTGGTTGTACTCCTAGATCCATACCAGTCAATGGGATTTAACGTTTATTTCTCGATTTCCTTGTTACCTAAACTGTTAGTTGTTAAGAATCGTGTTCAGTCAACGACTGAAACTGCATAATCCCATAAACCGTGAAACAAATATGAGTAACATTATTCACATCATTAACTTCATTGGGGTAAGAAAAAGTGCAAACAAGTCCCTTTTATTTTGTTAGATAAAAAGGAATTTCAAATTTGTCTATCACTGTTCAATTCTCAAGTGTAGCAACATGGTTGACAGCTTTTCCAATTTGTATATACCATATTGAAACCGATTAGTAGCAGTTTATCCTTTAGGGATACACAAAAATTGTTCGAATATCAAATGATCAGAAGCTACTGATTAACCAGTACAAAAATGACAGACCTATCTGGTTATGTACATATAGAAAGAGAAAGTGTTAACAGTCTATTAAGACAAGAAACTGCAAAATGTGAATAAATACCATTTATCGGAAGAAGGTATGTGTGAATTTATTGACCACAGAAAAAGAAATTATTTGCTTATTTCACGTTTCAGAAAATGAGGTATGATGGAAAAGTATATCTTCGTAGGAGATATAGTATTGTTTCAAAAGTGACGCATGGCAAAACAAGCATCGATGCAAGAGATATCAACTGAATTCTCGAATTCCGTCAGTAATTCATGTGCATTTATGCGTTCTGGTGCACCGATCATAGCCTAATTGCAAGTTCAAAAAAAATCTTTATTCATCCACATTTGGAAATCAAAATAATGCATTACATTAAAATAAATCTGAATAATTTCTTAATTGAAACTTTAATTTATGGATGACCTACAAGCGATGACAAACTAACCTAGCGAACATTTTTCTACTTACTAAAGACAAGAGGGTTAAAAATCAGTGCGAGGAATTAAGATAAGGATATCTATCACCGACTGACATCAGTTCTACATGCGGAAATGCTATTTCACTATATAGATAAGTTAATTCAGCGCCGAAAGCCGACACTTCCTATCTTCAATTTCATTGGCCCGTTCACAAATTTTAGTTTTGCTGCTTTTTCAAGATACACATTATCTGGGAATTAAAGTAGCACTTAAAAAACAGGCACTTACTGTGCTCTCACAGTATCAAATAAAAGAAAATTCTATTAAGACTCATAGTACTTAACTGAGAAAAGACTAGACCACCAAAAGATGGACAGAAAGAGTATTCATGCATAAACAACTTCATAATTAAAGGATCTAAACATTCACTCACACAAATCAGCACAAGTGAAAATAAGTTCACAGTCTATGTAACAGATACTCACCCCTACATAAAACACATAATCAGACAAATTATCAAAGTATCGTGTATTCTTAACTTACTGATTTAGCAGTTACTAACGAATAGATAAGCATTTCGAATACTCAGAAATGATTATTTTCTAAACTACACACAGAATTCATCATGAAGACAATGGAATTAAATGGACATCAAATAATAACCTACTAATTGTCTGACTATCCCTTCTCGATGAGCAATATCTCAATAAAAACGCTTAGTTTTGATGCCTCAGGATACAAAAAAAATCGTCCAGTGCAAAAAACAAGAACTGATTATTTGCATATACACACAGACTATCATAATCTGAAAAACAACACTTTTTAGTGAAACGGCTCGTTCCTCAATAATTTGACTCAAGTATTGTTACCTAGAACCGATCTATAAATGAAATGTTTAGGTGCGCAATTACTAATAACACTTAGCTTTTTGATGAAAAATCCATACTTTGAGTACAACAGACAAAACTTCACGATTTACTAACTCTAAGCCCTACGAACTGCATACATCTAGCCAACCACTAAAACGAGTGAATCTAACGGGCGTTTGCACGTTAAAAACAAGTATATTACTTCCGGGTTAGGAATTGGCTGGTATTAAGGCTTACTCGTTGGTAACCAACGAAGTGCAAATGACAACCTGAAAAATCACCCAAAAGTACCAAAAGACGTGAATTTGGACTATAAATTCAGTTGTCACTCGGGACCGAAACCTCACTTACACATCATCACACAGATAAGACCTACGTCTGTTTATCATGTGTTGATTATTTTCACATAATCAACAGCCATTTCATCCTAACGACGTAGAAAAGCATGCGTCCCGAAATTAACTTGGAGATTTGAAGTACACCGACACATCTTAATCACGACAAATCATTCTTACAACTCTTTATACCAAATCAAAATTATGCATGCAACAGACTATGACCAGACGATATGAGAACTATTAAAACATGACCCAAATTGTTTCTCCCAAACTACCCCACACTAACCTTACGCTTTGCGATATCATCACGCTTTCGAGCTTCAACAAGTAGACGTTTCTCTTCCTCAATACGACGCAACTCTTGCTCCTTTCTCCTCTCAGCCTCCAAAGCAAGTTCCTCCTCCTGACGTCGCCTGTCAGCCTCTTCACGTTCACGAATAGCTTTTTCTTCAGCCGCGCGAGAACTCCACTGGGACTGTCTGCGAGCTTCGCGCATTATTTGAAGTGCTGCCGCCTGTTTCTCTTTTTCTTCATTTCTACCAGGCTGAGAGTTAGGCAGCAAAAGGTCGCTTGCCTCAACAGGATCAGGTAATATATTCAGCATTCTAGCAGCGACAACTGTAGAAGACACCTCAGAAGCAGATGTGACTGCACAGCTACTTGTAGGGACAGTTTTAACTAATGTACCATCTTCAGAAGATGGTTTTTTTGAAAACCCTGAAATGGACCAGACAGGTTGTGGTAGTTGATGAGGGGAGTTTGGTTCAGATTCTGTATCTGAAGATTCATTCTGCTCAGTCTTTGGTTCAATAGATTTCGCAAAGATGACTTCATTATTACAGTGACCACTTGCAACAGAATCTAGTGCAGAAAATGTCGGTGGTTGATTGCTCGATGTCTTAGCTGTTACGGCACCTGAGTTCGGGGATAAAGAAACAGTCGACTTGGAATAACTTTGTAGGCCAGTTGAAGATACCTGGTCATGCGACTGTTTGTGGTCTGAAGCTGCTTCTGAAATTATAGCAAGAACACCAGGAAGGCATGCCTTAGGATATAATCAAATTAGCCTACACTACCACCCAATGTGCTAACATCAAGAAGACTTTCACTTTAGTAGCAGATAATTTATCAAATGAAAATTACATGCTAAGTACTGTACAAAAATGCATTCAATGATCTTTTTATACACAGGACCACAAACAATTAAAAGGGAATTAGGTACAAATTTCTGGTGAAAACAACGCCATGTGTTGGAGACATAGTGGTGTATAATAAGAAACCAAGAATTGATGTACAAAGATTAGGAAAGCCACTGAGGCGAAAAAAATCAAGTACTGAAGTATTTGGTGCTTGATAGGAACCTTACGACTTCAGCTCATAAAAAAGTGAAATTCTTGACTTGATGTTAGCACAGTGGCTGGCAGTAAAAAGGTGCGTGTAAGTTTTAAAAAAGAATAGTTTACTTTGAATAAATAAGAATTTAAAGAAATTACAAAATGAAACCATACTGTAGTAAAGTTGCTTAGAAAAAAAGAATACTGGATGACAAAGAATGCACCATTCGATTACTGGGAATAAGTTTGCAAATGTAGCAATTCATCAGGACTCACTATAAGATTTGGAATCTGAAGAGTCAGATTCACTTGAGTCCGAAGTACTCTCGGAATCACTTGAACTGGATGATGATGCGCTGAGACGATTAGCAGCATCTGAAAAAAATGAAGTGACATGCATTGCTTGAGGTTTTGTAGTACTGCAAAATAAACTAATCAATCAAATATCCCTAGAACATCCATTGAAACGATGAGAACACAACGCAATATATAGCCAAAAATTAAAATGATTGATTGATGTATGGAAAAATAAAAAAGACCACTTTGTTGTGAAATCAAAATGATATCATCCTGTAATTCAAACACCGATTCATGAGATTAAAAAAATGGCAGTCTGATTTATAGTATGAGAAACCGGATTAGAATTATTAACTGGTTGATAATTGAGAGATTTAACCACAAAAAATCATTGCGTTTCTCTTGAACAAAAGGAGAGTCACTATTTTTTAACATTTCCGTAAAAGTCATTAAAAAGACCATTTCGAGGACACGTAAACAGTCATGTTCCAATATATGTCCATATATCATACCGGGAGTTTTAGTGAGGTATTATGCAAATCTGTGTTTAGAAAATACTGAGGACTGACAACATTACAGGGCTAAGAATACTGATTCATTGGAATGACTCTACCAGTGACTGTCTGAACGTAAAGAAGTAGTGATTCTTAAAACAATAAAATTATCGGACTAATGTGACTACGGTGAGCCAGTAAACACCGTTTAATTGGCAGTATTTGACGGTCGCCAAGAAAAATATCTGAAGTTGTGCGAAAATTCGAGAGTACATCTTTAAACACCATACGCATAGTTCAATTAGACACAAAAATAAAAACCGTCTGGTTGTAAATGAATTAACGATCAGCGAAAAATTGCTCACAAGCCAGAACTGTAAGAAGATTTGGTAAATGTTCAAATTTAATCCGAAATAAACAGAGAATGATAGAAGTAACAGAGAAAATTTAAAAACTTGAAGACTGATTTAAAAAGTTGGTAAATAACAATGGTCAATAATAGTTATGATAAAAATGCACCTACGTGATTTTTTTGGATTATGTGCATTATGGTACCCAGGAGCACCTTGAGGAAGTCCGCCAATCTCTCTCAACCGATTTTCTAATTCTTCCGTTTTTTCTTTCATGCACTCTTCACGTGTCTTGCCTGGTGGAATTCCACTTAACCCTTTCTTCACATACTTTCGACTCCCAGATTTTGTCTTTTGCAGAACAGACTTCACATACTTTTCCAATTCACGCAAAGTTGTATGCTGTAGTGTTTCGAAATCGATCTCGATTTCATCCGGATTACAATCACGGTGCGATGGTTCACGTTGCTGGATAATTTGAACAACTCTACCTAGTTTTTCTCCAGGGAGTTTATTTATGTCTAAACTTAACTGACGTTTCTCATCGTAAGTCATTGGACGAACATTGTTTTCGGACATTTCCTCATCTGTAGCATATCCAGGAACAGGCATAGGCTGGGAATGTGTGCCACTCATGTTTACAGTGCTAGTAACTGGGACACATGGTGTATTTAAAGCGGGTGTTGTGGTAGCTAGTCCTGTGAAAATAAAAAGATGGAAATCAAAATCTAAATATGTAAAACACTAGTGAATACAGGAATTTTAATGTACATTCTAACATAGAATGTAAGTCATGAATATCAGTAGTTTTCTGGCTGATATATAATTACCTTGTTAAACAGCATGTGAATATGTCATTATATGCATTTTGCCGTTCTACTAAATTATGAAACAATTAGTTTGACACCAAGTGGAGTCAAAGGTTTAGAGCCAACCTACACGTTACGGAGAACATAGAAAAAACCAGCTTCCAGTTGGAGGTGGATAGGACACATTTCGAGAAGCATCCAACAGCATCATGAGGCAAGCCCTAACACGGATCCATCAAGGTCAAAGGAAAACACATTGCACCGGGAACGGGAGGCAGATATTAAAGAATGAGTGACACTTGGCTAAAACTGGAAAGAGGAGCAGCTCAGGACAGTGATGGCTGAAAAATTCTGGTTGGCGGCTTCCAGAAGGGACAACACATATAAGTAAGGGGTATTTATTTTGTATACCATTTGTTGACAGAACTTCGAGTGATATGATATTTTTGGATAAAAGGATAATGAACAGACAATTGAACACATTTTATTAATGATCATAGATAATTATTTTTAGGTGCATTTCTACTTCTTTATTACAGTATCTGTAAAAGCACTAACTAATAATTGTGACGCATATAAGTTAACTTCATAACTAAAATCGATCTAAAATATGTTGTGAATTATACCTAGTGCGATAGAAAAAAATGTCGTATTTTCGTCCCACAAAACGGGCTCATTCTTCGAGAATTATGACCACACAGTAATCCCGATGAAAATGTCATCACTATCAAATCGTGATTTCTTTCCCAAATAACTGATGACTAACTAGACTTAAGTGGTTAAAAGTAGAATGCTAGGGAATGATGGAAAAGTGATTGGATCTTCATCGGATTAAATTATTCGAATAAGTATTAAGTATCATCGTTTAGTAACAACCAGAACGTGCGATGATGTTTAGTGAAGTTTGCCTACACTGATGTTAGAGCGAGATTCAAAAATTAAGTGACAAGTGATATATGAACAAAGGTAGGAAACTAAAAGGTCAACAAGTTTACTTTCACAAAACAAAAATGTAACTGACCTGATTGTCGATATTTAGTTTTGGATTGAGATTGTCTGCCTCTCCTGAAAATAAAATAAAAGTTACTCGAATATAAAAATACTTACTTGGTAATATTTACATCTTCAATGTCATTCATAATAGCACGTGGAACAGTTGGAAGGCCGGTTTGAGTAGGTGGCAATGAATTAACATGGGGTGTGTTATGACCAATAGGTGCTGGAAAAATAATTAGTGAGAAAGTGACCTACCTTTTCTGACAGCCATACTTAAGGATGATAGGATTGAATTCAAATTGGCCGTGCTTTTCTGCCAATCCTCGCTGAAACGCTGAAATTGACTAGTTAGTTTCTGATGTTCTTTGATGGCATTCTGAATCAGTTGATACGTATTCTGATCAATAGGACGACCATCAGGTGAAGCGGCTGGATCTGACTCATCATCAGGAACTTTGGCGAAATTCTCATCGAAAATGGCTTGAAGTTGCTTCCCTACTCTTGCAACTTCGCTATCTTCACCATTGTACTTATAACAATTATTAAACATCAGTCGAACATCGTCTGCGAAATCGTATTTTGTATGGTACTGACCGCTCTCTAATTTTGTTTTGATAGTGCTAAGATCCATTGCTTTTTTGACGACATCGTAGTAGTCATGAAGTCCAAGGGCCACGACATCCACCGGTTTTAAAAAAAAATGATTGAGATCCTATAAATAATAGCTCAAAATGCTACAAACGCATACCCGATATCTCTGAGAGGAAATATCCTTTAGAATATTACTGCAAGCCTTCAATGCTTCGGAAAGTCGTAAACGTTTGCCAACATTACGTTCTTCATATTCACGCTTGGGCTTTTTGATTTGACGACGATCGCGTGATAGATCATCATATGATTGAGGGGTTGACGGTAATTCGTCTATTGTAGAATCGCTTTTCTTTTTACTAGCCTTTTTGGTAGATGTTGAAGTTACTGACGGTCTGAAGGGTAACGTAGCCTGATCAACAGAAACAGCTGAGCCATTCAACCCTTCAGTATGGTTTGTTGAAGCAGTTGTATGGATAGGTTCGATGGGAGGATGGACTTGTAAGGGAGCCCCAATAGGACGGATTGACTTTGGGGTTTTTTGTGGACATATTTCAGTCTCAGGAGTCGGCATAAATTTAAGGCGTTCTCTAGCGATCTGCTCAAGTTTCATTGCCATTGCAACTACATCATCACCTGGCTTGTTGAATATATAACAATTTCGGAACATGGTAAAAAGATCATCAAGACATTCCGAAGAGGAGTGATAAAATTTTAAGTTTAACCGCTGTTTTATCGTACCAAGGTCCATGGGATGCTTTATAATCTTGGGATAGTCCTAGGAATAGTGTTTATCTGAGAAACAGACTTACTGGGAGGTTTAGTCGCTGGTGATCCACCGGTTTTGTAAACGGCCATACTATCTTTTCTTTAAATAGTCGTCCGACCACCTCTTTTTTGATATACTCCAGCTGGTTGGTAGTAATTTTCGAAGAATGAGACTTAGCAGCATGAGGTTCTGATTTAATGGAATTAGAAGAATCAAGATTTGCTTCAGAGCTCATTGCATTGGGGAGAATCTAAAAAATTCAGATGAGATTTATATTACTCAATAAAGAAATTGAGGCACTGCTTTCAGAAACTGCACCGTACTTTCTCATGGGTCAGAATTATTTATAACTTTTTCTAACCCATTGTCCTTCATGTTAATGATGACTAAATAACGAATATTGTTGAACAATAAAGTGGCAACTCTCATTTTATAATACGAATGTGACAATTATACTCAATCATAAAAACAATTTACGTAGCCAAATTAGCAACTTCACACATTGCTTTTTTATTGTGACAGCTAACGCCAAAGTACTGAAGCACACTATGGAAATAACGTTAACAATCGTCTTATCAGTTAAAAATCACCGTTACATGATTGACATTTTAAAATGGTCAACTGTATCCAATAAAAACAATGCAAGTGACTTGGCCTATGTTGTCAATATACTGTTAGTGGCTTGAAGGATATGGACATTAGGTTCAGAAAGTTGTGTATAGGACAAACGCTTTTACACTTTAATAGAATTAGATTTTTACATTTATAGGATAAATATGTTGATAGACGGCATGTAACTGATGGATGCCATGAATATAGATTCCATCTTAGGCGTAACCTCATACTCTGTTTCTCTATCCTAAACGACTAGTTTTTCTAAATCCCTGTGCATTGTGGTCTCGCAAAGTATGTACTTTTTCATGTCTTTTTTCATAAATCAAATCAGGAATAAATTGAAAGGTGTTCCAGTCGATTTGTCTTCTCTCTCTCGCTACCAAGGCTGTTTAGCCACAACTGAACTTACGTGCTACTGGTCTTAAGGTTAATTAGCCTATCGCGTCTAGACCTTTAAACTATTTCGAGACAAAATTATCTGTGTATTAGTGACAGACGGTTAAAGAACGTAAAAATAGTGGCGACGGAAATTTTTTCACTTGTCTGCCTGCTCCAAAAAATGTCAATCACTTTGGAAGACCTCAAAACTACTCAGGAAAAAATTTGCAAGAACTGAGTGATGTAAATGAAATGAAGTTTTTGGATGTACTGAATCAAAAGCTCCTGCTTGATTTCCACCTTAGTCTTCCAGATATATAAATGTGAAAGTATCGTAAATTCCATTAGTGAATTCAACTATGATCATGAACGTGATATCATATTCGATTCCTGGTTTTATCGTTTTGAAGAAATACTTCGTGTTGAATGCTCAAATCTCAACGATGCAGCTAAAATTCGCTTACTTTTGAAAAGGCTTGGAACATGCGAATATGACAAATATGCGAGTTTTTGCATGCCACAATATTTTCGGGATTTAGGCTTTGCTGATACAGCTTAAATATTGTCTAAAATTTTTGGAGAACAGTCCTCACTATTCAGTGGTCGTAATCAGTGTTTTCAGATAACAAAATCTCTATCCGATGATTATCTTACGTATGCTAATAAAGTTAACCAACAATGTGAACATTTTAAAATTAATGAAATTACGACGGATCAATCTAAATGCTTGATCTTTTCCTGCAGATTAAAGAATGTTGAAGATGCTGACATCCGCACCACCATGCCAATGCGTACTGACTTACAGTCAAACGTCAACGGTTATTGAATCTTAAACATGATACAGCGATGGTGCAACAGTAGACGAAAAAAAGATTTCGGGTCGGTAAATGCTCGGTAAATCCTCAAAACCTTCCAAATAAAAGACATCAACAAACATACGTAGACCAGCTGACATGCCACCGACGTCATGCTGGTTTTGCGGAGCATGGCATTTGGTGAAATTATGCCCGCTGAAGAATCGCAAATGCCGCCAATATCATAGTACTGGTCATACAGGTCACTGTCCATCAAACAAATGCCAGACAAAATTCAGTAGCTGGAGTTCGAAGCAACGTTCACAAAGTCAAATCACACGTACGCTTGCTACTTTTAAAATTGGTTTCCAGAGCAAACGGAATTATATCAACTTATTAGTGAATGGTAAACCTATTCGTCCTCAGTCAGATATGGCATCCGATATTACACTCATTTCCAATAAAACGTGGCTTCACTTAGGATTTCCGCGCATTAAACCAACCAAACACGTTGACCGGGGCGCCTCTAGAGACATAGTAAAACTAACAGATCAAACGCCCACTGCAATTCAAGGAGCACAAAATTGACGGTGTCTGTTATCGAACAAACCGGCATGACTTAGATTTTCACGCTAAGATTGGATTGAGAAGGTAGATACTCTGAATACTTTATTCAATGATGTTCCCATGTCTCCCGAATCTGTTGAGAATTTTCACAATATTTCTTAATCAAATGTCTCCGATTTCATATGATCTCAAGACCTTTAAACTAAGATAAAATTATTTCCTGTGTACTAGTGGCAGACGGTTTAAGGACGTAACCAGAAGTGGAAAAGATTTGCAGCTCAGGTGGATGATTGTGGTGGTGGTGTTTGGTTCTCTAAGCTCAGAGAACCAAACACCACCACCGTAACGAGAAGTGGTCGTAAAAACAATCCTACAAATACATTAAAAGCATTTCAACTGTTTGTCAACGAGACACCATCAAAACTCAGTAATTTGTAATTTTCGTGATGGAACTACTTGAAAACACATTTTAGTCCTCGTAGTGTTATGATCTCAAAATTTGATGTGTATTTAACCTGGCCTTTAACTAGTTAGTAAGGCTTAAATCGAATAAAAAATCTGACTGCAACAACCTCAAAGATGAACCTGCCTAAAACTCATGCCGAGGTTTTATGAAAACGTGGACCGTAGTATGTGGAATTGAAATCACAATGTACTGCACGTACTATTAGATCTAAGCGATATACAGGAGAAATTGTATTTTTCGTAAACCAAGAGTTAGTAGTTTAGATATAAAAAAAACCTAGATTGGAAACTCAACGTTTATTACTTTCCTCTTTGGTATATCATGTCAGTTTCATATAAACGAATTTCTTTACATAAATTGACGCACAGACTGAAACCAACAGCGATTGTTAATCTGATGTATTCAATAGGCTATGCATTGTATAACTGGCTTTAGCATCGACACTAAACAAACGAACATACAGTGATATTTCCAATAAATAAAACAAGCTTTAGTTTTGAAAGAACGCCACATAGTCATGTACGTTCTATGATACTACCAATTATTGTCGTCTGCGAAAGCAATCAATTCTACCTAAGTTGAAATGTGATGGCTTACCTTATGCGTTGAGCAATCAAACCGCAACCCTGAAGACCATAATAAGTAACAATGCCGAAACAGTAGTGAAAAAGACAAGGCGTCTAAACCATTACCAGTCAGCTACAACGTAGAACTTCGTGCGTACGTACATTAGTTCAAATTGCCATACCACATTAGCACATAGAGATCGAATTGTCAATTCAAATCTAATAAGGGCGGAGGTAGTAGAAGTATTAGCGGTAATGGAGAAGATTAGCGTTTGAAATTATTCAAGAAGTATAATCCATTGAAATAAATTTAAAAATAGAAAGATAAATATGACAAGGAATTCAGAAGATTAGGATCTGAAAGAACACAAAGAGTTGATGCACCTGTGCCATTGCAAACGAATTTGAGCAAAGTCAAAGTCTGTAACCATCGGTTACTATTGTTTCGTGGAACCTAATCAGGTAACCTACATCTACTAATATGACTCAGTCTAGTTGTTAATTAATTAATGTATTTGTGCCATGTTTTGGTCTGGCCGCCCCTAGCTTTTTTGCAGCCTATCCACACTTCACAAAACGTCGCTCATGGGGGCAGTCGGTAGTTGAGCATACGTAACACATGTCCCAACCGTTGAGGTACAATTCACTGGCTACATAATCTGAATTGCTAGGAATCATATTGATCATCAGTCAAAAGAGTGGAAGATAACCCAACTAACGACGCTTCCCAAGGGCGACGTTAACTAAATATAAATTCAATCAGGTTAGAACAGTTTGCTTACTGTTAGTAACTGTTTACTTAGCTGATAGGAAATCGATTCTAAATCCTTTACTAGTTTTACTTTTGAACAGCTTTCATTAAGATGGCCGACTTGTGAATTTCAAAACTAGGTGCTCTGTCCAATTTATTTTGACATTTGCAAAAGGTTGAAGATTAACTCGCTTGACTGAGTCTAAAAGTTGTATTAACGAATATATATAAACATATATATATATATATACAACCAGGTAGCCAAAACTAGTCCAGTAGATATCGGGTCGTACGCCATGTTTTAAGGATAGTGAAGCAGCTTATCTGCTTAATGGGGTTCGAACTCATGACCCAACATCCTTTATATGCTAATTCGGTTATCGTTTTAATACTATACAGTAACAAAAATATGTTGAATTAGCCCAAACTAGTAGACCGACTTAATACCTGACTGCCACTAGCAAAAAACCTTTGAAGGTTAAAAATGAGAATTCTTAGTACTTGATTGTCTTCGAAATACCGCTTAAACACAAGGGAACAGGCGAATAAGCAGTACTGAGGTTAAACGTAGGCTACTAGACATGGATAGTAAACTGGTTAATTTGATCAAGAACTTTTACTGAGTGGGTTGGTTTTGAAATTTATTAGACAATCCTGCCACAACCTACTTTGAATAGCGAAACTGACCACTAGATATGGTCATAATGAGCAAGGGATAGAAATAATAAAACGAAACACAATTATGGCATCATCAAATATTGGAATAAATGGAAATATAGACTCCCTCCACGAGATCAGCTCAATTGTTATAATCTATAGTTAATTTTAGGTCTCATGATTTACAATCAATCACAATGATGCAGACATTTATTCAACCACTAAATCTCAGGCAGTACTAAGATTATACTTTTAAGGTTATTTTTCATGTTTAGCGATACATCACTTCCAATGAGATCATTATCTCAACCACTTTGACTTTGTCAATTTTGTTTTTGCGTAATAGTAGCTTATACTGACGTACATATTTGCCAGGTTCTGAGTTGTTTAAAAAAGTGACTGCATGTTTATCATCCATTTTATTAACGTCTAAAAAAATATTTAGACAAAAGATTATGGTCATCCGCAAGTATTACTGGTTTTTCTGTAGGAAAAAGGTTATTGTGATTGTCTTCCAAATGCGCTCTCCGGAATATACTCAGCCTTCTGAAACACTACACATCTGTTACTTGTTACCTAAATTTTACTGGAATTCCATTCAACTAGTAACTAAACATGTACATAAAAATACAATTCACCAAGAAATGTGTCTCTGATAAGTCGAATATACTTGACTGAAGAGAAAAATCTAAAGCTACTGAAGCTATCAGAAAGTGCAGGAAAACACTGATTTTATTCTGCATAGTGGGAAGCTTACCCCGAATGTACACATCAATTGTACAAAAGATTTAAAGATATTGGTACTCGCTTCGGTTTAGGCTTCGTATATCTGGAGGACCTGATGCTGCTTCCCGTGGCCTTGCTGGTGTAGGTATAGTATTAAGTCCTAAGGCAGAACTAGCTCCTCTAGACTGGATCCCAGCAGACAGTTGCTTATGCGCAGTAAGGACTCGTAAAGATAGGGAAACTCGCCGTTACCTATTTGTCGTCTCTGCCTACGCTCCCACTGACTGTAGCTCGGATGAGATGAGTCTTACGGAAAGCTTTCCAGGCTTCTTCGAAATGTTAAGCGCTCTGATGTAATAACAATGGCTGGTGACGTCCAAGTAGGTAGACTCAGTGAAAGACACCTGGGTGGATCTTACGGTGTCATGACTCAAAGGTCAGATAATGGCAACCGTCTACTGCAGCTATGCTCAGAAAATCATCCATTTCTAGCAAACACTAACTGCAGGCATGAGAAAAAATATCTCGACCTAGCGACCCCTAAAGCTGACCCAACTAGACTACACTGCTGTTAGCCATCGGTGGAGAGACTCCATTGAAGACTGCCGCTCATCCTAGAGCACATGTCTACATTCAGACCATGCTCTGGCGCGAGTGCGTACTTGTTTGCGGCTTACTGGACGTAGGGAAGACAAAGAAAGAAAACCCCTTAGGGTTCTACTTAAAAATGGCATAGCAAAGAATATATTTCAAGAACAACTAGAAAAACAGTTAGATGGCCATGTAAGTGATGCTGTACCTGATTTCCAAAAAGCTGCGGAAACAGCAGTGATATTTATTAGTATGGCATACAATAAGGTTAGGGAGGAGAGGAGGATCTCAGTGGCATCTATCGAACTGATTGATACTCGAGGATTCATCCCGTCTGGCCCTGAGTACAATGAGGAGCGGAGCCAGCTTAAGCGCAGGCGAACAGTGGTGGGTAGAGAAATCGAGAGAGAAGGAAAAGGCAGCGATGGTAGGCAACATTAGGCAGCTGCTTAGACTTATCAAGGAAACTGGTATTAGGGGAACCGACTGTGAGACTTTCTCAGGAAAAGGTGTGCTTATTATTCTTCCCCAACCCTCGAGACTGGATCGATGGGCAGAGCACTTCAGGGATCAGTTTAACTGACCCTCAGCCACAATTCGGTTAACCACGATCTCCAGTCAACGTGAATGGCAAATCGATGTAATTCCTCCAACTCCTTAAGAAAGTTTTAGAAAATCTAAAAGGAGGGACAGCAGAGGGTCCTGTTAGGCTAACTCCTGAGATTTTGAAGGATGGTGGTCGTGTTAGCAGCTAGGTTGACTGAGATCTCAGGTAGAATTTAGGAACTGAGCGTAATACCATCTGACTGACCTCAACCCCTCATTGTTCTAATTTATAAGGAAGGATAAAAGTCCTCCTCTGACAATCACAAAGGAATCAGCCTAACCAATATATATTATCTAAATTTTTAGTCTCGATTATACTTAGATGCCTCACTAGAGCTCGTGAAGAGCAGGCTCGAGAAAACCAGGCTGGTTTCAGACCTGGACGTGGCTGAGCAAACCGGATATTCAGGTCCTAGAACAAAGCCACATGTTCAGACATCCCACAAAAGTATTATTTCTCAACCTTAAAGCGGCATACGACTCTGTTGATCGTGAAATTCTGCGGCAGTGTCTGTCACTGAAATTTGTACAGAGAAGTACATTAACCTTACACATGATCTCCGCTCGAACACTAATGGGCGACTGAGAGCTTATGGCGAACTGTTAACGGAATTCTTTACTTCAAGTGGTGTCCGCCAGGGCTGTCCACTATTTCTTGTCAAAGACATGCTTTTAGATAAAACGTTATCTTCGTCTGACTCCTCACTGGTGGACCCTCTACCAAGAGACTCGCTTGTAGACTTAGAATATGCCGATGAAATAGTTCAACTTGGTGAAGACGACAAAATGCAATCTTTTGACTACCCTGAGCAACAATGCAAGCATGTTCGGGATACGATTCTCACCCTTGAAATGCAAAATTGCTTCAGGATTAGGTTACATCAACACCTGAACTAGTGATAGGGAATGACGCAGTTGAGTCTGTTGACCGCTTCACTTATCTCAAGAGTTTTATCAGTGCTGATGGCCTGGTGACTGACGAAATCTTAGCACAGATACAGAAAGCTCGATTGGCTTTTACCAACTTGCGTCATTTATGGCGTAGGCGAGATAGCCATTTACCAACCAAAGGACGAGTCTACTGCGCAGCAGTTCGCTCTGTCCTAATATATGGAGGCGGAACGGTCGGTAAGAGCAGAGGATATTCGGAGGTTAACGATGTTTGATCATAGGCGTATCCGAAGCATTGCTTGTGTAACAAAGGACAACCGAGTAAGCAATGCTGTTGTTTGGAAACGGGTGCTAGTTACCTAGCATGGCAGATCAATTGATGAAGTATTGAAACTTCATCAGTTGAGGTGGTTGGGACATGTCTTACGTAGGCCCAACCAACCACCGACTGCCTCGTCGAGCTGTTTTGCGATATAGGAAGAGCTTGGACGAAAGCTAGGAGCGGCCAAACCAAAACATGGCAGAAACCCATGAAGTCACTGACAAGTGGACTGAGTCATGTCGGTAGGTGTCGACTACCTGCTTTGGGTCCGCGAGATGATAATGATCGATGGTTAGAGACCCTGAATGACATGGCTCAAAATCGTTTGCAATGGCACAGGTGTATTTACTCTTTGTGTTCTATGAAATTCTAACCTTCTGAATTCCTCATCACTTATCTTCCTCCCTCTAAATTTAACCCACTGAACTATACTTTTTGAATAACATCTTCGAACCCTTATCTCTCCGATTACTTCTAATACTTTTACTACCTCTACTACTATGGGATTTGAATTGACAATTATATCTCTGTGCTAATGTGGTGTGGCAATATGAACTGCTGTACTTACGTGCAAAGTTCTACGTTGCTGCTGATGATTTATAGTCTAACTCCGCCGGATTAACCCTTCAGTATTTTAACCGCTACCGTTCTCTGGACTTTGGTAAGATAGTACTCATCGTTTTGCGAGTATTCAATGGAGAGGAAGGAGTTGATATTCCAACATGTTTGAAGCACTTAAATCTAACAAACCTAAAAGGGTTTTATACGTATACACAAATCCCTAACTCCCGATTTATACTTCCTTAAAGTGGCATTGGTTATCATCGAGAAAAGTAGCCATATTAATGTCTACGGCGAGATTCGTCATGGACTTCATAGAAGCATCACACCAAATGTAAGTCAAGAATTATGTATTTGAAGGTTCTACATCGTCTGCTGAAATTCATATTATATTCTTGATTTTCAAAGAAACCACGCAAAGTATAGGCTTTTGAATTTGTGGCCCAATAACCAAATACATGCTTGCAAGTTGTGGAACACATCTGTAAAATCTAGAAGTAGTATTTAGACGCTAGAACAGGGTATGAGTGAAAACACAATATTGACATAGTCAAAAGACAAGTCAACCTGACTTGAAAAGTTGCATCATAATAATACATGAAAAATCGAAACTATCTGAATACACTATACACTAATCATACGTTAGGTAAATGGTAAATGAGGACTGAGTACTTCAGTTAGTGAAGTCAATGTATTTTGGAAACAAATGCGTTTAGGCAACTGAGAACTAATTGACCACCACTTAACATGTTTAGCGATCTCATCTAAACACCATAAGCGTGCCATCACAGTCGATTAGACAGTAATCGACGTAAGACGTAACAGATATATGCTCTGGACTGAGTTGCCACGTATCAGCACTAGGCGAAATTAAGAGGATGAGTATCAATAGGATAGGAATAGCTGTAGAAACGATAGTGGGAAATAAGCTCGAAGAGCAGTTATGAAGGGAGCTGATTACAGAGTGAGTGAATCTAACTCGTTGCATTCTCAGTAAATGTGTGTTCATTTCTAGTTTATTCATTTAGTTCTAGTGATTAAATTGAGTCATGCATGAAAAACAGTGTGTGGTATGGATAACCTAGCCAGTTGTGTAAGAAACCGTTTTATCTGCATTCCACAATCGAAAAGCACCAAAGAGCATTCCTATCAGTACACTAGAAACTACATATTGCGCTTTTTTCTCTCACTATAATTAGCTACACAGTTGAGTATCAGAAAAATTTCCACAATGTACAAACACTGCTAGGATAATAAAACAAGCCATGTAATGGCAAAACCATTCACAAGATCATTTGAATCATAACAGCCTCATTCAAAATACTCACTGCAATACAAATTAGCCAATACTTTCCGTAAGACTTCACAGGAAAATAAAAAACTAGAAGTCCCATTATGATAGTACATATCATATGGCCCGAACGACAGCAAGCATACTTTGTGACAGAGAAATATTTAACTGAATTCTAAACCCACGTTAAATACAACGTGCAAATGTACTTTAAGTTGGACGGCATGACTTACAACGAGTCAAGCAATGACTCAAACTTGGAATGTTAAGCAAGAGAGAATACCCTCAACCTATTGACAGTTAAGTCCGAGGATAACTAGTGGACTATGACTGTTAAAACTGGTATAAAATACATACACGAACAAAATACAAAATTAAACAAGTGAATCTTCTACACTTACCTACCTAGAATGCAGAAACATAATCCAGACAAAAGCCAGCAATGGCGAAACGAAAGTAAACCGACCGGACTTAAATCAGGTGGCTAAAACAAAAGAAAAACACAAGATTTAAACTGTGATACTTTCGTTCGTGAATGAATACGTTGGCTTTTCAGTAATTCTTCTGATAATAGTAACTTTGAATCCTCATGCAGCTGAGGGGATTAATGAGGTGTTAATATTAAGCACGTACCGCAAGCAGCTTGATGAGTGGGTTATGATAAAACAGTTATTACAATCGCGTTTAGCACCTAAATATATTCATCAGCACGAAATTGTCTTTGAATTTTTCTGCGCATGAGTGAACTACAATGCTTCCCAGTTTCTTTTAACACTTTCAGAAGCCTGGACGGTAAGCATATCTCGTGACATTTGCATGGAAGTTTTAAATAGAAAAGCTATATGAAATTATAATCACCGTTTTTCTAATAGCTGTCTATAGATACGCGCTATAAAATCAGTTGTATTTCCCCAGCTTCTATTTTAAAAGGTCCCCTGATCTTTCAAAATCAATTCATTGAATCATTTCATAATCAGTTATTCACACGCCAGGCCTTTAGTAAAAAGATCAACTTGGAAAAATAGGTCTCTCTTCACTTTATCCTACCGTTAATCAGGAGGTGATTAACTTATGATATATCATGAACAGATTTAGCCAAGATTTATCATTTCTTTTTCCCTGTAGTGAAAAATAATCTCCTTCCACATATCAATCAGATTCACAACACTCGTGATATTTTACCAGTCTCATTACTCTTTAGTGATGATACAGATCCACTTCTGCTATCATAATTAGATAGCCTTAACAATATTTCGATTTTTCAAAAAAAGATTGTAAGCAGATAATTTGAACCTTAAGAAATTCTTTTTTCTTCCTCCCTTCCCTTCTTTCTTCCTTCCTAAAACACAGGAAAGGATTTTTACCGATTTATTTAAAGCCTTGATGTGGTAAGCTGTCTAGTTCATCCTTAAGGCTACCAATGAAATGAGTAATGCGGGAACTTCGGAATTGACGTGCTCTCGTTGACCTCCCACCATTAACGGTTTTGGACGCCAGATTGTGATATTTAATCCTTCCCAAAGATATGAGATTCGTCTCCATCCACTGGTAGACAATCTGAGCGAAAATTCCGACAGACGGAATTATTCCAAATCCGTAGGTCCAGTTGTCTCGATCAACTACTCTTCCTAGTTGCTTCAGCAGCATACACAGGACTTGTGGAAAAGTTACTGGATCTACGTGAAGTCAGTTACTAGGACAGTCGAAAGCAAAATTACAATTTTGGGTGACTTTCAGGTTCTAGTCTTTCGTAGTTTATATTTATTATTATGATCTTTCTCTTTCCAAAACTTCTACCTTGCGTATTTTCCTAATCATATTGTCTCGTTTTCCATCGTTAGATCTCTCAGGCATGATGTTTATTACATTACATCATAACGACTAGGAAAATCAGCAGAGGCGTGAATTCCGGAGTTAGTGTGAAGTCGAAAATCTCAGTCCGGACCGACAGAGTTGGTGGTGGCCTATATGAAGCTTACTCACATGGCGCGCAACAGTGGCGACGACTATCATGTGGCCTGAGCGTCGCGCCACCATGGCAACTATCAATTCCCGGCTGCCTCGTTCGTCACACCTCACGACTATCAAGTCTCCACGTCTTATGCCTGTGGAATTCAGAAATTCAGAAGCGCTAACTTAGGCGCTTCTGTCTTGATACAGATCGAAGAAGGATCTCTCTAGCCACATCAGGTGTTGCAAAAGCCGATCCAGATCTGTGAGTCAACGGCAAGAGGGTCAGAATAAACGCAAAAGAATCGACATTTGACACTGATCACAACCGCCAGCACAAGATAATAGTCTCGTCGATCAAATGCACTGCCCGGGCGAAACACCTGCAAAGGCCGATTCCCGCAGAACTGGAATTCGGTTTAAACAACTGGTTTTCAGCAGAGCTACACCAGGTTATCAGACAAACAACCAATTACCACTATAGCAAAGTAAGAGGGCTAAGGGGAAAGCTATTGGAAATCATGAATATGTGCTTTCGGAGGGATCCGAAGCTCACAACCCTAACTGAAACATGGCTATCCACCGACACTGTAGACGACGAAGTGAGCTCGCAAGGCAAGAAACTTCTTCGATGCTACAGGGTACACCATACAGGAGGCGGAGTGGCTATATATAAACAGCCGTTTAAAAGCTGAGTTGCTACACGACACCTAACTAACTGAGGTAGCCGAATCATGTTGGTGTTGTTTCCACACAACTGTCACAAAAGACTTGATTGGATGGATTTACTGCTCCCCCCTAACACTAACCCCGGCTGTAGCTGCTAACTAGACATGGTGGTAGGGAATGCCTATCTTGATGACCCAGCAGAGCTATATTACCGGGTACATACTTTCCTGTAGATTCTACGATGCCAGGCAGATCGATTGGGGAAAGATGAGACTAAAAGCAGCTACCCAAGGTCTGAGGGCGAAGTCGTACTGCTGACAGTAGAGGGGCGTGACAGCAGTAAGGTGTTTTCCATGGACAACCAGCATCTTCAGCGATGCTGCCTTCACACAAGGAAGGAAGGGCTAGAAAAGGTCGTCCCCAAAAATGTCACACCTCCCCTACCTCATGGATTCCCGTCTCCAGTGATAGGGCGACCTGGAAAGCGAGGTTAACACTTTACAAACCTCCAATAAAAAGACTGTGCGTGACCAGCCTCAAGCAGTTGTCCCTTGCACTCTGAATTCAAGCTTTCAGGTCTCTATGAATGCGGCTCAGATGAGGTAAAATTTGAGTTTTTCGGAAAGCTTTCAGACCCTAAAAATGTCACACCCCAACTTTCCTCACGGGCTTCAGTCTTCGGCGGTAAGGCCTTTTAAACAAAAACACAGCCGATCCTTTAGAAACCTCTCACAAAAATACCGTGCATGACCCATGTCGAGCAGTTGTCCCTGGGACTATTCTGTCACGCTTTCAGGTCGTCAAGACTAACACCAATCTATCTTCCTTTTCAGGTTCCCCAAGAAATACCCTTCCACGGTGTGGGCAGCCGGGAAGTGACATCAGCCCTCACACCCGTAAAAGCACGCGAGACCAAATTGCTCAGAACCAAACCTTTCCTACACCCCGTAACATCTCTCTTATGACAATGTCCTCACTCCAAATAGACTGATTCACGAAAAAACTGCAGATACTGGAGCTTACTATATAAAGGCCTTACCCAAAGTATCATCCATCTGTCTTCAGTGTAAAGATCTGAAGTAAGTACTACATACTACATACTACTACTACTACATTCATCGGACAGTTGGACATCCTGTTTGGACCGAAAAATACCGGTGCACGTAATATTTCTTGACTTTGCAAAAGCCTTTGACACAATCCCCCATCCACACCTAATCGAAACAGTTGTGGAAATGGGCTTCACCGACCCACTCCTATCTTAGCTCAGAAACTACCTTGAGAATAGAAAGTTTCGCACCAAGGTAAATAGAGTGCACGCAAGCCGGCGAGTATCCACATAGGGAGTTTCACAGAGGACCATCCTAGGCCCACTTCTATTCCTGATATTTATTACTGACCTGTTAGGCTTATTTGGCTCACCGACATTGATCTACGCAGACGATGCGAAGATCTGGATGTCCATTAGAGGCGATGAGGATTCGACTGAGCTTCAAAAGGACCTTACATCTATTGAGAAATGGGCAGTGAAAAACGGTTTAAAACTCAACCAAACGAAGTGCTACGTCATGCATTTCCTGGCTCACATGATGCAAACGACCTATACCCTCAATGGAAGAGACTTAAGTCTCTTGGATCATGTGCAGAGACGAGTAACCAAATGGGTGATATGGTTAAAAAATAATCCTTACCACGGTAGACTCCAGCACTTGGGATTATTTCCATTGAGCTATAGGAGAATCAGAGGTGATCTGACTATGGCGTACAACATATTAAGCACACTAAACCATCCCAAAGTGAGCACCTTACTGATGCATCACCACCACTCCCCTCGAGGCAATCCTCAAAAGTTTGCACATCAAAGAGCGAATACTCAGATTCGTGCACACTTTTTTCATTGCGAGTCGTCGCAACTTGGAATGCTCTGCAAGCCGAGGTGACCACAGTCCCCTCAGTAGACAGCTTTAAGAAGAGACTTGATAATCACGTACTCACATACGGATTATCATCACCCTCTTGGACAAGCTGTTCATGATGCATATCTGGAGACCTGCTAGTTGTTATCATTGCCATCTCCTCAGATCACTCAATTGATCTACCTCGCCTATCATCTCCGTTCCCTCCTCCTTGCTTACATTACGGTCCTCTCTCACAATCTTCACTACCAATTAACAAACTAAATTCATCTATATATTACTCAGCTCTGAAATTTTGTTCATATTAGCATTAGAATTTTATCCTTATTATCCTTATTACTCTCCACATTGCAACTAACTGATCTCCGGTCTGGTAATGTGATTGCTAATGGTATCCAGAAACCCTACTTCCCTGAAACAAACGTTTTCATTCAAATCCCGAGACGAACAAACTCATAACCAAATGCCAACTGACTAGAATTAGACAGTCGAGTGGCTAGACCTCTATACATTGGACATTTCCGAACACCTGGAACCGTACCGAAAGAACAAGAACCGAGCTCAAAGAAATCAAATGGTTGACACTGGCTCGCGAAAAAGATATTGGATATTGGAACTTATGCACACACCCACAGGCGCCTGGCTCAGAAATAGGGTCCCAGGAATTCCGTACTCAGTGGTTAGGTGATACGCCTTATATGGCAGTCTGTCACTGAATCTTTCAAGGATCTTATTTATAACTAACTTCTTGTTATGATTTCGATACTAGCAATCTGCAATATTCCATCAAAAAGAACCAGGGACGCTGTCTTTTATATCAAGTTGAAGATCTGACTTAAAGCTGTTCGTAGGCCTAATACAAAGCAGCCGGCAATATAATTAACGCTAATAATGTCATGGTAAGTTTAAAGTTCTAACTATTCTCCGCAATCTATATTAAGGAAATCTCTAGGGCGGTTGTTATCAGGAATTAAAGGAGCTTACAACGATATCAATCCTGCAACATTAACTGGAGCTATTGATGTAATTGTTGTCGAACAGAAAGATGGATCCTTTACTTGTGGACCATTTCATGTTAGGTTTGGGAAACTAACAGCTTTCTCTCCAACGGATAAGACTGTTGAGATCTATGTTAACGGTGAATTCGTCAACTTTCTACGGATGTCTTTAGGAAGTGCCGGGGATGCATACTTCGTTGACTCTTCAGGTTCCACGGCAGATGAGTTCTTAGCGAGTGATTCTAGTGACTGTCCGGGATTCACGTATGATGACTCATGGTCTGAGATTCCTGTACGACGTCATTCACGCAAAGTTCGACGAGACTCTGCAATGAGTGAACCGGGTACGGAGTCCAACTTGATAGAAGAGGATATAGATGAAGAATGTAGAACTAGCTATGAAGTCTCATCTGATTGTGAGTCCTCAAGTGATAGGGTCAGAGACTCTCGAAAGTGTCGGAATTCCGCTGGTGATAAATTTACTTCTGACAGCCTTTTGGATGAAAGTTCAAAAAATACTGAGAACAGTTTTAGTTATGATTGGGATATAAAGAAATGTCAATCATCTAGTAGCAGTTTATGTTTCCCTAAAGACGTCTCAAAAAGTGATGTGCAAGAGCCGCATCTAAAAGATTTTACGCACGAAAAAGAAGTGTACCTAGAAGAACTCGTTACAGCGGAAGTCGATCAAAATGTTAAAGAGGTGTATATATATCCCCCATGTCACGGGAATTTTCAATCTCAGTCTCAAGGGTCATATAACACTACTGAAAGCAGCTGTGTTGATTACGGTTATCGTTCCGACAATGAACACTCTCCAAGAAGCATGTCACCTATCTTTCCCCTTGATTTAAGTTTAAGACTTTCACTATGTGGTGGTTTGTCTCCAGATAATCCTTGCTCTGAAGAGAAGTTTCTAGAGCATATAGTTTCCTATGAGGAATTTATACGTGATCCTAACGCTGTTTTATCTAATCCCAGCCTTGTTGTTTACTTCAATGGACGTTATTGCAATTGGCAAGTAACTGCTCCTTCTATCGTCAGTTTACTCGCCTTTCAAACACAATTGCCTTACCTAACTTTACAAAAGCTAGAAAATCAGTACCTACCCAAAAAACAGTCTCGACGCACCTCTTGGTTCAGCTGGGGTGCAAGTCAAACACGAACTGTAGCTACAAACTCTACAATCCCTTCTAAAAAAGTTGATTGTCCTGAAGAGAAACCACATAATTCCAGTTCAAGCTTACAGGCACCCCAAGTAGGTTTGTCTTTACGTTTAACTAATACTTCTAGATGCACATTACTCACAGAGTTGCTAAAATCAACAGGCTTTCTTCTAGTGAAGTAGCTAGATTGAAACTCAAACCTGGACGAAATGATATAGAGTTTCGCATCACTACAAAGTATCAAGGGACTTGCACATGTTCAGCTTCTATCTACTATTGGCATTGGTACGACAAAATAATTGTTTCTGACGTTGATGGAACCATTACACGTAGTGACTTACTTGGACATTTGCTTCCTATGTTGGGTCGTGATTGGACACACCCTGGAGTTGCTCGACTATACAATCGAATTCAAAACAACGGTTATCAATTCCTCTATCTTTCAGCTCGAGCTATCGGACAGGCTGGTATAACTAGGAGCTATTTAAGGCAAGTTGTTCAGGATTCAGCATCCAGATTGCCGGATGGACCAATACTATTGTCTCCGAATTCTCTACTCCATGCGTTTCACCAAGAAGTCATTATTAATAAACCAGAGCTATTTAAAACGAAATGCCTACAAGACGTGTGTAGTCTTTTTCCGAAGGGCTCCTCTCCACTCTATGCAGGATTCGGTAACAAGGTAAATGATGTGTGTGCGTATCAAAAGGCTGGGATCGAGCTTTCCCGAATATTCACAATCAACCCACGAGGAGAAGTTCGTAATGAATATCAGTATCTAAGAAGTACAAGTTATCATGAGTTAGGTGACTTAGTTGATCTCCACTTCCCGCCTCTTTGTGAGTACCAGGCCACACGAATTTCACATCTTGTTGATTATAATTCCAGTTCTGCTCTTAAGTCAGAAACTTCAACTCTAGCTGATGAACATTCACCTGACATAGTTGATCCTGTAATGGTTGATCTAACTACGTACTCTAGTTTTTCCTTTTGGAAATCAAATTACGAATTATCATTTCCTCTTCCAAAAGCACTAAAGAATTCTTGATTTATATATGTAGGAAGATCTGAAGTGTTTTCGAATAGTCTTGCCTGTTGCTTGCTTCCATTCCAATAACGTAACTGATTTTGAATGTTTATCCTACAAACAAACACTCGTACTTCCAATAAATCCTCAATATCTGGCTGACTAAGTGTTGCCTTTTCCGGAGATTATACTTTTTTATTTTACTCGCAATTTGTATCTGATTTTTTGTAAAAGTGGACTTTGTGAGATCAATATAAGCATAATAAGTTACTTGGACTTCTGATATTACTTTTTCATAAAACGACAGAATACACTGATTGGAACTTTTAGGTTGAGTTACCGGAGAACGTATCAATAGATAGTTGCTTTGAACAAGCAGCAGCGCATTTAACCGAAATAGCTTACTCTCTGGACCAAAACACGTTACTCTACTTCTACGCTAGGTACAAGCAGGTCAGTTAGTGTTTACACTTTTCCAGTTCGATACGTGCAAGTTTTAACAGTGTTTCCATAGTGTATATTTCCATCGATCCAGTACAGAAGTAATCCAAAGGTTACTTTTTTCATATAAAATTCATTTATTTACCTCTAGCAGGTTAATCTTTAGAAACCTTGAATGGATAACTTTTGTTCGAAATAAACTATAATGTTTTTACTTTCAGAGAGTCCTGCAGCTTAATTTTTAGCTCAGGTAGATTATTGTGGTGGTGTTTCGTTCAGCTCAGAGAACGAAACGCTGGTGTTGGTATAGCATTGAATTCTAAGGCAGAACTAGCTCTCCTAAACTGTGTCCCGGTAGATAGTCGCTTGTACGTTGTCCAACTAAACGGGACATTAAGGACTCAGAAAGATAGGGAAACTCACCGTTGCCTCTTCATCGTATCTACCTACGCTCCCACTGACTGCAGTTCAGACGAGTTCAAAGATGAGTCTTACAGAAAGCTTCTGACCCCCTCCAAAAGGTTAGGTGCTCTAATATATCAATAATGGCTGGTGAATTCAATGCTGAAGTAGGTAGAATGAGTGAAAAGAAAAGACACCTGGGTGGATCTTATGGTGTCGTGGCTTAGAGAACAGATAATGGCAACCGTCTACTACAGCTATGCTTAGTTAACCGCCTTTTCTAACAAGCACTAACTGTAAGTATAAGGAAAAACATCTCTTGACCTGGCGACCCCCAAAGTCGTCTCAACGCTGAACCCAACGAAATCACATAAGCCACCGATGGAGGGGTTGTGTAGAGGACTGTCGCTCGTTCTGGGGCACATGTTTAGATTCAGATCAGGCCCTAGTGCGAGCGCGTATTTGTTTGCGACTTACTGGACGCAGGAAAGACACTGGTAGGAAACCTGTTATGGTTCTACTTAATGATAACAAAGCTGAGAATATATTTCAGGAGCAACTAGAAACGCAATTAGGCGACAATGTGAGTAATTCACGGAGTAATCGGTCTAACTAATATAGAATCTAAAATATTGGACTCAATAATACTCTGACGCCTAATGGAAGCTCGTGAAGAGTAAACTAGAGAAAACCAGGCTGGCCTCCGACCTGTACGTGGATCGATAGACCAAACATTCACACTGTGTTAGTTGTCCGTCAGGGCTGTCCACTTTCTCCGTTCTTGTTCAGTTTTTTCATAGACATGCTTCTGGATATAACATTATCTTCGTGTGAATTTTCAGGAGTAGACCTTCTACCAAGAAAGTCGCTTGTTGACTTAGAATATGCAAATGACATAGAACTACTTGGTGAAGATGCTGATAAAATGCGAAGTCTTCTGACTACTCTCAGCAACAATGCAAGCATGTTCGGAATGCGGTTCTCACCCTCGAAATGCAAAATGTTGCTTCAGGATAAGCTTACATCGGCACCTGAACTAGTGATAGGAAGTGAAGTAGTCGAGCATGTAGACCGCTTCACTTATCTCGGAAGTCTCATCAATGCTGATAGCCTGGTGACTGACGGAATCTCAACACGGATACAGAAGGCCCGATTGGCTTTTAAAAACCTGCATCACTTATGGTGTAGTCAAGATATCCGTTCGCTAACCAAAGGACGAGTCTACTGCTCAATAGTTCGCTCTATCCCACCATATAGATGCGAAACATGATCGTTAAGAGTAGAGGACATTCGTAGGTTATTAGTATGCGATTATAGATGTCTTCGAAGTATTGCTCGTATATTTTGGGACAGCCGAGTAAGCAGCGCTATGGTTAGGAAACGAGTACAAGGTAGGGACGGCAGATCAGTAGATAAAGTAGTGAACTTTCACCAGTTGAGATGGTTGGGTCACGTCTTACGTATTCCCAACCACTGATTTCCTCGATGAACGATGTTTTGTGTTGTAGGAGTAGGTTGGAACAAGTTTAGGGGCGGCTAAACCAAGACATAACAAAAATCCATAAAGTCACTGACAAGTGGACTGAGTCATGTTAGCAGATGTAGGCTACCTGGCTGGGGTCCGCGAGACGAAAGTCATCGATGGTTAGAGACCTTGAATGACATAGTTCAAAATCGTTTGCAATGGCTCAAGTGCATCCACTCTTTGTGTTCTCTCTAATTCTAACCTGAATTCCTCATCATCTGTCTCCTTAACTTCCTAAAGTTATCTCACTGGACTGTACTTCTTGAATAATATCTTCTATTCCTAATATTCTCCATTACTGCTAATACTTCTATTATCGCTACCACTATTGGATTTGAACTGACAGTTGTGTCTCTGTGCTAATGTGGTATGGCAACCTGAACTGATGTACTTACGTACGAAGTTCTACGTCTTGACTGACTGACTAACTGGATGTGATTCCATTTGACTGCTCTCAATTTCTGATGGTCACGGTCTGTAAAAGTGGACAAAAGTCTTTTTGTGATAATCACAGAGGAATAATTTTAACTAATATAATTTCTAAAATGTTAGCTTCAAAAATACTTCGGTGCCTAACGAGAGCTTGTGAAGTGCAGACTCGCGAAAACCAGGCTGGTTTTAGACCTGGACGTGGCTGTATAGATCATATAATCACATTTCAATCAGGTCCTAGGACATCGACACATTCAGATGTCCGACAATAGTAATATTCCTGGACCTTAAGGCGGCATTTGACTATGTCGATTGTGAGGTGCGGTGGAAGTGTCTGTCATTAAAAGGAATATCAAAGATGTACATTAACCGTGTACAAGCCCTCTACTCGAACATCACTGGTCGAGGGAGAGCTTATGGCGAACTGTCATCGGAATTCATTACTTCAAGTATTGTTCGTCATGGTTTTCCGCTTTCCCCAACCCTGTTCAACTTTGTCAGTGATATGCTTCTAGATACGATAGTTTCATCGTCTGACTTATCAGAAGTTGAACTTTTGCCGGGAAACTCGATTGCTGACTTAGAATGTGCCGATGACAGTTCTATTTGGCGAAAAATGCTGAATCTTCTGACCACTTTAAGCAATAGGGGATGTTCAGGACGCGATCACATTGTTAACGTTCATGAGTATATGGCAGAAAACCTTCATAAGTAGGTCTTTCCATTATAAAAGTGCGTTTATACTAACAACTACAAACTCTGATCAAAATATTTAATATGTATCTTTGTTTTGATTTAAAGTACTGTTTAATTCATATTAACTACCCCTGTGTAAAAAAGTGTTTTGTGAAATTTATAAACTAATAATTTCTCCTGTAGTATCCAAGTTTTAAATTATTTCCCATTATTTCTGTTACAGGTCACTGTTGGCCCATGCAATGTTTCAAAACCAGGAATCTTTGATGTTAGTGGTCGGAAAAAATGGTAAATATATTTTCAGTTCATATATAGTGAATGAGGACATTCAATAATCTATATTTTTCATTACGAATTGAATATTTAAAACTAATTAATGAAGATTAACTAAATGGTTTTGACAGGTCTAGCGTTGTTATCGTTAGTCTATTTGCTTTGTGTTTATTGGCGCCCATCAATTATCTGTGCTCTCAGTAGTTATTTTTTGTCTGCCATTAAGAAAAGAAAAGTCATTTCTAGACTGAATATATAAACAAAATGGGACCTGGTACAATACTTGCCGGACCAAGTTACTGTCCTTCATGTTAGAACAGTATCGGTTAAAAAAAACAAAGTCAACAAGTGGTGGTTGAGAAATTAATATCAAAATTAAAAAATAACTGATTAATGTTGGGGATGACAAGTATCCAGGACCTAAGGAAATATAAAATGTCAACGAATATGGGACAATAAAATGATGATTTCATCCTGCATCCTTCAATTTACCCCCAGGTGTACCTAACATAAATCTCAACCACATTGATTTCTATCTTTATTTTATTATATATATGATAAGACATTTCAACATAATTTTATATCACGTGATTTTATAGGAAATTTTTCGGTGTATATTTTTACAGATGTTGATAACACAATGGCAAGTGGGTAAAAAAAGTGCATTTTAAAAAATAATATCAGGAAAACCTAATACCCTTATTAAGTTTCAAATTTGTATTCCATTGACATGCCACAGATTTTATACACTTTTTAAATCATATTCATCATAGCTGCCTAACTAATTAATAGTTGTATAAGCGATGTTTTATCCAATTTTATCGAGAATTCAACAGTCGGTATTTTCCATCTTTAATCAAAGTTGAAGATCATTATAAACATAGGCAAACAACAGAATCCAGGACGTGCGTTTCGTCCTATAGGATGCAGTTACATGCAGCTGGCAAGTCCCAAAGTAGACGGAACTCATGTCCTTGATTTCTCTGCTAGCCACCATTAATTTCTGTTTATTATGCTTGTAACTCAATGGAAATATCGGGGTAATCCTCACAGGATTCACATATGCCAAAAGAGACTGATCATATAATTTGGATTCAAAAATCAGGCAGTATCTAGTAAAGCTGATTCTAGACCCAAAAGAAAATAAGGCAAGCTATAGTACCACTAACTCGACGGATGAGAGACAACACTCAACTAACAGCACAAGAACGAAAGGCCTTAAGGAAACTCAAAACTAGGGAAGAAATTGTCATATTTCCAGCGGACAAAGGGTGCACTAAAGTAATTATGGACAAGAAAGATTATGTCAGGAAAGTCGAGAAACTATTTGAGGACTAAAATGTATCGAAACCAATGGATGCAAATCCAGTAAAAATACTAGACAACTAAGTCCCAAGGACTTTCAACAAGCTTGTTAAAGCAGGACAGATTTCAAAACCACATTAGTGGAGAATGAAATCCAGTTAGTCGGTTATTTCAGGATTCTGCGGGAGGCCGAAACCCCAACCTACAGCTTATAAAGAGAAAATTCAAGAATATTGAAACATATAGTGAATTCATCCAATCACTCCATATAATTTCCCATAAAAATCCTGGATAATCTTAAGACGATCCAAATTGACGACGACGAACTGATGATATCCTTAGAGGTAACAGCTTTATTCACCTCAATAAAAACAAGCTTAGCAAAAAAACTCTATCTCTCACTAACGACAAAAATCTCCCAAAGTAGAGGAAACTACAAAGTCTACTAGAGCTCATCGATTTATGCTTAACAATATATTTGCAATTGAAAAACATGATCTACGAACAAACGAAAAGAACTCCAATGGGACCACCAATATCAAAACTTATTACAGAAGCAGTGATGCAGAAACTGGAAGCGTCAGTTTTATAAGTTATCAAGCCAAAAATGTGGTTTCGTTATAGTGATGGCACATTCGTCTTCACCAAAAAAGACGAGCTGGAGAACACCTACAGTATGATCAACAACGTCTTTGATGATACGAAAATCCAAAATGGGAAAGCATTCAAACAACAAATTATCGTTTCTGGATGCGTCGATCATCAGAACCGACACAAGAAATTTGGAGAATTAAGTATATCTGAAGCCGACCCAAGCAGATCTGATTGTCAGCTACAGTAGCAACAACCCAAGAACTCACAAGATCATTTGCGTACAAACCACTCATGAGGCACAAAAAACGAAAGAAAAATGTCTAGTGACTATCTTTCAAAAGTACGGCTATCCACGGAACTCCGTGAAAAACATTAACCATCAGCAGAAGCAAAATCTAGTACAGGAATCAACAGACGGATAATCCTACCATATATAAAAGACATATCGGAAATTGCAGCAAGTTTACTGAAGCTATTTGGAATCGGTGTAGCGCATAAATCAACAAAGTCACTTCAATCAGTCCTTTGTAAACCGAAAGACAATGTGACTAAAGAAATAATCCGAACATTATTTACAAAATAAGCTGTTCAAACTGTGAAAAACACTACATCGAACAGAGTGGACGTCCTCTTCAACTTCATCTGCATGAGCATCAATTAGCAGTCGAGCATCATGACATTTCTTTCCACATATCAATACATACGGACAAATATGGACATATTTTCGATTGGAAAAATGTTGAAATGCTGAATAGAGGGAATACATAAAACACTAGAGAGTTCTTGGAAGCTTGGCACTCAGGTCGATGGTCAATTAACAAACACATTGACACTGACCCAATTTATCAACCAATCAGAAAAAAGGTAATGTTCGCATCAATGAGTGTATTCCTCACAAATTGAGACTAAGAGGTCAAACATTCCTTCAAATGTTCGATTGCTCGTCATCTACTCGATAGTGGACGTTGAGCTTTAAAACTTTTAAATAAACCTCTTCAAACCTATTATCATACTTATGCACTCAAAAAGACTTTGTCGTCACTCCTACTTTCCTATGATGATTTTTGTTTCCGAATTTGTAGATTTGTGACAGTCCTTATTTGCAAATTAAATAACAAACTTTTTTTCCTTTCTTTTCATAAGTTCTTGGGCTTCATTCATTTTTATTAATCTATATGCTGTTGTTGTTATTACGTAACTTTGAATATCATTCTTTTGTTTTAGAATTTTTATATCATTTATCTTATAAATTTTTCTACCATTTGAATATCATTCATAATTTTTTCCATGCTTATTACCGCTTGATTTATTTCTATCAATGAAAACATTTCTGACATTATGAGATGAAGTGTCTAAGCTGGTTTACTAATGATTCACACACTCAATGTTTAGGTTGTATGCGGTTGATGGGAAACCACGAAATAACATGCATTCAGACTATTCTGCTACGTTTGTTATTCTTTACATCTACATTTATTAATCGAAAAAATTTTACTAATATTATGTTTGAAAATACTACTAAAATCGTTTCCTACTAATTTGAAATTAATACTCATTGATTGGATCGATTATATGCTTAATACGCATACAAAGCTGGCATCTTAGATAGATACGTAGATACGTAGAAGAAAACAGTGAACAAATGTTTATACTGGCCAATTTTTTGTATTCCCTCAAAACCACTCACTTGAAATGTAAACAGTGTGTTGAAAAACGCTCCTTGTATTCCTAAAATTAATGATTCTCTTATATCTTCCAGTCTACGAAAATTAACCAGTGAATTTTCAGACATTGAGCAATAAATTAACTCATTCACTAAGTGTATGGATGTAGACGACACTATAGAAGTAAGGGTTAATATGGTACTACTGAATTACCAAAACCGAAGTAGGTGAGACTTGTTTCCACTGTTACGATAAATGAATACGTTAGGATTTTTTTGCACGTGTCATAGATATGTAACTCTGTTTTGTACAACATCAGAATTTTGGTTAGTAGATTTTATTATCCATTTTGTTTTTATTTGAGTTATTTATGAACTAATTTAAAATTAAAATAAGGAATTGATATTTCACAGAATTCGCTATAGTAACACAAACTAATAAAAGTGAAAAGGTTTGATTATAGATGTATGTGATTATTGTAACTACATGAGCAAATGATGTTTTGATTGGTCGTATGACGTAAGCTAGTTTTCATAGACGGAGATTGTTTAACTCACTCACACGATCGTAATATCCAAAGGTGCTTAAAACTACTCATAAGTTTCCTAATTCTTTAAAAGTTTCTTTGCAATAATCATCTAAGCGTCGACACGAAGACATGTGACAATCTATGGTTTCTGTGACAAATTCGTCCCCAAAATTTGAAGCAAGACTCATCAAGAATAATATATATTCCTTCGATTTACACATTACAACTGATGCCCGAATATGTCACTAATTACTTCAATTGACAGGCTTCGTTATCCATTGTGCTGCTCACTCAACAAAACACATTGAAAACATTTTTAAAGATATGTTAGTGCTTATTAGGGTTCGTGCAGTCGAGTTTACATTTCAATTTCTAATCGTAAGCAACATCACAATACAATCGTAATTTCTGTTCAGGTTATCTTTTTATGATAGCTTTCTTTTGTTCTTGGCCAATTTCAGGTGGGCGTGGCACGAACTTGGAAATATGTCTGTCAACGAGGCACAAAAGCAGTATGTTAATAAGCTACAAGAAATTAATCCTTCATGGAAACCATCGGTAACTTTAGTTTTCCCCTGCAATCAGGATTGTTGGTTCATAAAACCATGTTTTTCAGGCACCTTAAGATTAATTTCAGATGAAATAACTTTTTGGTTCCTAAATCGACAAAAACTCTAGTATACCTGCAACTAATGTCCGTTTAAAATTAAAAGAGGTTACAAACTTTACGAAAGGTAGTATATATTAAAACAGGAAATCTATTTGTATAATATCCTGGTCCCTACTTGTAATGACCGAGCAGATCAAAAGCCCAATTTCTGAGAACTGAGTAACACTTTCGAGCTTCGTTCAACATACTTTGGTTGAAGCAACTGAGGAATACCCTTAGATGTAACACGAAAAGTTTGGTTCTATGTCAAGAACATGAACTTGTATTTGATTACTGAGTTAAATGGAAAGTGTAACTAATTCAGAGAATAACCGCTATCTGAATCTGTGATAACAGTTATATGTATAATTAATTAACTAATCTTAAGTTACATAGATTATATTTACTGTTCTATCATGTAATCTGATTTCCAAATACTGTTATCATTTGATATTAAAATATGTGTAGTGACGTAATCTATTTCATTTCATTGTGATTATTGACTCTTAAATTGCCTTGATTGGTTTAACATTTTCATATAAATATTCATGTATATTAGAGTAAAGCCTGATGACGATCTAATCGTAAACAATATTGTTCGCTTATATGTGTTGTTCTAATTTTCACAATGGGAATCTTTAATATTCATTTACATGTGTTTATTATTGAATTCATAATATAGTGTTTAAATAATTTATCACATAATTAACAAGAATTTCATGTGGTTAATCAAGTTTTTGAATTTGATCTAATTTATCATTGCTAATCATTAACAAACAGTATTTGCACATTTGAAATCATCAATCAATCATTGTTAGACCACCATTAGAAACCTGGAAGCACTGGACGGCCGTTTCGTCCTGGTATGGGGCTCATCAGCAGTGCACATCCACGACTCCTGCTCCTCGTAGGATTCGAACCCGGGACCTTCGGTATTGTGCGCGAACGCCTAACCATTGGACCACTGGGCCGGCGTCCAACGGTGTTAATGTCTAACTCTGATTGATCTAGGGATTTTGCGCGACCTCACCCATTTGTCTTTGATGGTTACCGCCTACACCCGACAGGGTTGAACTCCATTGGTCACGTCTTCTCAACTAGAACTACGAGAATTTCCTCACGAAGCTAATGTGTAAAAACACAAACCTCCAAAACTTTGCCCCGAAAAAACAGTATTTGGCTTTAAGTTCATTGTAACTTATTCAATTTTTAAGAAAAAGAATTATATTATTGAGAAAATAATAATTTCTTGAAACTAATCTTATCAATCAAATTGCATTATTTGACCAGTTAATTCTAACTAATACTAAATTCTTAAGCCTAACAATTATAACGATCTTCCTATATTAATCCATATTAATAAGATTGACTTAAAACCCACAGTGTTCTTTTATTAGTGGAATAATTCATTGTAAATAATAAAATAATTTTTCAGTGTATTCGATTGCGTAAATTTTAATATAATATATACACTTCCACTTGATCACTGAGTTTCAAAATTGAGAAAAATCAATCAGTCACATGCATTGTATTTAGATTAAGTGACTTATATATTATAGTTCAAATTAATTTGTTCTTTACGATATTCAACTGACTAACAGATAAATTTTCATCGAATATACTCCCTGAATGAATTATAGACAGACAGATACAACGCAGAACTTCGTACGTACGTACATCAGTTCAGGTTGCCATGCTCCATCAGCTCAGAGACGCAACTGTCAGTTCAAATCCAAGAGTGGTAGCGATAATAGAAGTATTAGCAGTAATGGAGAAGATTAGTGAGCGAAGATATGATTCGAGAAGTATAATTCAGTGAGAAAAATTTATAAGGAGAAAGATAGAGATTATGAGGAATGCAGAAGCTTAGAATTTCATAGAACTCAAAGAGTGGATGCACCTGCGCCATTGCAAACGATTCTGAGCCATTTCACTCAAGGACTCTAACCGTCGGTTACTATCGTCTCGCGGACCCCAACCAGGTAGTCTACATCTACCAACATGACTCCGTCCACTTGTCAGTGACTTCATGGATTTGTGCCATGTTTTGGCTTGGCCGCCCCTAGCTCTCTTCCAATCTACTCCTAAACTGCAAAACATAGCTCGTCGAGGCAGTCGGTGGTTAGCCATACGTAACACATGTCCCAACCACCTCAACTGATGAAGTTTCACTACTTCATCTATTGATTTGCCGTCCCTACCTAGAACTAGTTTCCTAACGACAGCATTGCTCATACGGTTGTCCCATGATACACGAGCAATGCTTCGGAGACATCGATGATTAAAGACTATTAACCTACGGAAGTCCTCTACCCTTAACGGCCAAGTCTCGCATCCGTACAGTAGGAATGAATTATAGAATAAAAGTACAATACTTTTTTATGGATATAACAACGCTATTTTTACGAATAGTGAAATTTTAGTGATCGATAATCAAGCTGGAATTGATCTAGAAAAAGTTAGATGATATCTTATAATTCTTCAATTATTGTCCAATTTTATTGTTTATATTTTCCAACTATCAAACATTCAATCTTACTCTAAAGGTGGATTCTCAATCGGCACATGACAAATGTCCTTTCCCAACCGAAGCTGCTACCTTGACGTGGTGATCGGGCTTGCCTGTCGTAATGACCCAACCGAGCTACACTGGCTGCAACATATGTTCCTCAAGGTTCTACCATGCCAGGCAGGTCGATTGGAGAACGATGAGACTAAAGGCAGCTACTCAAGGTCTGAGGGCGAAGTCGTACCGCTGACTACTGCAGAGCTGTAGACTACATGTTGGAGCATTTAATGTACGCACATCGTGTCAAATAGGGCAACAGGCATCATTAGCTAGGAATTTAGAATCTCGCTCGATCGATGTGTGCTGCGTCTCGGAAACGCGCATACAGGATCCGAGTAGCATCATTCACTTGACCTCGCCATGTCAAGATAAAGCAACTCGATTTACCCTTCGTATATCCGGTAGCCCTGATGCTGCTTCCAGGGGCCTCGCTGGTGTAGGTATGTAGTGAACGAGAACACAGGTGGGGCAACCGAATTGTATTTAACGAAAATTACAGAGTTACTCAGTAAAATCGGAAAACCATATCGTAAATTGTTCATTTGCAAAATATCAGTTCCTCATATCGAACTGGACTGTTCCTGTTGCCAAACATCAATCCATTGTCACTATTCATGCGTTTCATACAAATCCCATTGTTTTCTAACTCTTCCTTTCTTGATCTTCCCCTCATCTTCCGCTGCCAGACATTACGTTGACACTCACGTCACATACTACTTATAAGTAGCTCACACCACAGGTATAGCATTGAGTTGTAGGGCAGAACAATCTCTTCTAGACTGGATCCCAGTAGATAGTCGCTTGTGCGCTGTCCGACTAAACGGGACAGTAAGGATTCGAAAGGATAGGGACACTCGTCGTCGCCTCTTCGTCGTATCTGCCTATGCCCCCACTGACTGCAGCCCAGACGATGTAAAAGATGAGTTTTACAGAAAGCTTTCGGACCTCCTCCAAAAAGCTAGGCGCTCTGATATAGTAATAATGGCTGGTGACTTCGATGCTCAAGTAGGTAGACTAAGTGAAAATGAAAGACACTTAGCTGGATGTTATGGTTTCGTGGCTCAGAGAACAGACAATGGCGACCGTCTGTTGCTAGTATGCTCAGACAACCACCTATTCTTAGCAAACACTAACATTAGGCATAAGGAAAAGCATCTGTTGACCTGGCGACCTCCAAAGTCGTTTCAACGTTGGACGCAACTAGATCACATCGCCATCAGCCACCGATGGAGGGGTTCGATAGAAGACTGTCGCTCGTTGTGGGGCACATGTTTAGATTCAGATCATGCCCTAGTGCAAGCGCGTATTTGTTTGAAGCTTACTGGGCTTAGGAAAGACACCGTAAGGAAGCCTCTTAGGGTCTTACTTAATCATAATACGCCGAAGAATATATTTCAGGAACAACTGGAAAGACAGTTAGGCGACCATCTAAGCGATTCTCATCCGGAGTCAGGTTGGAATGATATCAAAAAGGCTGTAGAAACAGCAGTGATATCTGCTAGTAAGGTAAACCATAAGGCTAGAATGAAGCCGTGGATTTCAGTCGCATCCACCGAACTGATGGATGCTCGAAAACGCATCCCACCTGACTGTGAACATGATGAAGAGCGTAGTCAGCTTAGCCGCAGACTGATTAGAAGCCTACGTAACGACCGCGAACAGTGGTGAGTGGCGAAAGCAAAAGCGATGGAAAAGGCAGCGGCGATAGGCAACACTAGACAACTTTTCCGCCTTATCTAAGAAACCGGTATTAAAAACCCGAATGTGAGTGAGACTGTCCATTCTCAATGCAGGAGACTGGATCGATGGGCAGAACACTTTAGGGATCAGTTCAACTGACCTCGAGCCACTCTTCGGTTACCCACGATCCCCAGTCATCCTGAATGGCCAATCGATTTACGTCCTCCCAGTCTACATGAAGTTGAGAAAGCTATAGGAAATCTAAAGCGAAGTAGAGCAGCAGGTCCTGATAGGCTTACCCCTGAGATGTTTAAGGATGGTGGTCCAGTTTTAACAGTTAGACTGACCGAGATCCTAAGTAGAATCTGGGAACTGGACGTAATCCCATCTGACTCGTTTCAGTAGCTAATTGTCCCAATCTACAAGAAAGAACAAAAGTCCTCTTGTGACAATCACAGGGGAATAAGTTTAACTAATATAGTTTCTAAATTGTTAGCCTCGATTATACTTAGACGTCTAACTAGAGCTCGTGAAGAGCAGACTAGAGAAAATCAGGCTGGTTTTCGACCCGGACGTGGCTATATAGACCACATCTTCACACTACGACAGGTCCTGGAACACAGACACACATATAGGCGTAAGGTAATTCGATCATCTAATAATTAAGCAATTATATGACAATTTTCACTAATCAAATAAAATATTCTACTTACTGTTTGTATATTTATATATATAGAATGAAAAACAAAGATCTGTATATGTCAGTCGAATGATTAATTTGGATCCAAATTCAAATGAATCACCATTATCATTTGACAATGATCAGTCAATTTTTAATATAATTAAACAACATGATTTGGAGTCTTTAAATTGTCTCTTATCAGTCAATAGTAATGAAGTTCATTCAGTCGATAAAAATGTAAGGCACTTTTTAAAATCAGAATTTAAGTCAACTTTTTTTTTATCACTAAGCTCATACATGGTTGACTTTTTGTTTGATCTTAATGATTTCATTCTTGAATTATAAGTATCGTTTAATTTATACAGGATTATGACAAGATAAAATTAACTCCTAATTCATATTTGTTTTTCAAATCTCATTATAAAACAATTTTTAAGCTGATTAATCGAAGCGAAATATTGTCAACATATACTTACAGTTTATAGCAAAGATGTATCAACTAAAATGTGTTGAGAGCTTCAATCCACGATTTTTTTTTCTACCCATGTCAAAAACAAACAGTATTGGAGGAAAAATATGAACAATAAATAAAAACCGAAATTCATTACTGAATGTGTGAATTTTCTTAGAAAATTAATTTACTGTTAATGACCAACTACCAAGTGAAATGTTCACCTAACAAAGATTTAAATTAAAGCATCAAGTGTATACTGCCGATAATTTCTTGTTTACCTAGAAATTCAAACCTAATTCCAAAGCTAAATTAACTATTAAAGTAAGTTGTAAATAATACTGACCTTAGTACATATTTTCACTCTTCACTTAAATGTGATAATAAGGTATGAGAATATTAATTAAAATCCTAATGTTTCAATATCTTCAAATTTATGCAAAGATGTATCGGTAAGAAACAGAGTTTTCATCGTTATAATCATGTAAGCTCTCAAACGCCGTGGTACGGGCGAGAGTGGAAAAAGTCCTCTCTTCCTCTCGAAATGCTCTCGTAGGGCTATGCGTATATAACCACTCCCAAGGAATTCCTACTCACTGCCTTCTTGTGGCGGGTCTTTTGTTTACAAAATTGCGAGGATGAATAAAGAGTATCCGGCGCTTTGACCGGACTGGTGGGTATAGAGGATCCGCCTGAGCGAGTTGGAAACCCTGATCCAAAATCAGTGGTGCACATGGGCTCCAGGACCCTGACGGAACAAATGGCGTATGGACCTGTTGGTCACTGGCTACCATGGTACTGGGTCTCCTTACGTTGCTCCACTACCTTCTAGATTAGATTTTTGGATCAAATGTTCGAGGTATGGCTCCCTAAGAAGAGCACGTGATTCAGTTTAAGCGGCCGGCCAGTATCACAGTCCACTCACAAATCGATTGATCTGTTTGGCTCATAAATATTCAGGTGCCCCATTAGTACCAGTGTTTATCTGTTTAAATAAACCATATAAGTTAACCTGTTTTCATCGGTTATACAATATTAACCGTAGTAAGATAAGTGCAACAGTAACTCATGTAGTGAAGCGATTGTTTGGTGGTTATGGCGTTCGATTTTCAGCCACTAAGTTTCATGTTGAAATCCCGGTCTACTTACCTCTACTTAGAAAACTATGTAACAACACTAGTCCTCACGCCTACATCGTGGCTGAGCACGAAAATCTTTACTTGGTAAACGAGAAACTGTCTAAATACAGTCATGTATTAAACTTTTAGTTATAAACGTGAAGGTCATCAGTGTTACTAAAATCAAAATCTTTGAAGTCATTATGATTTCGATGACACTAATGTTCACACTAGATAAACTTTGATTAGTAAGATTGCAATCACATCTAGAAAGACGTTACACAAATTAATTAATTATTATCCTATTTTGCCATATATTCTGTTGATTCATTTTGCATGTGTCTAAATAATTCACAGCAAGGTAGTAAAATGACAATAAATTAACAAAGAGATGGTGATGAGACTCTTTCATCAACACTTAATGATAAAATATGTAGATATTCTCATATTTCTAGTCTATTATTTCGCATTTCTCAAGTAATTTTACTAATTATTTCATGATGAAACAAAAACCAAATATTAAACTGACTGTTTTCATTCTCATTTCTGTTATTATTTTCATATTCCCATCATACTTACATGTTAAGGGAATGACTCCTCTTCATTGGGCTTCAGACCGAGGATTCAGTGATCTAGTTTCAACTCTAATCAAATATAATGCAAATATAAATGTCAAGGATGCTGAAGGACAAACACCTCTTCATTATGGTAGGATGAAGATAATTTCTTTTCTATTTACCAACTTTTCTAACGTGACATGTTTTTTAAAAACTTTCGACCATTTGTATTCTGAGTTTCTGTGTATCCAACCAAGGAACGGGTTTTGACAATAAGTATACATCTCGCTCTATGAATAATGCTATTAACCGATCAGGCATGAGTCAATAAGATAAAAGCAAGTGGGACAGCTATCTAAACAGATGATTATTACTTCTTTATAATGGAAACCGGAGAAATGCTGAGTGCACTTCTTGTTGTACTTGAAATTGACCAGTTGAATCTACTTTCATTTCCTCTGTACTAAAAACGGACAAGTGCAAACCTTCAAAGATAACAAATACTAGTGAAACTGTATTTTAAGGAAGAACCAATCAGACTAGATATAGGGACTTTTAAATCATGACACACCTAAAATAACAATACTAACTATAAACCATCTTTTGGCGGCTGCTTCCAGCTATAATTTTAAAAGCCATCGGATTGCTAAGAAATTTATATTATGTGATTGTTGAGAAGGATGGAATGTAAGTTAGGCGTCCCTATTGAATATGTCCTAACTGAAGTTAATCAGCACAGATTCAATCCTTTAGACAAACGTTTGAAGATGCTATCATTTTAGGAATAATGGTAAAATCATTGAACAATCATCAGAAAAAAGGATGCATAATAAGCAAAACAATCTTGAAATAGACTGAGCAAGTAGTAACTCCTGTCATCCAATCAGTAGCATGTCAATAACGCATATTTATATTCATATACATTTTAATTTCATATTTGACAACCGTAGATCTTGTCTTTTGTATCATACTTTAATTATGTTTCTGTGAATCTGAATATTTCTCTTCAAGTGTTAGATTTATCTGTTTATTTTATTATATAATTTACAGCTTGTTCTTGTGGTCATGATGAAGTTATAGAAATTTTATTAAAATCTAATGCTGATATCAATGCTAAAGATAATGAAGGAAATTGTGCTCATGATCTTTATGATGGTGACTTTCATGCATTATTTAACAATTATTTAAATCAATCAACATCTTAGTCTTATAGCTTTTATATATGTATGTGTGTATATAGATCTTTATTACCTTTTGATTTCTTCAATGAATTTTGTATTTTAATCATTCACTTCATATGTTCATTGATATTGTATGCATTATGAAATGCTAGTTGAATGAAGTATGTAAATATGTTCGATATAATTACTTCATATAATTGATGTAATACTTTAATTTTCATTTATTTTTCGAATAACTTACTAACAGTCTTACAGTATATACAGTAATTTATGTTTAAAATAATTTTCTTTAAATCATTATGCTGTAACTGATCAGTAATAATCCGTTTAGGCTAATATACTATGTATATTGTTGCTGGTAAACATTTTAACTCGACACTGTACTCATTTGTTGATTATTTGCAATGTAGATTTCATGGACTTGACGATCTGTCTCAGTTTAGACTTGAAGTTATCGAATGGATTCATTTCGTGAAATATTTTGTCCGGTAGTTGCAAAAACAGCACTAATATAAAGATCACATTTGACTTTCTGAAGACATCACGAGCTAAGTCATAATATAATTTAAAGTAAAAATTACCAGTTTCATTTTAATTATAAAATTAATATATTTGTAAAAGTCCTAATGAATAAAAATTGGATTTCTAACATTTCATGACTCACCACTATGAGCTGCTTCTTCAAAGAACAAACAATTTAAATTTACACAACCTTAAATAGAACACAGTGGAATATTTTCAGTACAGTCGGAATTGAAGTGGTTCCTGTTAAATGTATCATGTTAGGCCTCCCTTGCTGTTAAGCGCGGTAGGGTTAATCAAAATATGGAAAACTCTAGCTACTCGCCTGGAAATCGTTTTAAATACTATATAGATTTAATGGTTGTTAAGGATCACTATTACTGATTTGATTTGTAGATTTTCTAGTTCTATGAGATCCATATTAGTCTTACGTACAGCCTAAATGTTATTTGACATGAGTTATGGTTTCACGAAAAGACTCTTCCACATAGAACGCATCACAATCTACTCATCCTATTCTATAGGATACAATGTTGTGTCGGAGTGACAGTGATTTTATCTTGGTTTGGAAAAAGGATTGCAAAGTGTTCGTTGCTTCATAGAATGCCTTCATTCTGTGTGATATAAAGATTCGTTGTAGTTCTTCGGCCATGTCATGACGATGTGATCGAACTACAGTACCAATCCATCATGATAGTTCCTTCAATTTATTATTATTCAATAAAAGAATATTTCATTTTATTGTAATTTTAATCATATTCATGGGAAAGTTATTAAATTGCATGATATTGATTATATTTTTGTTTCTCTTCATCTGGTGTTATGGTGTTTGACTCTCTTTGGATCAAGTTTAAAGCCGATGGGATTTTCGCATTGAGTACATCGATTTGAGTGTGGTGGCTGATTAAATTTAGACTTCCATTCGAATTTTTTAAACTGAGAATGATAGTTCAGCGAGTTTATTTTAGAAAGTAAATTTTATGTGAGCAGCAAAAGTTTGTCAGTTTAGAAAAGTTTCCCAGGACAGTCTTTCATAGTAATGAAATTATCATCTACAGATATCAATCCAGTAAGATAAATATTATCTTGATAGTTATTATCAGAAACTCATGTCAATTGTTACATAAATTTACACGTTTGGATAGGCAGGGAAAGGATAAACATGAAATGGGGTTGAAAAGTTACGTTTTATGTTATATATCTTATGTATAGGGATACCTAATAATGGACCATGACAAACTCAAAGGTTGAATATAGCTTTTTTGTATATATCAGTTTGGTTCCTCGGAAGTGGTCATCATCATTATGACAATATGAATAATCCTAATTGAAATAGGACTTCGAAAAGACACCAGGATATCTCCCAGCATGGTTTGGAAAGTGCCAGATGAAAACGATACGCAGTTCTATCTTAGCACACCTGATTGATAGTGGTCATAATATAGATAAAACCGAATCATTTCAAGTGATCTATCGTACACCTCCATTATTTCCAAATGAAGTTTAATCCCGTCTCTTACATATATATAGCAGAAGCCATAGAAATCCATATCCAACCCCAATTTATGTGCTCAAACGAAATTCGTGACACTCCTTTCTCTTTCTTGGCCGGATATAACTTAATAAACGATTTTAAAATTTTTATTTTTCGATATCATTAGCATTATTTTCACATCCTTTCTGCCTCCGTTTATATTCTTCGCTATCTAATTATTTTACACTTCTCTTATCACGTAGTTCTAACAGAGCTTTATGTTATTATTTCAAGTCTATCTATCCAAGTTTGACCTAATACTCCTAACGTTGAGCTACTAACAAATACTTTTGTTATTGTTTTATTATTCTTACCATTCACAGTGCACCTGTCATCCTGCCACCAACTTCTTCTTTCACCTATCATGTGTAGTTACGTAATATATTCCATGGATTGACTTGACTGCTTTAAAACCTTCATATTGATATTCATGTATATTCAGTAAAGCCTGATGACGATCTGACCCAAAGCATTATTGTTCGTTTATATGTGCTGTTCTAACATTCACAATCGGAATATTTAATATTTACTACCTACTACAGGAAGCTGTTATTTTGAACACTCACCTGATTGCTCAGTATTCAATACGGTCTAGAAAAACCTTCATCTACTTATTATGAGAAAGAATGGGGCTGAAAATAAATACAAAAGTTCTTTTCTCAACCATGCAGATACATATTCACGAGCACTCAAATACATGCCTCTGAGTATGGCCTGTGTATAAATTAAGCCTAATATAATCTCTTTATCAGTTAAAAACAAATGATTTTAAAAATTTGTTTGTAAATGAGTAAGCATATACATATAGAAGATTTAAAGCAAGTACAGCATTTAGAGAAGTCATTCCAAACAAAAAATGTCTGATGACATCAAAATGTCAAATTCACTTTTAAAATTATGCTACTTTCAAGTAGTTTATGATTTTACAATCAATTTTGTCACAAAATGAGTTTCAAGTTCATAGACAGAACACTAGTCGTTGAATCCATGGTGGCTGGCATTTAGTAGCAGCATAACTTTATTTTTATTACGTTCACATCTCCCTTAGAAAACTAAATTCATTTTACCCGATAGCACAAAACATTGTGTTATTGATATCCTTCTTCACGTACATTTGAATTTCCGCTTACGGGCACCAGTGGTTATCGAGGTATTGAGTATCGTAGTGATAAATAAATCGCCAAAATAAATACTTCTGTAGGTCTTCAACATCAGCATCAACCTCGTTAGTCTTATTGGTTATATCTTATCTGAATGTGGCTGAGCAAACACTCGCTCCAGACCACGATTGATTACACCGCATTGTGCATATCTTACAACGACTAGTCAGCTGAGATAGTATACTACTCGATTTATCGCTTTTTTTCGAAATATATCCCCTAACCCATTCATTGCTGACTTCTGGTATGACTTGATTCTAGATTCTCGAATAAGTATTACGGTAACAGCGTTGCCAAGCGCAATACTTTCTATTAATAGCAGTGTGTCCATCGACATGCATTTATCTAAATATTCTCACTGTGGTGGTGGTGCTTGGTTCTCTGAACTGGATGTTTTGGTTGTGGAGCTTTCATTGTTCTTCTGATCAACATCATCAGCACAAACTTCGGATAGAAGTGAAGCATTCGAATTTCTCCACGTTTGACCTGTAGCTTGTTCTGCTAACCTCGATCTTGATTGGTCGCTGTTGACCTTAAACCTGCCATTGTTTGCACCTTTGTTTTGATTGCAGCAACCAATCAAGATCGAGGTTAGCAGAACAAGCTACAGGTCAAACGTGGAGAAATTCGAATGCTTCACTTCTATCTGAAGTTTGTGCTGATGATGTTGATCAGAAGAACAATGAAAGCTCCACAACCAAAACACCCAGCTCAGAGAACCAAACACCACCACCACAATCATTCACCTGAGCTACAATCTTCTCCACCATCTCAAATATTCTCACCTTCGAATGTGATCATGTTAGAAGAACTCTCAACAGCTTTATCAATAAGATATCCATTACGATAAGGACTCATTTCGAAGCTTGATAATGGGTGGTAACCAATGCTGTACTAAGTGCTGTTCTAAATTTCAAGTTTAACACATTAATCCTGGCAATATGAATTCTAATCCGCACAATTTCAAATCATTCTTAGTAATGAGAAGAGATTTAGTAAATAGAAATTATTCGAAATGAACCTAATCAACAGTGTGTGCAAACTAACAGTTAGTCTTGAATACAGACCTCTTATTACAACATAATTTGTGGTCAATTCACTTGATCAGTCATTTCAGGATAAAGTGTTTGTCGACCTTCGAAAAGTAGGAGAACTTAGGCACCGAGGAGGCCATACTCAGAATCCAGATGAATACGTATCCTCAACGACGACAGCTGACTGTAATGTCGGTCTAGACTTTATTTGTAGGAGAATGCTAGATGGTACACTGACGATGAGAGTTCCGAGTTTTAGTGCTGGAAACAGGTTGCAAATTGCACAAAACTGATCAAGACCGTTACCTACACTGCACCCACAGCCTTCTCTGGTCGCTTAAGTGATTCTCTTCAATGACTAGAAGCGTTTCCAAGTTCCGTCGGATTAGCTTTACTGAGTCCATTTAATTGACGATAGTGTTTATTCTTTATAGCAATCAGTGAAGGTGTGGGTGGATATAACGAAAAGATAAAGTTGCCTCATCCAGTTTGTTTTCATGGAACAAGTCGGTTACTAAAATTTGACCCAATAAATAATTAACTTAAACACAAATTGCACTATCAAGCCTTGAGGACGACACTATAGCTCTTCTACCTTAAAATTATCGAGAATTCTTCCCCGATGGGTTCAGTATTTTCACCAATTATCAATAACTATTCCAAAAGCAAAATACCCCACTTGTATTGATTTAGGCTTTTTGCCACCTCTATTTCACTGACATTTGTAGAATTGACAATTACATTTCTGTGCTAATGTGGTATGGCAACCTGAACTGATGTAGTTACGTATGAAGTTCTACGCTGTTGTTGATTGATTGACATTTGCAGACCTAATTTCAGCTTTTGTTCAAGATGGTGGATAACAGAAAGGTAGCTGGAAGACAAATTTTCCTTAATTACTTTGTAAATGAAGGAGACAGAAAATTAACGTAATATAGAGAATAAGAAAGGGTAGAAAATTGTCACATTACACTAGGTCATAACATGGATCAAAGATTACCAGGGTTAATTGTTTTAGTCGTATTCAGGAATGCTAACTCTCAGAACAAACTATCGATTCATCAGACTTTCGTCATTTTCTGAAGTGTATTTGATAAGCTATTTCCATTTTATGTCGTCCAGTTATAACTTATATCACATATATTAGTGTCCAGGACAACATAACTCTAAAAACTGTTATTAATCGCCGTAAATAGTAATAACAAATAATCGCTTTAGTTAGTTACATAGATACGAATTCCTTAAATACAATTATATATGACTGTGTCAGCACATGTAGAAGGTAAAACAGTTTAAAGTATTCTTAATACTCCGAAAGATCTGCAATGAATGTTAGAAGCATCTAAAATATAACACTTCTAAATTACAATCAGAAATTAGATAAGCCAGACATCCTCTTTAATAAAAACTGCAGTTTGCAAATCCATTTTTATTGTATCGGAACTCGGTGACGTACGCACATTTCAACGTACACATGTACTCTCTTCATTAGATTGATCATTTAATGAAGAGAGTACATGTGTACGTTGATCATTCATCCACGGTGTGGGCAGCCGGGAAGTGACAACCGCCCTCATACCCGTAACAGCACGCAAGACCGAATTGGTCAAAATCAAATCCTTCCTGCACCCCCTAATATCTCTCTTATCTCCACGACTAACTCTACTCAGGTTCCTTTATCACACTGGACCGCGAATGCAAAAGACTCAAGTTAAAGAAACGTTATCCCTGGTCTCCTGAAACCTCATTCTAAATTGCATGTTGGAGCATTTAACGTACGGACATTGTGTCAAAAAGGTCAACAGGCTACATTAGCTAGGACTCTGGAATCTCGTGCCATTGATGTGTGCTGAGTATCTGAATCGCGCAGGATCCGAGTAGCGTCATTCACTTAAATTCATTTTGTCAAGATAAAGAACGGTCTCAATTCAACCTTCGTGTAACCCGCTGGTGTAGGTATAGCATTGAGACCTAAGGCAGAACTAGCTCTCCTAGACTGGATCCCGGTAGATAGTCGTTTGTGTGCTGTCCGACTGAACGGGATAGTAAGGACTCAGAAAGATAGGGAAACTCACCGTTGCCTCTTCATCGTATCTACCTACGCTCTCACTGACTGCAGTTCAGACGAGTTCAAAGATGAGTCTTACAGAAAGCTTCCGACCTCCTCCAAAAGGTTAGGTGCTCTAATATATCAATAATGGCTGGTGAATTTAATGCTCAAGTAGGTAGACTGAGTGAAAAGGAAAGACACCTGGAAGGATATTACGGTGTCGCGGCCGATCGAACAAATAACGGCGGCCGTCTACTGCAACTATGCCAAGATAATCGCCTATTTCTAGAAAACACTAACTTAATGCATAAGGAAAAGGATCTTATAACCTAGCGACCCCCGAAGTCGTCACAACGCTGGACCCAACTAGATCACATTGCTAGCAGCCACCAATGGAGAGGTACGATCAATGACTTTTGCTCGTTCTGGAGCACATGCCTAGATCTAGATCACGCCCTAGTGCGAGTACGTATTTGTTTGCGACTTACTGGATGTAGGAAAGACACTGCAAGGAAACCTCTTAAGGTCCTACCTAATGATAACATGGCTAAAAATATATATCCAGAGGAACTAGAAAAAGTTTGGCGACCGTGTAAGTGATTCCCATCTGGAGGCAGGTTGGAATGATATCAAGAAGGCTGTGTAAACAGCAGTGATATCTGCTAGTAAGGTAAACTATAAGTCTAGGAAGAAGCCGTGGATCTCAGTAGCATTTACAGAACTGATGGATGCTCGAAAACACATCCCACTTGCCTCTGAATATGATGAGTGAAGTCAGCTTAAGCGCAGGCTGACAAGCCTACGCAACGACCGTGAACTGTGTTGGGTGGCGAAAGCGATGGAAAAGGCAGCCGCGATAGGCAGTTGTTCCGACTTATCAAGGGAACTGGTATTAGGAATCCTAGTTTAAGTGAGACTAAATCGGAAATGGATGGTCTTATTATTCATTCTCAATCCAGGAGATTGGATCGATGGGCAGAACACTTTAGGGATCAGTTCAACTGGGCTCCAGCCACACTACGGTTACCCACGATCTCCAGTCATGCTGAATGGCAAGTCGATATAAGTCCTCCTAGTCTTTATAAAGTTGAGAAAGCTATAGGAAATCTAAGGCGAGGGAGGGCAGAGGGTCCTGATAGACTGACACCTAGGATTTTAAAAGATATGATCCAGCTTTAGCAACCAGGTTGACTGAAATCTTTGGTAGAATCTGGGAACTGAACGTAATCCCGTCCGACTATTCTCGATCCCTGTGTTAGTTATTTTATAACTAATTGTAGTTATGTCATAACTAACCAATCAGATTGGTTAAGCGCTCACCACGTCATCTAGTCTGACCGGTCTATGAACTTTCTTTGTTGTGAACGGCCTATCGATGGAAGGATGTTATTATTTTATTTTATATAGATGTGACTTATGCTTTTTATTCATTTTCTAAAGAAACGCTATACTGTCCGGTACGTTCGCTCATCCTGCTTGATAATTGTAATTTCCTTATTTATTGTACTAAATTAATCGTTTTCTTTTTGTTTAGAAACATAAAGTTTAAAACCAAATTGTCATCTGTTAACTAGAGTTTCACTCTGGATTCTGTCATCGGCGGTATTTGCGTTTACGTTTTTGGAATTACATCTGTAGGGCAAATTTAAATCCTACACCCTGATTATGCTAATTTATAAGAAAGGACAAATATCTTCTGACAATCACAGGGGAATAAGTCTAACTAATATGGTCTCTAAATTGTTAGCCCCGATTATAATTAGACGCCTAACTAAAAGCTTGTGAAGAGCAGACTAGAGAAAATCAGGCTGGTTTCGGACATGGACGTGGTTTTATAGACCACATTTTCACACTACGACAGGTCCTGGAACACAGAAACACATTTAGGCTCCCGACAATAGTTGTCTTCTTGGACCTTAAATAGGCATTTGACTCTGTTGATCATGAGGTTCTGTGGCAGTGTCTGTCATTGAAAGGTGTACCAAGTAAGTACATTAACCTTATACAAGCTCTCTATTCGAACACTACTGGTCGAGTGAGAGCTTGTGGTGAACTGTCACCCGAATTCTTTACTTCAAGTGGTGTCCGTCAGGGATGTCCACTTTCTCCATTCTCGTTTAACTTTGTCGTAGACATGCTTTCGGAGTTAATATTATCCTCGTCAAATTTCAAGGGTAGACCTTCTACCAGGAGGATCGCTCAATGACCTAGAATATGCCGATGACATATTCTATTCGGTGAAGATACTGACAAAAAGCAGTCTTGTGACCACCCTAATCAACAATCAAGCATATTAGGGATGCGATTCTCTTCCTCGAAATGCAAGATGTTGCTTATAGATTGGCTTGCAACGGTACCTGAACTAGTAATAGGGAGTGAAGTAGTCGAGCGTGTTGACCACCTCGCTTATCTCGGGGGTCTCATCAGTGCTGATGGCCTGGTGACTGACGAAATCTCAGCACGGATACAGAAGGCTCTATTGTCTTTTTTCAATTTATGTTGTTTATAGTGTAGGTGAGATATCCGTTTGCCGACCAAAGGACGAGTCTACTGCTCAGTAGTTCGCTCCGTTCTACTATATGGTTGTGAAACATGGCAGGTAAGAATAGATATTCGCAGGTTACTATTATTTGACCATAGATATCTTCGAAGCATTGCTCGTATATTTTGGGACAATCGAGTGAGCGATGCTGTCGTTAGAAAACAAATACAAGGTAGGGATGGCAGATCAATAGATAAAGAAGTGAACTTTCACCAGTTGAGGTGGTTGGGTCACGTCTTACGTATTCCCAACCACTGATTTCCTCGACGAATGATGTTTTGTGTTGTAGGAGTAGGTTGGAATAAGTTTACGGGCGGCTAAACCAAGACATAACAAAAATCCATAAAGTCACTGACAAGTGGACTGAGTCATGTTAGCAGATGTAGGCTACCTGGCTGGGGTCCGCGAGACGAAAGTCACCGATGGTTAGAGACCTTGAATGACATGGTTCGAAATCGTTTGCAATGGTGCAAGTGCATTCACTCTTTTTGTTCTCTCAAATCCTAATCTTTTGGATTCGTCAACCTTTGTCTTTCTAAACTTATCTCACTGAATTATACTTCTTGAATAATATCTTCAAATTATAATCTTCCCCAATACTTCTAATACTTTTACTATCTCTACCACTATGGGGTTTGAAATGACAATTGCGTCTGTGTGCTAATGTAGTATGGCAACATGAACTTATGTACTTACGTACGAAGTTCTACGTTGCAGCTGACCGATTGACTGACTGAGATTGATCATTAATCTTTACCCATTTCATAAATCAATTACACTTCTATCAAGAATTATATAAACAGAATGTTCAAAGAAATCAGTTAATGTTTCATTTTCAACAATTAAAAAAGCAACAATGTAAAACAATTTATCCGAAAGAACATATCATTTAAAAACAATCTGACTAGTCACGCTATTGAACATATATACATAGGTTTGTTGTTCATTTAAAACAAATCAATATATGGAAAGTTTCGGTATGTACATACATAATATATCAAAAATTATTGGTTTAAGCTGCCTCAAGTTAAGTGAAGGGATCATGTACACACGAACACACAAATATACATTTTATATACAGTGACAATTTGAAAATAAGGTCAAGTAAAATGGAGAATCACAGTTAGTGCGCAACTTTGAATAGGCGATCAAAGCCTATCCTTTATCGGCGAAAATTTGGGCAGAATAGTTGTATAATGCTACTCAAGCCAAGAAAAAGGTAGACTAAACAGGATAATGGATTCGATCGCATAAATAACGTCAGGGGAAAATAATTTCAAAGATTCACTTCAAGCTTTATTGGCTGCCGTAAGAACAGAAATATAGATTTTGATAGTCATGCACTAACTGAGACGTCCGTTGATTAGCTCATTAGTCGAAACTGAACTTGGTTCATTACACTGAACAAGGTGATAAAAGGACATTTCAAAATCCACTGAGGAAAAAAATTAGGAGTTAAATGCATCTTGGTTATACCGTTGTGATCACAGTTAATACATGAGGTATAGAATTTTCTGCTAAACTGTGATAAAGAGCAGGAGCACATACTTGTAGCTGACATCGTGAAAATTCACAGGGAGGAAATATATGGATGACATACAGGTTCTAGAGTGTCAATGGAAACAATGAAATAAAAAACCATCATCATAGGGAGAATGCATAATTTATGATTAAAAATTACAGAAAATGTGGAACTCTACGGGCAATGTCTTGTGTAGGAGTTCACTGGAAGAAAACTAAAGACGATTAAACCAAGACACGATACAAAACCATGAAGTCACTGATAGTCGGAGTCGTGATAATAGGCATAGACCACTTGGTTGGGCTCCGCGTGATTATCGTAACCAATAGTTAGAGACTTCGTGGATTTGTTCAGGATCATTTGCAGTGGTGCAGGTGCATCCACTACTCGATTTTCCTTAGATCATAAATTTCTGAATTCCTCATATTTTTTATTATTTCACCAATTACCATTTCTTTCTCGAATTGTATCTTCGAAGGTTAATCTTGTCTATTACTATTAATCTTGTAGCTGCCTCTAATACTAATATAGGATTCTCTCTAACAATTTTATTTCACAATGTTAATGGGGTATAGAAACTTGAAACGATGGTGATAGGTTCTACTTCGCATCTGACTGACTGACCCATCCTTCAAACAGGAACATGAACTATACATCATATAAAGGATTAGTTATCGAATAGGTCAATTATCAATATCTCGGTTCAGGCAGTTAAATAGTTTCATCAGCCCTCATACTCAATGTAGCTTATACCTACTGAATCAGTTACTTTAAGTCAGTTAAGAAAATGAATTTGCTGATCGATTAATTAAATTAATCAAGAACAGATTTGGGTAATCACGTTTGAGCTCCATTAACAATGTGAGGACTAATGATATTATCCAAAAGCCGAAACCGGAATACGTTAAGGGATGCTCGGAACTGACACCCGATGATTGAAAGTAATAAAAATATTTTAGTTCGCAATAATAAATTTATGTTATCTACATCGGTTTGAACAATGGTCTTTTGAAATTTCAAATACAGAGATCAACATCTATGCATTTAAGCAATGTATTAGATTTGGAATAAAGTAGAAGCTAATAACAAGCCTGGTGAATTTTCTATTTTTGATAACAAGTAACAGAAATTATATGTTCTACAAATAACCTATTTCATCAAACAAGTTGAAATTTATGAAACAGATACCAGAGAATATCCTCCAGCAGTTATATGAAATAAATTTAATCAATAAATTATCTTACTTGTTGAGTGCAAGGATGACAAACATTTATTATTCCAGCGGCACATTTTTCAAGCATGTATTTGATAAATCCATCACACAGTATCTTGTTCATTCGTATTTGTTCATTATTCAACGATGCATCAGGAGTTAGTGGAGGAGCAGCTGCTAAGGTAAGGCACATGCAAAAATCATTTAGTTGTCGTAGTTTTCTCTGAACCCCTTCAAGTTGAGATGCTTCTAAACGCATTCGTTGCACAATCTTCAAAGGTTGGTGTGGAGGTCCAATAGCATTCCCCGTCATACACGACCCCAAAGAACTAGAATTTGTAACAATATTGCTAAGAGCTACTTGTTGTTCTGTTATAACACTCATACAACTTTTTAGTAAATCTTGATTACCATTAATATAATGCATATTAACAAAAACCTCTTCATTTTTCAAGGAAAGACGTCCTCGCCAAATGACTGGATATTCCTAGAAAAATTAAAACCGATACCGTTCGATTACAACAGAAGAGGAAACATTAGAAACTGCATTATATATTAATATACTCCCTTATGCAAATACAAAAGTAGTCAAATCTTTACAAATACATAGCTACTGATTCGTAAATTTAATGTGAAGCTTGCTGTCAAATACACTGAAGAACATCGAAATTTCATGATAGTGCAGAAAAACTCTAAAATCCTATCTTATTTAGGATACACAAAGCACTAAACTGTAATTCAGAAACTGAAGAAATAATTATGGATGCTATCTAAACATGAAGTTGTGAAAACATATGATAAGCATGGAAACGTTAAAAAGCTTCCATAAATGGAGTAAAAAATCTGTTTTTAAATGTAGTTTCAGTAACTGTGTTCAATAGAAAATTTCAATGAGAATTGCAATATACATTATGGAACTTGAGTGAGAATTGTTTGATTATATTAGTATAACTGATAATGCAACAAAAAAAAACGATACCTAAATTGGTGAATAATGTGTCATCAAATGTTAAAATGAAGCAGAGTACGCATAAGCAAGCAACTGAGAGGGAGGAATGAAGTGTTTATGAACTATTTTATGATGCAACGACGATGTTTGCAAAACGAAACTAATAGAAAGGATAGTTTGACAATACTGTGACAGTATGACGAAACGTATTTTACTAGGAAATTATTCAAGCGGAAATGGTGATCGAAGATATTCAAAAGTTTCTAACACTGTTTCTGTTGTGGTAATTTTGACTGATCAGAACAATTTAAGATATGAACATGGTGAAAAAAAATCAGCTTGAAGCATTTAAAAATGAGTATTAAAATGATTCAAATATAGTAGTAAGCTGGGGAAAATAACATCGAACAGCAAATAAAAGGGCATATAAGTAACATTTGCAGTCAGATAAGTTGCACAGTAGTTGCACCTAGAGAATCAAAAATATGTCAATAATGATAATATTTATTTTTTGATATTTCTATTTCCCAAATAAATATATAGATTTTCTTAAAATCAGAATTTTAATTTTCCTATTTTTAGGAATGGAATTCATACACTCGTTTGAAAGCTTGAAGAGATTTGTTATCTGCAGTAACGAGAGCCAGTAATACTGTCCAAAAATGCTCACAACCTACTAATTTCCTCATGATGAAAGTATCAATGGAGACGGATGTCTATATTTGGTTTTTTTTCAGGGATTTCCTATTTTGCTGAAGATTCGTAAACAAACTAAGTTCATATACGAAGGAAGGAAGAGGGTGTTGAGCTTCAAAACTTTTAGAGCCAAAATCCGAGATCTACTGGCCTGTTTCGCACTCGACTATCGACGGGATATACAAGTCTTGTGGGGTGTCGACTTTGTTTGACTAAGGCGCCAGTATTCAACTGCCTATGAACTATGGAGTGAATTGACTTTCGCTGAGTTGCATTAGTGGGTGCAGTGAGATTATCGAAATTATAGACATCACAGTGTCTAGAGATCTAAAGTGACACAAATCAGAATTGATCCCAACAGCATAGAATTCCGTTTATTCTAATTCCCAATTTCCAACGATCAACTGCTTCTCAATTATCTTGCACTATCGGTCTATTTTTACCTTTTTGTTTTAATCTCAAGTTGTTCAAAACTCCAAACTATTTAGGATATCTTTATATGGTAAGCATAAATTATAATTTAGTCGGACAGTAGACCAAGACATAAGATCAACCAATAGGTAAGTTAACATTAGATTTTGATATACAGTTATCAAAATGAGTAATCAAATAACTTTGATATAAAAACTTTTTGTGAAACCTCACTTGTATTCCTCCTAAATGTACACTTGAACACACTTGCAGAAACTGGTTATCAGATGATTTAGATTTAGAATCAGAATATGATGCAGAAGCTATAGTTTGACTAAACGAGGTCATATCTTGAGTTGGTCCAGCCATAGCGGCCATAGCAGCCATTGTTGCTGCAGCCAGATAGTCTGCTGTATCTCCACTAACAGATGCATTCGGGATAGATAGATTTTTAATTGTAGATGCACATAGTGGCAACGAAACATTGTCAGTTGGACGCTGGCAGACAGAATCACCAGAAGAGATCGATGGACTAAGAGATGGACTAAGCTGCTTTTGTGTCAACAGAGAATAGAAATAAGTAGTAAACGGATTGTTAGCTAGTCGAGCTGCAAATTCTCCAATTTGAGTATCAGTTGAATCGGTAGATAGTGAATTAGAAGAATTCGGAATTGGTGTATAAGTTGGAAGTGTAGTCACACTACTAACCTTATCCAAACTAGGGCCAGATGGGTTTGAATTTGACGATAAATGAGGTGTAGAAGTCGATAAGTTGGATGACGACTGGGTTGAAACGTTGGAACTCATTGTGGCTGAAGTGGATATGTGCTGCGATGTCGATGTTGCAGCACCAGTTGCGACAAACGTCAATACATGCATAGGTGTTAAGACTGTTGAAGACTGATTCATTGAAATGATGGAATCAGAAATCTCCTTTTCAACAGATAATACGGTCGAAGAGTTAACACCTATACTGACAGCCTAAAATCAAAATAACAAGAACAATAAAACAAAAATGTTAGTACATTAATAGGGCCTTAAAATTAAAATAAGATAAATATGACAGAGCGATTATCCAAAACTGAGAAAAGACGTCCAAATATTTTCAAAACATTCAAAACGTTGTAAACTAAACCTATAACGCAATATTTAATACTAATAACAAATTAAGTCGCCAGATTATTGTGTAATTTACACATTAGGCCGCCAGGTGGTATAGTAAGTCCTTACAATTAAATTGAGGCCGAAGTTTGGTCACCGTATGATGGATAATGATAATAAACGAGCAATGTGTTGGGGATGTTAGATCCCCAAAATTCGCTTGATAATGCCGTATTTCGGTTTTCACGTTCGCCAGCAGGGGCTGATCAAATGACCTTGAGATTTCAACTCCCACCAGGAAAATCAATGGCTGTGATTGGCTACAGTGTATTTTAGTATGCTATTTTCTTAACTGTCTCAAGGACGTTGTTATGTTGTATAAATAAACGAGAGTTGTATGCTTGATTGTACTGGGATTGCTGGGTGCTTGTAGAATATACTTCTACGCCTACAAAGTCTTCTATTTCGATTCTGGGATTCAGGGTAGCCTTCCTGGAAGCTGGTACAAGTCTCGTTCGCGTTTATCGACTAAGGTAAACTCGTAATAGCCTCCAGCATACTAAGTTGACGAACGTATCAGTGGCGACGGGGCTCACAATTCACAATGTAAATTAATCTTGAACAGTTAGAATCTTTACTGGAACGTCAAGGTAAACGATATGAACAGTTCCAGGAACGTATGTTGGAGCTGTTAATGAAACAAATGAATTTGAATCACAGAGGTTTTGCCGATGATTCATATAATCCGCATACAGACTCGATGGTTAATTCCATTCATGAATTTCATTTTGATGGCCTTGCTGGTGTGACTTTCGAGTCTTGGTTTAAGAAGTATGAGGATTTGTTCAAGGTCGACCTCAACAATCTTGATGACGCCACCAAAGTCAGAATCCTTTTGAGAAAGCTCGGCACAATCGAACACGAACGTTATAGTAATTTCATCCTCCCAAAGAACCCACGAGATTTCTCTTTTGATGCTACAATTGATACGCTGTCGCAAATCTTCTCTGAACAGTCATCTCTCTTTAATATTCGTTATCAATGCCTCAAAATAACCAAGTCAAATGAAGATGACTGGGTAAAGCATGCTGGCTTAGTAAATCGTGAATGCGAACGATTTAAATTATCATCAATGACGGAAGATCAGTTTAAGTGCCTTGTGTTTGCGTGCAGCTTACAATCTCCCGACGATGCTGATATAAGAACCAGAATCCTAAGTAAAATTGAACAGTGCCCAAACATCTCGCTTCAAGAAATAACTGCAGAGTGCCAGAGATTAGTAAACTTGAAGCATGATACCTCCATGGTCGAAAACAAGGGCCTCTCATCATACGTGCATTCCATTAGTGAAAAGAAAAATTCCAATTCGGCCCAAAAACCCAAAATGAATCCACCTTCTGCTTGCTGGCACTGCGGTTCATGGCACTATGTACGGAACTGCCCATTTAGGCAGCATAGATGCAGGAAGTGTAAAGTCATCGGTCATAAAGATGGCTTTTGCCTACAGAAAAAGCCAAAGCGATCCAGAAGTGCTAAGAAGCCTGTTCCTAGATCCAGTACCAATGCATTGAGCCTAATATCTTCCTGCCAAAGCTCATCACCAGGTGAGAGGAAATTTATTACTCTTAATATTAACGGTTATTTGTGTAGAATGCAAATAGATACTGCATCTGATGTCACTATCCTCTCACGCAAAAATTGGACCAAATTGGGCAGCCCAAGCCTGCAGCACACAACACAAAAGCCTCGTACAGCATGTGGTAATTATCTTCGTCTGTTAGGACAATTGGAATGTAAAGTTGCTTTCCGAGATTCGTCGTTTACTGGGGTATGCTATATAACGCCAGCTGATCTAAATTTACTTGGTTTAGATTGGTTCGACCAGCTAAAATTGGCTGATGTCCCGCTAAATACCATATGCAACCTGGTATCACAACGACATGACCCAGAAGACCACGCAGAATGTTATCTGACAACCGCAGTTCGTGCATTACCGGTGTCTGCAACAGACATACAAAATGCTTCTAGAAACGACCCCATCATCAAGATGACGATGAAATATGTCACTAACGGGTGGCCGTCGAAAAAGTTTGAAGGTGACATGAAGCAACTGTATCAGCGGCGGGAGTCACTATGCATCGTCAACGATTGTCTGATGTTTGGTGAAAGAGTAGTGGTGCCAGAATCCCTTCGTGCAAAAGTGCTGAGACAGTTCCATCTTGGTCATCCTGGGATTAAACGAATAAAGTCCATAGCCAGGAGTTATGCATACTGGCCTCACATGGATCAACATGTCACAGCGTTGGTTGAAAAATGCATGCGGTGTCAGCAGGCGGCAAAGATGAATGCCAAAATTCCGCCGGTTTCATGGCCCAAACCTGAGCATCCTTGGTCCAGGATACATGTCGACTTCGCTGGCCCAATAAATGGAACTATGTATTTAATTGTCGTCGACGCCTTTTCTAAATGGCCGGAAATCAGCCCCGTTATGCCGCCCACTACAACTAAGACTATACAGCTCCTAACTGAAATTTTCTCACGAAACGGCATACCAGATGTGATCGTATCCGACAATGGCTCTCAATTCACCTCTTCCCAATTCCAGAATTTCTGTCAACGGCTAGCTATTAAACACTTACGCTCGCCACCATACCACCCGTAATCGAATGGGCAGGCGGAAAGGTTTGTGGATACGTTTAAAAGAGCACTGCTCAAGTCAAAAGGGGAGGGGACGCCAGCCGAAACGTTACAAAATTTCTTGCACGTCTATCGGACAACACCAAATGAATTGTTACCGGAGCAAAAGTCCCCAGCTGAAATCTTGATGGGAAGAAGATTGAAAACGATTCACAGCCTGATGCATCCGACCAATGCACCCTCATCAGTAGAGACAAAGCAGCAAAGACAATCCGCTTACGAGGTGGGATGCCCTGTGTTTGCCCACGACTACAGAACGAACCATGGTCCTTGGGTAGAAGCGAGAGTGGTCAGAAGGGTTGGTCGAGTTATGTACGAAGTAGAGGTAGGAGGTGATAAATGGTCACGTCATCGCAATCAGATACGCAGACGGCTAGCCCCAGATCGCCCATCAAGAGCAGAAAGCCTTCCCCTTGACATCTTGCTTGATACCTTCAACCTACCGAGAGCCCCGCCACGAGAAGAAACTCAGCAGCAAGCTGTTCTTCGTTCCCGAAGGTATCCCCTCAGACAGCGGCGAACAATAGTCAAGATGCAAGTCGACCCCAGGAGAACAAGCTATTAAAAAGGGGAGGAGTGTTGGGGATGTTAGATCCCCAAAATTCGCTTGATAATGCCGTATTTCGGTTTTCACGTTCGCCAGCAGGGGCTGATCAAATGACCTTGAGATTTCAACTCCCACCAGGAAAATCAATGGCTGTGATTGGCTACAGTGTATTTTAGTATGCTATTTTCTTAACTGTCTCAAGGACGTTGTTATGTTGTATAAATAAACGAGAGTTGTATGCTTGATTGTACTGGGATTGCTGGGTGCTTGTAGAATATACTTCTACGCCTACAAAGTCTTCTATTTCGATTCTGGGATTCAGGGTAGCCTTCCTGGAAGCTGGTACAAGTCTCGTTCGCGTTTATCGACTAAGGTAAACTCGTAATAGCCTCCAGCATACTAAGTGCCGAACTTATCACAATGCTTCTAAGACTCCTATGATCGAAAACCAGTAACCTACAAATATCTTTTACTCTCAATGGCCATATTTCGCAGCCATTAAATAGGACAGAGAGAACTACTGCGCAATACACTCGTCCTTCGGTTAGCAGACGGATATCTCGCCCACACCGTAAGTGACGCAAGTTGGCAGAAGCCAATCGAACTTTCTGTATCCGTGCTGAGATTTCGACAGCCACCAGGCCATCAGCGCTGATCAGACTCCCCAGATAAGTGAAGTGGTCTACACGCTCGACTACTTCACTCCCTATCACTAGTTCACGTGTCGATGAAACCTAATCCTGAAACAACATTTTGCATTTCGAGGGGGAAAACAGCATCCCGAACATGGTGGCGTAGTTGCTTAAGGTAGTCATAAGACTGCATTTTGTCAGAGTCTTCACCGAATAGAACTATGTCATCGGCATATTCTAGGTCAGTAAGTGATTCTCCTGGTAGAAGGTCTACCCCTAAAAATTTGACGAGGATAATATTAACTCCAAAAGCATGTAGAGAGCTTGTATAAGGTTAACGTACTTCTTTGGTACTCTTTTCAATGACAAACACTGCCACAGAACCTCACGGTCAACAAAGTCAAATGCCTATTTAAGGTCCAGGAAGACAACTGTTGTCGGACGCCAAATGTGTTCTAGGAACTGACGTAGTGTGAATATCTGGTCCATACATTCACAAGGAGGTCGGAAACCAGTTTGGTTTTCTCTAGTCTGCTCTTCACGAGCTTTCGTTAGGCATCGAAGTATAACTGAAGGTAATGTTTTAGACACTATATTAGTCAAACTGATTCTTCTGTCACCAGGAGACTTTTGTCCTTTTTTATAGACTGGGACAATTAGTGATTGAGACCAAAACACTAGTATCCACGACTCAATGAGTAGATTGTTAATTTGAAAATTATGGTCACTATCATCAAGACGACAACAAACAAACTTTATTAAGTCAATAGTGTAATGGAAATCATGGATACAAACTTGGCGATGAATTTAGTCTTATTAGACGCCACAACCGATTTCAGCTATGTTAGTTGGAAATCTTGTTCAAAAATGCACCCACATGTCAATAAAACGATACACAATAGACTTCAAAATCAATTGCAGTGTCATATTGTTGAGTTTGTTAGGATTTAAAAACACTAAAATATTTCTTCAAGAATACTAGTATTACAACCCTCGCAACCTTCCAACAATCAGTAACTGTCCTAGATTTCGATAGCTCGAGCAACAGATAAAATTCTTCAAGGACTTATTCAAATAACCACTAGTAATTAATTACTCACTTTTTACTAACAACTTTAATAAACATTTGACGCTTAACAACTAAAAGGTTGTAAAGTTGTTGTGAGGAAAAGGATTGCATCCTGATATCTCCTAGATCGTTAACCTTGTATCATATTTAAAACTGAATGTATCGGAAACTTTAATCACAGCTACTACCTTGACGTGGTAGTCAGTTTACCTATCGTAATGACTCCACTGAGTTTTATCCGCTAGAATACTCCATTTATATTGTACTATGATAGGCAAGTAAAATTAAACGGCGCTAACCTAACGTCCAAATCAATGTCGAACCATCAATTGTACTGAAGTCTGGCAGCAGAAAGGTGTTTGCTTCAAACAACTAATAGCGGAAGGAGATTAAAGATATCTTGTTGTATTCATTTGTTAATCAAGTACATATTTTATGACCAGAGTCGCAGGGTGTTCAATGGAGAGATCTACGTCGTGAGCTTCGTCCTATTTAAGACTCGTTAGTTGGATGCACTCGTATTCCAGAGATGTTCACCGTGGACTCGAACCCAGTACCGATCGTTTCGAACACCCTTGTTATCCACTTAGCTACTGAGTCCAAAAAGCCACTGGCTAGGATGAAGATATATCCGGTTGGCGGGTCTTGAGTGAGATTAAACATGTGTCAACACGTTACAGTGATAGCAACCATCCATCCCTGAGTAAAATGTTTATGACTTCATGGTAATATCGAGCTAATCTGCATAAAATATACTGATTAATTGCAGTCTTAAACATCAATAAGATTCAAAACCCATACAAATGAAGGACACGTTTGTGTAACAGATTATAAGCCCCATTTATCAGTTTGAGGCCTGATTGGTCATCATCAACGTAGGGTTTGGAAAATAGTTGCATTGAATGGATGTACCATATCATAATAATACGAAATGAAATCAACAAAATATATAACAATAGAAACTGAAATAATATAAATGATAATAAAAAAACTAAGCACGGCGAAAGAGAATCGATAGGGCAGAGTAGATGGGTATATACGAACATTAGGATTCGAAATCGAGAGGATGAGTCAAGTAAACATTAAATGTCATGGAACTTCTCTTACATCAGCGAACAGCCTTACTGTACTATTTAGCTCTCGAGTCAAAGTAGGAGGAACAGATCCGAACCTATAAACCAGTGATTAAAAGCCGAAAACAGTCAGTCAGTCATATGTCACATGGAACTCGACTTGTGTACACCAGTTCTAGATGTCGGAACCCATTCACATACAGAGATGTGCATCAATCAGTAAACTACATTTCTGCTGGCTACATTTTTACAGTTGAACAAACAATTGTATGGGAGAGAGAAAACTTAAGTGTAAAAAACAAGATTACTAGAGTTCAGTATAGGAACTTTAACAAAACTTAGTTCGAGATTAAGATTGACAAAACTTTTTCAGTACTGAGAGCAACATACGTTTTCAGTCTAAACCGGTTAAATTTACAGATACGTTAGGTCACTAAACTACTGGGCGTAACATGGAAGTATTGTATGTTAGGAAAGTAGTGATCACATTGAAATGCACTCATAATATAATTAAGGTTAGATGAGTTACAGCCCCTTTTCTATTAGAATTTACTATAGCCTTGGTAATTCTATCATACATGTATCAAAGTTTATACCAGTGATTTAATTCGATAAACTAAAACCTGCATTCGTTAAAAAATTCATATGTAAACTGCAACCATACGATAGCTTACCAAGTAAACATTAATAAGGGACTTCTTATGATTAAAAAACTCGTCTTGTTAGATTTAATGTGAAAATATCTCAATTAACAATTTAAAAATAACTTACAGAGCTAGAAGACCCCATACAAACAGCCTCTGAAAGACCAGATTGATGATAATCGTTCTTCATTGCAGAATCCTCAGGTATCGATGTGAAAATATCAGGATGGCTGGGAGGAGAACCAATGCTGCCGGATAAGGTACGACAATGGTCATTAGGAATAAAGTTACCCCTCGATAATTTTAGTACATATTCTTTCTCATCGAATTCTCCATTAACAACAGCTTCGATTATTTCATCAACTGGATCTCGCGAATGAGTGTCATCGGTTAAGTTATTAGATCCAAGTAAGCAAAGATTTTGTTCCGCGGAAGCACTTACGAGTTGCTGAGAGTGCGAAGACGTAATGGGTGAAACTGAAATGTTGGTGGGTTGAGGATTTGGACTGATTACGTTCCTAAGAGTGCAAGAAACTGAGTCTTGAATAACGACCGAATTATTCGCAACGCACATAGGAATTGTTACATTTTTATCATCAATATTAACCAAACCTGATGGTTTAGGCACATCAGCAGCTGAAATAATAGGGGCTACATTAGGTAGATTTATAGTTGTTGTTGACGAAACTCCAGAACAAGTGATAGTAGAAGTATTGGTGTGATTTGCAGTTGTACATATCACAGAAGATGACATTGAAGCAGAAATATTTCTTTTAGGACGTCTCGCCTTCTCTCTTTGCTGTAATATTTCTTCATCTTTTTCTTGTTTTACACGTTCAATTACACGCTGAACATATGACGTGAAGTCCGACGGATCAAAGGTTGTATTGCCAGTTTGAGAAACTGACGATAAACAAGTATGAGAAGTCGGAACACTACGATCTAATGAAGTAGCAATAGCAGCAGACGTAGTAATCCCAGTAGTAAGTGGATGAGAAGTAACATTTTGCGACTGTTGATCAGCCAAACTAACACCACTTAATGCACTTATGGATGGACAAGTTACTGATATAGGAGAATTTGCCAGCTTAATGACAGATGAACTGGGGGTTAAATCGACAGAAGAGTCTGGCATGAGAGAAGACACAGTTACGAACGAACTTTCTGTAGACGATACAGCGGTTGTTGGTAGTATGACAGCAATGTGATGTTGAGGTTTCGAGTTGAGGTTAGATGATACAAATGAGCAAGCTTCTTCAGCACGTAGTGCACCATCAGATGAACTAGTAGAGGACATAGTAGAGATAGATACTAACATGGGTTGATTTATAGTTTGTACTTCGGGGGGTTTTGTGGTAACATGTAATACAGACACTGGTGTAAATACGGTCGAATGAACAGACATGCTGTTTAACGACGAAGTAATAATAGGAAGAGCAACTGATGACAGTGTGTTTGTGGTAAAACTATTAGTCACACTACTTGAATCGATATGAAAAGTGTCATTCTTATCCATTAAAGGTTGATCTGAATCTTTTTTTATGGCTGATTCTGTCACATCAACATCAACCAACTGAGGAGAATTCTTACACGAGTCATTCTTTAAAGATGCATTTGTTGATTGATGAGTTTCATCCTGAATAGCCACTTCCAAACCATCATAAATAACTTCTTCTATAATATCTGGAGCAGTTTCGACAGCTGTAGGTATATCTGAATAGCTGGGTTCATCAATACCTGAAACGACTGGAGGGGGTAAATCATCATTATATCCATTTAAGCTTTCGGCAGGGTTATTAAGACTATCACTTTCGTGAAGTAAAATAGATGATTCATAAGGAATGCTTACTTCATCATCATCGTGCTTTTCTAAAGACGGCAACTCATCTTCTGTATCATACGAAGTTTCAGCAGTAGAATTTATTGGAACGTCATCACTTTCAGCGGCAAGCCCAGATGTTGAAGATAAATGTTGGTGCATGTTATCATCTTTTATTGGAGTTGACTGTTTCGCCAACGAAGAAAATATGTTCCAATCACTATGATCGCGAGTTTGTAATCTAATAACAGAGGTGCCATTAGACTGCTGATCACCACTGAAACTTGAGTCAGTCATTGGTAGTGTTGGTGGTGTTGGCTTTGAATCTTCAGAATTTGGTGATAACTTTACATTTACACCTGTACTCTGAGGAACGTCGTGCCTGATGGTTGAACTATGAGATGAATCAGTTTTAAAACAAATAAATGGTGCAGTAAAAGCTCCGAAAGTATGGCGTATTGCTGCATCTGCCCGTAAATCTTCGGGACTACAAGAACGACTAAGTTGAGTCGTAGGGGACTTAGGCGTGATAGGTTGACAATTGTTTTCTAAGATAATTTCTGTCGCATTTTCTTTCTCCTTTACGGATGAATTGGAAACCTGGTTACTAGGTAATTCGTCATCAGATCCAGATGTCACAGAAGAAGAAAGTGAAGAGGAATCTGTCGAAGCGAACACACGGTGAACCAGACTACGATGAGTATTCTTTATAGAAAGAAGCTGCTTGTTTACAACTGAGATAGCTTTCTGCTTCTGAGTTTTCGATCGACCTGTCAAACTCATGCGCCCGGAAACAGCTTTACCTTCGTTTTCATGAGTAGGAACATTTTCTCCTTGTATGCTAGGTTTCTTACGACGAGTACTTGATCGGTAATTTGAAGTAGCTGAAGATCCCTGCTGTTCATTACTTTTATGATTACGTCGTACCTGAGCAGTTAATGATTGTGCTTTATTGGGAACGGCTGGTTTCTTTGCTTTTCGACCTCTAGTTTTATGTGAAGATTCCTTGAATAAAGATACTACAGAGTCAGTGACAATTTTTTTTCGTTTAGGTGACACAGATGAGGCTTGTAGTTTAGCCCCAATAGCAGTTGGGATTTTCTGTTTCATAGTTTTCGATATTTCATTTGAAGAATTTGTCTTCGTTGTGTGCTTAGTAAGTGGATTAGAGTTGTCATCAGAATGAATTGATGAACCATCACTTAAACATTCATCTGTATCAGAATCAACTAGAGACTTGTTCGAATTCGGCTTTTTAGGTTCCCTACTTTTGTTTTTCAACAAACGCTGTAAAACATCAGGCTTCCCAAGAGAATCGGTAGACTTTGTCGTACTTTGGTTAGCTCTGCGCTTAATCTTATCATACATTGATTCATAACGAGACTCTGATGAGGAGTCAGGGTCAAGTAATTCAGCCGACTGATGTTGGGAAGTGATAACTGTATTCGGCTCCCAATCAGAATCTTCACTATCAATAACTTTTTTCTTTATGTCCCGGACGTTTTTTCTCTTCTTAGAATGTGGCGAGACAGGTTTCTTTTCAGAAAACATAGAACGGTTGTTAGCGCTGAATGCAGACTGATTACCATCAGCAGTTAATTGTGGTTTGTTATTTGGAAGAGAATCCTTCTTAAAACTGCTTTCAGATGCCGACTCTAGCTTCTTAGAAGTAATTTTGCAAGACATCTTCTGAGAAGTTTTACTTTTGGTTAACGATATATTCCCAAACATTGTCTTGTCTGCATTAGAAGTTGATATTATTTCTTTGGATTCAGAGGTAATAGATAGTTTTCGTTTAGTAGATAATAATGAACTAGATGTATCGGTGTGTGGTTTTTTGAGTCGATTGGTTTTAGATACACTACCTCCCAACGAATTCTGAAAGACAAAATCATTCAATACAGGCCTCGAAGGATCATGCTTTTGTGTTTTCTTTGCATTTGTAGGTGGTACATTGAAAGAGTTAGGTTTACATTTATTGCTACCCACTAAATCATCTCGAGGTGAAGATTTCGGACACAGAATAGTGTGACAAGTCGATGTTTTTAGACTGGTTTTAGTAGGAAAATCATTAGATGACCCTAATGAAGGGGAAATATTATGTACATCACCTTTATTGGCAACACTAATACACTTTTGATTATCAGTAACATAAGACGAAAGGTTGGTGTTAGTCTCCGTTGTGGTGCTAGTCAAAGAATGAGATAAAATCACAGGTTCAAGCTTCTCAATATAATCAACACTTTCCTTAGCTGTGACGGATTTTAGATCCCCATATCCCACCAAATTATCTTCAGATTTTGAAACGTCCGACCCACAAAAGGACTTTACTGACGGCATCCTAGTGGCCACACCAACAGGTTGAGCTCCCGACAATGAACTGTGCTCCACATTAAAAACATTGGAATGAATACGAATGCTATTTGGACTTTTTTGTTTGCCGCAAAAAGGAACAGATGATTGGATGGAATTCGCTAATGATAAACTGTTACTAACACATGGGCGAGGCAAACGCGTGAGAAATGAGTTTTGACATGATGGGACTGAGGCTGTATGTCGATTAGTAGTAGGTATTTCAATTGAGAATACATTGCTGGATGCATCGCAAGGTGTTGAAGGAGATGGCTTAGAGAAGGATAGCATACTTTTAACGAACTCAGAAGTATCAGCTGGTTTAACCAAATTTAAAGGCGTTGAATTAGAGAGAACGGGAGAAGTCGATCCAGTTTTAGATGTACAACAAATGGGTAGGCTAGAATTGACCGTGTCTGTAACCTCAAGTTCACAGCGAGTGGTAATCGAATATGTCGAAGTGGTCAAAACAGGTGAGTGTGGTGAACTAGAAATAACAGACAAACCCGTATTACACTGCGTCGCATTACTAACTTGGATGGATTGGGGAGTTAAATTGGCTTCTGCTTTACGTCTGATGCGAAATTTACTATAATCCACGGTAGGTCTAGCCTTTTCTGACTTCATAAGTTGCACATCCAATAGTCGAATACGCTCATCCAGTGAACAACCATTTGAGTCTTGAACAGAAACATCAGGTTCAGCATCACAAAAAGATTTTGTAAAGTGAGGAGATTGCGTTCTCGTGACAGAACTCGTCAGTGAATTGGAAATCATAATTTCTGTGTGAGGTGAGGTGTCAACCCATAAAGGTAATTTGAACGTTTCTGGAGGAGGTGGAGGAACATCGCTAGAAAGCTGAGTATGATGGAAAGCCAAACGTGGGTCTCGACTGCAAGAGTTTGCAAGAGAAGATAATGTAGATCCAGAAGTTGATGCAGTCAAAACAGAAGACGAAAGAGATGTGCTCCGTGTTGAAGCATACGACGACTTATCCATTAACATTGGTGAACTAGGAGGCGAAATATGTATCATCGGCGATGTGGGCTCAGGTGCAATGACTATTCGTGGAGATGATGTTACAAGAGCAGACTGCCGACTACCTGACATATTTACATCATGAGTGGTGACAGTAGGGAACACAGTTTCCGACCTAGAATCACCATGGACATTTCGAAAATCATGACCTTGTAGAGATTTAGATAAGTGATTTCTTCGATTGGATGACACAATATCACTAGTATTTATATAGTCATCAACTGCCAAAGCGTAAACCTGCTTATCAACAACACCCTGTTTCGAACTAGAAATGTCACATTTTGAGTCATGTGAAGTTGTCGTTAATCCAATAGAATGAGAGCTGGAAATAGATTTACGAAATCCGGGACTCATTAAATTATCACTAGTCAATGTATGACTACGCATAGAGGCTAGTTCGCATTTACTGTTATTTTCAACGCACCTAAAATATAAAAGATTTACAGTGAGTTTTACTGTTACATGAGAAACGATGAAAGTTTAAAACAATCTGAAGTAATAATAATAGCAAGTATTTAGTATTAGAAGTTGTATCCTGTGAAAACCTCGACCGAGTAAGTTTCCTAAACAATAACGAGGACACTATGCGATAAGACATGTGAGAGCAAATCATATGACCAGGGAAAATATGTGGAGCCAGTGACATCAATTATGCTTGTAACAGAGTAAAAAACCGCAGTGTTAGAAAAATGGAAAATAGTCCCCAATAGATTTTTGATAGTGTAAAAAATCTGCAATAAACATGGTTAATAAAGAGACGACTTCAGTCAACTTTGGTCCCACTACTAGAATAGATCTGTTCAAGGGAACAGATATTCCAGATTATATTTAACAAAAATTTTCAGAGTAGTACCAATTTTGAAGTAATGCTTTTAGCTGCTCCTTTTAAGTAAGCATATCATAACAATACGAAGGAGTGGAAACAGGACTAATTGACCAAATAAAGAAATGAGGTTTCTAGGTTTACATCTACATGGAATCGAAGATGTAGGCATTTGAAGAATACTGAACCCAAATAGCTGATGCTGTAACTATTGTTTTCAACAGTTATTTAACCGGTATCAATCCATGATAAAGATATGCGAAACTATCAAATACGAATGAAACCACTTACCCTGGTAATCTTTAAGCCATTTTATGGCATAGGATAACGTGACAATTTCCTAGCCTTTCTTTATCTATATTACGTAAATTTTCTCTCCATTTACAATTATCACCCTATGTCTATTTGAACTTTTATTTAATTGACCTTTGATTAATTTCATATAGAATACCTTGACAAGTATGTGTGACTAGACTGTTCGAAATGTGTAGCACAAATACATCACTCTTTTTAAACTAGTTACGTTATCATTATCCTAACAAAAGTCACAAAGATATTTATGAACCACATTTTTTGATAGGACCGATAGTAATTTGAATCAAGGAAAATGAAATCTTATGTTTGCAGCAACGATAGGCTAATCATTGGCCAGATTCATCATGTTCATTCGTTTTAAATTTTGAAACATGACAGATATATACATATATATGTAAGCAATGAGTTTATGTCTTGGATATCTTGGTTTTCGATATATTACTTCGAAACACTTAAGATAAACACACCAGGTTACAAATTATCAATCTATCATAATTTGAAAACTCACTTTAATTTTGGTGATGGAAGGTCATTAATAAACAATGAGGACGGCGCGCGCTTTCTGTTGGGATTATCTAGATCTGGTGTAACGTTGCTTGTTTTTCCTCTGCTTCCACCGATGACCTCATTATTCAATAGAGAAAGCTCTCTTAGTAATTTCGCTCGTTCCATTTCCAGTTTCGTAAGAGCATCATGAGACTTTAATGCAATGGGAATATCCGAACAGGCACTGTTGGTAATACGTTCACAAGCCCCCTCTGATATATTATACGGTGCATCATCAGGTGATACAGGACTTACAGTAGATGTGTTCGCTCGTACAGAATATTCAACATCCTTATATGTTGATGCAACTTTAGGAAGCATAGTTCGCTTACACTTAGTTGAGTAAGTTGGATTCAAAGAATCAGAATCTGGTAGTTTCAGTAACGTTCGAGTTTGTGAGTGAAAATTAGCTTTATGCTTTTGGTCAATATTTTCTTCCACACATTCCTGACTCTGCCTGCGATTCGAATTTCTATCATTAGCCAAAGGAGCGCGACGTTGAGATGAAGATAACCGAGACCTAACAACGGACGATCGCGTTAAGGCAACTCGAGATGGAGGACTCACGCTTTCTCTTATCTTCTGATGATGCTTCTTATGTGATGAATAGGAAGACCCATCAGGGGATTCTGTCTCATGATGACTTGATCGGGAACACTTCTGAGAAAAATCAGTATCTACGTTCTTTCGTTTGTCGCTATTCAAAATATGGTCACGCATCACATGTGACGATAATTTTGATGCTGGTACTGAGCACTCTGAACTGGTATTGCTATGTTTTAGAGAAGTTTCGAAAATACTATCATCATTTGTAAAGTCTGAGGAAAATGAACCGCTGCTGATATCATCTGTTTCCTCAAGTAGCTGAACCCTGCTACGTGAGCTTGACTGAGCAACGTGTGAGCGCGAATTAAAATGAGATTTTCCTTCGGTATGAGATAAGTAACGAGATGACTTCAATTTGAGAGGAATTTCGTTATGCTGATGTCTTCTGTGAGACAAAACACTTGATCTATCCTCACTCTGTACATTTTTTGTGTCAAGTTTCCCATGGTGTGAGTTTCGACTATTGTGTGAGCTAATCCAGTTACCAGATATCTTGGAGTCATCAGGAGAACTGGTGATAAAAGTTCTCCTACGATCTGACGATTGGTGAGCCCTTTCGTGTGGAGAAACTGACGATGCACACTTGCTCCTATTGGAAGGTTGTTCATACTTCAAAGAATGATCTACTGGACTACTATGAAGGCAGTTTGATCTCCGATAAGAAAACTTTGTATTCCCAGTTGAAAAATGATCTCGTTGATTGTCACCGAAATACCTTGGAATAGAAAAACATCATGTGAAAAAGATTTCTACATGGATGATTTAAGATCAACCAACAACCTCAGATAATCAGATGAGTAATTAGCAAAGATTCAAATTGATTTTATAGCTGTACTACGAAACATTCTCAGTACGCCATTTATAAATAGGTACAAATCATTAAGGTTGGAATTTTAGGAAGATTAAGACTTAGGTAATCAAGAGGTCAAGTTAATAAACAAAATGTAAATGGAGTTTAGAGAAAAATCCGTAATATATGCTTTACCTGAAGTCCACCTGGTGGCCTTAGAAAACCAATAAAAATAAGAATAATAATAATAATGATAATAATAACAATAATAACAATGAAAATAATAATATTAACGATAATAATTTCCTTATTAATCACTACAAGCTTTATCACAAGGAATTTGCCGTGTCGATTATGCAATATACTAATAAATTTCTAAACCGATATAAAATAGATGAAACGTGGCTAGGAGTAGATTCTAAGACGTGAGTGCTATTCCATTTCGGACTCATCAAATGGATATGTCTGTACTCCAGAGTTGCTCACCCCAGGACTTAAGCCCAGCACTATTCGCCTCAAATGTCATCACATTATCTACTTAGCTAATTAGTGCAATTAGCCAATCGCTTGTACAACCATTTCAAACTAAATTAGATACACCTACATTGCAACTATTTTATAGATGACTTTTAATAGCCAGTATTTTCCGTCCATGTTCAATTGTAGACGTTAACTACCACTAGGTCCTACAACCATTTTTATCATCCATCAGATACTGGATCCGGAGATCAAGACAGATTCGTCTTTTTCTTAAAGAGTGAATAAGAAAAAAGTAAGCCAATAAATGCAGTGCTTTTGTTCAAAATTTCCAGAATTTATCATTGCGATAGGTCGAAATCCGTCGCATGAGTGCATTATTTTTAATTAGAGTTATAGAGGTTAGTGTTTTTTTACACACTGAAATCATCGTTAGACCAACATTATGTCTCAAAAAAATTTAGAACAGGAAGGTTTGCAGTTGTAAAATAGGGGGAAAAGCAGATTAAAGAGACAAGGTTATGTCAGCAAAACAAAGTGATGTCCGGGGGCTTTAAAATTTTGAGTGGACGGAGTAGTAACCCAATTTTTGTTACTAACAACCATACTAATGCATCTACAGATGTTGGTGGTTCGTAAAACAAATATTTACATTGAAAGCTCGAGGAATGATCGTCTAAAAGGTAGACTGACAAATAAAACACAGAACTTCGTACCTATGTACATCAGTTCAGGTTGCCATACTGCATTAGCACAGAGACACAACTGTCAGTGCAAATCCCACAGTAGTAGCGATAGTAAAAGTATTAGCAGTAATGGAGAAGACTAGGGTACAATTCAGTGAGATAAAGTTAGAAAGAGAAAGATAGAGATGATGAGGAATTCAGAATGTTAGAATTCGAGAGAACACGAAAATTGGATGCACCTGCACCACTGCAAACGATTTTGAGCCATGTCGTTCAAGATCTCTAACCATCGGTGACTTTCTTCTCGCGTACCCCAACCAGATAGCCTAAATCTGCTAACATGACTCAGTCCACTTGTCAGTGACTTCATGGATTTCTGCCATGTTTTCGTCTGACCACCGCTAGCTTTCTTCCAACCTACTCCTACACCATAAAACAGCTCGTCGATGCAGTCGGTGGTTGGGAATATGCAAGACGTGACCCAACCTCCTCAACTGGTGAAAGTTCGTTACTTCATCTATTGATTTGCTATCCCTACCTAGTACTCGTTTACTAACGACAGCATTGTTTACTCGGTTGTCCCAGGATAGACGAGAAATGCTTCGGAGATACATATGATCGAAGACAAGCAAGCTACTAATTTCCTCTACTCTCACCGGCCATGTTTCGCATCCACATAGTAAGACGGAGCCAACTGCCGCACAGTAGATTCGTACTTCGGTTAGCAAACGGATATCTCGCCTGCGCCACAGGTGACGCAACTTGGAAAGAGCCAATCGAGCTTTCTGTATCCGTGCTGAGGTTTCGTCAGTCACCAGGCCATCAGCACTGGTGAGACTCCCCAGATAAATGAAGCGGTTTACACGTTCGACCACTTCACTCCCTCTATAAGGTATCAGTTTCGGTTTGGCCAGATAGTATGATGGACATGATAAAAAAATAATTACCGAACCTCTAGAAAATTACAAAGATTATAATTATATGGGGGAATTTACCTCATATCAACTTAACTCCGCCTCAATTTTATCTGTATGTGACGTCCTTTTCTTACACTATTCATAATACTAAACTTACTCCTCGACCATAGCCGATACCTTGACATGGTAGTCAGGGTATATTAACCGGAATACTTAGTTCCCTTAGGTCCTACCGTTGAAAGTGCGCTGGGCATTGGTAAGACTGAAAGCAGCAACTTACGGTTCAAGGACGTTCTACTGGCTGTACTGGGTTGTGCTGAGAGTGGGGTGCTATTCTCAAATAACCAGCACAGTAGTGCTACATACTCAAAACGAAGGAACGACTTGAAAAACCAATTCAAGAAATATCGCACCTCATGAATATCCTCTCATGATGGTAAGGCCTTTTAAAGTACGGATTAAAAACCCCTTACAAAGGATTGTGTTTGACCGGCCTTAAAGTAGTTGTCCTCTGAACTCTATCGTCAAGCTCTCAGATCACGAAATCTGTGATTGATTCAGTTATCCTTTCAGGTATTTCAAGAAATAGTATCTTTCCCCGGTGTGTACAACTAAGGATAGACAACTGCCCTGATATCTTGAACAGCACTAGCGTCCACCTTGTTAACGACCGAATTCCTCCCTCACCTCTTAGTAGATTTTTGTCCCCACAACTAACCTTCCTTGCATACCTTTATTACCACGAAATGTCAGTGCTGACGATTAGTGTTCACGAAAATGTGATTCCTGGTCTTCTGGGTTTGCACTAAAAAAGTTGAGAGCTAAACAGTGTAGGGTGGCACACTGAAGACATTCTGTTGGACTGGTTTTTTCAACAACGTCGCAAACACGAATTAATTACGCTGAGGCTTTATGTCTGCTAGTCAAAAAGCGACAAATAATCCTTTTCGATTTCCCGATCGTAGCTGTTATCTTAACGTGGTGGCCATGCTTGCTTAACCGAGCTATATATTCACCGCAACACACACCTTTAAGTCCTACTATTCCAGAAACGTCAGTTGAAGAACAGGAAAACTAAAAACAGCATGTTAACATTCTGCTGACTATAGAGGGGTGACGGCTGTAAGGTGTTCCCCTCGGACAATCAACATCTACAGCGACGCTTACCTTACTAAACGAAGGAAAGGGTTAAAAATCGTCGATCGTAAAGACGTCACCACCGGACCCCACCGATTTCCGTCTCCGGTGGCAGAGACTTTTAAGTTACGGAGCGAAACGTAATTATAAAATAAACCAATATATTTTAGGGACGAGAAAAACAGTTAATCAACCATGTAAGTGATATCCACCCCTGAGCAACTCGGAATAATGTCCAGAAAGCTGTGGCAAAAGCAGTGATATCTACCAGTAAACTAATTCAAACCACCTGGGCCTGATGAAATATTTTTTTGAGGTTTCAACGGATGGTGGCCCAGTTCTGGCAGTAAGATTTAATAAGTTCGCGGCTGAATTTCGGTAACTGGACGTAATTGCATCTAAATAATTCCGGTTGCTGATCGTCCCAGTCCATGAGATAGGACAAAAGTCGCCTAGTGACAATCACAGAGGAATGAGCTTAACCAGTGTGGTGTCTAAAATGTTAACTTCAACAAAGTTTCGACGCCTCACTATAGCTGATCAAGAGCAAACTAGGCTAGTTTCAGACCTGGATGCGGGTGAATAGATCAAACAATAACATTCCGGCGGATACACTTATTGACATCCAGCAGTAGTCGTGTCCATCGACTCCAATGATCGAAAGGCGAACCAGAGAAATACAGTTAACCTGCGTAGGTTTTTACACTAGTTTACACTCAGTCGAGGGGGACGGCGTCTAAACACACGCAATACGTGATTCACCCATCTCGATACATGAAGATCCACAATTCTGTTGACTGATTTGCTATCGTTGCCAAGTATCCTGAGTCTAATAACAGTGCTCACTAGTCGGTTTCAACATAAGCGAAGACGACAATAAACACACTGCCATAAGGCGAAACATGGAGGATTGCCGCCTAATTTACTTGGTATACAGACGTACATTCTATCGATGCCGCATGCGACCAAAGTCAGCAGAAGTTAGGTGACTACTCTGAATCTCCATCGAGATTTCTTCAGATACGAACCCAAAGATGAATAAAGTAGTTTTTTGATGCACACAACTACATACCGCTAGGATGCAAATTAATGCAACTTGACACACTTAACTTGTACTAGACACAAATTTAAATACGACTCATGTGAGTAAATCCAGTTAATATTTACGATGCCATATTTGACAGGGATATGTCCTCGAATTATTGACAAATTTGGAAACTATATTCAGTTAGTGAATCCATGCGAGGACTTTATATATTTTGGAAAGTGCCCAGCTTTCCTATACAAATAAGCTCAATCAATCAACAGCAACGCAGAACTTCGTACGTACGTACATCAGTTCAAGTTGCCATACTACATAAGCACAAAGATGCAATTGTCAATTCAAATCCCATAGCAGTAAGGGTAGTAAAGGTACTAACAGTAATCGGAAATTTTAGGGTTCGAAGATATTATTCAAGAAGTAGAATCTAGTGAAATAAACTTGAAAAGATAAAGTGATGAGGAATTCTGGAGATTAGGATTTGAGAGAACACAAAGAATGAATGCACCTGAGCCATTGAAAACGGTTTTGAGCCAAGTCATTTACGGTCTCTAACCATCGACTACTCATCTCGCGAGCCCCAACCGGGTAGTCGACACCTATCAACATGGCTCAGTCCATTTATCAGTGACTTGTGTTGGTCTGACCGCCCCTACCTTGCATAAATAAGCTAGTGAAATAGCAAATAGAAACTATGGTTGCACCACGGTATTCCTAGTCTGCACTAGCACTTTTCTCGGCCGAACAGCATAGTTACACAACAAGAGTTCAAAAACAAATCATAATTTACATTGTTGTTGAAAACTATCAAGACACACAATAGCGAAGTGAATTACAGACCAGTAATCTATATTATCTTACTGAGTTGTATCTCCGGTGTCTAGTCTTTATTATAACCACCAAAACTGCTGTTTGTTGTATTACTCGAGACTATGCCTCAACAATGTAATCTCGATGTGCTGGGTTTTAATTTTCTATAACTGACTGACTAGGATACTTTAAAATTAACACATATCGAAAGGTAAAACATTACAAGAATTAAATGCATGAGAATAAATAGAATTCATTGAAATGAAGGACAATCGTTAGATTTCAAACTTACCTTTGACGATCCCCGAGATATGGGATAACACTTCCGTATGGTAAGAGTGACAACACTTCTTGCAACCGTTCCCTAAAGAAAAAGCAAAGTTAAGTACATGGAGAATAATAATGAATCTGACGTAAGATACGAAACTTACTTATAATTTTCGTAAACTTGACCAAAACTGTCATGCTTCGCCAGTTTTTTCATGAAAGCAACTTGACACTCGTATCCAGCATAATCAATTTGAACCTTACGGCCAATAAGAGCACGATTACGAGTTTCATTCACTGCATGCTGAGCAACCTCAACATTATCAAAGTATAAAAGAGCTCGCATTAGTTTTCTGTCTAAAGCCACGTGAGTCAATTGACCGTATCGACCAAATTGTCTTGTCAAAAAAGCTTCATCAATGGTAGGTGATAAGTTATCTAGCCATACAACATTTGTTGGCTGGCTTTTACCAAAACCTAGTTTGACAGGTTTTCCGTTGACACGAACAGTTTCTTGCTCTTTTAAAGCTCGGACTACACTTTTTATATCCCCGTATTGAATGAACGCATACGACGTTCCTGGTTGATTCGCTTGAATCTTTATATCTATTTCCTGTTTGAGGTTAGACAAAAATTAACTTAACACCTACAATTATCTCACCATAACCACGAAAAGTACGACGAAGTTCATCTTGAGTAATTGTACCTGAACAGAGATTCCCAACAAATAAAGTCTTCGTTGCCTTAGGGTGGTATTCATTTAAAGCATGTTCAGGAGGGCATAAATCAGGGTCTTCGGAATCTAAATAGCATATCTAGTTAGTAATACTGGACTTACTCAAGCCTTCGTGAGGTTGAACCGATATGGGCGTACCGAAAAACACCTTACCCTTAGATGATGCAAGTGCTTTCTCGGCATCCTCACTTTTTTTGAATGTAATGATGCAGATACGTTCTTCATCTTGTCCGCGTACAAACACTGAAGTAATTTTTCCATGCTTTTTATATTCATGAAATAATCCTTCGCGTAAATTTGTATCTGAAGAACGAAGGGGAAGATGACTGATCTTTATTCCACGATGTTCGGTTTGAAGGCGAGGGCTGACATCCATGTTATTGGTTTTGAAATCTTTAGGATAATTCCGATTTATTGAGTGTGACAAACTATTTTAATAAAAGCGTCAATAAAGTTGATTTTGAGATAACTACCGAGTTTCAATTTGTTCGTTGTTTTCTGGATCATGAAATACAGAACTGGAATCACTGACAGTACTCACGGATCGACTTTTTTGTCGTGAATGATTTGCATCTGACTGCAAAAGGCTGATAAGTTAACGTCAATTATAGTCACAGAAATAGTTTACCTAGTGTTGCTAGTTTGATTATAATCCAACGTTGTTGCAAGCTGATCGGAACTGTTAGTCCCAGGTATACCAGATGACTCACAGTACTGAAGGGATAGATTAACTTTTTTTAGTCGGACTGTGCTTTCTACTGCTCGAGTAGCAGATTTAGTGTCAACAAATGCGACAACTGCACCATTATTTCCTTCGTGCTCATGAATTCGAACGCTTTGGATTTTGCCATGACTGAAAAGAAAACGGAGCAAAATATAAATCCGTATGTCGAAATCCGAATGGCATGCATAGCAAACAGAAGTGCACAACAATGAAAAGTAATAAATCCGATTTTAAAAAATTTCCGAATTTTGAAATAACTACCTCTGTAAAACATCACGAATGTCTTGTTCAGTAACGCGAGCAGGTAAATTATTAATCCATAAATATCGTGTTACACGCATTATTTGTCAACTCGATTCAAAGTATAAGTCAAGAATACAAAGCCAAAATCCAAACAAAACATCAGAGCGCGACGAGTAGCAACCACAGAACAGACAGCCTGAAGTCAAATGACTGAGATTTTTCAATTCAGTATTAGCCTGTGTTGTGAATGGATAGAGAAAAATCGATTGGTTGCTAAGACAGGGGTTGCCAGATCATAGGCTTTGCAATAGATATGCGAGGACTTCAGATAAATCTGAAATAAATTTTCTGTAGTATGTTTACTAAAAACTAATGCTTAAATTTAACAAAATTCGATTAATTGTCTTTGCCCAGCTTATTGATCTTCTATTGACTGCCTTGCTATCTGAAACTCTATTGGCTAGTTCAAGTGACAGGCCTTGTAATGAAGCTAACTGCCTTTGGTCAAAAAAAGGCAGTCTGGACTGATTGCTACCTTAGCCAATGGAATGTTAGCAATCAAGGACAATCGGCTGGTCCATCTTTCCTATCTTGGCAACTCGTATTCTCTATGCCTCGTTCTTTTCAATGTTGCCCAACCGTAATTGGATCTAAATAGATTGACTTTCCACATAACTTAATTCGGTCAAGTTGTTAAAATGATAAAGACAAACACAACCGATAAATATATCGATTCACTAAATGGATTGATTAACTGATCTTTGACGCCATGTTCCTTTTTTACGGAGTGGAGTTCTAGCACCGCATCACAGTCAAGAATTTCGGCATTCACAAGTGCTGTAAGAGTTCTATCACTTAAACTCGCACATCTGGAGATGACTAGCTTTAAGGTGATTTAACCTATTCATTCCTGATATTGAACCATTAAATTACAACTTGGAGCTAAATTAAAAACACCTTATCGTCCTTTTCCAAACTGGTCATTGGTACTATTCGGTTAGACCTCTGACGGCTTTCGAAAGACATGTTTTGCTTCACTTGATGACCATATTTATCTGCTTATTATATGATTTTATCACTCGAATACATTTTTAGCTACATATGTATTTTAATGACGCGTAAACTACTTTTGCCTACTACTGGTGTCGAAAATCAAATGATGTAAGATCTTATTGCTTATAAGAGGAAATATCAGTCTGGGTTTCAATGATTTATATTTCAATACATGTTTTGTGATATGATTCTTTATTTGAGATTATCTCAGCATTGCATGACCGGTGTTCAGGACTTTTACGAGAACTACACTTAATCCATTTCCTGATTTACCTACTACATCTGAAGCAGTTTCTTACAAATAGTTACAAAAACATCTAGTATCTCTCTGCATAATCTAGGATCTGACAAATTAATATTAATTCATTAGGTGATATTTTTAACGCTTCTGGTTACATGGATACTAAACTACCTGTTATGTCCCTAAATAAAATTCAGAACTATTCACTGGTATTCTTTTTGCCAAAATCCTGGTTTCCCCACAGAATAAACTCCATCCTTGCAGCCAGATCCTACCTGCTCCTTATGTACAAAATAAATTTTTAATCGAATGTATGCATTTCACGTTCTGATTCATAAACAATAGTTGGTAGGGTGTATTATGATTGACTTTATTTCGTAACTTTTAAACTGGATTTTCTCAATTACATAAATATGTAAATATCTGTTCAATAGAAAAAATATGCAGATCATTGTTTCTAACAATATAAAGCTAACAATATAAACTATTGGATCTACATTTCACATGATCTAATTATTTCAGTCATCGTGTTCAAAGTATTGATGGATTATCGCTATCAGCAAATGTTTCCGACCAATCTGTTTCATACATGGATCTGAAATCCAAGTATTTCAAATTACGGTCAAGTCTATATCACAACATGATTAACTTAAACGGATTTTATTTTGAAATTATCTTCAAAAGCACCTGTGATTTGTTTGGGATACTACAAACACTAATGTTGATATTATGGTTCGTTGACGAAATCATAAATTACAGTTTTTTGACCCTTCTTTTTTAATTGGTTAGTTCTGTCCAAGATTATAATGATTTGATCGTAGCTGCATAAAATAATTTACAAAACATCTGTTTTATTTGGTTAATATAAAGGATTATAACCTGTTTTGTGTGGCCTATTTTAGACCGTCAGTCTGAATTTTAAAGAGCTCCCTGAATAAACTGCTAAGATGATGATATAGATTGTTTCATTTCATGTTAAATATTCTGACCCCAGGTTACTTATCCCACGGTAGCAAGTCAATGTTGAGGATTTATCCTTTAGATCATCCGTAATTTTTAGAGATAATTCTTCCCTGTAAATAGTTCTAAATTACAGTGTGTCTCAATTAATTAAAATTCTTACGAACTGTAAACTTATCTCAACTGTGACCCAGAATATTTCAACCTCTCCACAAATAAAGACCTCTGGTAACAAACTTCATTGCAAACTTGTGTTTAATACAATTGCACCATACAATCCTCATTACCTATCAAATGATACTTCCCATATATTCAATTTCGTGATGAAATGAAATCTACAATTAAGTTATCGTCCTGCTCCTCATTGAAACGTTCCTGGTAAATCATATTTTCTGGAGAAAGCTCTCTTATCTACTTGTGTTCTGCTAACCACGAAAGTTATCAACTTTTTGTAATTCGTTAGCATCAGTCTGAAAAAAATTGGGCATAAAAACGTGACAAAACAACGTTTTCAGTGCATGTCTTCATCATACAAGTGCGATGTTTATGGGACATAGTTGTCTTATTCTATGGTCATCTCATTCATCTTTTCTAAATATTGATTAGATGTTATTATAAGCATAATAACTGTCCATTGAGTCCTGTAATGATTAATTTAGGGTCGTCAATCTCGCCTTTATTATGAATCACAAATTTTAATCACTATTTTCTTACTAGGCTTGAAATAAAACAAAAGAAGTGTTGTCTTAGTTCGAAAAATGCATTCTCAATGAATAATTTTGAACAAAATTATTTGACCACTAAACCGATTGATTTTCTGCTAGTTTCGATTAATTTATTGATCTAGCTGGATATTAGAATATGAAATTTAAAAATAGAAAAATTAGACGAACGACTACAGTTAGGAAATATAAAGCAAAGAGATATGAGTAAACGATAAGATATTTAACCCAATAACATTGATTATTTCACTTATATGATAATACCTCATAATTTACACACATATCTCATTTCCAGTAAAAACTGATTGGAAATTAAGTGGTTACTTTTAAAGAATCCTCATAATTTCAACAAAACCAAAGTTACGTCTGTTACCCCAACCATTGCATAGGCCGCTGAATAGCGTTCTGCGACCTACTCTGTCCTTCACGCTCCTTTCCAATTATAAGCTACTGATATTCATTCCTTTCATGTCTATCTATGGTTCTTGACGTAGTGTTCTTTGGTCTACATCATTCCCTATGAATTTAAGGGTTCCACGTTAAGACTTGCCTCATAATGCAGTTGAGTGATTCCAGCAATATGTATCCTATCCAACTCCAGTACATTTCCCTAATTTCTCACTCATCTGAAATCTGGTTTATTCTTCCACACAGTACGTTGTTACTGATGATATCTGGCTAACGGATCCTCAATGTCTTGCGTAGAACACTGTGAATAACCACTTGCATCTTGTGTATGATGTCTTTTGTGATTCTCCAACTTACCACTCCATACAATAGAACTGCGTTGACGTTTGTATTGAAAATTGTGACTTTGATATTGGTTGACAGTTGTTCTGAGTTTCAGACGTTCTTCAACTGAACAAATGCTACCCTTGTTCCCCAACAATGCCTTCACATCTGCATCAAATCCACCCTGCTCATCAACGATTCTGCCCAAATATGTAAAGATTTCTGCACTCTGCAAAGTTCCAACAACAAGTGTGATTTGGTTGGTGCATATTGTGTTGTGTCGGAGGATCTTGCTTTTCCTTTGTGTGTGTTGAGATCTACTGCCGCAGAGGCTGCCACTTCACTGGTCATTTGTACTGAATTCTATAGCGGTGGAATTACCTCGTACATATTGAGTGAACCATTGACCGAATGAAATCATTTTTAATCTCATGTAAAAATTAGTGTTAGGAATCTCAGAATACTTTCAAAACTAATTTCCGCAAACTTTTTCTATCCTACTCTGGAATGATAAATGATTGTTCCTCCTTTTACTAAACCTATTAGACATCATGAACGATGGTTTCGCTAGACATGAAAAACTTTTCTTTTTATAATACAAAAATTAGGTATTAGAAGATTAGTATAGGGATCAACACAATTTATTATTAGAGCACAATAATAGTGAATAGTTTTCGTTAACTGTGTATTCATAGAAAGTAACCAGTGTGAATTGAAGAGACGCTTATTCACCTTTTTCATGCTTGAAATCACGAATCGATCTAATCAGGACCACTTCTAGAAACGTGAAAGCGCTGGACGGCCGTTTCTCAGTATGAGACTCATCAGCACTGCACATCTACTACCCTCGCAATTGAACTCCACTGATTATGACATCTAAAGATAATTATAGTGTTAGTTAAAAATAAAATAAATCGATTTTAAATTTTTTTCAGTATGACCATATATCCGTAGTTATGAATTTTTTTACACTTTCTGTTTGTTGATTGTTAACTTCTACTTTGTTTTTGTAATCACCACTGATTATTGAAATCGGCTGGCCAAATTATTAGAGGTTGGTAGTCTGAGTCACTTGCAATAGTGTTCACTTGACCTGAAGTAAGATGGTTGAATATAATCTCCAGGACAACCTAGACCTACGTTCCGGATTAGTTAGGACTTGTCAGCTAAGCGTATCTGGTGTCTTATAGTAATAGGTACTCTCTGTGAGACATAGACACATGTCACAGCTATACAAGGTACCGCTAATCCATTCATATTGTGAATGATCTCTTGTTAACCTGATATCGTCACACTGATTTGTCAATGTGTAGTTACCAACGTCATATTGTCTAATCCTCGGTGTCAATAGAATTCAATTGATCGATTTTGAATGTGGCCATTAGGCTGAGTAATTTAACATCCTAGTTTGCTATTCTTGATTATCGGATCCATAGTTTAAAACTGTGATCTATCCTAAACAGGAAGTAGTAATTAAAATAACATTTCTAATCATCATGAAACAATTGTCTAGTGTTCTGTAGTTTTTGTCGACTCTCTGGCTACTATCAAACCATTTTCAAAATGAAAATAATTTAGACATATCAATCGTTGCTCTTCCGAATATTTGTCAATTTTATTTTATCGAGATATACCTACCTACATCTTAACCTTTCCATCATAAATACGTGATATTTTCTGATGTGATAGGATTATGGCACATTTTTAATTCAGAGGCATAACCATTTTCATTTTCCATCCTTATGGTTATTATACTCTAAATGTAATCCTTATTATCTTTTTGACTATACGCAGCACACATGCTATTTATGTTATCATATAATTTGGAAACAATTTTTCTGAACAGATGTCCCAATAATATCATATTGCAATTTACAAAACCTACTGATATGAGAAATGTTTGCTAAGCCAACAACACTATTCAGCTTGATACTGAGTCAAACAATTCCAAGTATTTTTGCACAAATATCAAATAGGTCATTGTGATTTTTACATAGTGGATCTCATCTTACTATTTATATTATTCGATAGTATAAATACGAGATCTAACTTGATACTTCTCCAAATGGAAGCAGTTCGGGAATAATAAATCGGTAATGTATATATCAGTTTCTCTTATCTTGCTGAATTATCTTAAACATTGCCAAATGAACACTACAAATGTAGGTTGACCATTATCATCATAGCTGATGCTTTCTTTCATTTAAATCAAGACAACTTAGATGATGACAAAATAATATAAAAATGTCCAAAGATGGAGTTAATCCGTTTAGGCACATGGCTTCTAATTCATGCTCCAAATTGTCACTATCATTAAGTCTCAATATAAATTAAGGCTGTTTGCAGTAATAAAACTATGAATCACTTTTTAGTTTCATCCTAAAATTCGTTAATAGCTTAGTTTTACCAATCAAAAATTTTTTGAAAATGATGAGACTCCTCTTCTTTGTCCGTTAAATATGATTTTTCACTTGAATTTTCTTTTGCATTTAACAAACAAAACTGTAATGATTTCATCAATAAAGTCAGCTGTTTAGAATTCGATTAGTGTATATTAAGTCTGGTGAACGCAGTTGAAACAACACTTTGATCATTGTTTCATGAAAAATCAAAAATGTATTATTGAAATCATGAATCAATTAATAATCAACAACAATCTCCATAACTCTATAATGAAAAATAAAACTTTCATAATTACCATTTCATAATAGATTTGACATATTTTTTAGTTCAATAATCAAGACAAGACTAACACATTCCTATCTGGTAAAGATATGGTTTATCTCTTGAATTCATTTGTTACTTCCCGTTAAAAACACATAGTCTTCTTATCAAAGTAACTTTAAAAAAGCCAGTCTCAAAAAACTAACTGTTACATCTTCCTTCTTTTTATGTTTCTGTAAAAGCTATTTTGAAATGAATTTCTAAGATGAATTTCAGATCCACCATGTTGAAAAAATTGGGCGTTCTAGAACAATCTTAAAGAGAACATCTCTTTTAATTAGTTAATAAAAGCATAATACCAGCATGATGTCATATCAGTTCTATGAAAAACAATGATGCTTTAAAAAAAGGTGTTAATTTTGATTTCAAGTGTGTAATATAACAAAAATGGACTATATCCAAATATATCAGCACCATTATCGATTGAAACCGATGCTACTAATAGAAATATAGAGACAGGAAGTAAATAAGGGATTTGAAAAAGAATTAATATTGATCAACGTTCATCATCAGTTATTACATCAATAATGTACGAACAGGCTGAAATTGGTGTTGTAATTTCCTTTCAGAGGTCTATCACGATTTTATCAGCAAAATTATATTTTTCTGCTTATAGATATAGATGACCAGAATTGGTAATTCTCCATTTTTTATAGCCTTATGGTGTTAAACTGTTAAAATTTCAATATACATTCAGATCATAATCATTAACTCTAAAAAAAATATTCTTTGTATATAAAACAAATCAACTATCCTTTTTGTTTATCGATAAATGATCAACTGTAGGAAATACATAACAACCAAAAAAGGTGACCGAATCAGTCGAGCAGCTATTTATTTTCTTAACTACTTTGCCTACAGAACTTTAATGCAACAATTCAAGTAAAAAAATATTGAAAGTAGATTGATAGTCACAAAAATGAGGGGATATTAATTAACAAAGGAAATGATGAGAAAATTAATAGAATTAGTACAACACTGGAGTTATGCATCACTCGAAAATTTAATTTGGTAGAATAAGAGTGATAATGAAAGAAAACAAAGAGTGACACTAGTATGTACAAAAATAAACTGCAGAAACATTGAAGCAGTTTTAAGTAGGATTATTCCAATAAAGACATATTTGAAAACGGTTGTAGGAACAGTGATAAAAAGTTGGGATTTTGTATTTCTTTAAGAAAGGATTAATGGTTTGTCGATACAGTATACCAAACAATGGTCAGCTAGTTGGTTGTCATGCTTACGCTTGTTACTCTTATCTCAGCGTAGGCCACCTACTATGATTCTCCGACCAAATCTGATCTTGGCTTCCCTTTCGAGTTGTTGTCTAATGTAATTTATCCTTATGATGCCTCCCTCAATTCCAGACGCAGTTTTTTTGTTTTTCCCCTTTTCCATTCGACTTGGGGATTCGAAGTTAAAGTATTCTTTCTGATGCGGTTTGGTGATCTGCGCTATGCTCATTCTTGTCACCTTTAGTGGTTTTTCAGCTGGAAACTGGTTTGTTCTCTGTCACAGTAAGTTGTTGCTAGTGGTGTCTGATCTACTGATCTGAAGTATCCTGCGTAAATGTTTGATGATGGTTTTGGCAGTTCTCCGAGTCTTGGCTTCAGACAATAAGACGTTTTTGACAATTGTATTGAAAATTCTGATTTTGGTGTTGGCTGACAGTTATTGTTAGTTTCAGATACTCTGCAACTGTGGGAATGTTGATACTGCTTTGTCTGTTCGTACTCTCACATCTTCGTAAAATCCTCCTTATTTATGGACAACGTTACCCAAGCACATAAAGGCTTGCACCTCTGCCTCAACTTCACCATCAATGATGACATATTTGATCCTCGTTTTGTTTTACTTTAGGATCCAACTTTTCCTCCCTGAATCATGAGGCATGTTTTCACGGAAGTTGCTGGTTCACTAGCCATTTTTATCTATATTTATCACTTTGTATCTGATAGAATAGCTAGGTTTATCTAAGAGGTCCAAATGGTCTAGCTACATCCAGGTATGTCGAGTAAGTAGTGTGCACTGTTGCTGAACACAAACTAGAACAATCAGTTAAGATTAAATGATGCATGTCAACAATTCTAACCAGATCATTACCTGATACGGTGAAGAAAAAAACAAAAGTCACCAGCTTTACACACAAAATACCTAACCAATCAATCTTCATAAATTGATGCTAAATTTATTGTTTATAACCGTCACCAGTGTCCTTAAATTTATAAGGTTTATTTTTATTTAGTCATATGACTTATAGAATATTGTGTTTGGTATAGTACCACACTAATTGTTGTCATCGCAACAAAAATGAATAACTGGGGTCAAAAATACTAATCATGATAGTAAAACTAGTCGGAAAATATACACTACATTCAATAAAACAATTACATTTTATGACTATTAAGAATGTTCTATTGGAAGATATTTTCATTTCTAAAGATGGTACAAACTGTAAAAAAAGGGGGGAGCGTTTTTAGACAGCTGGAATCATCAAAAGTTTTTCGAAAATGTGAATATTTATTAATGAAAGTGTCATTGATCATTCGATGTATATGGATTTACAGTATGAAATGTTATTGAAATTCAATTCCTATTAACTCTGATGAACTTTCTTATAGACTAGAATAAGACATTTTTGTACGATTATCGAGAATTGTTTCAATATCTCTTCTATTTCCTTTCGTTGTCTCTAAACTATCGTCATTTAAATGAATAAAAATGCTAGCAGATTCGAACAGTTATTCGAGGTTTCATTATTGTAAAATCATATTCATGCAGCACAGCTTTCTAAGGAGAACCGTTTCTACTTGAGGCTGTGACTCTTTAGATGTACACTCCTCTATATATTGACAGAAGTTAACTGCTTCAAAATTGCTGTTCTGTCGTCAAACAGAGAAACCAAAAGTGAAATGTGGTTTCAGCAATAAGTATCTGGTATTATAAGCAAACTAAATTGAGGATTGTCTGAAACTCAGAACAACTGTCAACCAATATCAAAGTCACAATTTTCAATACAAACGTCAACACAGTTCTATTGTATGGAGTGGTAAGTTGGAGAATCACAAAAGCCATCATACACAAGATGCAAGTGTTTATTCACAGTGTTCTACACAAGACATTGAGAATCCGTTAGCCAGATATCATCAGTAACAACGTAATGTGTGGGAGAATAAACCAGATTTCAGATGAGTGAGAAATTAGGAAAATGTGTTGGAGTTGGATAGGATACATATTGCTGGAATCACTCAACTGCATTATGAGGCAAGTCTTAACGTGGAACCCTTAAATTCATAGGGAATGATGTAGACGAAGGAACACTGCGTCGAGAACTAGAGATAGACATGAAGAGAATGGATTTCCATAGGGTAGAACTGGAAAGGAAGGCTGAGGACCGAGTGGGTTGACCTTTGCTCCACTGGGGGTAACGGGCGTAACTAAGTAATTGATTAATTAAAAGCAAACTCTGAAATATTAGTCTAGTAAGCTAATATGCAACTCCAAGCAAACAACAAACAAACAAATTTGTACTTTTAGGGGTCATGTTAAACCTTTAAATGTACATAAAATAGAATTTATACAAACTTTTTGTACATACATATCTATAAATTTATTAAGTTTCTTACTTCTTGTGTGAGTGACTCAATTAAAGTTCGATAATGTTCATTAATTAATCTTTTTGGTACATTTATACACTGTTCAACTCAGTATAGACTAAATCTTTTATTATATATATCATGAATTAGCATAAAACATCAAATTTATGGCTATCAATTACGCTGAAAAATCTCACTCATACGATCAAAGGTTCAGTAGTTACTGTGAAACCGATTGTTGTTTTTTAATTCAAGGAATACAAAACAACTTTAAGTAAAATGACTGGTTTTTTTAAAGTAGAGATACTCTGGCGTGATATTGTTACCTATGTACATTATTACCGATCTTGGGTATACCACCAGATTGAATATTATAACTCACTGTCTCTGCCTAAATCTACCATATATTTGTGTGTAAACAGACTGAATTATATGGTCAGCGTACTTCAGTCGGGTACAGAATAAATGAAGATAATCCTGATTAGCAGTAAACAAATAATTTTTATTAATTTAGGATTGTAGAGATTGTTGAGTTTCATTGAAATAATCAGTCACATAAAGTTATACCCCCACTGAAAGCCTGGAAGCACCAGTGGACTGTTTCGTCCTAGTGAGAGTCTGCTCGGCAGTGCGCACCCACAACCTCTCAAGTGGAAATGAAACGCAGGATCTTCAACATAGTAAACAAACGCTTAATCTCTAAACTACTGAGCTGGCATGTAGTAGTGTCTAACTTCAAGTAATCCACAATATTGTGTGACCATCTACAATTCTCTTACGTGGGTGACTACCTCACATCCGACACGGCTGAACTCTACTGATCAAAGTTTCGCCGCAGGACTCTGACTGTCTAGTGCTCCTAAGTTTTCAATGATTGTCTAACATTGATTGCTTCATGATTTTGTTGAATATTTTTTGTTTTCCAAGACTTCGGTCATCATTAGCATATCTCAAGTGAGTAAAATTTATTTCTGAGTTTTAAAAGAAGTGTCAGTCTATCGGAAAAGCTTGAATATTTGAAACAGGAAAAAATCTTCAGCTAGTGTCCTATGCTTTAATCGTCAAGAAAATCTAGTAGTGTTTCCTATCCAAAAAAATAGTTTACATACTTCATATTTATGACATTCAGAGGTGTGAATAGTTGAAAACATGACGTATCATCTTCGTTTAGAACAAATGATTACGGTATTACTTTTTTTAAAAGCGCACTTCAGTACAGGGTTTATCAATATGCACTTTCAACAATCCCCAGTGCTAAGCTAGAATAATTACTGATATATTGAAGAAATAAACTATTAACTTTGATGACTTTACTTAATGGAATAATTTACTAACCAATTGAGCAGTTTTGAGAAGGCGTGCGTTTATTCAGTCTGTTGAAATTAAATGTATTTCATTTGCAATGATGAGACTGAACTGGATGACTGGTGTGGAAAACCGTATACCGAATAACCTTTATATCTTAAGGTGAATTTACATATCAGGGTTACGAACTATGATGCTATTGTATTTCATTGTATTGGACATGCCTTATTCAATCAGTCATCTAACCAACTTTGCACGCAGACATTGCATTTTAACAAAATCTATTTTTTATTTAGTTATCTTTGATTCATGTTAACTCCATTGTATTTGGAGAATTTTCTATGTGAATAGTCGATATCATCGTTGTTCTAAATATATTTATAGTTGTTATACCGCATTTATTGACCTCCGCAACACATTTTTAACCTTTCGAATGTGTTAAATTTCGGATTTCTTTTGAAAACAAGCATCAATTTACCCTATCTGAGTTTTGAATTTCGAGGCTCAACTTCCTTTGGTCTCAACATCACTGGTGTAATTAATGTCTGACATTATTTTAAAATAAATCATACCCCGCAGGACGCACCAACATAAGTTTCTGTTTACTATTTGTGATTATTGTTTAGTTCAAATCATTCATATTTAATGCATAATTTCAACTTATTTCATCTAATATTTCGTATGCAACTTATACTTCATAAAGTGAAAAATTGATCAATTAACATGATAATCATTACATGATCATATATGATAGAAAAAAAAGAAATGTTTGTGTCATTAATGCTCATGCTTGTGTATTGCAAATATTGATTTAAGGCGATCGATAAACAATGAATGAAAACAAAATCAATAATGTGCTTGAAACAAAAATCTGAACATATACCCCCTGATCGATATAAAAGCATTCATACATATTAAAGTATGACATTTTTGTGCCTGAATTATCAGTTGATTGGTCAATCTTTATAAAATAAGTAGTTTTCTAATTCATGAATGTGAACAAAGCATTAACTAACATGCAATCACAAGATTAGAACAAATCACTTGGTGTCCTAAATAAAAGAAAAAAAATCGATATAAATACTACTATGTTTTTATGTAGGTTGTGAATTAAAGCCACAGAGCTTTTGCTTACTTAATTGCAGAGAAATGAAATTATTAACTTGTTCAAAAAACTACCACAACAACTGATATCTTTGACTTGCTATAAATAATATTTACAATATGAAATATCACATAAACTGTTAACTACATGAGTTAATATATTTATAAATGTATTTTTCTTGCCTAAATAACAAGGTTATGAAACTCTCTGGGATATAGAACTATCCAACTGAAGAACTATGAACAAGACTACCTGTACTTTCAAGATTTCCAATTCATAATAAACAGAATGACCATTATGAAATCAAACACTACAGTCCGTCATTTAGATGTAACCAATGTGGATTTATATGTATCTATAAATTTCCGACGATCATTATCTGATACGTTGTAAGCTGATGATTGAAAAGATGATTTTTCTTTTTATTTCAAAATAAGTTAACTATTCAAGTTGTTTGACTAACTTTAGATTTTAAATCGCTCTTACTAATTCGGTTGTAAGTTGTCACTTAGTGGTATTAAATTATTATCGATTCCATTTATACTGATAATGTCCTACATTGATTGGAATTTATCAATATTTAATATCAAACAAATGCTTACAATGTTCAATGGATAACTTTTTCAATCATTTTTACACTACAAATGTTTCATTACCGTTTGTTTTTTATTTGTGATTATACTATAATAAAATGTATTATTGCTGACTTTGAATTCGGATTTTGTCTTGTATTTTATCTGTTTGATTGATTTATTAGTAATTCATACCACCACAATATCAGAATTATAGAGGATTTAGGGAATAGGATGAACTAGTTTGGATTTATTTTCTAAATTTACATAGATGGTTTGTATCACATAAGCTTTTGACAATAATTGATGATGCTTTCATAGAAGATTATAAATCCGATTAAAAGTAGAAAGAAACTTTTTTTATAGTCAACACATCATTCATTTACCAGCCATTTATTGATGATTTTCATATATGCATTATTCTCTTAAGTAGCTTAAGGCTAAAGTTCTCAAAATTTTCACCTTTGTCATAATTAGTATCGAAAATGGATGAACTAATTAAAATAGTAACTAGATGATCATTAATATTTTCTGTAAATACTGTTGTATTGCAAAGTAACCCATCTATTTTAACTGATCTTTCTATATAAATTGAGTAGGAACCAGTGTTACGAACTATTTAACGATGTATTCGTGCTCATTTCTTCTCATCTCAATGGATTGAACTGTACTACTAACTTATTTATTGTTCGGATGACCAGTGGTTTGAATACAATTTAGGTTTGATGAATATTCTTTTACTGATTATCCTAATTTGTCGAATTTCAGGTGCAATTAGGGATTCAGACTCATTAATACCAACAGTACACTAAAACAAGTAGAAGCTACTGAGGTTCGATGACTTTTCCTGACCCTTTCTTTTACGATGATTAGAGGCGTTGCAGCTGTTTGATGATCATGGGAAGCAGTCATAGGATAACCATCTCCTTTATACCAGACTAAGAGTCTAGCTGGCACTTCCTAAAATACATTATAGACATTTTCGTCGTCCAATTAAATTGTAAGAGGTCGTTTGTGAACTCAATGAAGCTCAACAAATAATAGATTAACTTCCAGGGCAAATGTGGTAATCTCCAACTCATAAATGTCTATGCCTAATTGTAAACATCAGTTTCAATAACTGGATCCGGAGCTTTGAATGAAGGAAACCTTAATAGTACAGCATGTGATTTGCAGTATTTCATAATCACTAGGAAGAATCACACCCATCTAGTCTACTAACAAATGACAAGAGTAGTAAACACCAAGGTATATGATTATACTGTTAAAATAGAGAATTAGTGAGGAAGTTATTCGTAAAGATAGTGGGGGTGGAGGCACTAAAAGGGATGTACTGGTGATTATTGCCCTAACAACAAATGTTTCACCAAATCAGGAAGCAAGAATATTATTTTAATTCCATGCTAACAATATCAGTAGGACAAACTTAGATTTTCCAAGTTCTCTTGAGTGAAGACGTGTAGAAAGACTTGAAAAAGTTTGAACCAGATTGTCGAGCGAAACGGATTTACCTAAAATACAGTCGCTGAACTTACAAATATAATTTTCCTTTTTAATGTCTGTGTCTGATTATTTCGTTTGCATGCTTCTTATTTAGCTTCAAGGTCATTGGTGCGAACAGTTTAGTCAGAGCTTTTTGTGGGTCATTTTTGCTTGAAAAATGACCTTTAATACTGAATTATTGGGTACAATAAATTCATAGTTCATTTTCTTCACTACATAATTTATCAACTCCTTTAAAATAGCCCCAAGTTGAAATAATTAAAAGCCAATTAAAGAGGTAGATATACTTCTAATCAGACATTATGGATTTAGCTCACCCCAACCTTGAATTTGAAAGCATAAAGGTCATAATTTTATCCTATATATGTATGTAACAACAACCTACCGCGGAGCGAAAAAAACAGATTGCAGATGAGTGAGAAATTAGGAAAATGTGCTGGAGGTGGATAGGATACATATTGCAGAAATCACCCAACTACATCACGAGGTAAGCCTTATCGTGGAACCCTCAGATTCAAAGGGAATGATGTAGACCAAGGAACACTGAGTCAAGAACTACAGACATGGAAAGAATGAATATCAGTAGCTTATAATTGGAAAGGAGCGTGAAGGACAGAGTAGGTTGGAGAATGCTGGTCGTCGGCCTATGCTTCATTAGAGATAAGCGAACGTAATGTACTCATAAACTTGTATAAACCACGCAAACCATTGTATTATTTGATCATAAGCACACATACAAGCACTTAGATTAGCCTTACAATCTATTAAATTTTCTAGTATAGGCTTAGAAACAGAAGTCCCATTATCTTAGACACTTATCATTTGGTTTTGAATGTCCAGATATTGTCAAAACTGAATGAAAAACACATTTAGTAAACACTATAATCACGTTATAATTAGTATGGGCTTGTAGAATATTCTCGATTGTACTTTAAACCACCAACTGACTTTGAATAGAATATGACAAAAACTAGGGTTGACTAACTCCCTAAAACTGTCTACTTAATACGTGACGCATTTAGTTGACCTAGTCTAGAATTTAATCGATAAGGTGGCTAAGATATTTGCCACATGAAAAGTCTATACAATTGTAAAAATAAATGTCCATGTTATGTACGCCTACAAACGAAGACAAATTATTTTTCATGATGAACTGAGTATTTATCTCAAAATTGCTAATAAATCTCATGTGCGTGTGTGAGTATGAGAAAAAGTTGGGTGTGGTGTGAGTAAGTCAATTTAGTGATATATGTATGGCAGAGTTTAGGTATGATCGATTTACTGGTAGTACACTAAGACCTCGTTTGTCAAAATAAGACACTAAGTAAGTCAATGGACTAAGTTTCAAAACTGATATGCTTCAACGATTCGTTTTACATTATAATAATCTACAATTAAAGTAAGATAACTAATATTTTCCTGTTCGTTTAGTGTGTCAGTGCTGCATATAAGAATTCAATATGCCAGTATATTCAGGATTCATTTACTAAATGAACGAAAAAAAGCTTAACAGTGTACACATATTGAACATTGAGTGGCAAATGCACTGCCAAATCATGGATACATACCCTATCCCTTGTACATACGTGAGGAATCGGTGGAATACAGTTAATAATAGCGAGTAAAATGAGTTAATGGCTTAATTACAGAGGAGAATAGAAATTTTAAGAAGTATAGCAGATTATCGGTAAAAGACAGTGATTTTTCATTGAGGTAAATCAAGGCGTTTAAAAGAAATATGTTTAAGTGGTTAAATGAGACAACTATTTACTGAACATAATAATATCAATCAAATATGTACAGTTTGTAGTGAATGAGAACACGGGTGGGGCAACCGAATTGTATTACAGAGTTACTCAGTAAAATTGGAAAACCATATCGTAAATCGTTCATTTGCAAAATAACAGTTCATCATATCGAACTGGACTGTTCCTGTTGCCAAACATCAATCCATTGTCACTATTCATGCGTTTCATACAAATTCCATTGTGTTCTAACTCTTCCTTTCTTGATCTTCCCCCATATTATGCTGCCAGACATTACGTTGACACTCATGTCATATACTACTTATAAGTAGCTCACACCACAAGTTTAATTAACGCAGTAGTTGACTGACAATCCAAAGGATGCAAAAATAAAATGAAAATTACATAGTTGGATAACTATCATTCATGATTATATAATAATAAGATACGTAAAGGTAAATTCGAAATGAGGCATATAAATAAAAATGTTTTTATGTTATCTGTTAATACAATTTTGAATGATCGTAAACTGAATGAAAAGAAAACTAGAAGCTGGAATTAGTAAAATCGATTGCATATTGACAAATAAGAAATTTACAAAGAAACAAGTCTCTAATATTTTACCTAAAAGTAGTGTTACTCCATTATATAAGATTTTTGACGGTGAATTTTTTTGATCAACAGTAGATTATCATTGAAAAGTTGATATATAACAGCAATTGTTGTGTGAGTTTGGCAACGATAAGCTAGGAATAAAGTTAGATATAAAAATTACCAATCAGTTTGATCATTATGAGCGGCTGGGAGGATTTTGTCGATTGAGCAACTAGGAAGTCATATCTCATTGACTGATTTATTCCAAGAGCCATTCCAACCACTTAGTTTCGCTATACTATATAGCTGAGCAGTTTTAGCCATTTTATTGTGTTTAAATCCTAAAATTCATTTATTCATTACGTTTTTTTACTTTTCCACTGTGTTGGAGAACAAATCAGATTGCAGATGAGTGAGAAATTAGGCAAACGTGCTGGAGTTGGATAGGATACATATTGGTGAAATCACCCAACTGCATTACGAGGCAAGTTTTAACCTGAAACCCTCAAATTCAAAGGGAAAGATGTAGAACCAGGAACAGACTGCGTCAAGAACTAGAGATAGACTTGGAAAGAATAGATTTCAATAGGGAATGAGCCAGTATCAAACAAAAACGTTCGATTGCATTCTTTTTTTTTTAATTCCAAGTGTTGTAAATTGTTCTAAAAATTTTCTGTAATTAACCGCCTTCATACATCTTATTTACTATTAACAAAACTCGACAAGTAGGAAAACTAAATTTAAGGTAAATATTTATAATTACTATAGTTATTGTAAACATAACTTTAACATTGATTTTGTTAACACCCAATAATTTTTTTTATAACCCTTATTAAGTATTCTAAAGTTGCATGGGAATTTTAGAAAAAATTGTTTACTACATAAACAATAACAGTAATGATAACATTTTCGGTTCTTTACATTATCTACAATTTATACAAAATTTTGATGAACTGGAGGCAAATTGTTTTCTAATTTCAATATATAGCATCTGGAAATCCGTCGCTAGGTTACCAGAATAATCTTTTTTAGAAGGATGAATGAAAATAAATAAACATATAAACACTGAACTTAGGGCATGTATAGAATATTTTGGTGAAATTACTTTAGAAAAACTTCAAATCTATACAATACTTTCTAAACAACTGACTTCAACGTCAATCTAATAACTATGAGGTGATCTAAAAAGCATCTTATTTAATCAGAGAAGAATATTTTTTAAATAAAGGATCAGAAAACTGAAGTCAGTATTAATGAGTTAATACCAGAGCCAGTAGAAACAAGTAACTGCAAATCTAGTGAACGTTCGATATAGAAATGTGGAATTTTCATAAAATATATGGGAAAAAAACTTTTAGAGAATCTGTAGTAGTGGTATACTTTTATGAAGATAACACAGTTGCTGAAATATAAACCTTTATTATTGTATTTAATTCTGACAATAATTGTTATATTGCACTCCTTTGGTTTATCTGTACTAAAGACTATCTCTCGCGAACCAAGCATGTTATTCCCTCTTCACTCTTCTCCAAGCTGGTTGTTAGCCGATTGTGTTCCCTAGCCTCTATATATTATTTCGATATCACAAGGCTAGCAATAAATGTACTTCTTCATCCAGAATAATCTTTTCTTCGACTTCTGGATTATCGGTACTTACATTAGTAATCCCACGAAGGAATATATTTATTTCGATTTCCTATAATTGGTGAGCCACAACTGCGAATACATATTAAATTTGGTTAGTCTGTCATTTTTCTATACAATTTTCTTACTATTTTATCTGTTGTGTTATATATATCGATATTTTCTTATATATATCTACATTACAACTACAACAGCGTTAGAAAATGGTAGATCAATCTAGCTGACTCCCAAATATAAATTCTCAATTTTCGATCTGTCGCGTCTATTCCCCACGACTCAGAGGTTTGGTTTTCGGCCCTGGGATCTCAGTTTGGAACCCACCGCATGACTAACCAGTGGCATATGTTTGCCCTACGCCCTGGAGTTTCTTCCTGGGGATCACATAGCCACCGTTCGAGTGGTCGTTCTCAACCCCACAGTTCCTGATGCCTACGATCGTCTTAAACAAGCGATTCTTGGACATTTCCTTCCATCGAGGGAGGAACGGTTGAGGACAATGTTAGCACGTCACCCCCTGGGTGATGCTTAGCCTAGCCACCACCTCACACGCCTGCAATCATTGGCAGAACCAACGGCATCTGGCTCTGATATAGTCAGAAAATTGTGGTTAGAAGCCTTACCAGCCCAAGTGCAGCCAACGATTACTGCTCTGCTCGAGGATACGCCAGTTAACAAGGCTGGCCTCATAGCAGATAAGATAATAGCTCGGATTAGTTCACGATACAACTGCTCAGTTACCTCGACGTCGCACGCAAACGTTGACCTCAGCGCTAATCGCATTTAGGCTCAATGAGACCGGGGATGCTGTATCAATAGCCGTCTCAATTTTCGAGATCGTTCCACTGTTTCTGAACTCCACGTCCCACGATCCCGCTCTCGATTAAGAAGGGCTGCAAGTACTTGACCCCAGCGGGCATCTTCCAAGCCAAGCCTAAAGGCGGCTTCAGAATCGAGTTACGGCTGGTGCTTGTTCCACCAGACTTTTAGGTTTAGCACCCGTCATTGCCGAGCCCCCTGCTTATACAAAGCGGGAAACTTTAAAACCGACGAGTAAACGCGGCCCTACTCGTCGGCCCCTCACCGTAGATTGGCCGCCTATTTTACGTGAACGATATCCGCACTAACGCTAGGTACCTCGTCGACACAGGTGCCCAAGTTTCTGTCGTACATTTTGGTAGCAGCACGTCTCAACCTATGATCTTTCGTCTACGCTCTGCAAATGGCTCTACCATTCCTGCATATGGTACACGACAACTGACGGTCAACCTGAGCAACCGACAACCATATCTGTGGACGTTCGTCATTACAGATGTTCCCACAGCCATACTCGGTATCGATGTCCTACGGCACTATGAATTGCTAGTCGATTCACGTAGGCTGCAGCTAATCGACACTTCGTCGAACAGTAAAGTTATGGGCTTTCGAGCTCAAACAGGTGCGTACCTTATTACAGGTGTATTTCGTTCTCTTGATGACATTTTCCACGCTTTACTCGAAAAATTTTCCCAGCTAACTAAACCACTCGAGGAGAATCCATCAGTGACTCATCATGTGTCACACCACATCGTCACTCGCAGACCACCAGTCACGGCACGACTTCGCCGACTGCCACAGGACAAATTAGCCTTCGCTAAACGTGAGTTTGACATTTTACTAGCTACATGTTTTATTCGTCCTCACAGTCCTTGGGTCTCACCACTCCACATGGTTCGCAAAAAGGATGGGCGACTACATAGCATTAAACGTAACAATACGTTTCGATAGCTATCCCATCACCAACATACTCGACATAACGGCATCACTCAAGGGCACGACTATCTATTCTAAGATTAATCTGGTACGAGCATATCATCAGATCCCAGTCGCTCTTGAGGTTATCAAGAAAACTGCTATTATGAGTCCTTTTGGTCTTTTTAAGTTCCTACGAATGCCATTTGGATTACGGAATGCTGCCCAAACTTTCCAAAGGTTAATCGATAGCATAGTACGAGACTTTGGTTTTGTTCTAGTCTATATTGATGACCTGTTAATCGCATCATCAAACGTAGATGGACATTTTCAACATCTTACACTCTTATTCCAACGCCTTTCGGATAATGGAATAGTAGTTAACCAAGACAAGTGTGAACTGGGTAAGGCAGAAATAAAATTATTGAATCATATCATTAGGCATGAGGGTGTAGTGGAACGCTTCTACGAAGAAAATACGATTTGTGAAAAATAAACATTATCGTTCTCGTTTTGTTTAACTGTACCAAAAACACTTCGACTTCTTGCGCGCAACGTTCTCTTCGCGTTGCTGCCATTTTTCTAAATGCTCTGCTCCCGATGTAATGCCTACCGTCTCCTTAAATAAAACATTGGACTATGGATTTGTTTTGATATGAAAGACGGGAGCGTACGGAACATTCAATGGTGAGCATAGTCAATCTGGTATCTTGTCTCGCTCACTACAAGGGTATTCTACCTTGTGAAGATAAAGTACGCACAATCATGGAGTACACTGTACCGTCCTCACTCAAGGAACTGAAGGTTTTTCTCGTTTTGGTTAACTTCTACTGACGTTTTATTCCTCAAGCGGCAGAGGAGTTACGACCATCAACCGACTTACTTTGTGGTAATTCACGTAAATTAGAATTGAACGATGCCACGCGTTCTGCATTTTTAGAGATAAAAAAAGCTCTAGCTCAAGCCACACCCCTCGCTCGTCCTGACCCATCAGCCACGCTCAGTATAGCGGTTGATGCATCAGATTTTGCTATAGGAGCCGTTATGCAACAGAATATCTCTGGAAGTTGCAACCTCTCGAATTTTCCTTACAACACCTTACTCCAATTGAGACGGGATAAAGCGCTTTTTGTCACGAAATGCTAGTAGCCTACTGTGCCGTCATACATTTCCGGCACGCAGTGGAAGGTCGTAATTTTATCCTTTTCACCAACCATAAGCCTCCGACGTATGCTTTGCACACCAAGTCTGACCGCTACTCACCACGAGACATTTGGATTATATATCTCAGATCATGACAGACCTTCGTAATATCAAAGTCGAGTCGAACTATGTCGCCGGTGCTCTCTCAAGTAATCAAGTAAATACAGTTACTTTACCAGTGCTCGATCTTCCTGCTATGGCCTCTGCCCAGGCAAATGATCACTCATGTACAGAAGCACAAAAATCTACATCTCTTCGGTGCCCTGAAGTGCCACTAGCTACCACCTCAGGTACTATCCTGTGTGAAAATTCTACTGGTTTACCCTGACCCATCATACCTTCTGTTTATCGTTGTCTCGTCTTCGATGCCCTTCATGGATTGTCTCATACACATATCACAGCCACCTTACGTCTCATTGCTGCATGATATGTCTGGCCTTCAATGAATAAAGATGTCATTATGTGGGTAAAGCAATGCTCAGAATGTCAACGATCAAAAGTGCACAGGCACCCCCCCATTTGCTACTCCTGATGCTCGCTTTGATCGTGTTCATATTGACATTGTAGGACCATTGCCACGATCGCATGGGTATGATCACATACTCACGCGCATCGATCGTTTCACGAGATGGCACGAAGCTATTCCCATCACTTCTATTACGGCGGAAACAGTTGCTCACTGCTTCGTAGAACGATGGATAGCGCATTAACGTTGTCCCACGACTGTCACAACTGATCGAGGACAACATTTCGAGTCCAAATTATTCTCCCCGCTTACCCGGCTGCTTGGTATGGAGCGCATACGCGGAGCAGTGATAACTTCACTAAATCAGACTACGTCCAACGATCGTCTGAATTCATGCGAACACTGCCTCTGGTGACAACTCAAGTACAACATCGACAGGTCGCTCTGCTTCGAGAGTTATCTACCTGTTTGCATGTTTTCATTCAGGTTGATTCGGTACACAAACCTCTGCCGCAACCTTACGAGGGACCTTTACACGTGATTTCTCGTCATGAAAAGACCTTCAAGGTTGCTCAATGTGGCTGCGTCGAGCTCGTCAGCATTGATCGTCTCAAGTCAGCACACGTTGATGACAGTGTCCCACTTGCTAATCAGAGACCCAATGCTGGACCTATCAAACCTACTAGCGGGATCCTTAAAGCTACTTCGGGTCCCACGCTAGACAAATCAGAGACCTCATTCTCACGTCCCAGTCCACAGCACGCGCCATATGCATTATCTACGGATGAGATTCCTGTCTCACGTCCAGATCAGCAGACCACACCGCCCTTGACTTCGGATGAGATTGCAGGCTCACTAAGTACGCATGAGACCACCGTCTCGCGTTCCGGTCGCCGCGTACGCTTACCTGTACGTTTTCTCGAATAACCACCTAGACAACAACGGATACGCTATAGGACATTAGCCTCATACTGCGCGCATGCTACACATTTCCCTTTCTGTTTCATTTTGTGTCCTGAGCCCATGTCTACGACCATAACCCTGTTGGTACTGTTAATTTCTGTCAGTCTTGGTAAAAACTGGCCTGATCATCTGCGCTCTTCTCAACGCACTCAGTCAATGTTCTGGTTCCGAACGTATCTGGCACACGTACTGTTTCGGATTTGGTCGTTCTGGTCGTTTCTGGCTCCCTCGCTCAGTCTGGTTCCGTCCTAAGTCTGAAGCTTTTCTGGTCCGGACCGCTACCAACGCAATCATCAGGCTCTTGATACGAGCCACGCTGGTGTGGCATGCCAACTGAAGCATTAAAATTGGCACGTTACTATTGATACACTTCAGCGTAGAAAACTTTCGACGACAACTCGAGCGTCATCGGTCGCTTCTTGCCCGTCAACCCTTTCGCCCTACAATCGCTGGTTAGCCTATATATATAGTCAGATAAAAATAACACAGACATATGACAGGCGAAATAGGTATGTACACACATGAATAAAAGTGACAAATGATTGACAAGGTCAAAAGCAAGCGATACAAATCATGTGAGTTCATGGGATTATTAAGAAATTAACATTAAAGCGAAAAGGATGAGTAAGCGCGTAGGTGTAAACAATGCTCAGTCCTACAAGCTCATACAAACCAGATAATAAAAAATACCAATGGTACATATGAGTTGTTGCTATACAAATGGCTTGGTTAAATAAATTAATCGAAAGGGCTTAACCAAGTTAGATGTAAGAGAACTGGAATATATGTAGAGGCAGTACATAGTAATAATGGCTGGTGACTTCAATGCTCAAGTAGGTAGACTAAGTGAGCAGGAGAGACACCTAGGTGAATGTTATTGTGTCGCGGCTCAGAGAACAAACAATGGTGACCGTCTGTTGCAAATATGCTCAGACAACCACCTATTCTTAGCAAACACTAACTTTAGGCATAAGGAAAAGCATCTGTTGACCTGGCGACCTCCAAAGTCGTCTCAACGTTGGACTCAACTAGATCACATTGCCATCAGACATCAGCCTCTATCAGCCGATGGAAGGGTTCGATAGAAGAATGTCGCTTGTTCTGGAGCACACGTTTAGACTGAGATCATGCCTTAGTGCAAGCGCGTATTTGTTTGAATCTTACTGGGCGTAGGAAAGACATCGTAAGGAAGCCTCTTAGGGTCTTACTTAATCATAATACGGCGAATAATATATTTCAGGAACAACTAGAAAGACATTTAGGCGACCATGCAAGTGATTCCCATCCGGAGGCAAGTTGGAATGATATCAGAAAGGCTGTGGAAACAGCAGTGATATCTGCTAGCAAGGTAAACCATAAGGCTAGGATTAAGCCGTGGATTTCAGTTGCATCCACCGAACTTATGGATGCACGAAAACGCATCCCACCTGACTCTGAACATGATGAAGAGCGTAGTCAGCTTAGGCGCAGACAGATTAGAAGCCTACGTAACGACCGTGAACAGTGGTGGATGGCGAAGGCAAAAGCGATGGAAAAGGCAGAGGCGATAGGCAACACTAGACAACTTTTACGCCTTATTAAAGAAACCGGTGTTAGGAACCCGAATGTGAGTGAGACAATCTCGGAAAAGGATGGGATTATTATCCAATCTCAATCCAGGAAATTGGACCGATGGGCAGAACACTTAAGGGATCAGTTATCCACGATCTCCAGTCATTCTGAATGGCAAATCGACGTAAGTCCCCACAGTCTTTATAAAGTGGAGAAAGCGTTAGGAAATCTGAAACGAGGACGAGCTGCAGGTCCTGATAGACTGACCCCTGAGATATTCAGGGATGGTGGTCCAGTTTTATCAGCAGGGTGGACTGAGATCTTAGGTAGAATCTGGGAACCGGACACAATCCCATCTGACTGGTCTCAATCACTGATTGCCCCAATCTATAAGAAAGGACAAATGTCTTCTTGTGACAATCACAGGGGAATAAGTCTAACTAATATAGTATCTAAAATATTGGACTCAATAATACTTCGACGCTTAATGAAAGCTCGTGAAGAGCAGACTCGAGAAAACCAATCTGGTTTTCGACCTGGACGTGATTGTATAGACCACATTTTCACACTAGGACAGGTCCTGGAACACAGACACACATTTAAGCGTCCTACAGTAGTTGACTCTGTAGATCGTGAGGTTCTGTGGCAGTGTCTGTCATTGAAAGGTGTACCAAAAAAGTATATTAACCTTATACAAGCTCTCTACTCGAACACTACTGGTCGAGTGAGAGCTTATGGCGAAATGTCATCGGAATTCTCTACATGAAGTGGTGTCCGTCAGGGATGTCCACTCTCTCCATTCTTGTTTAATTTTATCATAGAAATGCTCCTAGAAATAACCTTATCCTCGTCTTAATTTTCAGGAGTAGACCTTTTACCTTCTGGCTCGCTTATTGACTCAGAATATGCTGATGACATTGTCCTACTTGGTGAAGACGCTGACAAAATGCAGAGTCTTCTAACTACCCTAAGAAACAATGCAAGCATGTTCGGGATGCGCTTTTCCTCCTCGAAATGCAAAATGTTGCTTCAAGATTGGGTTGCATCGGCACCTAAACTAGTGATAGGGAGTGATGTAGTCGAACGTGTAGACCGCTTCACTTATCTTGAGAGTCTCATCAGTGCCGATGGCCTGGTGACTGACGAAATCTCAGCACGGATACAGAAGGCTCGATTGGCTTTTGCCAACCTGCGTCACTTATGGCGTAGGCGAGATATCCGTTTGCTGACTAAAGGACGAGTGTACTGTGCAGTGGTTTGCTCCGTCTTACTTTATGGCTGTGAAACATGGCCAGTGAGAGTAGAAGATATTCGTAGGTTACTGGTTTTCAATCATAGGTGTCTTCGAAGCATTGCTCGTATATCGTTTGACACCCGAGTTAGCAACGCTGTTATTAGGAATCGGGTACCAGGTAAGAATGGCAGATCAATAGATGAAGTGGTGAAACTTCATCAGTTGAGGTGGTTGGGTCATGTACTGCGTATGCCTAACCACCGACTGCCTCGACGAGCTTTGTTTTGTAGTGTAGGAGTAGGTTGGAAGAAAGTTAGGGGCGGCCAGACCAAAACATGGCGGAAATCCATGAAATCATTGACGAGTGGACTTAGCCATGTCGGTAATTGTCGACTACCTGGTTGGGGTCCGCGAGATGATAATAATCGATGGTTAGAGACCTTGAATGACATGGCTCAAAATCATTCGCAATGGTGCCGGTGCATTTATTTTTTGTTGCTGGTTGTTAGCCGATTGTGTTTCCTAGGTTCTATATTATATCGATATCACAAGGCTAGCAATAAATGTATTTCTTCATCCAGAATAATCTATTTTTCGACTTCAAGATTATCGGTTCATACATTAGTAATCCCGCGAAGGAATATATTTATTTCGATTTACTATAAGCGGGTAGTAATAATCTTTATTAAACCAAAACTCTACATGGTTTGCAGAAATGAAGAGACTGAAAGTAGTTATTGTGTTTAGAGTTATATGACAAGTTGTTTTCAAATGATATCTATACAGGACTATAAACAAGCACATGCAAATTCTCAAACAAAGGGTCGTACGGGATTACTACATCGCAAATTTATCAACGCCTATGATAGACCATCGACAGAATAGTTTACCAAAAGTCAACACTACGTATACGTCTTGGTTTATTTTGTCAATCAACAGCTAGGATATTCATCTAATATCCTAAGATAATTGTTTGTAATTCTAATTCTATTGGATTGGAGTAGCCTGTCGTGTTGCCGGATCCTCGATCTCCGCTGTCGTTTACTGACAAAGGCAAACTCTTAACAGTTCGCCTCCAATAGACCTCCAGATCTTCTCATAGTCTGCGTAGATCACTGCCGGTGAGCTAACTGTGCCTAACAGGTCAGTAATAAATATCAGGAGGAGAAGTGGGCCTGAGATGGTCCTCTATGAATCTCCCTATGGGGATACTCGCCAGCTTGATTGCTCTTTATTTACCTTGGTACGAAACTTTCTATTCTCAAGGTAGTTTCTGAGCCAAGATAGGAGTGGGTCGGTGAAGCCCATTTCCACAACTTTTTCGATTAGGTGTGGGTGGGGTATTGTGTCAAAGGCTTTTTCAAAGTCGAGAAATATTACGTGCTCCGGTATTTTTCGGTCCAAACAGGATGTCCAACTATCCGATGCTATGAGAAGATTGGATGCACACGACCTGCCTTTCCAATACCCGTGTTGAGCCTCATGGAGTATTTTATTCTTATCCATGTACTCACTAATTTGGTAGTTCACCAGCCCTTCCATTACTTTTAACGGTATTGGTAGTAATGCAACTGGTCGTTAAGACGCTGGGTCCTTCCTATCTCCTGCTTTGAAGATTGGGAAGAGAGTAGCTTGTTTCTCTTCAGCTGGGAATTGGTGTGACTACAGTGAATGTCTATGAGCAATCATTTGCGCCTTATGAAATCATACCATTTGTTTGAAAAGAATTGGGAAAGTTTTAAAAGTAATGTAGCATGGTTTTATGAACAGAATCTGGAGGTACTGATAATCTCCTTTCTAAGGTTTTTCGGAGTAAATCAGCTTACTTTTATTTTCAGTAAAAGAATACGGCATTTTATGGCTTAACTAAGAAAGCTTTCGTCAGAATAGGCCTCAATAATTCTTTTAAGGACTTCAAGCAGAATGCCTTACGTGCAGGACTTCTGATAGATTGACATTTGAAACATAGATTCTGGTGCCAGTTTTGTCTTGGGCTGTACCTGACTGATGTCCGAGGTGAGATAACAAAATTCGTAGTTTGTGCTAATTTTGCATCAAAACTGGACTTTAATAAAATGCAGATTTATGCAACGCAAGTCAGGTTTTTGTATTTTTAGGGAATTTCGATGAAATCAAGGCTGTTATTTTGAGAATGTTTCGTAGTCACTCATCTGTTTTGATTGAACGATGTTAAAAAGAATAAAAGTGTGTGATCAGTTAATCTGATTTGCTTTTCACTCATGCGTCATTAGAACTCTTTTAAGTAGATATTTAAAATTGACCACTACCAAACTGCCTGTTCTTTGAGATCTATCTCTGGAAAACTGGATAAGGTTTATGAGTACGAGGTTTAATTCTTATCATTATCCTCAAGGGGCTTAAAAGTATAAGAGATTAGCTATCACTAAGATGAATGTTAGGAGAGCAACACTTTAAAGATTCTATGTATCTTTCAATTTGGGATTCTTTCGAAAAGCGTTAGCAGTACGATTTATGTCTCACTCCTGATAATGAATTGTACAAAGCAACCACAAGTAGTCCCGCGTATTTCTCTTTGCATACGTTTGCGTGTTTTGCTCTGAAGTGTTTTTGTAAGTTTTGTTTGGTTCGCAAACGTATTGGCAATTTATTGGGGTGAAGTGGATTGTTAAATGTATGATAAATCATGATCATATCCCCCTTATCTTTATGTACTACAGAGGTCGCAAGTTTAATACCGCTGGGTGGATTAGGTAATATGGTCCATTTACCTTCGGGTTGTTTTTCAAACTCATCCTGGAAGAGAAGTATCTTTTTAATGACTATAAAACATGGCAGTGTCTTTTTAAAGTGGAAGTCTTGAGTAGGCACTACTAATAGCTCTACATGCCCTTTGGATTCAGTGAGCTTGTAGCTATAAAGAGAAACTATAACAGAACGTGCTTTCATTGGCTGCAGAGTGTCAGTAAATATAGACGTCCACCATATACATTAAGGTAACTCAATTTTTTCATGCACATCAAAATATGTTAATGGAATCTCAGAAAAAATGGGGCTAATGTACGATTGCTGTTCATCCTTGTGATTTCCCAGCCAATGATGTCAAGAGAATGTTTTATGTGGCCCAATCATTTATTGTATTTAATTCTTCTTGAAGAATGGAGATATCGATGGTATTTTCCAACTCTCTCCGAATGTTTAGTTTGCACACATGTAGCACAGTCTTAATACCAAGAGCATTTGTTAGACATTATCAAATAATGAGAAATGTTGTGATGATAAAAACTTGTCGTACTCCGTTGGTTATAAACTAATCCGAAAATATTGAACAAAGTCTGACTGCTTATAGTCTTATATGGTGATTTTACAGCCACTTAATTAAGTACCCATAGGTGCTTACGAATTTTGGTTTTAAACAAGTAATTCGGTTATTTACAATTTTAACCGTCTTGAAAGAATTTCTGAAGCCTATTTGCACGAACGCTTATGCTCCCTTCACCGTGTCCAACTATTTCAGGCTAGTGGTGTTATCCGGATACTCAAACTAAGGTGAGTAGAGTGGGGTCAGAACTTGTGATAGTGGTTATAAACTAAACGTCTTTACCAATTTATCTACTACTTTTCTTGACCACCACAACTACAAACAGCAAAATAAATTAGGAATCGCAGTACTTTTAAGAAACCCTTATCCAATATGTTCAGTGCAAGATTAGTCTTTGATGATTAAAGTAATCCATTGTGTCGTTGAATGAAAATAAAAAGAATTCAGCAAAGAAAACTTTAATTTTCGAAGAAATAATTTATTTAAGCTGTAAACTCATATTTAAACTTTCATATTTAACAAGTAACTGTAAAACGAATATACAGCTTAGGTAATAGGAAAACCTTTCTTCTTTAACTTCCATTTATTTTTATTAGCCAAGTTTTTTCATGAAGCTGTAAAACAGCTTGCTTTTTTTCATACAGATTTGATCAGCGTAGCTTGGTAGTTAATACTACCCAATTTGACCTTCAGGATACATCTAGCTCATAATTCCCTACAAAATGATTATTCTCTAGTTCTAGGAAATGTCGTTTTTTCTAAACTGAACTGTTATACTTATTGGTCATGTACATATCACACTTCGGTCAGAAGTAAGACTTTAACAGTTTGATTGTGATTGACAACGAGGGTCAACCAATGAAGTGAAGAATGTGGCTGAATAGATTCTAAATAGATTCATACACATCTGTTAGGTTCTGCTGTGTATATAACTGACTACATAACAGGGAGGTAGATTGGCGAACACAGAATGAAAGCAGCAACTGAAGGTCTGAGGGCGAAGTCGTACTGATGACTGTAGAGAGGTGTTACAGCAGTAAGGTGTTTCCCTCAGACAAACATCATCTGCAGCGATGCTGCCTTCTCACAAGGAAGGAAGGGGTTAAAATGGTCAACCCTGTATATATCATATCACACTTTACCTCACGGATTTCCGTCCGGCGGTGAGGCCTTTCATTCAAGAGCGGATCTAACACTTGGATAACTCCGTAAAAGACCGTGCGTAAAGGACCTCAAGCAGTTGTCCCTTGGGTTCTGCGGTCACTCTCCAAGGTCTCTAAGACTAAGGCTAATGCAATTTAATTTTCAGTTCTTTCTAGGAATACCCTTCCCCAGTTTGGGCAGCCAGAAAGTGACATCCGCTCTCATACCCGTAACAACACACGAGACCCAATTGGTCACAATCAAATCCTTCCTACACCGCAAAATAACTTTCTTATCTCCACGACCAACTCTTCTTTCATTCGTTTGTCACCTTGCATCGCTAGTGCAAACATTTCGAGTTCATGAAAATTTATTCCCGATCCCTTGAAACCGCGTTCTAAAGTACATGTTGGAGCTTTGAATGTCCGCATGTTGTGCGAAATAGGACAACAGACTTCGTTAGCTATGACTCTGGAATCTCGTGCCATTGATGTATGCTGCGTCTCTGAATCGCGCATACAGGATCCGAGTAGCGTCATTCATTCGACTTCATATTGTCAAGATAAAGAACGGTCTCGATTTATACTTCGTGTATCCGGAAGCCCCACTTCTCATTCCTGTGGCCTCGTTAGTGTAGGTATAGCACTGAGTTGTAAAGCAGAACTAAGTGTTAGACTGAATTCCAGTAGGTAGTTGCTCATAAGACTATCCGACTAAATGGGACAGTAAGGGCTCGTAAAGACAGGGACAATGGTCGTTGCTTCTACGTTGTCTCTACGCACGCTCCCACTGACTGCAACTCGGACGAGATGGAAATGAGTCTTACGGAGAGCTCTCTAACCTTCTTCTAAATGTTAAGCGCTGTGATATAGTAATGATGGCTGGTGACGAAGGCAAGTACGTCAGAATCAATTCATCACAGAGTAATTGGATTGCTACGGTAGTATAATTACTCTTACTGATAACTTAACGTTGCTTGTCTGAGGAACTCAGCTATCTGTCAGCGCTATCTGTTTTAAAATGACTGAGCGAAACTTTGAAAAATTATCTTGTTTTTTATCAGTCGTTTTGGTTCGAACAAATCGTAAGTAATCTTTTGGGCAAGCTGTCAGATGTTGAAGACCTATATTTAATAATACTGACTATTTATTGACCACTCCGTGATTCCTCCATATAAGTTGTCTTACAGGTTTCTTTCTAGGAAAGACACCGCAAGGAAGCGTCTTAGGGTTCTACTTAATGATAGCATAGCTAAGAATATATTTTAGGAGAAATCAGAAAAACATTTAGGCGACGGTGTATGTGGTGTCCATCCTGAGTCATGTTGGAACGATGTCCGTAAAGCTGTGAAAACAGCAGTGATATCTGTTAGTAAGGTAAAACCTAAGGTTGGGGGAAACAGTGAATTCCAGTAACATTTACCAAATCGATAGATGTTCGGAAACTCATCCCGTCTGGTTCTAGACATTACGAAGAGCGGGGTCAGTTTAAGCGTAGGCTGATAAATAGCCTACGCAATGATCGCGAAGAGTGGTGGGTAGCTGCGGTAAGGGAGATGGAAAGGTTATCGGCAGTATGTAACAGTAGATAACTGTTTAGACTTATCAAGGAAACCGGTATTAGAAATCATACTGTTAGCGAGACTCTCTTGAAAAAGAATGGACATATTATTCGTTCTCAATCCAGGTCAGTCAGTCAGTTGCAACGTAGAACTTCGTACGTATGTACATAAGTTCATGTTGCCATACCACATTAGCACAGAGACGCAAATATCAAATCAAATCCCATAGTGATAAAGATAGTAGAGGTATTAATGGTAATGAAGAAGACTAGGGTTTGAAGATATTATTCAAGAAGTATAATTCAGTGAGATAAGGTTAGAAAGACAAAGGTAGAGGTGCTGACGAATCCAGAAGTCTCAATCCAGGAGATCGAATAGATGGGCAGAACACTTTAGGGATCAGTTCAACTGGCCTCCAGCCACACATCGGTTACTCACGATCTCCAGTCATTTTGAATGGCAAATCGACATAAGTCTTCCAACTCTTTATGAAGTTGAAAAAGCTATAGGCAATCTGAAGCGAGGGAGAGCAGTGGGTCTTGTTAGGTTAGTCACTGAGATGTTGAAGGATAGTGGTCTACGTTGCAACTGACTGAGTGACTGACTGGATGGTGGTCCAGTTTTAACAGTTAGATCGACTGATGTTATGTAGAATCTGGGGACTGCGCGTTTTACCATCTGACTGGTCTCAATCACTGATTGTCCCAATTTATAAGAAAAGACAAAAGCCCTCTTGTGGCAATCACAGAGGAATCAGTCTAGGTAATTTATCATCTAAAATATTGGCCTCACTAATACTAAGACGCCTAACTAGGGCTTGTGAAGAGCAGACTAGAGAAAAGCAGGCTGGTTTCAGATCCGGACGCGGATGTATAGACCACATCTTCACACTACGTCAGGTCCTAGAACATAGACACTCGTTCATACGTCCCACAAAGGTAGTACTTCTCGACCTTATGACTGTGTTGATCGTGAGGTTCTGTGTCAGTGTCTGTCGTTAAAAGGTGTAACAAAGATGCACATTGACCTTTTGCAGACTCTCTACTTGATAACTACCGGACAATTGAGTAAGCAATGCTGTAGTTAGGGATCGAGTACTAGTTCAGGATGGTAGATGAATAGATGAAGTATTGAAACTTCATCAGTTGAGGTGGTCGGGACATGGGTTACGTATGCCCAACCATCAACTGCCTCGACAAACAATGTTTTGGGGTGTAGGAGTAAGTTGAAAGAAAGTCAGGAGCGGCCGAACCAAAACATGGCAGAAATCCATGAAGTCACTGACAAGTGGACTGAACCATGTTGGTAGATGTAGACTACCTGGTTGGGGTCCGTGAGGCGATAGTAACCGATGTTTCGAGACGTTGAATGCTATGGCTTAAAATCGTTTGCAATGGCGCTGGTGCATCCACTCTGTGCCCTCTCAAATTCTAACCTGAATTCCTCATCATATCTATCCTTAACTTTCTAAAGTTATCTCACTGAATTATACTTCTTGAATAATATCTTCAATTCCTAATATTCTCCATTACTGCTAATTCTTCTACTATCTCCACCACTATGGGATTTGAACTGACAGTTGCGTCTCTGTGCTAATGCGGTATGGCAACCTGAACTGATGTACGCACGTACGAAGTTCTACGTTGTAACTGACCGACTGACCGACTGAATATTAGTTTTATATTTAGGGTTTTTATAGATATTTTACCATTCTTTCTATTCTAGTTACATGCACTATGAGTCAGGCAGAATGGCTGGAGTTGGAAAGCGACCCTGGATTGTTTACTTTACTTTTGGAAGATTTTGGAGTTGAAGGAGTTCAAGTGGAGGAAATTTATGACTTGTCTAAGCCGATTACTGAAATTGTTTATGGATTTATATTCTTATTTCATTGGAACAAAGCCAAGAAAAAGGTAAGATGAACTACTTGACGAATGTTTACCTGTCTGACGTATCACTGTATTTATGTATAAACTTCGTAATGAAGACTATTTTTTGATTAATTGCATTTCTTGTATTACTAAATTTTTAAATTGAATGACTAAATTATAAAATACGGTTAATCACTACTTAATTTTAACAGATTGAAAGCCTCCTATTCATTAGTCAATCATGATTTCCAGATTTTTTTCTTGCTAACACCAATCTTTCCTCCCTAGCACTAATTTCTCCTTTTCGCGCAGTCACTACCAACATTTGAGATTTTAGAAATACTATTTCTGAGCTTCTTAAATAACACATGATTACACTGTACAGCTTTTTATTCTCCACTTATCTGGCACGTCAGACGATAAACTCCAATAATATGACCATAAGAACTATTGTTTTTGGAATAAGGTTAACCCTCAAGCTTTCGTTTATATGTGTTTGGAGTTTCGACACCAATTTCTCTTGAATAAGAGTATACATAAATTTTGTTTAAAATTTAATTGTCCCCACCAACTGAAGCTTAAAATAAATAGATAATGAGTTTTACCGTAAGTTTTCTATTCTCATGCAAAAAACTAAATACACATGTAGTTGTTTTAGTGAATGAGTTTAACATTCAAACTAATGGGCTAGATTATGAGAAAAGGCAGTTTTGTTTTGATATTAGATCCTGGCTAGTGGTAATAGTTTTCTGAAACTGATCTGACAACCACTTATTTTTCGATATTTACTATTTTTGGGCATAATGAGAGATATCGTCTAATCTATCAATCATCATCTACATCAAAGCAACGAGGGACATAAAAGTCCATTTTGTCATAACCCTCTGATATACAGTCGGATTAGAGTGGCGTGGGGTCTCATCTGCATGCAGTCTGATGGTAAAGACTGCCAACAGCCTTTAGTATAGAAAGCTAGGAAACACCAGTACACCTCGATAGCCTTTGCATCAATGGATACTCAGAAAGCTTACTCAGCTGGCTCCAAATATGATGAACAGGAAATAAAACATATCTCGACTAACAAAAGTCTACGCTATTGTCTTTATTAGTGGTAAATGACGAAAGAATAGGGATGAATTCTGTAGTCAGTAGATAACAGTAGTCACTTGTTCAAGATTATTGCAAACTGTACAATAACATTTCTAACTCAATTTCTAGGCATTGCTCATTCGATACGGAGACCTGTAATTCAGGTTTTATCTAATATTACTTACTAACCATCCTAGAAACAAATAACTAATTCTAGGCTTTTATTAGTTAAAATTATGAATTTATCTTAGATCATCATTAGGAACCGGAAAGCAACGGTTAGCCGTTTCATCCTAGTCTGGAACTCCTTAGCTGAGATCAACTCGTGATTTAAACTATGAAAGTCCTAGAATCTTCACAAAACCCCTTATGGGGTTCGATCAAATGAATAAATAAATTGAATAAATGCTTCTTTATAAATGCAATCGTTTTAAAATTCTGAGAAACTTTCTCAATTTTTTAATGTTCATAAATATGGACAGTTGTATATGCGCTTAAATTTTATGTACTCATTATTAAATTAGTTTTAAAGCTTCAATCGTAGTTTTCCATTATTTTTATTTCTGTCCATTTTTTTCGACACTAAAGTAGAGTGATAGTTTAGTTTGGCTTTCTCTGTGATGATAGTGATGTCACTCATTAATTAAGTATATATTCTTGCACTCAGCTTTAGACTACACTTTATCCGTTACGGCTAGTGGCATTACCTGGCTTCTCAAACTGATGTAGTTCTGAGTCAAATATGCAACCACTTAGTGGTTGAAAATCTATCCCATTACTTCCTCTATATTCATAACTTAAACTGATGTACATTAAAATATCTGCTTGATGTAACTAGTCCAATTGGTAATTAAACTATCCTGTCTTACATGTTTTAATAAACGACTTAATTTTTTTGTTCATTTAGAGGACTGACGTTACTGTTAATACTTCTACTATCTCTACTACTATAGGGTTTGAATTGACAATTACATTTCTGTGCTAATGTGGTATAGCAACTTGAACTGATGTACGTACGTACAATGTTCTAAGTTGTAGCTGACTGACTGTAGACCTGGAACCCTTTTAGAGTTACTGCCGGTCACAAGCCCGGATAAAGGATAAGCGTCGGGCATGGGGTTAACAACCCCATCATTTAGAAAAAAACTTAAAGAAAACGTCAGCCAGAGAAAAATAGTTCAAATCTGTTAAACTCTACCCTGTGAGTTGGGTGGTTTTCATTTGGAAGAGTTATGACGCCTCATGGTGAAAGCCGAATTTCTTCGAAAGTCATCAGGCTGATGTTCCTTCTGATAACCAGAGCAACAATTAATGTAGCTGCATGGAATGTTCGCACAATGCGGGAGACCAGGAGGACTATTCAAGTTGCTGTGGAAGTAAAACGAAACAACCTGGTGTCGCTTAGAATAAGTGAGACCCATAAGACGCAGCTACATCGGTTTCACCCGACCACACTACGGAAACCCTGATCGATCTCATGTGCATCAACAAAAGTTCAGAGGGACCATTGAAGACGTAAGAACAAAGAGTAGAGCTCACACAGCCTGCGATCACAACCTGGCAATGGTCAAAATGAAACTGAGACTAAAGAAGTACTGGACAACTAAACGAACAGCATCATAGAAATTCAATACAGCTTTTCTTCAAGATATAAGCAAACTCAACGAATTCAGGATCTCTCTGAGCAATAAGTTCCAGGCCTTTCGCAGTCCGAATACACAGAAGCAAACAATCAAGTGAAAAGGAGCACTAAAGCTGACAAATGTAAATATGTGGAAGACCCAGCAGTGACGGCAGAAAAAGCTACAGGAGAAGGAGAGACAACTATACGATACAACGAAGCTCTCTGGAAAGTACGGTAAACAAGAACGGCCAGTGACGAAGAACAAGGAAGGCAAGCAATGACCGATATTCAAGAACCGAAGAAGAGGTGGGTAGAGCGATTTAAAGAACTCTTGAGTAGACCAGTCTCACTGGGTCCATTCAACATCTAAGTGGCCACAGCAGATCTCACAATTGATGTTAACTCACCGACAATTGAAGAAATCAGCATGACTGTCAGACAAATCAAGAGTAGTAAGGTAGGTGGGGCAAGACAGCTTACCAGCTGAGGCACTGAGAACAGACATCGGAATAACTGTAGAGATGTTCCACGATCTCTTCATTCAGATTTGGGAGGAAGAACAGATGCCAACAGACTGGAAAGAAGGACACCTCACCAAGCTATAAAAGGAAGGAAATTTCAGCAAGTATGAGAACTAAAGAGGCATCACTCTACTATCAGTACCAGAAAGAGTCTTCTGGTGAGTGTTGTTATACCGAATGAAAGATTCCGTCGACTTCCAACTTCGAGATCAGCGGGCTGGATTCCATAATGACCGATTCTGTACCGACCAAATCGCGACACTACGAATCACTGTGGAACAATCAGTTAAATGGAACCCACCACTCTACATCAACTTTCTTGACTACGAGAAACCATTTGATAGCGTGGACCGGATGACATTTTGGAAACTCCGACACTACGATGTACCTGAAAAGATAGTCAACATCATACTGAATTCTTATAAACTGCGAAGTCGTTCATGGAGGACAGCTTACAAACTCATTCTGATCGGAGACCAACGTCAGACATGGTTGCTTATTCTCACCATTTCTCTTCCGGTGGTTGACTGAATGGTGAAAGTTTCCACATCTGAGGGGAAGCACGGAATACAGTAGACAGCTCGGGTGCAGTCGGATGATCTGGTTCTTCTGTCCCATACACTGCACAAGTACGGGGGAAGACGGCTAATGAAGCATAGTCTCTGCAGCAGTAGATCTTAACAAGGGAAAAGCAAGATCCTATATACAACACAGCACGCACCGACTAAATCACACTTGTTGTTAAAGCTTTGCAGGATGTGGAAACCTTTACATATTTGTGCAGAATCATTGATGAGCAGGGCGGATATGATGCAGATGTGAAGACATTGATTGGCAGAGTAAGGGTAGTATTTGTTCATTTGAAGAACGTCTGAAACTCAGAACAACTGTCAACCAACACCGAAGTCACAGTTTTCAATACAAACGTCAAGACGGTTCTATTATATGGAGCGGTAAGTACTGTTAGACTGATTGTTGTTTTTTAATTCAAGGAATACAAAACAACTTTAAATAAAATGACTGGTTTTTTTAAAGTAAAGATACTCTGGCGTGATATTTTAATCCATGTACATCATTATCATCATGGATATACCATTAGGTTGAATATGATAACTCATTGTCTCTGCCTAAATCTACGATATATTTGTGTGTAAACAGACTGAATTATATGGTCAGCGTACTTCAGTCGGTACAGAAGAAATGAATGCTTTGAGAACTGGAAATAGACATGAAAAAAATGAATAGCGATCGGTTAGAACTGGTTAGTAAGGCTCAGGATAGAGTTGGTTGGAAACTCCTGATAGGTGGCCTATGCTGCAATAGGGGTAACAGGAGTAAGTAAATAAGTAGGTCTGACTCGCATCGTATACTAACGTATATGATTTATCGTCACCTAAGAAGTTGAATTGCAGATTGAGTCTTCTTTAGTTTTGATGATTCGGGGGGATAATTGTTTGAGTAAAAAATAAATTGGAAACTTATTCAGAGAAACAATCACATACGTGAAGAAAAAAGGCAACAAAATAGGATGGATAGAATACCAAACACTATATAAACTTAAGGGTCCGAATTTTAGGTCGGTTTGCTAATCTTGTTGTTTCGTGATTAGTACTGGTTATGATTCTGATTTTGAATTATTGTAGTGTGTCAAAATATATTTTCCCGTTTGTTTTGAATAATTCTCAGCCTTGTCGACGTACTGGGAGAGGTTCAACTGGTTCAGTGACAAATACAATTTCGCCAAGTTCTCACATACCTGTTTCCACTTGTGATGTACGACCGAATACAGTTACACCAAAGACAGGAAATAGTGGTTCTCGTCATCGTTCAGCATCTGGAACGTGCCAGGAAATTATTACAACTCCAGAGTCTAAGTGTGTTGATGAAATCGCAGAATGCAAGTCAATAACTCCGATAGCAGAAAAAATAGAGATTTTCTTTGCTCACCAGGTTGTTCAAAATTCTTGCGCTACACACGCTTTACTGAGTATCCTACTAAATAGACCTGAAATAAATATAGGACATATGTTAGCAGAGTTTCAAAAAGCCACGCGTCATTTATCGCCGGAAGCCAAAGGTCTTGCCATCGGAAGTATGCCACAACTTGCTCAGGCACATAATCGACATGCTGCAAAACCACCAACCGTTTGTGAAAACGAAACGCCATCTAATTTAGTATTACCTGAACCAAGTCAAGCTGCAGCAAATGCAGCGGCAATCGCTAAGGCCAGTATAGGAACGGTGAATTGTGTAAATTCATCAGATTCAAGTCCTAGTCTAGCTACTACTACAGTATCTAACGTAACAGTTCCCGATACATTTCATTTTGTTTGTTATGTTCCTATTGGTGGGTTTTTATATGAACTGGATGGTCTTACATCTGAGCCAATCAATCACGGTCCTTTAAAAAATCCAGATGATCAATTTGCTTGGACTGAACAGTGTGCTGATGTTTTAAAGGAACGTATGCAAGAAGTAGGTTAAAGTGCATTGAATACTATTATTATAAAATATATTTCCTTAATTGTTTTATTTAAGATTTTCTTTACAATATTCTCAACATTTTATTTATCCTTAACATCAACACAAAAGTATGATGAAATAGGAGTGAGCCGTACTGGATGTGTTTGATTTTTTTAAGAAATGCCCAAGTACGGCTGAGGTTGAGGAGGGTTTCTTTTTGTTTTCGAAACACACTCATGTGACCACAGATTTACAGCTAATGTCGACGAATTCCTGCTCACTTATAACATTAAAGGCGTTTACGAAATTTAGGGTGCTAAGATCGAACGTTCAGGACTTAGACCGGTTTGATGGATACGGAAAATCTTCTTACGGGAGTCAAAAAACTCTAATTCCAAACCGATGGTGTAAATGAGGTCCAGAATCTCAATAAATTGGTTACCATGGAACCACACCTCCAAACATTGCGCCACTGCCCTGTGGATTGCACTTGTCACTTAAAGGCTTGGGGAGTGGCCTCCTAAAACAACCACCTACTTCGGTTTGGGTACTTGGGCAATTTCCTTGCTCACATACGTCTTATAATGATTGAGACTGAGGAAAATTCTATATGCCTTACTTTCTTGTAATCTATATTGGAAATTATTTGGTTATATTTACGTCTATTTTATACTGCCTCACCGTTCTATTCTTTATACCCGATTCGACGTATACTTCTACTTTTCAACTCACTCAGCAGCTTGTCAGTGGTGAGAGTTCTATTCTGTTTGAATAATTCAAGTCTCTAACCGATTAGTATTTGGAATACTCCCATCAAATACGTGTATTGATTATGTCTTCGCCGTCCACCGACTTTAGAGGGTCGCCTTACTGATTACAGGCCAATACTTGTTGTTTCTTGACATTAAGACCACCTTCAATTTATCTATTGAAGATTGTGCTCAAGTTCAGTAACACTTCGAATGCTCTTTATGCAAACACTTCAAGAACAGTAAAGGCACACCACCACCCGTCACCTTTGTTATAGGTTAGTCAAGGTAGCCCTATCTCACCATCCCTCTATAGCTTTGTCATTGATGACGTTCTGGAAACAGCTTTGATGGTGTGGTGTGGATCTGTTTACTGAAGAGTCCTTTTAATCTTGAATATGTAGATGATAGTATCGTACTGTGTGATGATACTCAAGTTATGCAACTTGCACTTAATCAGTTGGCAATCGATATCCGTGGGTATAGCCAGTGCCTTGTACCGTGTAGGTGCAGAGTACGTTAGGGGACTGACAAGAGCTAGTGTATGCACTCACTGTTGATAGTGAGCAGTTATAAATCGAGAAGTTGGTGTATCAGCGTGGTTGTGCAAATACTGGCGGTGGCTTGAATGATGAGATTAGTCTGTATATAGTAGAGGCCAGAGAAGCTTTCACGAATCTGGGCCACTTTTGGCGCCTTTGTGATGTTAGTCTGTTTGTGAAAGAGGGGGAGGGGGACATATAACTCGTGTACTATTTGTCAACTCTTGGACTGTTTGGAAGAAGCAGAGGCGGTCAGTATATGAAGGGAGACCCTCATGACTCAGTGGTTTCGGTTCTAGAGAAATTGTAACTTTGCGGCTCCATATGTTATCAGATATAGCTCAGAATAGAAGCTAGTAATAGTTGTGCTTTATTCATGCGTGTGATATAGTTAAACAAAAATTAATTATTCTGTAGGAGTAAATAGTTTTGTAAGAAGTGGTCTTTTTTTTAAGCAAAATTGTTCTTTAACAGAGTATTTTTTTTCGGTGAACTATTTATTATCATCATCCGCGGAACTAGACGCAATCAAGTAAACTATAAAACCTCTACTTTAAAGAGTACTGAGTAATCTGTTTTGATAGTTTTTCTACATTACTTAATTACTTATCTCTTATTTTGAATTCCAAAGGTAACTCCATATATTGATGTTTTCTTATGAACTATTAGTTTCTTAAATGGAACTAATCACGATTAGAATTGTTGTTTTATTTGCAAGTTTGAGTGAGAAATGTATGTCATTTGGCATATATTGATGTTTAAAGTTGGTTTAGGCATTCTATCACATTAAATAGGTTCACAAGTTAACACTTTAAGCATATATATTATGATACGAGTTGCCCGATATAGTTACTTTTGATACAAAAAGGTGCGGTTTACAAGTGAACATGTGAAGCTGTTTATCGTTTTCAAGTTGAGTTCACATTTCAAGTTCAAGATTTAGTCAGTAATCGACGATATAAAACCAGTTTTTAAAATGAATGTGTTTCAGTCTAAGCTGTTACATGTTGAATTAACACAACAAAAGAAATCAACACATCGATAAACAGTAGTGTAGTTGATAGTATAAACTATAATTGAAAGTTAAACTTAAAAATGCAGGTCAAAAAGAACGAATAAGATCAAGGGATGAAAGGCATAATATTGACACGAAGATCAATATTTGTTTCCGTACTAAGACTGGTTTTAATTGTATCAATCCTTAGTAATATCACCTAAAGCTTAATCAAGAAATGCAACTCGTACGGCTCAGTTCAGTAGTTAACGACTTCATAGACTGAGGTAGTCCTCTTCATAAGACGAAGAGAATGCAGTGACTGGAAGCATATCTCTGGTGAAATTAAATATAGAAGGTTGTAGGGACTAACGTCGATGGAATTAAATCTGTCGATTGATAGAATCGAACGAAGGCATCATTTGCAAAAGACGCATCTGGAGGATCTCGATAAACTGAATCACTTGTGAACTTAAAGAATAAAAAAATCAGTAAGTAAACTTCTAAAGATCGAAGTCACGATAAATATTAGACGAATCCAAGAAATGTTATACTAGGATTCACAGTTTTTGAATAGTTTGATGCTTAAAGACTAGCTTTTCAGGTCATTTATGTACACATAATTTGATCTTAAGACTAATAATAACTTCGTTTGCCATAAACAATACACTTATGTTTCCCACATAATATATACAGTAGATTCATATGCTTAATATTTTCATGACAAAAGACTAAGTGTTTTTAGTTTATTTAATCATTTATCTGTGTGTGGTGTTTAACCTCGACAGAAATCGTATACTCTGCTTAAAACAATTTATCACTTTTTTTATTTAGCTTATAATTGCATTTCTATAGATTTGATCACTTTTTCTTCAATTCTTTGTTTTCAAACTCCGCCTTCGTGATCATAGCAAGATGTTCGGTATAATTTGTTAGCTGTTGTACCAGATCGTCGTGTGGCGCTCACCAAACGTATGCAAATGTTAAAACGTAATCGTCAACTTATTCAAGATATTCTATTTCGCATGTGTCAATTTGATTATACATCTAAGTCACTACATTGTGCTAATAGTAATACTACTGTTACATCGATAATAACAACTGCTACTACTAATACTAATGCTGTTGCAACGACAACAACATCAGCAGCAACTTTATTAACAACATCAACATCATCATCAACAACAACAACTACTACTAGTACTGTTCCTATCAATCATAATCATTCACATAATCAACCTAATGGTCATCGTCATGTTCATTCTCATTCTATTGAAGAAAAATATAAACTAAATCATTCTGAAAAATTTCTTAATGATAACAACTGTGCACACCTATCAAATTCATCACCGTCTATATCTGTGGAACAACAACAAAACTCTCCATGCATAGAGAAATGTTCACCTAAAAGCACAAATATGCATAGTTGTACCAACAATACTACTACCACTACCACTACTACTACTACAAACAATAACAATGTTGATAAAAACAAGTAAGTCATTACTTCATTACTTCCTTTATTATCGTTCATATTTGTTGGTCTTGAAAATCTCTGATATTCATTGTGAATTATCACTAGAAATAAGTTTTTTTGATAAATATGACAACTAAGCTACTGTATTACAAATGACTATTGTTTATGTTTGAATTCTCATACTGTTATATATTTGAATAAGTTTCCTACTGATAATTTTGACTGGATGAGAAAAAAACCATCTGCTTATTTAATATACCCTATCACTTTCAACTGTTATCATTGTTATTACTATTATTACTATTATTACATAGTTTTGATACATGAGTGATTTCTTGTTAATTAGTGAATACTTCATGAGTTTATTTATTACAGAACGTTCTTTGACCTTAAACTATTTGGAGAAATTAGTCTAGATAGTATGTATTATCAGTATAACTATCTAATGAGCTTTTTAATTAGTCTTGAGTTTTTTATTAAGGGAAAAATATTTTTGTTGGACTTTCTTATTGCACTTGTTCAGTGTATTTTACCTGCACTGTTTTTGTAGAATATAGGAAAATCATTTGCATAATCATTGACTGTCAACTTTTATACATCAAACAATGTCCACTACAAGACCTATTTGTTCTACTTAATCAGAGTATATATAAACCGATCAAGAGTAGTTGCATTGCTTAAGAAATCAAGTTGATCACTCTGAATTAACACTTGCTACATCAACAGAACTAATTTTTCATCATATGAAAGTCCTAAATCTCTGTTAAAACTCAGCCCATTCCTCCCTTCTTCCTCTATCTCAACAACAACAACAACAACCTTCCTCGTTACATTTTTACTTTTTCCTTTCTGTGATTTATGTCGGATGTAATCTCTTAGTGTCATGTAACTGTTTGACTCGAGGAGGTTGTGTCCGAATGACACTGGGCTCACTAATTTTTGTGACACGTCTGTATATTCCACTCATTCGTCTCGCAGACCCCAACCAGGGGTTCGTGAGACGATAGTAACCGATGGTTAGAGACCTTGGACGACATGGCTCAAAATTGTTTGCAATGGTGCAGGTGCATCCACTCTTTGTGTTCTCTCAAATCCTAATCTTCTGGATTCGTCAACACCTTTACCTTTGTCTTTCTAAACTTATCTCACTGAATTATACTTCTTGAATAATATCTTCAAATCCTAATCTTCTCCATTACTTCTAATACTTTTACTATCTCTACCACTATGGGATTTGAATTGACAATCGTGTCTCTGTGCTAACGTGGTATGGCAAACTGAACTGATGTACTTACGTATGAAGTTCTACGTTGCTGACTGACACAGACGAATTGTGAAAGATGAGTAGGTGAAGCGTTAAGTTTGGCTATACTCCAACTCTTTATATGACTCTTTAAATGAATATATATATTTAATGGAATCAGATAATCAATAAACACTTATATGCACAGGTTAAGCATGCGTAAGAACTTACATGTATTGATCTTAGTTATAAGAAGTATAGAATTGCTGTGAGAATAACAATGACCCATTAGTCACATGCTGTCTGAATTATTATTGTATTTCCAAAATTAGGAATAAAATCCACGTAGGTTTATTCTTATGTGCCATTGCAGTAGTGCCAATTGTTCTACAGTATCTCTATCTTTTCTCAGTCTTCTACACCATTATTTATGCTCCGAGCAAGATAAGAAGTAGTTTTTATCCATTCATTGCAAAATCGGTCAGTTAGACGTATTGTAGAAACTGATACATATGTATATTGGTCCAGGTTACTATTCCTCATTAGTACAGCGAGATTAGATTTTCAGGGTAAATATCAGAGTAGCTGAGGTAGTAACATTATCAGTGGTGGTAGAAAAGATTAGGCATCGAATTCACCATTCAGGTAAACGTTAACTTACTAATATCCTCTATCTTTTAGTGGTCACGTCTCACATTTATAGAATAAAATGTAGTTACTGCTGGACAATATACTTGTTCTTTAGTTGGTAGACAGATATCTCACGACACGAGTGATGAAAGTTGCTAAAGGCTAATTGAGCTTTCTAAATTTATATAGAGATTTCATCAGACTTGAACCTACCAGGGCTGATGCGACTTCTGGGTAAGTGAAGTGGTTAGTCAGTTAGTCAGTCAGTCAGTTACAACGTAGAACTTCGTACGTACGTCTAAGTTGTCATACCACGTTAGCACAGAGACACAGTTATCAATTCAGATCCCATAGTAGTAGAGGTGGTAGAAGTATTAGCAGTAATCAAAAAGATTAATGATCGAACATATCATTCGAGACGTATACCCCAGAGGAATCAGTTAAAAAAAGAGAAAAAACGGTTATGAGGAATTCAGAAGATTAAGATTGGAAAGAACACAAAACTAAGTGATCGATACGTTCAACTACTCCACTCTCTAAAACTAATCTAGGCGTTGACGCAAACTGGTTTCGAAGTAATATTTTGCATTTAGAAGGAAATAACAATATTCAGAACATGTTTAGATTGTTGCAGAAGACGATCAGAGAACGTTTTGTGAGCTTCTTTATCAATCAGAACTAATATGTCATCTGCTTACTTAAATTTAACAAGTGAATCTCTAATTAGGAGATCAATCTGTAAGACGACAAAAAAGTTATCCCTAAAAGTATGTCTGTAGCACTGTTAAGTAGAAATGGAGAGAGCGAACAGCCCCGACGAACACCACGTGAGGTTGACAATAATATTGACAGTTCCTTATAAGTTCCGATTTTATCAGTATTGTTAGGGGAGGGCACTTTTAAGAGTTTAATGTACTTCTTAGTAAAGTCGTTAAATGACAAAAACTGCTACAAAACTTCACGATCAACAGAGTTGACTACTTCTTTGCGGTCGAGCTGTATAACCGTGATTGGAAGTCGTATGGTATATTTGTATCATGATGTTACGAAGTTTCCAATAAAGTTAGTAAGGTGATGGACGATGTTACAAGGAGAATTAACCTGAAACTAGAAACTGTGTTGGCATGAACATATTCTGTAGCTAAATTGATTGTTTTCTCCAAGAAAACATGTTCTTTAAAACTCTCAAAGGTCGACAGGTACCCGTTTCATGTTACTGCCAACTGTGTATGTAAATTCACATGCATTTGCCAAAGCAGTTACATTGATAGAACAGAAAGAAGTGCCTACATCCAATTCAAGGAACATATTACAAAAAGTCTACGGTCAAGTGGACTAAAAGCATTCAGCAGCGTGATGTCGACACATCTCTGTGATGCAGGACATCAAATGGATACACTGAAGTCTTTCATGGTGATCAATAGGCAATCGAGTCCTTATCTGAAATTTGCCGAATTTATATCTTAAAAAAAGAAACAGTAATAAATCTTTCTTAACCCTCATTACATCATATCCATTCTGTTACATCATTCTTTATTGCAACTCTTTTTCATGCTTTGATTACATCGTTTTCATTTCTATCGAGTTCACAATTTTGATTCTGATTGACTATTTTCAACTCATATTATTCTTTGTTAATCTGACCTTGGTTACTTCATTTCAAAATCATCTGAAGTTTGTAAACTCCTTGATTTCGAATAACTAATTCGATATTCTGGAACTTCTTCTCTCTCTTTATATATATATATATCAATAAATAAAGTGTATGTCAGTCAACTTTGGTATTCATTTCAATCATAAGATTTTCATGGATAATTAAGAAGAAAACTTTGCTTTCATACTTTTTGTATGTAATATTTATGGTAAATTATTGTTTTTTTTTACTTGAATTATTTTCTCTACTATTTTTTACTTACTCAGTTGGATTTTAATATTCTTAACTAATCTATCTATATGATTAAAACAGTATTTTTAATATTTATGTTTTTCTATATTTTTAGACATGAACCATCTGATGATCTTGAAAATTCACGTTCCATAAAAACTCGTTCAGTGACACGTGCTGCTAAACAAGTAAATTGTGAAAATCACAACTATCATGAATCAGAATTAAATGAATCAATTTATCAAAAACAATGTAATAATAATAATAATAATAATAATAATAATAATAATGATCATTCTCTATCTGATACTATTTTAACTGACAGTATACATTCTTCTCTCAATGATGATTATAATAAATTTTGTTTTTCAACTCGTAAACGTTCCTCCTATTCATTATCAAGTGAACATGATGATCCGGATTATTGGAATTGTCAGCATAAGAAACCTTATTTACAAATGCCTCAACATGATAATAATAATAACAATAATAGTTATAATTGTAATTCTCAATTAGAATATTCATCGAATACAAATAAAATAAATAAAATTTTCGCTTCTTTCATTTCAAATAGTCCACCTTTACCTCTTAGTGTATTTACTGAAACAATGTGTAGTACAGTTGACAAGTTGAATATCAATAAGACATCTCATTCAATAAGAGATGATTGTAAAGAATCTAAGGGAAATCTTCATGATATACAAGATTTAGAAAATGGTCTATCGAATGGAATTTCAATTAAATCAGAAGAAAATTGTTTGTATGACGTGAAGAATTTCCATTCACATGATCATGATACAGATCGATTAATAAAAGTAAGTGTTTTATATTTAATGTTTTTACTATTTGTTAATGACATTTTGAATGGTAATTATTTATTCAAATACGTAAACATTCATATCAAATAGAACCAGAATATATATACACCATGCAGATCTTTGAATTTGTGTGTAAGCTGTGATGCTGCTTGGTTGCGCAAACTGAAGCATTTGGTTTCCTTAGAGAATTACCATTATGATGTGCGGGCCCTAGAGCTTATTGTGATTTATGCTAACTCTTCAAACTGGCTACTTGAGCAAGAAGGCACGAGCGGATGAGAAAATCTGTTTGACTGCCGAGTCATATATACTTCCCTGGCAGTGGCTATATACTTATGGCCATATGAGAACACCTCAAAAAGGATAAGGAACTCTCCTTGCTCTCGGCCGTACCACAGCATTTAAGAGTCATCTTGAATATACTACTATTTAATATGTAGTAGCAGTCTGTGTGGACTGATTCGGTAATCACTTCTAATTCCAACTCCATTGATAGTAAAATATAAAGACACTTAACAATCGACTGAATTATCTCGGTGACGTGATACTGTGAATCAAAAAATTTTTTAACCATAGTGTTCTGGTTGAATTAATTGTTCTGATGATAAATAGGGAAATAAGAAGGAAAGCTGAAATCACGTAACAAGCACTCATGTTTAAAGTACAACAATTTTATTAATTCGTAGGTCAATTATTTGATTGACATAGAGAATCAACAAGAAAAGATCTGTTTAATTCTTTATTGAATAGGACTGAAACAATTTCCCTGCTCAGTTTATCCTGTTAGAATCATCGACCTAGTGTCCAAATTTGATCTCGTATACTTCATTATGTCTGTTCCAGTTGTATTCCTGTGTCTACTAATAAACTAGAAGACGACCAACAGATTGAGATCAAACAGATAATAATATGGTTAATACTCAGACAGACAGACAGATACAACGCAGAACTTCTTACATAAGTACATCAGTTCAGGTTGCCATACCACGTCAGCACAGAGACGTAACTATCAGTTCAAATCCAAGAGTGATAGCGATAGTAGAATTATTAGCAGCAATGGAGAAGATTAGGGAGCAATGATATGATTCGAGAGGTTTAATTCAGCGAGATAATTTTAGAAGGAGAAAGATGGAGATTATGAGGAATTCAGAAGGTTAGAATTAGAGAGAACACAAAGAGTGGTTAATACTCACAATTCAAATAATATTTATCGCACTGTTTTATAGGTAGTCATATTGTGTTAACAGAGTTTTCTGATTTATTATCTATTTTTTCTTTATAGACATGTCAACTTTTTAACAAATCCTAGTATAAGAATAATGTCCTGTCGTTTATTTGCAATATTGTTTGTTTTGACCTTTTCAATGGTAATTCCTTATTCTGGTTTATTTTGTTACTATTTGTATTGAACATAAACAATTAACTTTAAATCACCGTTGTTACTTTTTATGAATATCTTCAAGTGCAACTGATGAGTTCTCATTATTTACAGTTACATTTTGCATCATATTTTATATAATTGGAAAATACTTGTAAATATTTAATGTAATGAAAGATTTTCTCATTATTTCTTAGGAAACGTCCACATCTACGAGTTGTACTGAATTTAATTCTTTTAAGGTTAATGATCCTATATTATGTAGTCGATCAACATTTTTGGATAAACAAAACATTCCATTAAAAGAACTTACTAAACCTCTAGTTGTTGAAACAAAATTATGGTGTGATACTAGTTCGGAAAATTTATATACTGATAACTCGGAAACAGCTGTTACAAATGATATATATCCTACAAATTCATCTAATCAAATTTGTGGTACTGTTATAGATTCACGTCCACAAACACGAGCGCTTACTAGAGCATCTTTAAAACAAAATTCACTTAGTTCAATGCAAGCATCAACTGAAGAACAAATTTCTACCATCAAAAATTCATCTGATAATTTACAATTAAATAATGAATCCGGTGTATATAATTCAAATGTTTTACTCAAGTATCGTTCATCTGCAGAACTTTCCCCAATCACTACAGAATTTTCAGCTGAATGTAAGTGTTGTCTTATTGATCTCAGTTTGTTGTTACGAACTATGTGTATATCGATTCAGTCTTGCCCATCCAATCGTTGATATTTTGATTTTCGCGTTTTGATTTGTCTTAGTTGGTATATGAACCTCTGGATTTTCGTAAGCGAAAGGTACGAGTGAGCGTTAACTTTATAAGTCCAGGTACATCCAGCTGACGAGTCCTAAATAGGACGAAACGCATATCTTGGATTCTACTGTTAACCATATTCCATTTATGTTATGTGCATATATCAGTTAACATGTTTTCTGTTGAGACAACGTTTGTTATTCTTTGTTTTTATTTATATTCAAATATGACATTTATGGTAAATGATGTTTTTTTCATATGGAAAATATGTTTCATCTCACAGAAACTGATTAACATAATGGTATTTTTGCAAAACGTGTTTAAAATGCAATAGTAGTAAAAGATGAAATACGTCAGAGAAAAAAACCTAATTAATACAACTATCTAAAATTTGGCATATGGTTCAAAGAATAAACATCATTATGTTAACCGGTATCTATAAAACGAAACGTATTTTCCATATGAAAAAAGACTCTCGACCGTAGCTTCTACCATAACGTGGTGGTCGGGCTTACCTATCGTCAGTCAGTCAGTCAGTTGCAACGTAGAACTTCGTACGTATGTACATAAGTTCATGTTGCCATACCACATTATTAGCACAGAGACGCAAATGTCAAATCAAATCCCATAGTGATAAAGATAGTAGAGGTATTAATGTTATAATAAAGAAGACTAGGGTTTAAGATATTATTCAAAAAATATAATTCAGTGAGATAAGGTTAGAAAGACAAAGGTAGAGGTGCTGGCTAATCCAGAAGATTAGGATTTGAGAGAGCTCAAAGAGTGGATGCACCTGCGCCATTGCAAACGATTTTGAGCCATGTCGTTCAAGGTCTCTAACCATTGATGACTTTCGTCTCGCGGACCCCAACCAGGTAGTCTACATCTACCAACATGACTCAGTCCACTTGTCAGTGACTTCATGGATTTCTGCCATGTTTTGGTCTGGCCGCCCCTAGCTTTCTTCCAACCTACTCCTACACCACAAAACATAGCTCGTCGAGGCAGTCGGTGGTTAGGCATACGTAACACATGTCCCAACCACCTCAACTGATGAAGTTTCACCACTTCATCGATTGATCTGCCATCCTTACCTAGTACTCGTTTCCTAACGACAGCATTGCTTATACGGTTGTCCCACGATATACGAGCAATGCTTCTTAAACATCTATGATCGAATACTAGTAACCTACGAACATCTTCTACTCTTAACGGCCATGTTTCACAGCCATATAAGAGAACGGAACGAACTGCTGCGCAGTACACCCACCCTTTGGTTAGCGAACGGATATCACGCCTACGCCATAAGTGACGCAGGTTGGCAAAAGCCAATCGAGCCTTCTGTATCCGTGCTGAGATTTCGTCAGTCACCAGACCGTCAGCACTGATGAGACTCCCCAGATAAGTGAAGTGATCTACACGCTCGACTACTTCACTCCCTATCACTAGTTCAGGTGCCAATGCAACCCAGTCTTGAAGCAACATTTTGCATTTCGAGGGGGAAAACCGCATCCCGAACATGCTCGCATTGTTGCTTATGGTAGTCAGAAGACTCTGTATTTTGTCAGCGTCTTCACCGAATAGAACTATGTCATCGGCATATTCTAGAACAGTAAGCGACTTTCCTGGTAGGTCAACCCCTGAAAAATCTGACGAGCTTAATGCTAACTCTAAGAGGATGTCTACGACAAAGTTAAACAAGAATGGAGAGAGTGGACAGCCCTGACGGACACCACTTGATGTTGAGAATTCAGATGACAGTTCGTCATAGGCTCTCACCCGACCAGTGGTGTTCGAGTAGAGTGCTTGTATAAGGTTAATGTACTTCTTTGGTACACCTTTCAATGACAGACACTGCCTCAGAACCTCACGATCCACTGAGTCGAATGCCGCCTTAAGGTCCAGGAACACGACTATTGTCGGACGTCTAAATGTGTGTCTGTGTTCCAGGACCTGTCGTAGTGTGAAGATGTGGTCTATACAACCACGTCCAGGTCGAAAACCAGCCTGGTTTTCTCGAGTCTGCTCTTCACGAGCTCTAGTTAGACGTCTAAGTATAATCGAGGCTAACAATTTAGAAACTATATTAGTTAAACTTATTCCCCTGTGGTTGTCACAAGAGGACTTCTGTCCTTTCTTGTAGATTGGGACAATTAGCGACTGAGACCAGTCAGATGGGATTACGTCCAGTTCCCAGATTCTACCTAGGATCTCGGTCAGTTTAACCGTTAAAACTGGACCACCATCCTTAAACATCTCAGGGGTAAGCCTATCAGGACCTGCCGCTCTACCTCTCCTTAGATTTCCTATAGCTTTCTCAACTTCAAGTAAACTGGGAGGACTTAAATCGATTTGCCATTCAGGATGACTGAAGATCGTGGGCAACCGAAGAGTGGCTGAAGGCCAGTTGAACTGATCCCTAAAGTGTTCTGCCCATCGGTCCAGCCTCCTAGATTGAGAATGGATAATAAGACCATCCTTTTCCGAGATAGTCTCACTTACATTCGATTTCCTAATACCGGTTTCTTTAATAAGGCGGAAAAGTTGTCTAGTGTTGCCTATCGCCGCTGCCTTTTCCATCGCTTTTGCTTTCGCCACCCACCACTGTTCGCGGTCGTTACGTAGGCTTTTTATAAGTCTGCGCCTAAGCTGACTACGCTCTTCATCATGCTCAGAGTCAGGTGGGGTGCGTTTTCGAGCATCCATCAGTTCGGTGGATGCGACTGAAATCCACTGCTTCATCCTAGCATTGTGGTTTACCTTGCTAGCAGATACCATTGCTGTTTCCACAGCCTTCTTGATATGATTCCAACCTGCTTCAGGATGGGAATCACTCTCATGGCCGCCTAACTGTTTTTCTAGTTCCTCCTGAAATATTTTCTTAGCTTGATTATCATCAAGTAAAGCCCTAAGAGGCTTCCTTACGGTGTCTTTCCTACGTCCAGCAAGCCTCAAACAAATACGTGCTCGCACTAGGGCATGATCTGTATCCAAACATGTGCCCCAGAACGAGCGGCAGTCCTCTATCGAACCCCTCCATCGGTGGCTGATGGCGATATGATCTAGTTGTGTCCAACGTTGAGACGACTTTGGGGGTCGCCAGGTCAAAAGGTGTTTTTCCTTATGCTTAAAATTAGTGTTTGCTAGAAATAGTTGGTTATCTGAGCACAGTTGCATTAGACGGTCGCCATTGTCTGTTCTTTGAGCCGCGAGACTGTAACATCCACCTAGGTGTCTTTCATTTTCACTCAGTCTACCTACTTGTGCATTGAAGTCACCAGCCATTATAACTATATCAGAGCGCTTAACTTTTTGGAGGAGGTCCGAAAGCTTTCTGTAAAACTCATCTTTTACATCATCTGGGCTGCAGTCAGTGGGGGCGTAGGCTGATATGACGAAGAGGCAACGACGAGTGTCCCTATCTTTCCGAGTCCTTACTGTCCCGTTCAGTCGGACGGCGTTACCTATCGTGATGAGCCAACAAAGCTATATTGTTTGGAAGATATGTTCCTGTAGGTCCTATCATGACAGGCAGGTCGATTAGAGAACGATGAAACTAAAAGCAGCAACTGAAGGTCTGAGGGCGAAGTCGTACTGATGACTGTAGAGAGGTGTTACAGCAGTAAGGTGTTTCCCTCAGACAAACATCATCTGCAGCGATGCTGCCTTCTCACAAGGAAGGAAGGGGTTAAAATGGTCAACCCTGTATATATCATATCACACTTTACCTCACGGATTTCCGTCCGGCGGTGAGGCCTTTCAATCAAGAGCGGATCTAACACTTGGATAACCCCGTAAAAGATCGTGCGTAAAGGACCTCAAGCAGTTGTCCCTTGGGTTCTGCGGTCACTCTCCAAGGTCTCTAAGACCAAGGCTAATGCAATTTAATTTTCAGTTCCTTCTAGGAATACCCTTCCTCGGTTTGGGCAGCCAGAAAGTGACATCCGCTCTCATACCCGTAACAACACACGAGACCCAATTGGTCACAATCAAATCCTTCCTACACCGCAAAATAAATTTCTTATCTCCACGACCAACTCTTCTTTCATTCGTTTGTCACCTTGCATCGCTAGTGCAAACATTTCGAGTTCATGAAAATTTATTCCCGATCCCTTGAAACCGCGTTCTAAAGTACATGTTGGAGCTTTGAATGTCCGCATGTTGTGCGAAATAGGACAACAGACTTCGTTAGCTATGACTCTGGAATCTCGTGCCATTGATGTGTTCTGCGTCTCTGAATCGCGCATACAGGATCCGAGTAGCGTCATTCATTCGACTTCATATTGTCAAGATAAAGAACAGTCTCGATTTATACTTCGTGTATCCGGAAGCCCCACTTCTCATTCCTGTGGCCTCGTTAGTGTAGGTATAGCACTGAGTTGTAAAGCAGAACTAAGTGTTAGACTGAATTCCAGTAGGTAGTTGCTCATAAGACTATCCGACTAAATGGGACAGTAAGGGCTCGTAAAGACAGGGACAATGGTCGTTGCTTCTACGTTGTCTCTACGCACGCTCCCACTGACTGGAACTCGGACGAGATGGAAGATGAGTCTTACGGAGAGCTCTCTAACCTTCTTCTAAATGTTAAGCGCTGTGATATAGTAATGATGGCTGGTGACGAAGGCAAGTACGTCAGAATCAATTCATCACAGACTAATTGGATTGCTACGGTAGTATAATTACTCTTACTGATAACTTAACTTTGAAAAATTATCTTGTTTTTTATCAGTCGTTTTGGTTCGAACAAATCGTAAGTAATCTTTTGGGCAAGCTGTCAGATGTTGAAGACCTATATTTAATAATACTGACTATTTATTGACCACTCCGTGATTCCTCCATATAAGTTGTCTTACAGGTTTCTTTCTAGGAAAGACACCGCAAGGAAGCGTCTTAGGGTTCTACTTAATGATAGCATAGCTAAGAATATATTTTAGGAGCAATCAGAAAAACATTTAGGCGACGGTGTATGTGGTGTCCATCCCGAGTCATGTTGGAACGATGTCCGTAAAGCTGTGGAAACAGCAGTGATATCTGTTAGTAAGGTAAAACCTAAGGTTCTGGGAAACAGTGAATTTCAGTAACATTTACCAAATCTATAGATGTTCGGAAACTCATCCCGTCTGGTTCTAGACATTACGAAGAGCGGGATAAGTTTAAGCGTAGGCTGATAAATAGCCTACGCAATGATCGCGAACAGTGGTGGGTAGCTGCGGTAAGGGAGATGGAAAGGTTATCGACAGTATGTAACAGTAGATAACTGTTTAGACTTATCAAGGAAACCGGTATTAGAAATCATACTGTTAGCGAGACTCTCTTGAAAAATAATGAGCATATTATTCATTCTCAATCCAGGAGATCGAATAGATGGGCAGAACACTTTATGGATCAGGCGAGATACCCGTCTGCTATATAAAGGACAAGTATACTGAGCAGCAGTTCGTTCCATTCTACTATGCGGGTGTGAAACATGGCTAGTCAGAAGAAGATATTCATAGGTTACTAGTATTCGATTATAGGTGTCTTCGAAGAATCGCGCTTGCATCTTTGGACCATCGAGTATGCAATTCTGGTGTCAGGAAAAGCGTAGTAGATAAGGATGGTAGATCGCTATATGAAGTAGTGAATCTCTGTCAGTTAAGGTAGTTAGGATATGTGTTATCCATGCCTAACCACCGACCACTTCGACGAGCGGTGTTGTGTGATGTAGGGATAGGGTGGAAGGAAGCTAGAGGTGACCAGACCGAAAAATTGCACAAATCCATGAAGTCACTGACAAGTGGGCTGAGCCATGTTGTTAGGTGTAGACTATCTAGTTGGGGTTCGTGAAAGAATGTTTATCGATAGTCGGAGACTTTTACATGGCTGAAAATAGTTTGCAGTGGCTCAGATGTATCCATTCCTCGGTTTCTCTCAAATTCTAACCTTCTGAATTTCTCATGAAGGCTTTTTTGCTCTCTTTTTCTACTAACTTGATTCTTTTGAAATGTACTTGTCGAATGATATCTTTGGTCACTAATCGTCTTGATTATCGCTCATACTGCTACAACGTCTACACTATGGAATATGAATTGACGATTGCGTCTCTGTGCTAATGTGGTATAGTAACTTGAACTGATGAAGGTACCTACGAAGTTGTAGATTGTAACTGACTGATTGACTTGAACTAAAATTACACTTTATTTCATCTTCCTCAGTTCTATTGTTGGCAAGTTAACTGCGCGAATGATGTGGAATGTAGTGGGTTGAATGAACTTAATGTACAAGGAATAATGATTACTTCCGGTCAGTACATCGTACCTCACTAAAAGAACACTTTTCTTGTGATGGTCACCTCTTTCTATAAATCTTCAACTGACATCACATCAAAATCGAAAAATAGATGATTTGTTCACGGTGATTGGTCAGATAATGGAATGCGTCAAACTAAGTAGCAAAATGAATCAGGATTCGAAATAAAGTTTTAACTTGTAAAACGTTCGCTTGAAGTGTTGACATCTGTTTAAGTTCCAATTAAGACATGTGTCGTATTTTTACTACCAATCAGTGACTATCTTAATGTAAGTTGGAGATATAGAATAGTCAGACAATTGAATATTGAACCATTGAAACCGCTCACTTTTGAATACTATTTGGATAGTACGACTTTATAATTAAAATAAAAGATTATTTCATTATTTTATTTGATAACGACTTATTCTTCATAATGGATTCACTCTAAAATTATGGTCAGCATTTACGACAAAGTTTTTTTCATAGTTCAAACAATTTATTTCAGGCCGATGTAATTGTTTGATTTTGTACATCTGTTCATAAAGTAAGCATAACCTATGAAGAAGCAATAATAATCACAAAGGCTTAAATCGATTGAGCATGTCTATCCATTTAGTGAATAGTTTATAGCTCTAAAGGAAGTGAACCTGCTGTTATTGTGTTATTTCTCTACTTTAATGTTAATTTATTGTGTAAAATATTTTCTGATTGTATATTTCGCTTTTCTATTTCATTAAAAAAAAAAGCAGCCAACATTTCAATTTCATCCAATGATATCACTGATTCACATCGAGGATCAAAGTATCCAACAAGATCATCAACTCGAATGGATACTCTAGCTTCTCATAATTTAGCTAATCTTCGTTCAAATCCTGCTACTCTTCATAGTAATACAAGTCCTTCAAAAATTAGTCGGATCACTTCTTTTGAACAAACTTCTACGGTTACTTCCACTGCTATTGCTAATCCTAATAATACAACTATTACTTCAACATACTTATCATCTTTTACATATGATTATATGAAATTGAAAAGTTCACCAAGTTTACATCCTCCACCTTTAAGTTTGGAAGAATTGAATATCCTATTGCATAAAATAGATGAACAAATTAAACTATGCCTTAATGCTTTGATTGAAGAAGAAGAGAAACGTCGATCTTATCGTATTGATGATGCTAGACGCATACATAATTATGAACCATTTATACGGGCTTTTCTCACTGCTCTAGCTAAACATGGAATGTTACAAGATCAAGTACTATCTGCATTGAAAATGAAACATACTTCTGTAACTATTCAAAATCATAATTCATCTACACAAATATCAGATAGTTTTAAAAAATCTAATATAAAAAATCCTACTAATAACAACAATAATAATAATAAACATGTATCTAATAAAATCCATACTGAACGCATCTATTCATTGGGAAATAATTCTTCAATTAAAAATAGAACTTATCTTTCAAATTCAATAATAAATAGATTAACTCGAGTTAATCAATCTACAAACAATAATATTCGTGTCTCTCATCATTATAATTCTTTAAACTATCGTAAGCTGCGGAGGAGAAGAAGAATGAGGCATTCAATTAGAAATTCCAGTTGTACTGGAAAAGATTCAACTGAAGTCGAATCAAAATCTTCCATGTTAGTGGAATCAGATGATGCGATATCATCTTATAAACCATCTGTAACAGACGAGTCATTATCATCTATAAACACCACTGCCGCTTGTAGTTTACCAGGTGTATTAACTAACTCTACAACTTCACGTCAAGTACCAGTTGCATCTACACAAAGTCAAAACTCACGTGCAATACGAATCAGTGTAAATCAGCAACGTATTGATGAAACTAGTGAATCTACTCCACAAGGCTCATTAGTTGTTTCGAGTAGTTTATGTACAGATAGTTGTCAAAAGTCCTCTGTAACTATTGATGACAATACCATAGTTGAAGGTAGTTTAGTTTCTTCAGCTGTATCATCAGTCACCCTGGCATCTTGTTCATCATGTGGTTCATCTCCTCAGTCATCCAATTCATCCCGGTCAACTAATCTTCGATCCAATTCTACTAGTGTAAAATTAGGACAAACTAAATCGGATGATCGAGTTAATACTAGACGTTCATTACGACCACGTGCCTCTCGGGAACATGTTTTCACACAAGATGCAAATAATTCAGTTGATTCTTTTAGTGTCACATCAGAGGATCTAGACACAAACAGTAATGGAATTAATTTAAGAGATAGAACTATGAAATCATCTTCACGTATACAAAATAATGACTGTACAAATTGTACCATCACAGAATCATCTATTTCATCCAATTCTCAGCGATTTCGGAAACGACGTCTACATTGATCACTTTATCCAATCATTTATATTGATCACTTTATCCTAATTGTCTTTCTATTTAATCTTAGTTACTTTATCATAGATACCTTTTTTTGTTACTGTGCGTGTGTGTATACATCGAAAATGTTTTTTTTTATTCCTATTGTTTGTAAAGTCAGTTTATTCGTTAAAAAAAATGCGAAGGTCAGCTGTAAAAACGAGACATTTTAAGCGCTTTGTAATTATTATTATTATTACTACAGGATTTTAAAATCAATTCACTTTTCCTTGATAAAATGTATGCTCTTAATGTATGTGTATAGGCTGCATGAAATAGTATGGACGATGGATGCGACCATATTTTTTTTTACTTCTCTGTCTCATTTTATTGTTCATCTTTTTGTTTTTTTTTCCTACCTCGATATGTGTGTTGTTAGCTTTTAACATGTAGTCCAATTCTTACTGTAGTGGATTTCTTGCTTGTTAATCTTCAGCGTTTCTTAATTTAGTCCTCACATGAAATATTGATTTCTCATATATACATATATACATATACTTCCTGCAAATGTACATGGTACTTTAGGGTAACAGTTATATTGTTTGTCATTGTAATCTGTTGTAATAGAAAGCTTTTTATAAGTGTATCATATATATATATATATATATATATATATATATATATATACATAAACTCATACATTTTAATTACTCTATATTTTCTCGTTTCGTGTTTTAGATTCTTTTTGTACATGCTGATTTCTTTTTTCCCACTATCACCGATGAAATTATTAATTAGTTTCAAAAGTTAAAATGTTGTTTTTATAATGGTGATAATTTTAAATGTATATATGTACATTTTCCTACTTAAGCCTGCATGTGTACGTATATTTTTTGCTGTATAGTGAATTAGATACGTATGATGCATTCTTTCTTATTTCTTCAATATTTATTAGCTCTCAAGTGAATATAAATATTTGTATAGTTATTGATATATGACGAAATACATTACAACATCAAAATCCATTTTCATCTTTCCTACTATAAGTTTTTTATTTTTGACAAGAAATAATGTTCATGCTTTCCTGTTTCGTTTGTTTTTTTTTGTAAATTAGGTCTTTTGTGTTCATCATTACTTAAAAAAACAGTAGTAGAAATATAAAAAGATATCAAGTTGTTACATACATCAATAAGATATATCATATCATCATTGCTAGTGCTCCGATTACTATCTTCACTACTACTGTTATCATAATTAAGTAATACTAATTTTCTTTGTTTTTTTTTTAGTGTTTATTTTTCTTTTGAATTCAATTTAGCATATAAATAATGCTAATAATCACTATAAATATTCTCTTTATTGTGCAACATGAATTCATACATTATTTTATTGTATTACTGGTTGACTGGTGGTTTCTATTCTCATAGTGTTTTTGTCTCTTACTTTTCTTTTTATCAAAAATTTAAAAGCAGCAAAACTAATTATTCATACATTTATAAATATCTATATATATTCTTGTCTTTTTCCTATTATTATTCATGGGTTCGAGTGTTTTTGTTACTTTGAAGAAAAGAAACAACCAATTTACATCAGAATATTGTCATTAGGATGAGGAGGATGTGAGTACACGGTATAAAAGAAAGGTAGATCTTTCGATGTCAGCAATCCCAAGTCTGTGTTCAAGAAGTTAACGTAACTCAAGCGGTAGTGCTTTTAAAGTGCGTTTCATAAATGTTGCTTCTGAAATTTATAGATAAAGAGGTATGAGTTAAGTGAAATATTGGGAATCGTTTTCACTATTTAGTTAACCGGTCAATCTCTAGCCCTCGTTCATAAATATCATAATAAAGCCTCGATAAATTTTAATATTCGGTATCTTAGTGCACTTATTATGTCACTCGAGACGTAGTAGTAGTAGTAGTTGTTGTTGTTGTAATAGTATACTGTTTCAAACTGGATCTTGTACTTGTGTGCGTTTAAAATACTTGGGAGGTAATTCATATTTTTCGAATAAACTACAGGTTTGAGTTCGACATCTGCACGGTACTAAATATGTGACTAGGAATTCCTAATTGAGAGAAAACTTGAACTTTTTTCTTTTAGTGACTTTGTTAAACTGACTGGTCGATGAAAATGGAGATCACAAGTATGTGGAAAACAAATAATCTCAGCTATTTGGATGTAGATAATTCCAACATTTCATCCGGTAAAGCGACTTGAGGTTTGGAGAAATAATCGAAATGATCAAAAACAAATATCTAGAACAGATCAACAATAGCACCGAATTGGTTAGAAACAAGATTGATGCTTAATTTTGAAGGAACTGGAACATTTCAGTGTTATGGCAATCATGACGAACGATCGACAACGAAAGTTCTGTGTCTATAGGTGAAGCTCCTCAGAAGAGTTAAAATAAAAGTAGCTGGCTACAAAATCACGGTAACTATTGATTACAAAATAAGAATAGGCTTCTTAGCATACTTTCATTTTTACCATCCTTAATATGACTCTAAATACAACAGATGTTCAATTGTTCACTCAACTATGATGTTTGGATTTATTTTCAAATACGATATACTATCCGACTTTATAAGTAACCTATCGTTCTAGGTGCAGTTCGACGGCATTGTTGTTGGTCTGTCCGAAATTTGTGACGGACACTACGGTTTAAAATGTTATACTGATGCAACTACTTATGTGATCGGCACTTTGTAGATTTAGAAAGTATGTAAACTAATACTTTTTTGAATTTCGGTTGTATTTCAATACAAAAGTAGATTCCGGATAGTGATGCTTAATTAACTATTGATAGTGGTATCCATAATGGATTATTTATGATCTGTGTATTATTTACGGACACTGAAACCTATAAGCATTATTGAATGTAACAAATAAAGAGAACTAATGAAAATGGTTTGAATTTTGAATATTGATGAGTAGTTAGTTAAATGCAGCATAGAACGTGATACGTGTGTCTAGTAATTCAAGTTGCTATACCCCCAAATAAGAGAACAATGAATGGAAGCAGTTATGGTATTAGTGCTAATAAGCAAGATTAAGTAAGCATCGAGCCTTACAATATGAAAATTGGATAGCATCCCTTGTTGGAGTATTTTCAATCTGACTCTGTCAGTGTAAGGTAGATTTTATTTAAAGAGTTAACTTGTATAATTGCAGATATTCTTTATCAGCATCCACTTTTGAATGGAATAAGCAAACGTCCCAACAGTTCTAAAATATTCGTTGTACTAATTTGCCTGTACGGTTTAAAGCTATGAATATATTTGGTAAATTAAAAGGTACTATTTTGTTGTATATATATATATATATATATATATATATATGTTAGTATATTCTATATATATATATGTATATATTAGTATATTTTATGATTACTTCGTTACATATTATATTTATAGACAATGTAATTATATATAATAATCATGTAAAATATTTCATGAACAAATTCTATTTTCGTATTGTAAATTTTTTTTTTTAAAAAAAAACAAATTTGAAAAAAAAATTAATACTGTTCTTAATTTTCCATAACTAATAAGTTTCTCATATTCACCTTTTGTTTTCAAAGAATTGCAAATCTAAATAATATGTATAAAGTAATTCGTTGAAGTGAACTTTCTTTTGTGTCTTAAGAATAGGGCATGTGTGAAAAACCTAGTAATACGAAGAATAATATACGACAAAGTAATATGTTTTGAAGAAACGAAGAAAGTTTACATATCAGCACAAAAAAAAAGAAAAAGAGATTAATTAATGCTTATTTTGTTATTCATTCATAGTTTTAAAATAAAAGTTAGTCCCTGATGATTATTGTTTACCTAGTTTAGAAAATTAATAATATTTTATGCTCATTAAGAAGTGTCTATGATAGATAATTTATTGTTGTTAAATTAAATTAATTATCGTCTTGGAAGTCGATTTGGTCGATTACTTGTTGAATATTTTGATCCTGTTGTATTACGAAGTTCTGTACTTCCTTTTTCTGTTACATGACGTAGATCACTGCTTGATAATGATGTTTTCAGTGTTGAATCACCTTGTCCTCCAGGTCTACGTTCTAATGAACGTCGAGTATTAGTTGATGGAAATTCAGCATGAATTGTGGTTGAAAATTTACTTGGATGACTTATTATTTGTTGTGGTCTATTTGCTTCTACTATCAAATGATCTTTTAATGAAGCTAGCTAAAAGCAAAACGAAATATATATCAATTAAAATATAAGCATAGAATAAATTTAATTTCTGAATAAAAAAAAACTTCAAAATTGAATGAATGAACTAAATAAAACATTAACTTTTACATTTTAAAAACTGAAATAGGATTAGCATGTTATTATGATTTATTGTTATGATGATGATGATGATTAGTGTTATTATTATAATGAAACATAATGTCAAGTCATTTAGATTTTTAATAAGCTAAAAAGGTAGTTGTATATTTATACGAGTATTTAAATTTGTTTTGAATAAGAAAATATTAAGAATGCATAAATAATGATCAAAATTCTTTACTAAATATGCAGATAACTAATTCAAGTAAGAAAAAATAATATATACATATGTCACAGGTGATGATGATTATTTCAGATAATACAGTTTGGAATAAGTTTTAGAATGAAAAAAATTTCGATTTTTCTCATGAATTAATAATTCATGTTGTCATTTTGATTTTGTTATCGTAGATGTCAAAATATGCAACTTCGCTTTCAATTGTATGAAACGTTAAATAAAAAAAACTTTATCTATTTGGTTAGATAGTTAGTTAGTTTCAGTTTTTTAAAGTTCCTTTTGTATTTTTGAAAACATGTAATATTTAATTTAATTTAATTCATTTCTATTTAATATTTTAAATTCAAGCATCAATGTTTTTTCCCATTATAAAATCTAATTAAACTAAATTATAATAACAAATTTTTAGACTTTTAATAGTTTAACAATTATTTTATAATCAATAATTATGCTGTGAAAAAATTTTCATGACTACATTCACTATATATATTGCTACTAGTAATAATTTTCCTTTTAATTCGAATATTGAATGTTACGGTGAAATTTTGTTTTAATGTCATTTATAATATTTAGTGTGCAATAGTATTTTGAAACTATGAATATTTTTTATCAATCTATGGAATTAAATAATTCAAGATTTTTTTATTTATAAAAATAATCTTTCATAGATAACTTCAGAGTGTTCACTGAACAATAATAATTTCTTATCATAAAATTTCATTCAAGATAACTTATTAGTTTTTTTTAAAATTAATTAAATTAATCTGTTTGTTATACATTTTTGAAATCATGAATCAATCAAAGTTAGACCACCATTAGAAATCTGGAAGCACTGGACGGCTGTTTCGTCCTGGTATGGGACTCCTCAGCAGTGCGCATTGATCGATTCATGGTTTCAAAAATGTGTAACCTAACAATCTTCACAGCCCCGTAATGTTTGTTATATGACATGAATTTTAGCATAGATATATATAAATACAGACCAAATCTTAGAAAAGTCTTATTATGTGGAATTTAGAATTTATCAACATTATTTAATTGTATCTCTCATTGACATGCATGATTGATGAAGGTAACATTTTTATTAATTGAAAAAAATCCTTTCAACAATTTGATCTTTAAATATAATAAAAAAATTGAAAGAAACTTTGACAATTGTTTAAAATTTAAAATTAGTATAAATACAAAAAAAAAGTGAATTAATTTTTCTCTCGGAAAATAATATTCATATCGAATCATATTTCGTATTGTTTAGTCAGTTTTTTTATCGTAAATATAAGACAAACAGATATAAAAATGCAAATATAAGTAGTAAGAGCAGCATAAGAAAAAAAGCAAATATTTTTTGTCATTCGATAAAAACAAATTATGCGTGAAAGTGTTGTACAAATTAATCAGTGCACAGATAATGATGATATCAACACATTTTATATAGGTGTGTCTTCTTTTATAACAATCATCAACACAATGTTTTAAATTGATTGAACAATATTGAAACAAATTAACTTGAACCTACCTTAACTTTTAACTGTACAACCTTTAAAAGGAAAAAGATTTACAATTCTCTTGGTTTAGATATGTGTTGAACAAACATTAATAACAAAATTTCAGAAGAGTGATTATGTGAAAGAAATTGGAAAGGGATCTTGTTAGAAATCTAGTTATAAATGATGCTATGTTGCGAATCGATTGAAGTTGCTAATGTGGAAGCTAGCTAACTTAGTGGTTTTGACTATTCGCAGCTTGTGCTTGAAACCTTGAATCGACCACTGGTTGTATCGCGAATGCGCAATGCTAAGGAACCATATACTCGGAAAAAGAGTAGCTATCTAGTTCACTTTGGTTTCTAACGGTAGTTCAACTGAGATCAATTTATGACGAATTTCACCAGAGAAACTTTCGTCGAAATTGTGTAACTGTTTGCTTATTTATTTATCAACCATAAATAGTCATCATGAGATGACCAAAGATGTTCTTTTAAATTCTTAAATTAAAATTGGGATGAGTTTAAGTCTACCAATTAAATAAAGTCTCAATCATATCCTTTGACTACTAAGCCACATTTACATTTGGTTGTTAATCTTTTTTCAAGTTCTATTGGATGAGGATTATGTAAATAAGTTTTTATTCACTAATTAATAAGTCTGCTTAAATCCTCATCAGTGAAATGAACGGTCATCGGACAACATAAGAGAAAAAAAAGCGATTAAACTTTAGATTATATCATCAAATCAAAATCTGACAAACAGACATCGAACATACTATCCCAAATGAAGACATTTTAAAGCTTAAAAAAAACACGATGAAACGACAGCTGTCAGCACTATTTCTAAGAAATATATTTCTCTTTCAAACTTTTTTTAAAAATGTTGATGACATAACCCTAAACAATTTTTCAAAGGTAATATTGACTCAGTGTACACCTTAATAGTTGGAAAGAAATTATTTTCGAGGATTATCAACGTAAAGTGTTAGTAATAGATGCTTTAAGTTTCATAAATTAGATTATATTTGTTTATTACTAAGATGCGAACCCTATATATATATATATATATATATATATATATATATATCAGAGCTCTGCAAGTTTTCTGTAAGGTAATTCAATGAAAATCAGTAGTCAACCTTTCCATATAGTTTAATCATATTCAGTTGAATGTGCTCAGAATTATGATTTAAATGTGGATGTTAATTGTTATAGATACACACCATATGATTCAGTTCGAGGCCAGCTAATATACAAGAGCATTTTTTAAATATAACTTTTCACATTATTCAATTTGAATAAAGCAACAACAATTGACATAGCACAATAACATGAATTCATTTTATTTTGTGGTTTCTCTTCAGCTGTTTACAACTTAAACGTAAAATAATATTAATCATTAAAAGCCATTGTACATTCTGTATATCATAATATCGGTAAAGTTCTCATCGGTGAAATTTAATGAAAGAGCAATAAGGACTATAACACATAATATTCATTTGTTAAATAATTTTAATATTTATAGTTTGAATATAAGAATATTCTGGAATAAACAACCCAAAACAGAGAAACAGAATTATTTGGAATTAAGACATTAATTTTATAGTTGTGTAACTCATTAAACAAAATTGACAGAGTACAGAGCAAATAAGAATGGAGAATAATTAAAAAGTCACGGAAATTGCGTAACAACACCTATTGATGAGATCCTCTATAGCAAACCAAAATTGATAGCTGATTCTTTTTGGATGCAGAGGTTTGGTTTTAAAGTACTCGTAGAAATTACTTCAGTTGCAACGTAGTAAATACGATGTTTTTTGTTTGATTATAATCCTGAAGGATTTTGAGACATCAACCTCTTGACTGCTGTCATGCAAATGTTGTGCAGTTTCACTGCTGAAACATGTGCTCTTAGTCTAAGTTTCAGTGGAATGTGCTCACAGATGCGAACTTTTTTCGCTCCTTTCCAATGTATGTGCTTTGGCATGTACGTCTAAACTGGAAGATACAATTGGAGGTAACGTAGGATGGGAATTTATCCACACATAATTGACTTAATGAGCAGTTTGTGTGACACAAAGAATTCAGTTTGGCAGCTGGATATGTTCGTTTTATTACGGTTTTCAATATGAACCCAATAATTTCTAGATATTTCATCACACTTGAAGCCAAGTTTTCGGAAGATGGCTTGTTCTCAACAATCACATACTCCAACTCGTTTGCTTTAATCTTCCCATCCTTGACAATAAATTTTTGAGGGCCACAAATAATGATGATACATCAAAGGGAACCATGAATTTATCAGAAATCTCGACTTTTTCCAGCATTTGAGTAAACTGTGGGCAGGTAAATTTGAATGCATTGGTTCCAGCTGACTAGCTAATCAACGAGCGAGCTTATGAAAATGGAGAATTACTAACTGATAAAGTTGGTCTCACAGCGGGGATATAAGGTTTATGTATTTTTGGGTAGTCCATACAAATGAGGTAACCCGGAACCTCTATGTTTCGACAAATATCAATTAGTTTCTTTTTTGGAAGCTTTCTTCATAGCACGTCTTTCCTGTTATTTCAGCCATATCTTTGTTAGACCGACCAATTAGGAATCTTGTCCAATCATCTAGGTCTATACTGACTTAATTCACATACTTGTTTCTGTCCATTATAACTACGTCTGAGCCTGTGACAGTGTTTTCATTTCACAACAGCTGACTTAAAGGAGGGATAAATGTATTCAAAAATAGGAGTTAACCAATATATCGCTAATGACAATTCTTTGCTTATAAAGTGATGGCCACTATATGAATTTCCTCCAGATTGATCATTCCAAATAACTTCGTAGTACATTATCAGTATTGTAATGTGAGGTGCTTCTGTGTGAAGAACAAGTCGACATAGCTGCTTATTTGAATATACCAGTGGAGGTGATACGCCTGAGCTACCCACATAGATAGTTTGTTTGGATCCCTTCTTCGCCTCAATCGAGAAGACGTCTCGTCATAAATCAATGAGGAATAAAGTATGTTTATTACTGTGAACCATATAGTAGATTTATGAAATTCTGTCACAAATTTTCCTTTTGACATTATTTACAAGTCAAATATTCCAAAAGGCATTCATCCAAAACCATATAGCACTAAACAAATCTGAATCTATTTCATTTCCTTTTTTCACTATAAGCCTAAATTTCCCTTATTTTACTCCCATGCTTAAAAAATGAATCTTTTTTCGTTTCACCTGATTTCGGCTTCATTTTTTTCAATCATTATTAAAGATTTCTCGAGTTTAAATTCTTAATTTCTGTTTATATTATATGAAATTTATTTCCACCTCTAGATCAATGACTTTTGCTAATATTATTGTTTACGATAATGAATATAAATATTTCTTGTTTCATAAATCAAGCTACATATAATAGTCACTTACTTGATCTTCCAAAGCTTTAACACGTTGTTTATGAGCACGTTCACGTGCTTCAAGTGCACGTTCAGCTTGAGCTTTACCACAACGAAGTCTTTCTATTTCCAGTTCACTTTCTGCTCGATGTCGATGTGCCAGTTCATTCAGGTGTTTAGAGTGATTTTGTTCCATCTCAACCAATTTGGACTACAATTTAAAAGCAATAAAGTTAAAAGCAATATTTATAAATATTGATCAAATATACTTTTCCTACCTGTTTAATAAACTATGTACTTGTAAATGTTATTTGTGTTTGATTGAAATGTCATGCTGTTTTAAGATTAACTAAGTTAATTGTTTTACATGATTCATAAACTTATTTAGTAATACATAGTATAATGCATTTTTAAACAATTTCACTACAAGCACAAGTGAATTTTATTGGTTATTCAAACTTTTATGATATAAATCTGATTATTTGATCAAGGTTGAATTAAAATGATTCTACAAGAGAAATCTCATCTCAAGAAGACTATAACGATTCTTCAATGGAAAAGATGGCCTGTAGCTAGCAAGCAGTGAAGTTCAGAATAGAGGTATGTCCAGCTGATGAGTCCTGGATAAGATGGAATACGCATTCTGGATTGCAATGATAGCGACATTCCATTTTATTTCTAATATCAACTTGTGAAATAATAGCGGCATATCACGGCAATTCACAAGAAAAAAAAACTCACATATACCGACTAAGACTGATCAAAATTCAAAGATATTAAAAAATGGAATAATTCAACAGTCATTATAAATCGAATAATGATTTTTTAATAGTTACTGAAGGTGAGTTATGCATGTATTCACTTATCCTTCCGTGAGTAAACTAATCAATAAAGTTTTATCAAGCAAAGTGATCGATTTTGTAAAAAATATGAAATCAACTTCATTCAATCTTGACTACTTGTATAGCGGCAGAAAGAACATAACTAGTTATTTATGAACATTATAGTGATATGAGTAATTTCCAACCCAATCAAATTATTTACTAAGTTAACGATAATTAAGTAGGCTCTGTAATGAATAAATACAAATGACAATTTTTATCTTGTAGACATGAAACTGAAAGTGTATAGACAAAAATTCTTTCCATAAATTATTTCTAATACTTTCTTTTTCACCCCAAATGGAACACTATTCCAATTACAAAGTACTACTAGTACTACTATAAGATTTATAGAATTGAAAATTTGATCAGAACTATCAAAATATAACATGACCAACTTGTGTATAATATCAAACATAATTCTTATAGGCCATATGATTAGAATTTATTACATACAAGTAAATCGAGTGTTTACGAGTGATAGAATACAAACTAGCAATATTCACTTAATTTACTTTGTAGAGTTGTGTTAGGTTTGGTCGAGTTTCTCAGTCTGAGAAGTTGTCAATCTTTGTCTACACTTAACGTAGTTTAGTTAATACACATTTGAAATCATCAATCAATCATTGTTAGAGCACCATTAGAAACCTGGGCACATTGGACGGCCATTTCGTCCTGGTATGGGACTCATCAGCAGTGCGCATCCACGACTCCTGCACCTCAGAGGATTCGAACCCGGGACCTTCGGTCTTGCGCGTGAATGCCTAACCTCTGAACCACTGGGCCGGAATCCAACGGTGTTAACGTCTAACTCTGATTGATCAATGGATTTTGAGCGACTTCACCTAATTGGTTCGAAACGGCCGTCCAGTGCTTCCAGGTTTCTAATGGTGGTCTAACAATGATTGATTGATTTCAAATGTGTAAAAACAATAATCTCCATAACTTCAATTGCAAAATCGTCGTTTACTTAGTTTGTATAAGCAGTTGTTAAAGCACACTGTAAATGCACAGCTTGTTTAGATTACAGGTAAAGATAAATTTTTTATCTTATACACATTTGTTAACAGTTTGATGAAGTAACATTTTTAACATCAAAAAGCAGTACTATTTATTATCGTTTCACCTTAATGTGATGAGTGGGTTTAAAACCAGTATAATGTTAAGTTCATGAGTAATTATCGTCAGATACCATCACTTTACAGAAGTAAAATGGATAGTCTCTTATTTATATATTATTATTATTATTATTTGGGTTCAAGTAATTTATTTGACTAGATCAGACAAATTTCATCTTATTTTTAAGAAAATTTTCAATAGCTTGTTGTTGTTGTTGCTTTTTTACACAGATCTGCTCTTCTCTGACTAAATTTTGAATGGATTGCGGTTAGTCATGTCACTCATGTGAACTGCTTCTTGACAAAACACCAATATATCAATCATGTGGTAAAAAAAATTTATAGTATAACACTTAACCAATAAGATGGCTTCAGCTTTTTTCATCACATGTGATTGATGAATAAGACATTTATATTATTGAAGTATTTAGTTTTTCGCTCAACTGTGCAGTATCTTGAGGTAAAAACTTAACAATTTGAATATAAATTATATTTGATCTAGTTATAACTCAAATAATTTTGTAAAATATAAAGTGAAATCATGAATAAGTATTCATAAACCAAAGATATTTTGATGAACTGATTCAGCCATAGATACTAATTGCTTCAATTCTATGACGCGCACTGCTGATGAGTCGCATACCAGGACGAAACGGCCGTCCAGTGCTTCCAGGTTTCTAATGATGGTCTAACAATGGTTGATTGATGATTTCAAATGTGTAAAAACACAAAAAATCTCCAAAACTCTGCCCGAAAAAAGTCATAAGAAAATTTGTAAGTTGCTAAACTAAGGTGGGGGGGGGGTAGGGGACTACTTTAAAATAGGAGCTTTAAACTGATTAAAAAAAAAACATTTACTTGTAAAAATTGAATTTGTTTTCGTCTATTTGAATTCTCTTCTTCTAAACGTCGTAATGTTATTTCTAATTCTGTACGATCCAGATTATTTTTATTCACAATTTCTTCATTGTGTTGTTTTTCTCTTTCAGCTTTTTCTAAATGTCTTTTAAGATTATGTCTATCTTTTTCTAGATGACTACTTGATTTCATTAAATGATCACGCATATTTTCAACATCAGTTAAATTTCGCTGTAAACATGATACTCTATCATATAGTTCTTGTTTTTCTTTTGAAAGCTATGAAAAAAAAATGTTACATAAATTCGATATGAATTTTCTAAAATTGCATGCTACTTATTATTTATTAGAAAAATGATTGATTTTTCGATGATTTATTTTGAACGGTTGTAAATTGAATGCTTTTTTATTCACATGTTGAACTGTCAACTTAAGCCTAAGACATGCGAAGAAAAAAACTCTAATCAATTTGTCGGAATCATATGAAGTTTGTACTATTCGAGATTCTGTTAATATAAAGTTTTTATTTTGGTTTAAATTTTCTTGATCTTCTCATAGTTCATTAATATAAAAAAATTATATTTATGATTTATCATATAAATAGGCTACATGTTTTTGTTATGAATTGTGATATGAACTTTTTACGATTTTTAAATTTTTGCATAATACCTACACCTGTTATTCTTGTTCACTGTTCCTCAATATTAGTGTTTTGAAGAGGATGCTGAAAACAATTAGTAAGGTATATAGGGGATCTTTTGATGTCCTTCATAATGTTATGATGGGAAGACATCTGAAGACTCATAAACTTCTGGGCAGTGTGTTATTTCATCAGACACTAGTCATTCGCTTACTTCACTCATATTTTCAACCAGTATATATTCTAGCAGGATGACATGCAGATACATGTGGATTCATGCGGGCGAATGCGGTGAAAAATCTCCACTATATAATAATTACCAGATTTAGTATACCACAAACAGTCTATAGAAGTTGATCTTATCAAACACGTATTGCGGTGGTGTTTCGTTCTTTGAGCTGGATGTTTTAGATGTGGAGCTTTCAGTGTTCTTCTGAACAACATCATCAGCACAAACTTTAGATGGAAGTGAAGTAGTCGACCTGTAGCTTGTTGTGTTAACTTCGATTTCGATTGGTTACTGTTGAACTTAAACCTGTCGTTGTTTGCACCACTATTTTGATCGTATCCCCCTTTTGATCTGTTTCCTGATCCTATGTCGCCTATGATTTTTCTGAGTGGTTGATAAATTGGGTCAATGTCGATGTGTTTGTTGATTGCTGATTTACCTGAGTGCCAAGCTTCTGAAAATTCTCTGGTGTTCTTTCTTCTCCCACTATGCAATATTTTCACATTGTTCCAATCGAATGTATGTTCATAATTGTCCGTCTGTATTGATATAAGCGAAGAATGGTCGTGGCGTTTGACTGCTAATTGGTGTTCACGTAAACGAAGCTGAAGAGGCCGTCCAATTTGTTCTATGTAGTGTTTTTCACAGTCTGAGCAATTTATTTTGTAGATGATATTTGGTTTTTCTTCATTTGTCATTTTGTCCTTTGGTCTACATAGGATTGATTGAAGTGATTCTGTTGGTTTGTGTGCCACACCTATTCAAAACGGTTTCAGTAGTCGTGCTGTATGCTCCGATATGTCTTTATGTATGGTAGGACGATCCGTTTATTGGTTTCTGTGCTTGATTTCGCTTCTGTTGACGATTTCTAACAAGTATATTTTCCAACATGTTACTAGTTTGAAACTACATCTAGATTTGTGAATTGCTTACAAATATTTTGTCAAATTTCACATAACTTTATCTACTTATTTCATGCATGTATATATTTTTTTAATGGAATAATAGAATACCATGAAAGACTTGTACAAATATTGTATTAAACATGTAATACTGAATAAAGCCATCATCTCGATAGTAACACTAATAATAATAATTATTATTATTATTATTACAATTTTATTTTTTCTTAAATTCTCATTGTAAACCTACCATTTGAAGTTGTCTGTTGAGTTCTTGTTCATTCTCTTGACGTTTATCCAATGCATTACTTGTTTGACGTATTTGATTTTCAAGCTCTCCTCGACGTAATTCAGCATCAGCTAATTCACTTTGCAATGATTGTATTCTTTCACATGACTGTTGATTTTGATGTTTTTGTTCGTGTAACACACTACGTGTATTATCTAATCGTTCCTAAATTCAATGAAATAAAAAAAAATATAAGAGGATTATGCAGTTTAAACTTAAATCATCTTAGATCTTTTTTAGACAATGTCAGAGATTAACTTTGAAATCTTTTCATTAACCTAGAAGTATTGGTAACGATTTCCAGTAAACTTAGCAAATCATAGGAACTTGCTTAACTGGAGTTTCTTAATAGTAATCTATAAACAAATAAAACTGTCATCACTGTTAGGATATTCATCCAATATCCTAAGAGAATTATTGGTCTATCCCTATTGGTTTAATTCCTATTGGTCAATTTTATGGTCGTCCTAGATAGCAATGTCACGTGCTCCAATATTGTTTCTTATTGGTTGTCCTGATTATCAATGTCACTTCCTATTGGTCGTCTTAACTGTCAATGTCACAGAATTCGATGCTGTTTCCTATTCGACCAGAATGTATAAATACCCATTATCTGTAACGTTTTATGACCAGGACCAGGACCCGGTCCCGGATCCCTAGTCCGGGATCCTGATTCTCTTCTGGACTCGGACCTCATATTTTCTGAATGCCTGTAGAATAGAGGTTCTACTTCATATCAAGTCTTCTTGTTTTTACTCAATATGGGGGTTGGGATAATCGGATTTGTGTAGCATGTTGTGTCGCCGGATACTCGATCCTCGCTCACGTTTTCCGACTAGGTAAACTCGTAATAGTTCAAGCATATCAAAACGATGTGTTTACGTGCAGGTTTAACAATCACCAACATTGGCATTCACCTGAAAATCTTTGAAAACTCCAGGGTTTCTTAAAATCGTCTATGCGTCCCATTATTTATGTAGTACATAAACAAGTTGTTGAGTAAAGCTTTCGATTGTATCACAAACATTTCGCCTGTTCTGATTTCAATAGTTTACGAGATGTGAGTGTTTAGAATTTGATATATTAGTCTGTATTATGAATGTTTCTTACTCAATACATAATATGGTATTTTTTTCAAAACTATTTATTTTAACTGTCATTTTTTTAGCATAAAAATATTAATTTCTAGGGTATATTTTACTAATCATTTTGAATGAATGTTCTAGAAAGATAATAGCAAAAAAAAGCAATCACATTGAATTTTTAATATTCAAAACTGGTTACATGTTATTAGACAAATATACATATATATATATTCACTGTTTTTAGGAGCACGTAACTAGAATCAATGTGATTTATATATATATATATATATATATATATATATGTAAAAATCAATAATGTGTTTTTATTAACAGACACTGTTATTTCTGTTCATTTCAAATTTGTTTTAAATCTGAACGAGAGTATCGTTTTAGCCAAATTTTATTATGGTGTATGTAAGTTGATCATTGAATTAAAAAAAATTGCAATGTTTTGCAATACAAAGAAAAATAAAGAAAAAACAAAACAAATTAACTTTATATTTTCAATAAAAATTATGAATAAATTTAACTAAAAATTATTTTTTAATAAGAAAACAAAACAAAACGAATCAATCAAACAAACAAACCAACGAACTTGTATAATTCGCCTTTCATGTTCTGAATTTGATAGAGCTTTTTGTAAATGCACTAAACGTTCTTGTAATTCTAATATAGTTTGATTATGATATGAAAGACTTGAGTTAAGTTGTTGCATTTTATCTTTGCTTACACTTTCTAACTCTTCTCTTTTAGCTAATGCTGTACTCAATCGATCAACTGTCAGTTGTAATGACTGTGATTTGGATTCTAAATCCTGTAAAAAAAAGGCAATTAATATGAATAATTCGATTAACTGAGGATTAAAGAGATAGATAGCTATTAGCTCATTATATGATAGGATAATTGATAAAAGTAGACTAAATCTCTTACCAATTAGGTAAGAAATAATTTTTTCAGAAGTATGAGTATCATTTTTAATGAGACTATTCAGAATAATTGATGTCATCGGGGTATGGAAGTAAGCAAAAATATGGATTCTCCTCATCTGCTTTCAAGAACAGTCATTAAACATTATTTGTATTTCGATGAAATTAGGCAGCTTCAAAATAATTAAATTAGAAGTCACTGATTGGTCGTTTTCAAATTTATTACAATGTCACTTCCATGTCCACTAACAATATCTGTTCGCTTTAAGTAGTTTGTGAAGATTAGTTTTATTTGACGATTGCAGTTGAGATATGGATTGATATTGCGTGAGAAACGATTGAAGATTGTAAAGCCTACTGGATATTAAAGTTTCCTTAATTTATAATATATTTGAAAATATAAATCCTATGACTTCATAGGGAATCAAAACTACGACTGATATATTGAGAGGTGAGTAAGTTTACATAAATGTAACTTGTTGCAAATTGGCTGAAGTTAGATAATACAGACCGTTGGACTTCAGTTGATCGAGTGAACAGTGTCCAAAATATTTTGTATATTTAATCAAGTAATCAGTCTAATTATTGTTTTGATCTGAAGACCTAGCTAAGTTTTGAAGAAATTAATCAACCCATTGTATTTCGAACTGAAATAATAGAACTTTATTCACCAGATAGATAATAAGATATTTTGAATTGAATGCTGACAGAGAAATTCATAAGTGCATCTTCAGTTAGAAAAAAACACATAAATCATCATTTTTTTCAATAAATGTTCTCTAATAATCTTGGTTTCGTTGAAACTTTACTTACAAATTTCTCTATAGATTTATTTAATCATAAGGTAGTAAAAGTGTCATTAGTATTGTTCAATTATGTTCACTAAATAATAAAGATAAGTTTTAACATAAGAATTAATTTACTACTCACAAAGTGTTTGTATGTTTGTATGTATGTATTATTTATTAACTAGTTTTATACTTACCGAATAAAATGTGAGTTATTTCCTAGGTCATTATTGATAGTTTAACGTAATCAATCATTTTTACTAGTGTTTTAAACAACTTTTTTAGTTAGTCATAGCATTGGATGAAAATGCTACTATTTTTATGTCTTAATTAATTTGAAAATGCAGAACTAAAAGTATAAAAATGAAAAGGAACATGAAAAGAATTTGCTTCGATCAATAACAGCATCGTATGAAATTATCTGGAAAGTACCATATACTCCAATAACGTATCACATATTATGTAATTATGAGAAGATAGGCACTGAGGATGAAGTGTTTCACCATGTTCTGCCAACAAGTGTTTCAGAATGTCTATATTTTTCCTGATATCATCAAGCAATTAAATGAAATGGTCTATCTTCTTTATTACTAATCAGCAGAATGTTAACCACCCTCACTAAACGATACTAAGTTTTGAGGGCAATCTATTGACATATTAGTTAGCTAAATGGATTTGAGTGATCAGATTCTATCTAGAGCCTATACCTATATGGTCGTTGCAAGAAAACCAATGAAGAAGAGTGCCACGTGTTGAATTATATGTTGAGTTATGATAGAATCATCTCACCTGTATTTGTTTGCAGAGGTTTTGACATCTCTCCTCAAGGATCTGATTTTCAGCTTCTTTATCACTGACACACATCTTGAATCGTTGTAATTCACCTTCTAATGATCGTCTAGTTACTTCAAGTTGCGTGATACGATTCTCAGCATCATCCAAAGCTCTTCGACTGAGACGTCGCTCCTCTTCGAAGCGTGCTCCAGTTTGATGTAAATGCATTATTTTTTCCTTAATTTACAAAAGTTTACATAAATAGATTAAAATTTACATGTACTCATTATTTTCTTGTACCTATGATGAAGTGACCCTTCAAAGTAATTAGTTCAAATGAAATAAGTATGGTTTGAGATATTTTTCAACGATTTGTTGTGAATTTATTTCTGATATGTACAGTTTCAAATTTGGATTTTACTTTATTTAGTCATCATAATATACGTGTTTAATCAACAAATCATAAGTGTCTTTATCAAAATGACCAATGGATTACTTTAACTAAACTCTGATTGCAGAAAATATTCATTTTGTACTTTTTATTGTTGTTTTTAATTACTCCAGATGGCGTAATCAAACGAGATCATTTGCAGTGTAAATGAAATTCAACAGACAGATATGAGTTATTTCAATTTGTGAATTTAATTCTTTCATTCTGTTAAAATCAGTTTTATTTGGTAATTTTAAAATTAAAATTTTCTATATGATAACTGATAGATTTTTGAATTATTTCATAATCTGTTTGAAATTATTGATATATCTTGAAATCTTGTTTTCTATTTTCTCTTATCTAACTTTTGATAAACCTCATATGCAATAAACTGATATCATATAAAAGTGTAGTGTAATTTTGTCATGAAAGAAGATGGAGGCACATATGGTATAAACGATTAATTTGAATGATTTTGATCGACTAGCCAAACAGTGTACACCTTAACACAGAACAATCATTTGTGAAACAAGCGAATTCTTGGTTGTCTTCTTCCACATGTATTCTAGTCTTCAAAAAACACTGGTTGCACCATAAATCTGTATCCAAAACTCCCGTCTTCAAAGGTAATTTTAGGGCGACACTCTGCTGCACACTCGTTGCATGCTACTTGTATACATCATTGTAAGCAGTACACAACCCAGTTTGAGTGCATTACTACTGAGAATACAGTCAATCATTTTAACGGTTTATCATTAAAGTATCTGATAAAAGTTCTAACCAATGTATTTCGTACCTGATCATCATGTCTTTCATTTTCAATAGCAGATAATTGTCTTTCTAATTGACTTATTTTATCTGCCATTATTTTTCGGTCACGTTCATTTTGTCGTAATGTTTCTTCTTGTAGCATAAGAGCAGTTTGAGTAGTAGATAATCTTCCATCTACTCCTTTCTTATCTGGTTAATATTTTATGATACAAATAAATATAAAGAAGAAAGGAAAATAAATAATCACTACACTTCAATAATAAATAAAAATAAGTAAAAAAAAACTATTATAAAGCTGTGATCAGTTGTTCAGTGTTTCTCATTCCCAATCAACACCACTTAACACCTCTACTAAAACTGACAATATTAATAAACACTTGCTTCTATATGACAGAAATATAATTATTCATGAAAACATACAAGATATATTTACGAAATCATTGACTACTTGAAGTAGTTAGTCATGTACAAAATTGTCTATTTGATAAGGTAAGGTTTGTAAATTGTATCAGTCAAATCTTTAACTGATTATGTAATGTGTAGAATTACAATGTTAGCTTAACTAGTTGTGCCGACAAAAAGAAAGAAATATAAACTAGTATTATCTACGGAGAGAAATATAATTCCCTAAAAAAAAATGAACCAGTTCATGGTATACAAAAATCCATATATGATAAGTTCTATGTTAATACATCGGGAATTTTCTCTGTAAATCAACTCTGAAGCATGTATATATATATATTATAATTAGTTTTTAATCACCGTAATTTGTGTAAATGATAGATCATTAATAATGTTTTAATATTTATCATTTTATAAAATCCATAATCTTTTCTTTTTTTTCTTATCTTCACATAGTATGTTTAAGGAATAGTTGAAATTCATGAACAAATAGTACTGTTGGGGGGGGGGTTCCTTTTTCTCGTAAATTTATCTCTTCAAAAGTAGGCATAATGTTAATATATATGTGGTGTGTGCTACTTATACGAACGATATAAGTAGTATAAGAAGGGACGTGAAAGAAGAAGTCTCACAGTCAGAAGAGGAAAACGGAAAGCAAATGGAGCAAAAGCAAGAAGTAAATAGAGTACCAACAGGAAGGAAACGAAACAACAACAGGAATGGAAGAAGGATGGAGCATTGTAAGCCACGACTCAAAGATGGTGTGCAAATAGAGTATTCAATGTGATGTTTTCGTTTTTAATTGACTCAGAGTGTAAATTGGCATAATACAATCTTCCGCGCCTGCCCCAGTCTTCTCATGTATATATACAAGTTTCATAATTGCAGTATTTGTTTATTCATCATTTAGTTCAGTGAATAATGTGAGTTATAAAGCTGACAATAAAGTTTTATTTTGTTAAATAGTTAACAATAATAACTACAATTTATGAGTATTTTATTGATTTGTAATTCTATTGAAATTTGAGATAATTGTCATAAATAATATTTATATATATATTTTTTTTACTGAAAGTAATATAAAACAATCATTTATGTGATAAATTAAGTGATTTGAAAGAGTTTATTTTATTTTTAGCATATAAAATTCTAACTATCAAACACTAAACAATATTTTAGATACTTTACAGAATCAGCGGTAAAGTTGATTAAGCGGAAGATTGAATATTGAAAGTAGAAATAGTTCTGAGGAGAGAATATGATCAACTACCAGATGTTTTCTTGCTAGCAAATCCACTTACTTGATTATATAAAAGCTAGTTCTATATAATGAAAATGATATACTCAATAAAACATAAAACAAGATTGAGAAAACATTAGGACCGGATGTCAATCAGTGAACCGTTTCAAATTTTACGAATAACCATCAATACATAGATAAAATTTTGCTGATAAAACATATCATGAACTATGAAGAATGAAAGTCTTTGAAGAATTGATGAATTAGAAATGAAAATTTTCTAAATTTATCAAGCTGTTAAATACCTGCTTCAGCTTCACATAATGCTTGTTGAAGTTGATGTAGTCGTCTAGCCCATTGTTCCGTTTGATCAGCTTGTTCATTTAATCGAGAATGAAGAGATGTGATTTGTGCTTGTGCATCTTCATAATCACGTTTTACCATGGAATATTTCTGAACAAATTCACGTAAAGCTAAACGAACTGCATCAGGATCTAGATCAGATGCATTGAATCCATCAGCAGGATATAGTTTTGATACACCTGGAAATTTCGAATCACAAACAGCATCTAAAATAGGAAGAATAATTAAGTCAGTAAAAGTATAAATGTAGGGGGAAGGTAAATGACATAAATAAATACTTCCAGTTTATTTTAAATAAAGACAGAGTTTTATCTTAAAAGTGAATTGAAGTCAGTAATTGTCTCGATCAGAGAGCTTGATATGCTTGAATGTTATTACGAGTTCACTTTACTCGGTAAACGGAACGATAGTCAACGATATAGTGACAGGATAGGCTATTCTAATCCGTTGTCCAAGGCCCAGCTAACTAGATCAAGAAGCCTTGATAAGGCGTAGAGAATGTATTCTACAAGCATGCAGAAAATACGAGGTGGCTAAGCACACAAATTAAGCATATTTATGCAATGATAGAAACACCCTTGGGAAAGCAACAAAATAGCGTACTAAAATAATCCACTAACCAGTGACAGTCAAGGATGTCCTGAGGGGGAAATGTAAGCTGAGGGTCATCTAAGCATCTCTGGCGCGAAAACATGGAAATTCAAATTTTCAGAATAAAATTACAAAATCAGGACCTTTCTAAGTGAGTTCTGGGGATCTAACATCCCCAACAGAGCTAATAATCTTTATCCAATAAAAATGAAAAGAAACCAGAAATAATTTATGTTAAGATCCTTTGATAGACAAATTTACAGGTAAGAAGAGTGTTTCTATGAGTTTTTAATGTAAGTAAATTCATTGTTGAGCACTGATTTAAATAAGTCGTTGATTTTACCACTCATCAAAACAGTCCTCAGCTGAACTTCGTAAGTGACACAACCAACAAACATTTTATAACGAGATAAGATTGATTTTTGTTGGACGCAATATCGGTATAAACAAGGTGGTTGAACAGTATAATATCCAAAATCAAACGAGTTCTTGCTGATGAAGTCATGTTTAGCTTAGTATCTAGCATTCAAAGTGGTTTAGCCCTTTGCTACCATAAAATGTTTTGTGTTAATATGTCCCAAAATATTATTATATATCTGCAAATGTATATAAGATGGTCAGTAATAATTTAAGTAGTCTATAATTTGTTGTCAGTAGAGCAAAAAAATATATAACTTCTTTTCAATCTTGATTTGTACAAATTTTAAGGAATTCGGTAACCGTTTAAGTAAACTAAGCTGATGCATTAGACACTGTCCGGTAGTGGAGTCTGCGATATCTGCGTTTTTCCTTATCCTATTTGGGACTTGTCAGATTGGTGTACTTACTCCGTGTCACTATGATCTAGAGAGTTACACATAAACTAATGCTGGTAAGATTGAGGCATCGGTTTAAGGTGTCTGTCTTTATGGCAACAAAGATTAAATAATTCCTTTTTAAATATTAACAGTGAAAAAATATCCATTATTAATGAAAATATTTCAATTTTTATTATTTGTAGAATAGTAAAAGTTGATAAAAATGTTTAAATTGTTATGATAAAAAATGTCTTCAAAGATATATCCTTACCTTTTACAGGAGAGTTATCACGACTGTTGATTGGACTTGTTTTCCCTTTACGAACAGGAGAAACAGAAGTTGAATCTGTGGTTCTTAATGGAGTTCTAGATCGATGACGATCTTGATTATAACCAATAAGTCTACGAAGTGAACTATGTATACATGCTAATTTATATGCGAAATCTCTTCTCATGGATTCACTTTTTGCCAACTGAGCTTCCAAACTACTCACGCGGCCTTCAGCATCACTTAAAGCCAATCTTACTTCAGCCAAATCATTACTTAATGCTTCAACAGTCGCGTCTAATTGATTTCTTGTGTCCGTTAGCCGACGATATTCGCAGTTTGCATGATCTGCTGCTTGTTTGTATTCTCGTTCTCTACTAGATAATAGCTCTTGTAAATCACATATTCTTCTTTCACTTGTAGATAAGTCTTTCCGTAGTTTGCAACTATATTAAACAAATAATAATAATAATAATAATTTTTCCTACTTAATAGCCAAAAATCGTAGCTTGATAATATTTTAGAGATTTTATCTCAAGTAAATAACTTCAAAAGTTTGTTCATGTTAAGAATTTTTATGGAGTCAGAAAGAAGACACATCTCTAGACTGATATTGCGAAAGACTAAAGCGTTTCAACGATCATGATTCAATAATGGAACATTATTTCAAACATAAAATAAATATAAAAGCAAAAACTAGGGTTCAAACCCAGAAACCGCTGCTTCAAAATACTAGCATCATCACTGTGGAAATTCACTTATTATCCCCCCTTGCTGAGTATCTAGGAGTTATGGCTTTGATTATGATTTGTCAATTGTTTTTCAACAATTATTCAAAAATGGTTCTTTTATTTGACGGTTTGAAATAGATAATCATTTAATTTTGAAGAGTAATCAAATGTATTTTCGGTATTGTTTCATTTTCTTACGATGTATAGATGGGTTCTTACTAACACTCCTAAGGACCATGTCCTATATTCTTGGTTTGTTGACCATAATTCTAATAAAAGTATGATACCAACAGGGGAAATTAATTTTCGCATTGATCACTTATTCACCACTTAGTTTTGATATTCGCTGAGTTTTAAATATTTAGGAAAGCGTAAGTCTGAAATATTGTTGATTCACAGGAAAAAATATCATTTTTAATTTAAAAAAATAGACAAAGATTAAACATTATTGGGATAGGTCATTTGTGAGTAAGGTTGGCATCATTTAAATAGCCTAAAATGTTGAACATTGTTAGGATATTCATCCAATATCCTAAGATAATTATTGGTCAAATCCTATTGGTCGATTTCTATTGGTCAAAATTATGGTCGTTTTAACTGTCAAAGTCAAATACTTCAATGTTGTCTCTTGTTGGTCATCCGGACTGTCAATGTCCGGATGTTACTTCCTATTGGTCGTCTTAACTGTCAATGCCACAGAATTCGATGCTGTTTCCTATTCGACCAAAATGTATAAATACGCATTATCTGTAACATTTTATGACCAGGACCCGGTCCCGGATCCCTAGTCCAGGATCCTGTTTCTCTTCTGGATTCGGACCTCGTACTTTCTGGATGCTTGTAGAACACACGTTCTACTTCTTATCATGTCTTCTTATTTTTATTCAATATGGGGGTTGGGATAATCGGATGTGATTGGCATGTCGTGTCGCCGGATCCTCGATCCTCGCTCTCGTTTTCCGACTAGGTAAACTCGTAATAGTTCAAGTGTATCAAGTTGACGTGTTTACTTGCAGGCGTAACAAACATACTATCCGGTTTTATATAGTTTGACTTATATAGTTGACTTACCTGGATAGGAAAATTACCGACACGACTTAAGTTTCATAATCTCCAAAGATGAATGCTATGATAAAATTACTGATTTGGTCTTAGGGAGCATTGGTTTGTTTCATGAGGTTGTAAAGCTAAATTAAGTGACACGATTGGGAAGCATTTTTCACCGACTATCCTAAAAATATTATATGTGCTGTAGAAATGTAATTGCATTCAATTATCCAATATAAGAGTCTGGTATTTTGATAATGTGTTAATGTTTTTTGTTTATCAGTGAGTCACTTTTTTTAATGTTTCAATCCGTATATAATCGTGTTTGGTTAACATGCTCAGTAAGTTACTGAGTTGGTGAGATTTATATTGATCAATCGAAACCACGTGGTCGTATATTTCCAGTGATTTTTATTATAGTTCTGGATTTGACAATGAATAAAATAAATCTAACTCATTCGAAAAACAAAAAGTTTAAAAATATTAGCAATTTTACCAAGCTACTCAATGAATTTTAGTAGTTAATTCTTACCGACAAGCATCCATTTCACCATTACGTTGTTTTAAGACTGTATTTTCTTGGCGTAATTCTTCATTCTTTTCTTCTTCTCGTGTTAGCCGAGACTGTATTTCCATGAGAACTTTAGTCTGCTTTTCATGGTCAGACTGCACATCTTTGAGTTGACGCCGTGTTTCTTGCAGATCACGACGGATATCAAGACGTCCTTTCTCACTTTCGCGGACACTTGAACGTAATTCACCGATCTCCTTGTTGTCAGCACATTTTTGTTCCTCAAAAGCTGTAACAGAAACCATAATAGTTACAAAGTTTTCAACGAACCTACCAATTGTAAATATCTATCCACTTTACTCAGAGATCTTAAATGTTCTCTGATTTAGTTTTAGAATTGCAATATTAAAATTTGTGGTGGTGTTTGGTTCTCTGAGCTGGGTGTTTTGGTTGTGGAGCTTTCATTGTTCTTCTGAACAACATCATCAACACAAACTTCAGACAGAAGTGAAGCATTCGAATTTCTCCACGTTTGACCTGTAGTTTATTCTGTTAACCTCGATCTTGATTGGTTGCTGTTAAACTTAAACCTGTCGTTGTGAACAGCAATCAATCAAGATCGAGGTTAGCAGAACAAGCTACAGGTCAAACGTCGTGAAATCTGAATGCTTCACTTCTATCTGAAGTTTGTTTTGATGATGTTGTTCAGAAGAACAATGAAAGCTCCACAACCAAAACATCCAGCTCAGAGAAACACCAAACACCACCACAATCATCCAGCTGAGCTACAAATTTTCTCCACCATCTTGTTATTAAAATTTATTAGTTTTTTTGACTTCTCATTCACAAGTTCTCCAAATAAATGTCTTTTAAGTGGATTTAATATTATTATAAATACATTGATCATTGTTATTTATTGACTTCAATTTCAAACTTGATTGGATATTATTTCATGAATAACGGAACGAATTACTTGGTTGTTCAACTAGTTTTTTTCGAAATGAGCTTTAGTATATTGGAGAGAAATGTCTAAATAAACTCAATAAACTGCTAGTTGCATACAAAATATTTACTTAAATTATCATGAAACAGTTAAGTATCTATCAGCTGATTAGGACCGAAAGTGATATCGTTTGTTCAATGATATGATGTCTGTATTGTCAAAAATATCAATAGCTTTTTTAATGAACTAGAAATTTTAACCAGAAATTTACTTCACATTACATAGAACTAAAATTCATCGGTTTTTCAATGAATATCTTGTTACATTTTCACTAACTAGTTGCTAGCCATATGCTAAAAACCATATTAATAACTATTTTGAAGAACATTTTTGATATGAAATAGTTCTATTATGATTTCTTGTAAAATCAAATTTTAAAAAAATTGACTAATTTAATTTGATTCTTTTTAATTTATAATGTTTAGGCTTGTTATTAATTATTGGAGTGAATCAGTAAGTATCATTAACTAAATATTCCTCACAAGGCTAAATTGTTTAATCATAAATGTTATAGTTGTGGACAAAACTTTAGTATTTAGAAAACATGACGATTTTGGACTATAATAATACTGAAATAGATTCATAGAAAATTACGGATATGAAAAATGATCTAGGTTTGCAAAGACATATACTTATTATGACTCCAAATTTATGTTCAACTATTTTAAGAAGTAAATATCCAGTTATTAGACTACTTGAACTCCGCTTGTAGACCCTTTGGGACTACTGGGCCAGTCCCAAGCCCGGATAAAGGAGAGGAGTTGGGATGCGGGTTGGCGACCCAATCTCGGAAAAAACTAACTTGCCAAAAAAACGTTGATGATGATATTAGACTACTTAATAGATTAATTCGAATTATCTTTGTTAAGATTACGATTGAAAATAAAATGAATCCTTGAAAAAAAATCGACCAATGTCTCCATAATAATGGAATGCACATCTGATTCATAGATTTTAGATTTGTTTTAAATATTCGGCTTTTACGGTGAAAATTTGAAATATTTATCACAATATCATATTGTCAGTTGAATTTGTAGTAGCTGCTAACATAATGTTTGATAACAACTGTATTTGTGTTTTATATTTCTTTAAATCACTGTCAAACATTTGTTTATAGGAAATGTTGTGCCCTTAAATAGTGAGAAGCTTTTCAAAAACTTTCAACTTAAAAATAGGTCTTGTCTGTCAATCACTTTTTAAGTGCCCACTTCTGTTTTCATTAATTGCTTTTTCGAATGTTCACTAAAATATTCATCTTTAAGTTGCTTACCGATTAATGGTATTGCATTGCCTTGAACTGGGATTTTTGACCAGGTACATTGTGAAAAATATTCAGTTTAGATTAGATACCGTAGACTTTGCATTATCAAGTAATAGAACTTTTTAAGTAAAAAAATATATGTTTTTTATTGTAGTATTTATTTTATTAAATGTATAATTTATTTATTTTATATTTTGTTGTGCTAATATTTTCATAACTAATTGTAGTTATGTCGTAACTAACCAATCAAATTGTGGATTAAGCGCCCATCACGTGATCTGATCTGACAAGTCTGTAAACTTTATTTGTTGAAAATGACCTAATAATTGAAGGACATAATTATCCTATTATATTGATGTGACTCATAACTTGATTCATTTTCGTAAGACACGCCATATCGGTCGGTATGTTTGCTGGTCTTACTTGATAATTGTAATTTCCTTATTTATTGTACTGATTTAATTGTTTTTATGTTTAGAAACAGATAAAGTTTAAAGCAAAGTTGATCTTCTTCTAACTGTAGCTTTCCCATAGATTCTGTGCTCGCCAATATTGCGTTTACCGTTCTGGAATTACATCTGTAGGACAAATTAAATCCTACACTAATTTCCAAATTAATTTAGTTCAGTTTAGCACTCTTTCTATTCCACTCTATTCAACTAAATCTGGATTAAGATGAATGACTTTGAGATATATGTAACTAATTCCTCATTATCAAATAAATCTTGTGGGTGAATCAATGAAGAAACAATATAGGTAATTCAGGTATGAATAATGCGATCCCAGATGGTATTCAACCTTTACCTTACATCAACAACTATCAAGAAGAAAAAAAGGCATGGTAAGCTGAACCACCCTGATTCAGATATTTTGGAAAGAATAATTATATCCAAATAAAACAACAACTTTTTACCAGATCAAGAGTTATTACCGTTGATTTGTTGTTGTTGGTCCGTCAAAACTCTATTTTGCTCAACACGTTCCGTTTCTAGAGACTGAACCCGCCTTACGAGATTTTCTTTAGCTTCTTCCTTACTATCACGGTCACGTTGTGTTTCAGCTAGAGTTCTACGTAAATCAATAATTTCTTTCTTTAATGTTTCTCTAGCTTCGTCTGTTTCTTTTAACCGACGAGATATTTCTGCAACATTTTTCTGTAGTCCATCACGTACTTCTTCAATTATATTTATTTGCATTTTTAATTCATTCACTTCATTTCTTGCTATATCTCTTTCAGCAGTTAGTTGGGCAGCTTTTGATTGAATATTCTTCAATGCTTGTTCATGTAGTGCACTATAAAATGATAAGAATAGTTTGAATAAATTTCATTTATTATGGTAGTTAATAATCTCGTGTATGATTATTAACGACAGTGATTAAGCATATATTATTTCAAACTTCCGTACTATTCTGTTCTATGATGAACTAGCATTTTTAAAAGTTTTAAAAAAATATAAAAGATCAGTATTTTAGCTGCTCATTAGGAAATTTTCAAACAGATTTATCCAGTATAGTATCTTTTGTGAAAGCAGTGATTGCTAGCACAATCTAAACTTATTGTACTACAAGATTATAATATTTGGTATTGATGTAATCCCGTTATTTCTAGAACATGTTATATATAAGCTAAAATGACTCTAGTAATCCAAAATATGTACTTTACAATAAGTGTAGAAATAAATTAAAAAATGTATCGATTTGTAAAATAAACGATTATTATTTATTTGTAGGCATTTCTATTCAGCGGCGTTTATCACCACTGTAAATAATAACAGATGAACAAAGCATTTAAGTAATCTTATAACTACTGGCTTAAATTATAAAAATTAGACTATTTTCTTATTACACATTTCTGAAACCATGAATCGATTAATGTTAGACCACCATTAGAAACCTGGAAGCACTAGACGGCCGTTTCGTCCTGGTATGGGACATCTCAGCATTGCGCATTCACGACTCCTGCACCCCGCGGGATTCGAACACAGGACCTTCGGTAGTATGCACGAACTCCTAACCTTCGGACCACTGAGCCGGTTCTTATTCAATTTTTTTAACTATCTGTTATTCGGTAGGTCCTTTGAAATTTATCAAACTAAGAAAACTAAATAATTGAATCGTAGATTTTGCTACTTGATTATTTTATATAAATCATTTGGATTTAAATATATTATTAAAATAAATGTAATTTACAACAACAACAACAACACAATTAATTACCAAGTCTCTTCATAATGTTGACGAAAATCTTTCAGTTCCCGTGTTAATTCAGCTTTGGCAATGTCATCACGTTCATGACGAGCTGATGCTTCACGTTTAATTCTCTCGATTTCTGATTCTAATCCTTGAATTTGTTGTAAAGACTTATTTAAACGTTCATGTACGGTAACACGTTCTTGTTCATTGAATGACAATAAATTTTGTTTGTCTGCTTCATATGCTAAAGTTATTTCATCTTTTTCTCGTTGAAGTTTCATGAGCTGTAATTATGATAATTAAGATCATTCTTAATAAATATGTTTAAAAGGCGTAAATTAAAAGATGAAATTTCAAATATATTTCACATTATTTTAGGAATAAAAAACTCCACCCGGAGCCCCTCTCGAGTTAGTAGCCCGAATTTAAGGAAGAGGATTTGGCATGGTGTTAGAGACTTCATCACGTAGAAAATTAACTCACTACAAAAACGCTAATCAGGAATAATAAGCATATCAAGTCATATATGGATTATGATACAATTTATTTAATAACTTTGCAATAGGATTATTCAAACACACAAATATATCTTCGGACAAACTGATTGATTACTGAATTATAGCCGATATTGTTCTTTGTATAGCCCTTGGTGCTGATCGAATTCTGTTAATCAAGGTACAGTAAGATCACTAGTTTAAGTGAGATTCTAATTTTCCTTTGGTAATTAGAATTCTCATCACTCGACTTCCAAATCTGATCAATAAGACAAATGATTCTGTTGTGTAAAAAGAGTTAGAATTTTCGTGGCAATCAACCACTGTAAATAGGAAAGAACTGATTTATTATATACAACTTTAAACTTCACTTTCATGAAAGCATGAATTTAGGGTTTGTGTTTGTAATAGGCCTTATTTAAAAAAAAAGTGAATTCAAAGTGAATCATTAGCTTTGTTAGTGTATAAAAGAGTTGTAGGTTTTTCTCAGATCACGTACTATCCTATAACCAAGAAGTGAAACATTAAAGTAGTTAGGTTCTTTGAAGTGTAAAACTTACTTCGTGCTAGTAAAATAATAAGTTAAAATACCTTGTTAATCATCATCGTGGTAACTTGAAAGCAGTTTAGTTAAGTAGTCTGAGGTGGTTTATTTAATGTAAAAATCTTTTTTTTCCACTGACTGAGATCAGCTAGAGAACTAGATAAGGCTAAAGAGCCGTTTTATTATCAGGGCTTTCATAAGACAATGAATATTATTCAACCACCAAATGAATGATTAGGATTTTAACTTGAATCGTGTTAGTTGTTTAATGGAACTAATTATTATTATTATCATTGTCTGATCAACCTCAATTTGGATGACTTCATTGGTCACGGTTTCTCACATAAAACTTCAGGAAATTTTATTTTAAAGACAATACATAGGCAGTAACTACCGAAGACAAATGAATGAGGTCGCGCAAAATACCGAAGGTCCCGGGCTCGAACCCTACGAGGTGCAGGAGTCGTCGAGTCGTGGATGTGCACTGACACTGATGAGTCCCATACCAGGACGAGATGGCTGTCTTTCAGTGCTTCCAGGTTTCTAATGGTGGTCTAACAATGATTGATTAATGATTTCAAATGTGTAAAAACACTAATCCTCATATCTCTAATTGAGAATACATAGAATAGGAAAATATTTTGAATGAACCAATCAGAGTTACAGACATTTAGATATGAATAAATGTGGAATTCGGCAGTTAAAAATTATTTAGTTACGTGCTAACCTATCAAAAGAAGTTCGTAAAATGAAGGTTGTTGATATTCGCTATTACATACATGGTAAACCAAATCTCTGATTTTTGAACTAGTTTTGACCTAAACCTCAATTCTGGCACTTTAAACTTTAAAATTAATGAACAGCCATCATATACATTAAATGTTTATTAAGCTAACAGTAGTTTGATATTAATTTTTTGTTCTTCTTGCATAATCCAAATCACATTCTCAGTAATACCAGTATATACAAAAAATTAGTAAATATATTACACCAGTTTTTTGATTGGTCAAATATTGTCATACTAACTAGCCAAATGGTTTATATTTGAGTTCAATAGCGGCTTTTTTCGAAATTGTTTCTTTTGATTGTATTTCAAATTATTATTTAAAGAGGGATTATCATATAGTTGTTTTAAAAATATAAATGATCAATAGTTCACTCATTCATAAAATAAAATCACTTAAAAGGCTTCAATATTTGTTCCCGACCGTAGCTGCTACCTTGACGTGGTGGTCGGGCTTGCCTATCGTGATGACCCAACCGAGCTATACTGGCTGGAACATATGTTCCTGAAGGTTCTACCATGCCAGGCAGGTCGATTGGAGAACGATGAGACTAAAAGCAGCTACTCAAGGTCTGAGGGCGAAGTCGTACTGCTGACTACTGCAGAGGGGTGTGACAGCAGTAAGGTGTTTCCCTCGGACAACCAGCATCTGCAGCGATGCTGCCTTCTCACAAGGAAGGAAGGGTTAGAAAAGGTCGACTCCAAAAATGTCGGACAACCAGCCCATCGTGTCAAGCGATGCTGCATTCCCAAGGAAGGAAGGGATAGAAAAGGCTCGGACTCCAAAAATGTACACCTCACCCTACTTCACGGGATTTCCGTCTTCTTGGTAAGGGTGCCACTAAGGGCCTTAACCTACTATTTATTTCGACTGTTATCTAACCCCTATTTTATTGATTGATGGGAATGTGAGATACTTTCAAGTTGATAAACAATGTTTAAAATTTCTTTTTTTCTGAAATCATGTTCTATTACAAACATTTTTTTTATTTTTAACCATGAACAAAATGATTTGTTAAAGTTGAATGGCCTAATACCGAACTTCCATTTAATTCAACTACTTTAGAAGGAATATCAACAAAATATCTGCTTCTAATATACCTTGACAGTTGAAATAAAAATATTCTGTAGACTCTAAATAGAGTGAATCAATCACTATTTTAATTAATTTTGTTGCATGTCAGTATTTGTGGGCATCCTGTGACCAGATATGTATGATAGTAAATGAAACGTCCCCAAAACGACAAAATTTCTATATTTATCATATAGGTGCACATAATCATTTGTATTATCCAAATATAAATCAATGAATCTCAGATCACCTTATCCAAGGAGTAAATATATTCAGATTACATCCCATTGATATTTAGACTAAAAATAAGGTTGATAAACCAAAAGAAATAACTTCTACATATTTTAATATTCACATCTTATGCGCAAAAATGATTATCACATTTAAAGATCGTAATCATGTCATTGATGTTTCATTTAGGATTTTGGTGAGTCATGTGAAGAAGATTCCATTGGTGGGTTAAACATTCCACCAGTTCCTCACAATTTAAACTTTGAGAATCGTGATTTACGGAGAAAGTTAGATGAAGAATTATCTACTTACAAACAAAGACTATCCGCTTATCAGGAAGGTCAGCAGCGTCAAACAAATCTCGTTCAGCGGCTTCAATCTAAGGTGAGTAGAGCTGTTAATGAATGTTTCTTTAAAGTAAACGCCACTATCTATTTGTATGATTTAATATTAATCACTCAAAATTTTTGGTGCATAAAATGTAACTCTTCATCGTTCATATCTAGGGAAAATGATGTTTAAAACACCCTCTTAAACAGTTTTGCGACATTGAGGGTCGAAATTAAAATATTCTAATTGGGAGGCGAAATTAAATTCTAAAAATTACCTCATTCTTTTGATTTCTAAGGGCAGTAAGTGAATTTGAAAACTGGCATACATATATATGAAGCTTTTAACAATGAGGAATAATAATAAGCTAGTAGAAAACAAATGTTTATTTAGTAAAATAACAAGTGTGATTTCGATCAAATAATATCCTTGATGATATCTAAATTACAGAATTTCACATTCAAATGGTAGGTAGGCTAGAATGTTGAAATTGAATATAGTTCTGAATATCTTCGACATATTCTTTTTTTACATTAGATCAACAAGTTTATCATTTTCTGATAGTATCCCCAGTTAATACACAATCGATTTGATTTCAAAATTTTGTTTCAGAAACATTATTATGTGAATTTAGTGAGGCGATTCATATTTTCTCTGCACTACGTTTGCAAAAATAGACATCTTAACAAAAGAATGACCATATTAAATCGACTCAGTGTCGTGAAATGATGTAGATCATACACTGATTACACACTGAGCGCACTACAATCATGGTTGAAGAGAATTTATCAGTAAAGACAAAATGGAATGCTAAATTCCATTCTTATTTTGACTGTGTTTTCTTCAACAGGATTTTAAATGCATTAACTATGTTCTACACACACAGTAATGCCTTGTTCTTTTATTCAAGTAAATATTTAGTAAACTATCTAGTTATGATATTTTTGTATTGCATGTAAATATCTTTTCAGCATATTTATGAAATCAAATATAGTTTTGCTTCTTAATGTTGCTTACAATAGGTATTACAATACAAGGAAAAATGTCGAACACTTGAACTTAAATTACAGATAGCCGATACGGAAAATCAAAACAGAAAAGTAATCTCATTTTATCTGATAACATTTTTTATTACTTCATAATAAAGTATTTTTTTTAGACAAATTGTTATTGAATTTAAGATAAAACATTATATATCTGTTGAGATTTTGGCATAATGAATTGCTTGTATTTGACCTGATTTTTTTCTTTGACAATATAAACTTTAGTCTTGATTTCATCCAAATACCGAAATGTAAAATAAACTCAGGGATTATTAGGTAATATTTGTAAATGAAATTAAAGTATATTATGTACCATTAAGTAGTTCATACTGAGATTCCATAAAGTTTATACTCTTTGGAAAAAAAGAATATTTAATAGATCATTATTTTAACGAAAAACCATGAAGGGTTTATCGTAAACAGAATGTGAAGAAAATGGTTTGAGGAGAAGAAATATGTGTGTAAAAGAAAACTCAGACTCAAGATTTAGATTTAGGTAGGGAGTGAGCACACATACCCCATCGTACCTGACTCTAGGCCGTCTTACCCAAAGTCTCGAGTAACTGTTCGGGATTATCCCGCGGACCCCAAAAAGGTAGTCTATATTTACCAAACATTACCAAGACATGCGGTCAATAATTGGATTGACATATGTCACATTTTGATTTGACCTAGCCTCTAAACTATTTTCTAACCAACCCCATACACCGGACATCATAAAATGTTGAGTTAGGCAATGGTCAGGCATTCGTAAAATATATTTCAACCACCTCAGTCGACAAAGATTGACTATTTCATCAATCGACTACGCGTCTTCCCCTGCTGTTTTATGACTAACGATAGCATTGCTGACACGGTCATTTCATGAAACTCAAGCACTGCTCTGAAGACATGATCGAAGTGTCGTTTGCTTTCATATTCTGTTTTACAGCTAAAGAGCAATACAGCTAGATTACTGCAGAGTGTACTTATCCTTTGTTCAGCAGACTGACATCTCCCATACGTCATAAGTTGGTAGAAGTCCAACAAGCTTTTCGAGTCTGTCGAGATTTCGTCATGCAACAATCTATTCTGGTTGATTTGATTTGCAAGACTTATTATTTAGCTATTCAGTTTGGACGAACAAAAATACAGTAGTTAATAGAATTTAGGATTTTTTTCTAAACAAGTGTTACATGTATTGATAATATGTTTGAAGAAAGCTTTTGGTTATACTGATATTTTGATATAAATAAAATCTATCAAAAATATCAACACGTAAGATATAATTAATGTTTTGCATAAAAATCTGTCTATATTTTACCCCAGGATTAATTATTCAAATCATTTATTGGATAAATGTCCTTAATTTCATTTACTGAATATTTAACAGTTAATAATCATATCTTATTTAAAAAAAAGTAACTAAATTTAATTGCTACAATAGTATCCTTTGAATTTCGAAATTGACCTTAATTTTCTCATCGTTACATCGAAATGTATGAGTGTAGGTGATAAATATTTTTAATGAGCCTAAGTAATAATTTTAGCCCGCATATGTTCTTTATCATTTTGTTTTAAATAAAACACAGCGTTTATTGCCGCATAGATTCAATGAAAAACAAAACCAAACAAATAAACAGTACAAAATACCATTTTCGACTGTGTAAGTTGACTACGCACAGCGGTATAAATAACACTTCATCTAATTAACCAAAACAATAATTAATAGAAACAAATTATATGTCATCTACTTATGTTTTTTTTGATAAAACATAAGTCAATAATTTCTAATTGAATAGTGAAACATACTTTTACTTTAGTTTTTTGAGTAGTAAATGAAAGAAGACAATGTCGGGCAACTACAACTACCAAATAACTATAGCTTTTGATTAATGTAAAATTAACATATTGAAGAAAGAGCAAAATTCTTGAGGATAACTAGATAACAGGGTTGAAAAACAATCTCAACAAATCTAATCTAATTATGGTGTTTTTCTTTACTTTTCTTGAAAATTAAACATAAACTTATCTCCTTTTATAACTGTTACTGTTAAATGCAATATTTCGACAAGTTTCCTATTATTTCAATCACTCGAAACATTTTATGATTCAGCAACTATTAACAATGTTTTTGGTATAATTTGCAAGTTACATTGTCAGCCCGAAATAAATTTTTAGCGTGAGCATATTGGTACACTACTCATTTGTAATAATTATTCTTGTCATGTATAAATATTTTAAATGTGAATAGAGAAAACTCACTTTTTAGCAGCAAATACAATCAAATAGGAAAGCTAAAATGTATTGCTTGTTAAGTTTGTGCATAAAATCATTTTATTTTTATAAAGTGTAGTCTTTGATTCTCCTATCTAAATATAAAGTTATAAAATATGGCGAAATTATTTTAGTTAATTATTTTCCTATCATGTTTATAATAAATATCGGACTACCTAAACTCTTATCAACACATAAATAACTGTTGTCGGCAACTTAATATGATTGAAACAAAGCATAAAGCTTTACTTATTCATTGTAGATAACCTAAAAAAAACTATTTCCAAAATAAACTATAATAAAATACCCACCCACCGAAAGTATGTCATATTAAGCTTTTGTAGAAGTCCAAATCCATTTCTGATACAATATTTTGGGTTTTTTAAAAAAAGACCAGAGCCAAGCTTTTAAGAAAAATGCAGTGCTGCTTGTTACAAAAAATCAGAATGTGTGGATTCCCCCCCTAATTTTGAAATGGATTTTACTACTACTAAAAGTTTTAGAAAGTATTTTTGAATACCCTATACAATCAATCAATCAACGTATAACTTTATACGTGAGTACACAGTTCAAGTTGCCATACCACATTAGCAAAGAGATATAATTGTCAATTCAAATCCCATAGTTTTAGAGGTAGTAGAAGTATGAGAAGTAATCGCAGAGATTAGGGTTCGAATATGTTATTCAAGAGGTATCATTCAGTGAGTTAAACTTAGAAAAAGAAAGATAAAGTGATTCGGAATTAAGAAGTTTAGGATTTGAGAGAACACAAAGAATGAATGCACCTGCGCCATCGCAAACGGTTTTCAGCCATATCCACAGTCTCTAACCATCGATTATTATCATCTCGCGGACCCCAACCAGGTGGTCGAAACCTACCGACATGACTCAGTCCACTTGTCAGTGACTTCATCGATTTCTGCAGTGTTTTGGTCTGGCTGCCCCTAGCTTTCCTCCAACCTATTCCTACATCGCAAAACATAGCTCCACGAGGCAATCAGTGGTTAGGCATACGTAACACATGTCCCAACCACCTCAACTGATGAAGTTTCAATACTTAATCTATTGATCTGTCATCCTTACCCTATACAGTTAACAAAAAATAGAACATAATCTGTTCTTCTAAGTAATTACTGACTATCTGTCAGAATGAAGTGATAAATAACATGTGGCCTATTAGTTTACATGAAATATAAGACAATAAACAACAAGACAAGCTTATAAGATGATATATGATGCTCCTTTATAAAAACAATTTAATTTCTCAAATGAGGAATATTTGAGACACCTACATTATCATTCTCGTCGTGAAATTTATGGACGATAGATTGAAAAAATTTATTCTCATTACGAGAACATGTTAATGATTAGAAGTAATAGACATCTGAATGGAAATATTATTTTTCATAATGATAATAGTAATAGGTTTATTTGAGATGGTATAGTGTATAGATAGATTTATTATCTGCAAAATCAAAACAGTCCACGAAAAACAATGTGCTTGAAAAGACTATAGTGGAGCAAAGCAAATCATTACTTAGCATACTAACCCCTAATATAACAATCATGTAGCTCAGTGTCGTGTCAGAACATTCATGCTATCACCCTCACTGGAGTATTTTGATTTAAAGTAAATCACATATTGTGATCTAAACATTTCACTTAGCAAAACAAGATTATGTTTTATAATTAAATTTAACTCGGTTTAGTAAATCTTATCATCAACGGTTAATTTCATACAATTATAATCATAACTAACTAGACAGAAACAGAAGTGATTATCAGTGAATTTCTTGAATATATATATACTTTGTGATAAATATTTAACGTTTGTATCTATCACCAGTAAAAAAATTTGTAAATTTTTTATTTCATGTATAATCTTTTATTTATCATAAAAACTCTATTCTTTTAATTAAAATTCTGAAGGCTGGAATGGATGAAAGTACAGCTGAATATGAAGCGACTCTTTTGAGACTTGAAGAAGAACAACAGAGGTATGTTACCGTTATGCGTAAGGGAATGCACGTTTGACAACAAAACATCTATTTTGCTAATTATTTCGGTGCCATAAATAACTGTGCTTTTAAGCTCAAGAATAAATCATCGTAATACTAAATAATTAATTTTCATTTATCTCGCATTAAATAGGTATTCTTGTTTGGGTATATGGGTGACAAAGCTTCACCTCAGTTACATCAAATCTCAAACGATTACTACAACTTAACTAAATATAACTTTGATTTGAAATTACTAAATTTTTGCCTGGAAAATACTGTATGTTCACAATTAATCCGCTGTTTTAATGTATTATTGTTGTAAATGTTCTTATCACAGGGCTTCAACACTTGCTGGAGTAAATACAATGCTTCGCGAGCAATTAGATCAGGCCACACATGCAAATCAAACACTTTCGGCTGAATTGCAGCGTATAAAGGAAGAAGCAACTTGTTTACGTGATGTTCTTGAACGGCGAGAGGCAGAATGGAAAAATGAAGAAGCTGCTTTCAATGATTATTTCACGATGGAACATGGAAGACTCCTTGCTCTTTGGAGAGCAGTCGTAGCGTGTCGCCGTCAGTTTGTTGAAGTTAGGGGCCAAGTAGAACGTGAAATCGGATCCGCTCGGGTAGAATTATCCAGGATATCGAGAGTATGTCAAACAGCCTGTGAAAACTTTGCATCCAACTTACGTACAATGGAAGCCAGAAACATGGTAAGCTTTTTTCAATTTTGCTAGCTTATCGCTTTTCGCTTATATTCACAAGTAATCTATCACACGCTAAATAAAGCATAAAATATATTTTGAGTTGAAAACACCCATTATATAAATATGTTGTATGTTAGAAACAGCTATTTTAGCTAAGTAGAAGCTTACGTAGCTATAAAGTATTTAACATTTCCAAAGCTAACCACTAGCTGAGAAAAGGTAACGAAAAATGGTCACTCATGTTGCTTGTTTTATGACCCAAGGAAAAACATTTTTGACACTCTAATATATATTGGATCAGTACTTAATATACTAACTGATCATCAGTAAGCTTCAGTACTAGTTTCATAAATTTTGCTAAATTTACATCTTACTTATCCCAAAATCAGCGCTGATAGCCTGGTGACTGACGAAATCTCAGCGCGGATACAGAAAGCTCGATTGGCTTTTGCCAACCTACGTCACCTATGGCGCAGGTGAGATATCTGTTTTCTGACTAAAGGTCGAGTGTACTGTGCAGTAGTTCGCTACGTCCTATTTTATCACTGTGAAACATGGCCAGTCAGAGTAGAAGATTTTCGTAAGTTACTAGTCTTCAAACATCGATGACTCCGAAGCAATGCTCGTGTATCATGGGACAACCGTAAAAGCAATACTGTCGTTGGGAAACGAATTCTAGGTAAGGATGGCAAATCAATAGATGAAGTAGTGAAACTTCATCAGTTGAGGTGGTTGGGACATGTGTTACGTATGACTAACCGCCGACTACCGCGACGAGCTATGATTTGTGGTGTAGGAGCAGGTTGGAATAAAGTTAGGGGCGGCCAGACCAAAACACGGGAGCAATCCATGAAGTCACTGACAAGTGGACTGAGTCATGTTGGTAGATGTAGACAACCTGGTTGGGGTCCGCGAGACGAAAGTCACCAATGGTTAGAGACCTTGAAAGACATGGCTCAAAATCGTTTGCAATGGCGCAAGTGCATCCATTCGTTGTGCTCTCTCAAATCCTAATCTTCTGGAATCGTCACCACCTCTACCTTTGTCTGTCTTTGTCTTATCTCACTGAGTTATACTTCTTGAATAATATCTTCGAACCCTAGTCTTCTTCATTACCATTAATACCTCTACTATCTTTATCACTATGGGATTTGATTTGAAATTTTCGTCTCTGTGCTAATGTGGTATGGCAACCTGAACGTATATGCATACGTACGAAGTTCTACGTTGCAACTGACTGACTAGTGTTTTGGCTTATCGCAACTGATTTCGTCATATTACGAGCTATATTGTGCGCGCAAGCAGAAAACCATTAAAGATTAGAAAGCGCTTAGTAAGTACTTAGATCTGGGTATAAACTCTTCAACAATATTATCATTTCAAAGAACAAATATATTCAAGTGATTATTGTTGTTAGCAGAGTTATTGATTATCAATGGAATTCAGCATGTGCGCTTTGTCCAATTCAATACTTGTTAGCTTGATATGCCTGGATCCTAGTATCCAGTCACTTGCTTGGATGAAAAGTTACCGTCAGTATTAATGAAAATGTAATAAATTCCACCCCTAAAACTTATTATCACTAGATACAATCAATGTATGAAATAATTGTTCAATAATAATGAGTATTGATTTTATGCTATTTGTAATAAATAACTTTTTACATAGTAAAAGCAAAACACTATTGACACGATAAGAACTAACAGTTTTGTTGTTATATTCGCTCAAATTTTACTTGCTTTCATTGAACATAACCAGCAGATTGATTATATCAATCAGCATTCAAAATATGTTGAATGATCATTTCTTTCGAAAAACATTGCCCATGCATACATGCACTGAAAGTAAGACAACAGAGGAATTTATTTATTTTCCCCATGTAACATCATAATATCTATTCTGAAATGTTTTATTATATTCAGAAATAAATTTTGATAAACCTTTAATTATAGAGTGATATATAAATTAACGATGTTTAACAGGTTACAATGGAACAAGAAAAGAATGATAAGAAAAAATTGGAACATGAATTAGATGAATTAACTAGAAACTGTGAAAATATAAAACAGCAAACTAATGGACAACTTGAACAAGCTAATCAAAAAATTACCAACTTAATTAATCAAATGAGTGAAATGGAAAAACAACTTTCTGATAAAGATAGAACAATTGATAGTTTACAACGACTACGTACTGGTCAAACTTTATGTGGACGTAAAGGTTTGAATTTAAGAAGAGACATTTTTATTTTTTTTGATTAGACTTGTTTACTATTTGTTATACACAGTACCCACGACCCCCAAAAAGCGGGAATCATACCCAAGACATTTGATCTCACGTGTGAACACAGCCACTAAATCACTAAGATGGAATCCGATATGTACAAGTCTAACTTCAATCAGACATTTTCTAAAAGTAACTGATCAAAATAATTATTGTTGTCACCTGATTGTTAATGAAGATAGTCAAACCTCAAATTATCAAACGATGCTAGCTGCTTGTAGGTATAGGTTTGGTCAAAGAGTACTGAATACTGTTGCTTTTGTTAATTTTAGTGAACGAAAACCTCGAAACCATTAAAGCTTTATTAAAACGGTAAATCTGAACGAATGTTGAATGATTTCCAATTTTATTTCCTATTTTCTTTAATTGAGATAGTACTGAAGTTTTAATCCATATTTCTATTTATATTGTGAATAAAACGTGCTGGGAAATAACGGACAATGCGTATTAACTTAAATAACCGAGTTGTACAAATGTTGGTTCAGTGACTGGTAAGCTTTATTGAACAAATAACTGACATAAGTAATATGAATATATTTGTACACGCACGGCTGTTCAAAATAAGCATGGTTGACGTATATCTGATGCTGCATGTGACACCAGCTACCCCATGATTCTAAACAAGAATGTTAAAGATTACCAACTAACACGAAACCTATGATGATGGTTTCCTACTCACTTCCTTCATGCAACCAAAATGCAGCACTCAAATACATGCATCAGTGACTAGCCATAGACTACTTACTTATTGCTTATCAATTGGGTGTAAAACTAATTATAACTGTTACTTGATCGATAATGCGAAATATAAGAAGAAAATAAACAACCATATTTTGCAACTAAGAAACATGAGATACCAAATTCTAACATCTGAAAGCTTCATGAATGTCATTTGTTTTGAGTAATATTTATTTATTGATATACACTCCTGAAGAGTCCCATACTTTGCCAAATCGCCCATCCAGTACTTCCAGGTTTCTAATGATAGTCTAGTTAATATCAGTTCGTGATTTCAGTTATGAAAAAAATCGATAACTACATGCATATACATGAAATAAGTAAAACAGTAAATGTATCCTTTTTTAATAAATACGAATCTACACAACTTCTAATTAGAAATATGTTCGAGGAAAATAAGTTTTTGATTAGGTCATTTTCTACCACCTGTTCATCGCACAGTATATTTGCTAGATATAGCATTGTACAGCGTTTATCCTATTGTCTGAGTGCATGGAATCTGATGCATTAACGTCCCGCTATACTAGAAAATATCAATGAAGAAGTGAACAGACTGAATGGTTAGTATCTAATAAGATCGAACTTCTCAGAAGTTTGCAAGATTTTAAATGCCTGCCCGCAACCATGTTTATGATTACCTCAACAGATTTTATCACATGCTCTGCTAGCTGCCTTCAGCAATCTTCGCAATGTAGCGAAATGTTTTTCTAATAGTTCTGGAAATAATAATGCATGACAATAAGCAATAATAGGTTTTATACAAGGCTTTAAAAATCGACAAAGTAAAGCCCTTAGTCTCTTTGTATAATAAGTCTGGCAAAAAGTATTCTTCGATTTCAGTATAGCATGTAAATGCCGAAATGATCAGAAGAAAAACTTAAATCTAGATAAATGATCTCTCAAAATGTTTTTATCATCGAATCTCAAATAGTACAAACTTCATGGGATTCCAACAGCATGTCCTGTTCATGTCTTAGGCTTCAGTTATCAGGTCGACATTCAGAAAGACTAAGTGTGAGACCATTTACGACAGATCAACGTTCAGTGAGCGTCAGTAACTCATTCATTTCCAGAGTATGTGAAGAATCAGAAATCGGTGTACATAGAGTGAGACCGTTCGCATACTTAACGAACGTGTTGTCTGTCTGTAGAGGTTAACATATCATGCAGAAAAAAGGGGAATAGGAAAAGAGGACGAACGATTCCTTTTGGTATACCTTCTTGAATTAGTGAAAACATTGTACACTTTCCTCCAAGTACATGATGCCGTACTCTTCTGGAGAGGTAAGAAGACGGCTAGTTGCTTATCCACATGTCTGTATTAACACTGGCAAACTTGTTTAGTAGTCGTAGTTTTGGTATAAAATCAAAGTCAGAATTACATTTTCGAAATAAGTAGCTAACATAAATCAACCAAAATGCATTTAACTGTTCGATATGATCAAGCATATTACACCTCCCATTGGAAATTCCTTAGTATGATAAACCGAACGTGTTTTGAAAAGTGACTTTCGGACTTCAAATTTAATCAAAAGGTGAAAATAACACCACAACTCTACTTCCATTGTTTGCTAAGTAAGAATGCAATTACATGAATATATGTGCATCTACATTACAACACTAAAATTATTTCTGTTAACTTAAATCTAGAGCACTACAGAATAGACAGAAACAATATGTCAAATATTACATGCTTTTTTCATACTGCATGTTTATTAATCAATGAATAAATTTAGTTTTCCTAAAGCTATGCATACTTCAAATTCATTAGCATAATTAATTATATTCCCTTTTCTGTTTACATAAAAGATTTAGTACGAAAATATCGTGTTATTATGAATAATAATAATAATAATCATCTATCTATTGATTATCAATATCACACATAAATACAATAGATTTTTCTTTTAGTAACTTGATTCTTAATTACATGCCGATTATAGTTAGGATAAATCAATGACCCAAAACGTGATTGTAAGCTTACCTAAATGTAATTCATCCTTTATTGATATTTTATATAAACTTTCCCTAATTTTTTTCTCAAAACAGAAGGGGCAGATATCAATGATCCTTCAGCAAGAGCACTGGTTGAGGAAACACAAGCATTATACCAGACACTCAGAGATATTTCTCAGTCTATATTGAATGATGAAATGATACCATCTGAGGCATTAAGTGGTGCAGAAAATTGTCACCACCAGTCGAGATCCCGTTCACCATGTTATGCTTCGAATCCTAAGATGGTGACCGGCAGTTTCCGTAACTCTAGAGCAGGAGCATATGGTCGCACCGGATCACCGCCACCACCAATTAATAATACAAGTGCTTGTTACTGGGGTGATTCAGCACTATCTGCTGTTCAGGCTGCGATTCATAAACGTGGACTTCAGGTTAGTTTATTTGGTAGGATCTTTACTAGCTAGCTTCATAACGACAGTTTAAAAACATTTTCGTCATAATTGGCCAAAAATAATTTTCGTATATTCGAAACGTTAATACGAAGAGACTAGTACTAAAACGTTTAACTAATCAGTGAAATTAATTGTCTTTTGAATCTTTTCATAAAATTATAAAATGCACAAACTAATTAATACCTTACAATAATTTTAGGTTTCTGAATTAACGGCCAAGTTGAACAATACAAAAGATCAATGTGACTCAATGAAACATATGTTAGATGATAGTGAAAATGAAAGAAGAAACTTAGAACGTCAACTAATGAACATGCGTGCAGAACTAGACAATATGAGAAGAGAAAAAGAAGATATGGGAAGAGAAGTAAAACGAATCACAGCAAATATTCAAACTTTGGATAACGAAAGAGCTGATCTTGAAAGATCACGTTCAAATACTTCTGAAGAACTAAAAAGCTTACAGAGCGAACTAGAACGTGTTCAAAGCGCTTATAATGAATTGCGTAAAAGTAAAGACACATTAGAAGGAGAATTAACTTGTGTTCAACGTGATGCTGAAAGATATTTACGAGAGTCTGAACGTTGTCAACGTTGCATTGATACACTTGAAGAACGCTTATCAGCTGAGCGCGAAGAAGTAGCAAACTTACGAAGTGCTCTTCAAAAATCCAAATTAGAGGCTGAAATTAGAGCCAAAGAATTCGCAGATATTCAAGATGCCCTATCAAGAGCTGAAACACGGAAGGCAGAATATGAAGCTGAAATAGCACGATTACGATCAGATGAAGCAGCACTAGGTGAACATTTATCCAAATGTCAGGTATATTCTTTGTCTAAATGTTTTGGTTTACTTAATAATGATATCGATCATGACTCAACTCTTACAACATTTTGCTATAAAATGGATAAATATTTCAAACATTTAAATTTTGTGCATGATCTAAGGTTTCCTTGCAAAACGTTAATCTTTGATCGTTTTACTATAAAAAAGGTTAAACTAAAATCATATTTTTAAATAAATGAGAATGGCTGCATTTTTTGTGAAAAGCTTCAAATTGATTTAAAATAGTCAGAAATAATTCAAATAATAACAATGCTTAGACAAAGATCATCTTTATTTGAAGTGTAACATCTAACAGCATACGATTCAACTACTTCACGATTATCAAAAATCTCTCATTAAACTCACCACGGTTCTCTAATTAACCTGTGTAACATATGAACTATATTTATTTAATTTTGGTCACATACCATAATTGATGTAGGAAAAAATAAGACAATATTGTTTCCAAGTAATAATAACTATAATTGCTGTTATTTTTATTATTATTGTAACAAGAATTGACCACATCATCGATTAAAAGCGCCTCTCTGATTGCTAGTAAGTTTGTTCATTTCACGTACTCGTAAATGACAATAGCCCCAAAGACTACTTCTTATCCTGTTTGATTGAAACTGAACCATCAATTTACTTTATTAGAAACTATTTTCTGCTTACTTTCGTTTACTTATTTATATTTCTATGTACCTTGTTTTTAATAATCTTAATTACTAGTTTATACGCTCAGTTTTAAAAATGTTACTATTTAAATATCAACTTTTGTTTAGAAATTTTTCTTCTAATCATAACGAGTCTATTCCGGATAAAATTTTAATTGATAATTAGAGGAACTTCCTATCTGAATTTATAAATAATTTATAAACACTGCTTCAAAACTATAGTACTAGGTGGATTTCAATAATTTTATCATTCAAATTGTGAGAAGTTTATTCATTTTAATAGATTTCGACATTTTGTTAGCACATCTGAATTTAGTGAACTTATGTAAGTGAAATTCAAGACGCGCGTTTTGTCCTGCTTGGGGAACTTGTCAGCTGAATGTACCTGCATCTTTCTTAGAGTTATTGTTCACTCCAGGATTCTAACCTAGTACCGTTTGTTTCAAACAAAGACTAAGCAAATTTCAGTCAAATCATTAACAACGGGATAATCCCAACCATTTCAAATTGAATTAGATTTGGTGGATAGATGATGTGATATATATTATCACTCATATATCAACGTGTGCTTCGTAGGTGTTTAGCCAATACAGATGAATTTATGATGATGAATAGCTACAAGAGTTTAATGAATCATTCAACTTGTTTACGATTGAAGTAATCTATATAGTATCAAGTTTTATACGGTGATTAATAAAGTTATGTACCAAATGTCCTCCTCTAGCTCTTATTTTCATCAACTTACCATATAGCTGTGTTGTATAAGCAAGCTGTTTTTGGTAGGTCACCTTTTTGAGATTTTACAGATAAGGCTACCACATATAACTTGAAACTAGACTAAAAATATCTTTTCGTTAAAGTAAGCTCTTCTTTTAGTGTTCGACTGATAGTGTCTATTCACAAATTGTCTTGATCTTTTCGAATATTTTATTGTGATCACATGTTTTTCACCTTCATTCATTATTTTTGTGATGTAACTATAACCGCCTTAAGTTAAAATGGTATTTGAATTAAAAAATTAATTGAATTTGAACATATGCTGAGTTCCACGTACTTTGAAAATGTCCATTCGGTGCTAAAGACATAAATTTCGTAAATATGTGTACGAAGGTAGTCGAAAGACGGATCTACTACCGACCCTTTTTTGTTAATGAATCATTCTTAAAGATGTGGAAGTATGAATCAATTTTTAACATGTAAATTAAACTTAGAATCATCCGGAGCAGTTATTTTTTGTAAATCTTAGAGTAAACTAGAAGAGGTCTCTAACAAAAGGTCGATTCTTCAGAGCCAGTTGAAAAATCAGGAAGCCGAATACAACCAACTGGCATCTGATTATCGAAATGCTGATGGAGATCGTTCCAGCCTGAAAGAAGCACTTATTCAAATGGAATCACAAAAGAATGAAGTAATTTATGAGAAGAACAGCATTTCTCAATCTTTAACGATATCTGAAGCTGCCCGTGAAAGACTGGAAGAAGAAATCACCAGTTTGAACAGAGAAAAATTAGAAATTACGGAACAGGTAGGTTAGAAGATGTCTGTCTGTTTTATCTACTTACTTTAAATACCTTTCTTTATGTTTATGGAAGTTGTCGTGAGATTTTTCATGATGTAACTGTGAAATACAGAGCTTCAGTAGCAGTAAAATTTGATTGAGGTATCTTTGGTTCAGTTTTTGTTAGGATATTCATCCAATGTCCTAAGAGAATTATTGGCCTATCCCTATTGGTTAATTCCTACTGGACAATTTTACGGTCGTCCTAGATATCATGTCACGTGCTCCAATGTTGTTTCTTATTGGTTGTCCTGATTATCAATGTCACTTCAAATACTGCTTCCTATTGGTCGTCGTAACTGACTAAAGGACGAGTGTACTGCGCAGTAGATCGCTCGGTCTTCCTTTATGACTATGAAACATGGCCAGTGAAATTAGAAGATATTCGTAGGTTACTTGTTTTCGATCATAGGTGTCTTCGAAGCATCGCTCTTTTAACCTGGACACCCGAGTGAGCAACGCTGTTATTAGGAAACGGGTGCTAGGTAAGAATGGCAAATCAGAGATGAAGTATCGAAACATCATCAGTTGAGGTGGTTGGGACATGTTAATGGTATGCCTAACCCACGACTGCTTTGATGAGCTTTGTTTTTAAATGTAGGAGTAGGTTGGAAGAAAGTAAGGGGCGGCCAGACCAAAACATGGCATAAACTCATGAATTCATTGGACAAGTGAACTGAGCCATGTCGGTAATTGTCGACTACCTGGTTGGGGTCCGCGAGATGATAATAATCGATGGTTAGATACCCTGAATGACATGGCTCAAAACCGTTCGCAATGGCGGCGGTGCATTTATTCTTTGTATTCTCTAAATCCTAATCTTCTGGATTCCTCAACACTTCTAGTTTTGTCTTTCTAAACTTTTCTCACTGAATCATTACTTCTTGAATAATATCTTCTAATCCTAACCTGTCTGAATACTTCTAATACCCTTTACTACTACATGAAAGTCTTTCAAATAACTATAACCCGCCTCTCAGTAATAATTTACAGAAACTGAAAACTGGGATTTCAAACGTTTTTACGAAATAGAGATGGATATTACCTATTGATTCAGAAAATCCAAACACATACTTAACGTCATAATAAAAAAATTACTTGAAGTAATTGATGAGTATTCCCCATTCAGTTAGATAGGAATATTTCTTCATTATATATCTAAACTATATTAAATGACTAAAAAACAGCTGTTAATATCTTCACTGTGTATTAATCTGAATAAGCTTTGTGGTTGTTGAAAGATATAAGTAACGTTAATCCTGATTTCGAAATGAAAAAGAATACAAGACTAATTTAATACAAAGTAGAATGAAGCGACGTTATCCAACAATACAAAAAAAATGACCCTTATGTTTAAAATCTCATTCAATAACTTTTTGAAAACAAAAATTAGTAGGACTTCACTTGTACTAAACAACAATGGACAGATAATATAGTTACTTTTAAGACGGATAATTTCCGAAAGTGTTTAAAAGTTGTATACTGTACTTTTGTAGTTGAATGCTATTACAAGACAAAAAAATGGTCTCACCAATGAACTGATTCAAAAGAATAGAGATTATGAACGAATTCGTGATGTTGTTGGACGTTTGAATAGAGAAAAGAAGATTTAACAAAGAGAAAGGTGAACTTTCAGCAAAAATCACTGCACTTACTAGAGAATTAAATCAAACTTACGATTTACTTACAGCAAGTAAAAAAGAACATAAAAAATTAGACGCTGACTATTATGAAGCGAAACAACAGATAATGCAATTGGAAACTAAACGAGACTTATTAGAAAATGAATTACAAGAACAAAATTTAAAAAGAGAAAATTTATTAGGTAAGTTTTAATTTTCATGAATTGAACTGAGAAAATGAGTTCACATTTTCACTAACTCAATATTAACATCTTACATGGCTAGTTTAATTCCCGATCTGTCAATTTTGACATTGGTTTTAATCTAAGTGCAATACTTTATTGTTGTAAATGTTTGTACCGATTGTGTGCATTTTGTTCATCATGACACATGTGAACTTTCAACCCGGGCTGATAGAGTTATATTTTTTTCATTATTTCATGTGAACCTCGTATAGGTTTTTTACAGTAACGCTATGAATCTTTTTATTTATATAGTGTTTAATAATTAATCATCAAATGTGAGTAAAATAAGTTTATGAATGAATGTATTTGGTTTAATATTGATGTTTTTGACCGATTTATTTAAGGATCATGTTTTTGTCGAGTCAATAAATCTTAATTCACATCAATCTTTATGTTTTCATTTTGCGTCGTGATAATCACCATAGTCCTTTGTTTCTCCAAGTATTAACAGTATGACTGCGGACACAATGTACTCACCAACGTACATAAACGAGACAACTCCATCCGTATAAAACAGATTTTCATCATTACCATTAACTATCTCTGTATGCTGAGGTTCAAGCAGTACAGCTTTGAACAGTTCCGAAAAATTCCTTAATTGATTCATACAATAAATAAATGTTAATTTAATTTTTAATACATAGTTTACTGATAATTGTTAGTCGTTGGCAATTTGCATGATTTTGACACGATTTTTAGTGAAAATATTCAAATGATTTATTGTTCGTTCATACTAAAATAATCATACGATATGATAGCCCATAATACATTAAAAGTGTGTTACTTGTTGAAAATGATTTTGACAATAATAATAATAATATCTTGATAGGTAATTTGCACAAATTTACCTTACACTTTTTCCAGTAACGATTCAAATGTTTGATTTATTTTGTTTTTGCATATTGTTAGTTGAATTGAAACGTACTCAAGCAGACCTTCAACATGAAATTGAACGTGGACTTCAGGCTCGTGAACAAGCTTCACAGGCTTTACAGAAGCGTGAAGACGAATTGCAAGGAGCAATTAGGCTATCAAAAGAGGCAGCTGAAAAGGAAATATCCAGATTGAGAAATCAGTTAACTGAATGTAGACAATTATCAGATAAAGAGTTAAGAGATCTTACAATGAATCATAAAGAAGCTATTAAAAGTCTGATGAAACAGAGTGAACAAGATAAACAAGATTTTGATAATGAAGTAAGCTTTGTGATTGCATTTTGTGAAAAGTGTGCTTATTTGCTGTTAAACTGACACATGTTAAATAACACAAAGGTTCGGAACAAATTCACAATTATTTAAGAAGGAATTGTATACCGAAATCGAATCCTATCTATGTTACGCTCGTCTCTAGGTATGTTTAAACTATTACGAGTTCACCTTAGACGAATAACGAGAACAAACAATGAACCAGCGTCCAGGTAGGCTACTGCGATCCCTTGACCAAATTGAATCAACAAGAAGTCTTGATATAGTGTAGAAACTGTATTCTACAAACACCTAGCTAACACACAATGAATCTAAGCTCTCAAATTGCGTTTATTTATACTCTATAGAGACGTCCTTGAAACGGTCTCAAAAACAACACTAAAATGACACAGTAACCAATCACAGCCAAGGATTTTCTAGGTGGGAAATGTGATCTCAAGGTCAACTGATTGGTCCATGAAATAAATCCAAAATAAAGATATTTATCAAGCGAGTTCTGGGAATCTAAAATCCCCAACAACCTAATGATAATTTGTTATCATTCGACATGGAGTTGTTCTTGAAGTTTCAAACTACTCTAATAATAGGTTCACTACTAAACACCTACTATCGAGAAATCTAATAATATCAGAAGAATTACCAGTCAAATGGGTAACTTTATTCTGTGAAATAACTTACAGCACTTTGAAAATTAAAACAAAAAGACGGGACAATTAAGTCTATTTGTAAACCAGTCTAATGATAAGCACATAAACTTCTGACTTACAGTTTTATTTGTTAATTTAAGTACTGTAAGTCTATAGATAGAAGTTTATTGCGCCATGAATTTGATCATGTGTAAATTTTACTAAGGTTTCATTTACTTAATTTCTTAAACTTCTCACAACAGGTGACCATATTCATTCCGCTTGGACAGTTATTTTCACATGACAAATATTGAAGCTTTTTAAGTGATTTTATTTTATGGATGAGTGAACTATTGATCATTTATGTTTAAAGACAATAATTTGAAATACAGTGAAAAGAAACAATTTCGAAAAAAGCCGCTATTGAACACAAACATAAATTATTTAGCTAGTTAGTTTGACAATATTTGACCAATCAAAAAACTGGTGTAATATATTTACTAATATTTTGTAAATACTGGTATTACTGAGAATGTGATTCAGATTATGCAAGAAGAACAAAAAATTAATATCAAATTACTGTTAGCTTAAGAAACATTTAATGTATATGATGGCTGTTCATTAATTAAAGTTTAAAGTGCCAGAATTGAGGTTTAGGTCAAAACTAGTTGAAAAATCAGAGATTTGGTTTACCATGTATGTAATAGCGAATATCAACAACCTTCATTTTACGAACTTCTTTTGATAGGTCAGCACGTAACTAAATAATTTTTAACTGCCGAATTCCACATTTATTCATATCTAAATGTCTGTAACTCTGATTGGTTCATTCAAAATATTTTCCTATTCAGTGTATTTTCAACTACAGTTATGGAGGTTAGTGTTTTTACACATTTGAAATCACTAATCAATCATTGTTAGACCACCATTAGAAACCTGGAAGCACTGGGCGGCCGTCTCGTCCTGGTATGGGACTCATCGGCAGTGCGCATCCACGACTTGACGACTCCTGCACCTCGCAGGATTCGAACCCGGGACCTACAGTATTGTGCACGAACGCCTAACCATTGAACCACTGGGCCGGCATCTAACAGTGTTAATGTCTAACTCTGATTGATCTAGGAATTTGCGCGACTTCATTCATTTGTCTTCGATAGTTACTGCCTATGTATTGTCTTTAAAATAAAATTTCCTGAAGTTTTATGTGGGAAACCGTGACCAATGAAGTCATCCAAACTGAGGTTAATCAGATAATGATAATAATAATAATAAGTTCCATCAAACAACTAACACATGATTCAAGTTAAATTCCTAATCATTCATTTGGTGGTTGAATAATACTCATTGTCTTATGAAAGCCCTGATAATAAAACAGCTCTTTAGCCTTATCTAGTTCTCGAGCTGATCTCAGTCAGTGGAAAAAAAAGATTTTTAGATTAAATAAACCTCCTCAAACTACTTAAACTGAACTGCTTTCAAGTTACCACGATGATGAAAAAAAAAAAAAAAAAAAATATTATTTTACTAGCACGAAGTAAGTTTTACACTTCAAAGAACTTAACTACTTTGATGTTTCACTTCTTGGTTATGTGATAGTACGTGATCTGAAAAAAACCTACACAACTCTTTTATACACTAACAAAGCTAATGATTCACTTTGAATTCACATTTTTTTTTAAATAAGGCCTATTACAAACTTAAACCGTAAATTCATGCTTTCATGAAAGTGAAGTTTAAAGTTGTATATAGTAAATCAGTTCTTTCCTACTTACAGTGGTTGATTGCCAAGAAAAGTCTAAATTCTTTTTAAACATCAGAATCACTATGTCTTATTTATATCAGATTTGGAAGTCGAGTGATGAGAATTCTAATTACCAAACGAGAATTAAACTAGTGATCTCACTGTACCTTGATTAACAGAATTAGATTAGCTCCAAGGGCTATACAAAGAACAATATCGGCTATAATTCAGTAATCAATCAGTTTGTCTGAAGATATATTAAAAAAAAAAAAAAAAAAAAAAAAAAAAAAAAAAATAAATTATATCATATTCTATATAGGACTTGAGATGCTTTTTATTCCTGATTAGGCGTTTTGTAGTGAGTTAAATTTCTATGTGATGAAGTTTCTAACCCCATGCCCAACCCTCTTCCTTTATTCAAAGCTAGTACTCGAGAGTGGCTCTGGGTGGAGTTTTTTATTCCGAAAATAATGTGAAATATATCTGAACTGTCATCTTTTAATTTACGCCTTTTAAACATAATTATTATCATAATTATTATCCTAATTACAGCTCATGAAACTTCAACGAGAAAAAGATGGACATAACTTTAGCATATGAAGCAGACAAACAAAATTCATTGTCATTCAAGGAACAAGAACGTGTTACCGTACATGAACGTTTAAATAAGTCTTTACAACAAATTCAAGGATTAGAATCAGAAATCGAGAGAATTAAACGTGAAGCATCAGCTCGTCATGAACGTGATGACATTGCCAAAGAACACGCGAACTGAAAGATTTTCGTCAACATTATGAAGAGACTTGGTAATTGATTGTGTTGTTGTTGTAAATTGTATTTATTTTATCAATATATTTAAATCCAAATAATTTACATAAAATAATCCAGTGAAAAAATGGTATGATTCAAATATTTAGTTTTTTTTAGTTTGGTAAATTTCAAATGACCTACCGAATATTAGATAGTTAAAAAAATTTAATAAGAAAATAGTCTAATTTTTATAATTTAAGCCTGTAGTTATAAGATTACTTAAACGCATTATTTATCTGTTATTATTTACAGTGGTGATAAACGCCACTGAATAGAAATGCATACAAATAAATAATTAGAACAACACATATAAGTGGACAATATTGTTTTCGATTAGATCGTCATCAGGCTTTACTCTAATATACATGAATATTCATATGAAAATGTTAAACCAATCAAAGCAATTTGAGTGATAATCACAATGAAATGAAAAAGATTAGGTCACTACATCTAATAGGCAAAAGTACAAGTGAATAGTAGGAAGACAGATGTACTGATAGTAGTAAGAATATGATAAAATATGATAACTAAGTTTTATCAATAGTAGGTCAAAGGTGGATGAATAGACTTGGAATAATCATTAAAAACATCAAAACCATTACGTAATAAGCAAATGTGTAAAAATAAAAAATAAGATAAAAAATATAATGTCAATCGTTAGTTACGTCATATCCGGCCACGGAAGAGATAGGGGTGTCACGAATTTCTCCTGAACACATAAATTTGGGTTGAATGTACGAATTCCTACGGCTTCTGCTATGTGTAGGAGACGGGATGGAACTCCGTTGGGAAATGATTGAGATATACGATAGATCACCCGAAAAGTTGCCTGGCAGCACGCCCGATATATCTATCTCCACGGGAGCAGTTGAATTTGTAAATGCACATAGAGGAGGCCAACTCAGGTAACTTATCCTTCGTTTGGATAGGCATCGCTGGTCGACTTGAGAAGGTCAACGCAAGTTTGGCTGCATTGAATGTTCTATTAATTGCTCTCATCAGTTATCATATTTTATAATTTTCTTACTACTATCAATACATCTGTTTTCCTATTATCCACTTGAACTTTTGCCTATTAGATGTAGTGACCTAATCTTTTTCATTTCATTGTGATTATCACTCAAATTGCTTTGATTGGTTTAACATTTTCATATGAATATTCATGTATATTAGAGTAAAGCCTGATGACGATCTAATCGAAAACAATATTGTTCACTTATATGTGGGAATCTTTAATATTCTTAAATAAATAATTATCTTTTATCTTACAAATCGAAACATTTTTTAATTTATTTCTACACTTATTATAAAGTATATATTTTGGATTACTAGAGTCATTTTAGCTTATAAATAACATGTTCTAGAAATAACGGGATTACATAAATACTACATATGATAATCTTGTAGTACAATAAATAAGTTTAGATTATGCTAACAATCATTGCTTGAAAATTTCCTAACTAGCAGCTAGAATACTGATTTTATTGTATTTTTTTAAAACTTTTAAAAATGCTAATTCATCATAGAGCAGAATATTACGGAAGTTTGAAATAATATATGCTTAATCACTGTCTTTATTAATCATACACGAGATTATTAACTACTATAATAAATGAAATTTATTCAAAGTATTCTTATCATTTTATAGTGCACTACATGAACAGGCATTGAAGAACATTCAATCAAAAGCTGCCCAATTAACTGCTGAAAGAGATATAGCAAGAAATGAAGTGAATGAATTAAAAATGCAAATAAATATAATTGAAGAAGTACGTGATGGACTACAGAAAAATGTTGCAGAAATATCTCGTCGGTTAAAAGAAACAGACGAAGCTAGAGAAACATTAAAGAAAGAAATTATTGATTTACGTAGAACTCTAGCTGAAACACAACGTGACCGTGATAGTAAGGAAGAAGCTAAAGAAAATCTCGTCAGGCGGGTTCAGTCTTTGGAAACGGAACGTGTTGAGCAAAATAGAGTTTTGACTGACCAACAACAACAAATCAATGGTAATTAATCTTGATCTGGTAAAAAGTTGTTGTTTTATTTGGATATAATTATTCTTTTCAAAATATCTGAATCAGGGTGGTTCAGCTTACCATGCCTTTTTTTCTTCTTGATAGCTGTTGATGTAAGGTAAAGGTTGAATACCATCTGGGATCGCATTATTCATGCCTGAATTACCATATTGGTTCTTCAGTGATTCACCCACAAGATTTATTTGATAATGAGGAATTAGTTACATATATCTCAAAGTCATTCATCTTAATCCAGATTTAGTTGAATAGAGTGGAATAGAAAGAGTGCTAAACTGAACTAAATTAATTTGGAAATTAGTGTAGGATTTAATTTGTCCTACAGATGTAATTCCAGAACGGTAAACGCAATATTGGCGAGCACAGAATCTATGGGAAAGCTACAGTTAGAAGAAGATCAACTTTGCTTTAAACTTTATAAAGTTTAAAGCAAAGTTGATCTTCTTCTAACTGTAGCTTTCCCATAGATTCTGTGCTCGCCAATATTGCGTTTACCGTTCTGGAATTACATCTGTAGGACAAATTAAATCCTACACTAATTTCCAAATTAATTTAGTTCAGTTTAGCACTCTTTCTATTCCACTCTATTCAACTAAATCTGGATTAAGATGAATGACTTTGAGATATATGTAACTAATTCCTCATTATCAAATAAATCTTGTGGGTGAATCACTGAAGAACCAATATGGTAATTCAGGCATGAATAATGCGATCCCAGATGGTATTCAACCTTTACCTTACATCAACAGCTATCAAGAAGAAAAAAAGGCATGGTAAGCTGAACCACCCTGATTCAGATATTTTGAAAAGAATAATTATATCCAAATAAAACAACAACTTTTTACCAGATCAAGATTAATTACCATTGATTTGTTGTTGTTGGTCAGTCAAAACTCTATTTTGCTCAACACGTTCCGTTTCCAAAGACTGAACCCGCCTGACGAGATTTTCTTTAGCTTCTTCCTTACTATCACGGTCACGTTGTGTTTCAGCTAGAGTTCTACGTAAATCAATAATTTCTTTCTTTAATGTTTCTCTAGCTTCGTCTGTTTCTTTTAACCGACGAGATATTTCTGCAACATTTTTCTGTAGTCCATCACGTACTTCTTCAATTATATTTATTTGCATTTTTAATTCATTCACTTCATTTCTTGCTATATCTCTTTCAGCAGTTAATAGGGCAGCTTTGATTGAATGTTCTTCAATGCCTGTTCATGTAGTGCACTATAAAATGATAAGAATACTTTGAATAAATTTCATTTATTATAGTAGTTAATAATCTCGTGTATGATTAATAAAGACAGTGATTAAGCATATATTATTTCAAACTTCCGTAATATTCTGCTCTATGATGAATTAGCATTTTTAAAAGTTTTAAAAAAATACAATAAAAATCAGTATTCTAGCTGCTAGTAGGAAATTTTCAAGCAATGATTGTTAGCATAATCTAAACTTATTTATTGTACTACAAGATTATCATATGTAGTATTTATGTAATCCCGTTATTTCTAGAACATGTTATTTATAAGCTAAAATGACTCTAGTAATCCAAAATATATACTTTATAATAAGTGTAGAAATAAATTAAAAAATGTTTCGATTTGTAAGATAAAAAGATAATTATTTATTTAAGAATATTAAAGATTCCCACATATAAGTGAACAATATTGTTTTCGATTAGATCGTCATCAGGCTTTACTCTAATATACATGAATATTCATATGAAAATGTTAAACCAATCAAAGCAATTTGAGTGATAATCACAATGAAATGAAAAAGATTAGGTCACTACATCTAATAGGCAAAAGTTCAAGTGGATAATAGGAAAACAGATGTATTGATAGTAGTAAGAAAATTATAAAATATGATAACTGATGAGAGCAATTAATAGAACATTCAATGCAGCCAATCTTGCGCTGGCCTTTGCAAGTCGACCAACGAAGTCTATCCAAATGAAGGACAAGTTGCCTGAGTTGGCCTAATCTATGTGCATTTACAAATTCAACTGCTCCTGTGGAGATAGTTATATAGGGCGTACTACCAGGCAACTTTTCGGGTGATCTATCGTATATCTCAATCATTTCCCAACGGAGTTCCATCCCGTCTCCTACACATAGCAGAAGCCGTAGGAATTCGTACATTCAACCCAAATTTATGTGTTCAGGAGAAATTCGTGACACCCCTATCTCTTCCGTGGCCGGATATGACGTAACTAACGATTGACATTATATTTTTTATCTTATTTTTTATTTTTACACATTTGCTTATTACGTAATGGTTTTGATGTTTTTAATGATTATTCCAAGTCTATTCATCCACCTTTGACCTACTATTGATAAAACTTAGTTATCATATTTTATCATATTCTTACTACTATCAGTACATCTGTCTTCCTACTATTCACTTGTACTTTTGCCTATTAGATGTAGTGACCTAATCTTTTTCATTTCATTGTGATTATCACTCAAATTGCTTTGATTGGTTTAACATTTTCATATGAATATTCATGTATATTAGAGTAAAGCCTGATGACGATCTAATCGAAAACAATATTGTCCACTTATATGTGTTGTTCTAATTATTTATTTGTATGCATTTCTATTCAGTGGCGTTTATCACCACTGTAAATAATAACAGATAAATAATGCGTTTAAGTAATCTTATAACTACAGGCTTAAATTATAAAAATTAGACTATTTTCTTATTAAATTTTTTTAACTATCTAATATTCGGTAGGTCATTTGAAATTTACCAAACTAAAAAAAACTAAATAATTGAATCATACATTTTTCCACTGGATTATTTTATGTAAATTATTTGGATTTAAATATATTGATAAAATAAATACAATTTACAACAACAACACAATCAATTACCAAGTCTCTTCATAATGTTGACGAAAATCTTTCAGTTCTCGTGTTAATTCAGCTTTGGCAATGTCATCACGTTCATGACGAGCTGATGCTTCACGTTTAATTCTCTCGATTTCTGATTCTAATCCTTGAATTTGTTGTAAAGACTTATTTAAACGTTCATGTACGGTAACACGTTCTTGTTCATTGAATGACAATAAATTTTGTTTGTCTGCTTCATATGCTAAAGTTATTTCATCTTTTTCTCGTTGAAGTTTCATGAGCTGTAATTATGATAATAATTATGATAATAAATATGTTTAAAAGGCGTAAATTAAAAGATGACAGTTCAAATATATTTCACATTATTTTAGGAATAAAAAACTCCACCCAGAGCCACTCTCGAGTACTAGCTTGAATAAAGGAAGAGGATTGGGCATGGGGTTAGAAACTTCATCACATAGAAAATTAACTCACTACAAAAACGCTAATCAGGAATAATAAGCATATCAAGTCATATATAGATTATGATATAATTTATTTAATAAATTTGCAATAGGATTATTCAACACACAAATATATCTTCAGACAAACTGATTGATTACTGAATTATAGCCGATATTGTTCTTTGTATAGCCCTTGGAGCTAATCTAATTCTGTTAATCAAGGTACAGTGAGATCACTAGTTTAATTCTCGTTTGGTAATTAGAATTCTCATCACTCGACTTCCAAATCTGATTAAATAAGACAAGTGATTCTGATGTTTAAAAAGATTTAGAATTTTCTTGGCAATCAACCACTGTAAGTAGGAAAGAACTGATTTACTATATACAACTTTAAACTTCACTTTCATGAAAGCATGAATTTACGGTTTAAGTTTGTAATAGGCCTTATTTAAAAAAAAATGTGAATTCAAAGTGAATCATTAGCTTTGTTAGTGTATAAAAGAGTTGTAGGTTTTTTTCAGATCACGTACTATCACATAACCAAGAAGTGAAACATCAAAGTAGTTAAGTTCTTTGAAGTGTAAAACTTACTTCGTGCTAGTAAAATAATAAGTTAAAATACCTTGTTAATCATCATCGTGGTAACTTGAAAGCAGTTCAGTTTAAGTAGTTTGAGGAGGTTTATTTAATCTAAAAATCTTTTTTTTCCACTGACTGAGATCAGCTCGAGAACTAGATAAGGCTAAAGAGCTGTTTTATTATCAGGGCTTTCATAAGACAATGAGTATTATTCAACCACCAAATGAATGATTAGGAATTTAACTTGAATCATGTGTTAGTTGTTTGATGGAACTTATTATTATTATTATCATTATCTGATTAACCTCAGTTTGGATGACTTCATTGGTCACGGTTTCCCACATAAAACTTCAGGAAATTTTATTTTAAAGACAATACATAGGCAGTAACTATCGAAGACAAATGAATGAAGTCGCGCAAATTCCTAGATCAATCAGAGTTAGACATTAACACTGTTAGATGCCGGCCCAGTGGTTCAATGGTTAGGCGTTCGTGCACAATACTGTAGGTCCCGGGTTCGAATCCTGCGAGGTGCAGGAGTCGTCAAGTCGTGGATGCGCACTGCCGATGAGTCCCATACCAGGACGAGACGGCCGCCCAGTGCTTCCAGGTTTCTAATGGTGGTCTAACAATGATTGATTAGTGATTTCAAATGTGTAAAAACACTAACCTCCATAACTGTAGTTGAAAATACACTGAATAGGAAAATATTTTGAATGAACCAATCAGAGTTACAGACATTTAGATATGAATAAATGTGGAATTCGGCAGTTAAAAATTATTTAGTTACGTGCTGACCTATCAAAAGAAGTTCGTAAAATGAAGGTTGTTGATATTCGCTATTACATACATGGTAAACCAAATCTCTGATTTTTCAACTAGTTTTGACCTAAACCTCAATTCTGGCACTTTAAACTTTAATTAATGAACAGCCATCATATACATTAAATGTTTCTTAAGCTAACAGTAATTTGATATTAATTTTTTGTTCTTCTTGCATAATCTGAATCACATTCTCAGTAATACCAGTATTTACAAAATATTAGTAAATATATTACACCAGTTTTTTGATTGGTCAAATATTGTCAAACTAACTAGCTAAATAATTTATGTTTGTGTTCAATAGCGGCTTTTTTCGAAATTGTTTCTTTTCACTGTATTTCAAATTATTGTCTTTAAACATAAATGATCAATAGTTCACTCATCCATAAAATAAAATCACTTAAAAAGCTTCAATATTTGTCATGTGAAAATAACTGTCCAAGCGGAATGAATATGGTCACCTGTTGTGAGAAGTTTAAGAAATTAAGTAAATGAAACCTTAGTAAAATTTACACATGATCAAATTCATGGCGCAATAAACTTCTATCTATAGACTTACAGTACTTAAATTAACAAATAAAACTGTAAGTCAGAAGTTTATGTGCTTATCATTAGACTGGTTTACAAATAGACTTAATTGTCCCGTCTTTTTGTTTTAATTTTCAAAGTGCTGTAAGTTATTTCACAGAATAAAGTTACCCATTTGACTGGTAATTCTTCTGATATTATTAGATTTCTCGATAGTAGGTGTTTAGTAGTGAACCTATTATTAGAGTAGTTTGAAACTTCAAGAACAACTCCATGTCGAATGATAACAAATTATCATTAGGTTGTTGGGGATTTTAGATTCCCAGAACTCGCTTGATAAATATCTTTATTTTGGATTTATTTCATGGACCAATCAGTTGACCTTGAGATCACATTTCCCACCTAGAAAATCCTTGGCTGTGATTGGTTACTGTGTCATTTTAGTGTTGTTTTTGAGACCGTTTCAAGGACGTCTCTATAGAGTATAAATAAACGCAATTTGAGAGCTTAGATTCATTGTGTGTTAGCTAGGTGTTTGTAGAATACAGTTTCTACACTATATCAAGACTTCTTGTTGATTCAATTTGGTCAAGGGATCGCAGTAGCCTACCTGGACGCTGGTTCATTGTTTGTTCTCGTTATTCGTCTAAGGTGAACTCGTAATAGTTTAAACATACCTAGAGACGAGCGTAACATAGATAGGATTCGATTTCGGTATACAATTCCTTCTTAAATAATTGTGAATTTGTTCCGAACCTTTGTGTTATTTAACATGTGTCAGTTTAACAGCAAATAAGCACACTTTTCACAAAATGCAATCACAAAGCTTACTTCATTATCAAAATCTTGTTTATCTTGTTCACTCTGTTTCATCAGACTTTTAATAGCTTCTTTATGATTCATTGTAAGATCTCTTAACTCTTTATCTGATAATTGTCTACATTCAGTTAACTGATTTCTCAATCTGGATATTTCCTTTTCAGCTGCCTCTTTTGATAGCCTAATTGCTCCTTGCAATTCGTCTTCACGCTTCTGTAAAGCCTGTGAAGCTTGTTCACGAGCCTGAAGTCCACGTTCAATTTCATGTTGAAGGTCTGCTTGAGTACGTTTCAATTCAACTAACAATATGCAAAAACAAAATAAATCAAACATTTGAATCGTTACTGGAAAAAGTGTAAGGTAAATTTGTGCAAATTACCTATCAAGATATTATTATTATTATTGTCAAAATCATTTTCAACAAGTAACACACTTTTAATGTATTATGGGCTATCATATCGTATGATTATTTTAGTATGAACGAACAATAAATCATTTGAATATTTTCACTAAAAATCGTGTCAAAATCATGCAAATTGCCAACGACTAACAATTATCAGTAAACTATGTATTAAAAATTAAATTAACATTTATTTATTGTATGAATCAATTAAGGAATTTTTCGGAACTGTTCAAAGCTGTACTGCTTGAACCTCAGCATACAGAGATAGTTAATGGTAATGATGAAAATCTGTTTTATACGGATGGAGTTGTCTCGTTTATGTACGTTGGTGAGTACATTGTGTCCGCAGTCATACTGTTAATACTTGGAGAAACAAAGGACTATGGTGATTATCACGACGCAAAATGAAAACATAAAGATTGATGTGAATTAAGATTTATTGACTCGACAAAAACATGATCCTTAAATAAATCGGTCAAAAACATCAATATTAAACCAAATACATTCATTCATAGACTTATTTTACTCACATTTGATGATTAATTATTAAACACTATATAAATAAAAAGATGCATAGCGTTACTGTAAAAAACCTATACGAGGTTCACATGAAATAATGAAAAAAATATAACTCTATCAGCCCGGGTTGAAAGTTCACATGTGTCATGATGAACAAAATGCACACAATCGGTACAAACATTTACACTAATAAAGTATTGCACTTAGATTAAAACCAATGTCAAAATTGACAGATCGGGAATTAAACTAGCCATGTAAGATGTTAATATTGAGTTAGTGAAAATGTGAACTCATTTTCTCAGTTCAATTCATGAAAATTAAAACTTACCTAATAAATTTTCTCTTTTTAAATTTTGTTCTTGTAATTCATTTTCTAATAAGTCTCGTTTAGTTTCCAATTGCATTATCTGTTGTTTCGCTTCATAATAGTCAGCGTCTAAATTTTTATGTTCTTTTTTACTTGCTGTAAGTAAATCGTAAGTTTGATTTAATTCTCTAGTAAGTGCAGTGATTTTTGCTGAAAGTTCACCTTTCTCTTTTGTTAAATCTTCTTTTTCTCTATTCAAACGTCCAACAACATCACGAATTCGTTCATAATCTCTATTCTTTTGAATCAGTTCATTGGTGAGACCATTTTTTTGTCTTGTAATAGCATTCAACTACAAAAGTACAGGTAACAACTTTTAAACACTTTCGGAAATTATCCGTCTTAAAAGTAACTATATTAACTGTCCATTGTTGTTTAGTACAAGTGAAATCCTACTAATTTTTGTTTTCAAAAAGTTATTGAATGATATTTTAAACATAAGGGTCATTTTTTTTGTATTGTTGGATAACGTCGCTTCATTCTACTTTGTATTAAATTAGTTTTGTATTCTTTTTCATTTCGAAATAAGGATTAACGTTACTTATATCTTTCAACAACCACAAAGCTTATTCAGATTAATACACAGTGAAGATATTAACAGCTGTTTTTTAGTCATTTAATATAGTTTAGATATATAATTAAGAAAATATTCCTATCTAACTGAATGGGGAATACTCATCAATTACTTCAAGTAATTTTTTTATTATGACGTTAAGTATGTGTTTGGATTTTCTGAAACAATAGGTAATATCCAACTCTATTTCGTAAAAACGTTTGAAATCCCAGTTTTCAGTTTCTGTAAATTATTACTGAGAGGCGGGTTATAGTTATTTGAAAGACTTTCATGTAGTAGTAAAGGTATTAGAAGTAATCAGACAGGTTAGGATTAGAAGATATTATTCAAGAAGTATGATTCAGTGAGAAAAGTTTAGAAAGACAAAACTAGAAGTGTTGAGGAATCCAGAAGATTAGGATTTAAGAGAATACAAAGAATAAATGCACCGCCGCCATTGCGAACGGTTTTGAGCCATGTCATTCAGGGTATCCAACCATCGATTATTATCATCTCGCGGACCCCAACCAGGTAGTCGACAATTACCGACATGGCTCAGTTCACTTGTCAATGATTTCATGGATTTATGCCATGTTTTGGTCTGGCCGCCCCTGACTTTCTTCCAACCTACTCCTACATTTAAAAACAAAGCTCATCAAAGCAGTCGGTGGTTAGGCATACACATTACATGTCCCAACCACCTCAACTGATGAAGTTTCGATACTTCATCTACTGATTTGCCATTCTTACCTAGCACCCGTTTCCTAATAACAGCGTTGCTCACTCGGGTGTTCCAGGTTAAAAGAGCGATGCTTCGAAGACACCTATGATCGAAAACAAGTAACCTACGAATATCTTCTAATTTCACTGGCCATGTTTCATAGTCATAAAGTAAGACCGAGCGAACTACTGCGCAGTACACTCGTCCTTTAGTCAGTTACGACGACCAATAGGAAGCAGTATTTGAAGTGACATTGATAATCAGGGCAACCAATAAGAAACAACATTGGAGCACGTGACATGATATCTAGGACGACCGTAAAATTGTCCAGTAGGAATTAACCAATAGGGATAGGCCAATAATTCTCTTAGGACATTGGATGAATATCCTAACAAAAACTGAACCAAAGATACCTCAATCAAATTTTACTGCTACTGAAGCTCTGTATTTCACAGTTACATCATGAAAAATCTCACGACAACTTCCATATAAACATAAAGAAAGGTATTTAAAGTAAGTAGATAAAACAGACAGACATCTTCTAACCTACCTGTTCCGTAATTTCTAATTTTTCTCTGTTCAAACTGGTGATTTCTTCTTCCAGTCTTTCACGGGCAGCTTCAGATATCGTTAAAGATTGAGAAATGCTGTTCTTCTCATAAATTACTTCATTCTTTTGTGATTCCATTTGAATAAGTGCTTCTTTCAGGCTGGAACGATCTCCATCAGCATTTCGATAATCAGATGCCAGTTGGTTGTATTCGGCTTCCTGATTTTTCAACTGGCTCTGAAGAATCGACCTTTTGTTAGAGACCTCTTCTAGTTTACTCTAAGATTTACAAAAAATAACTGCTCCGGATGATTCTAAGTTTAATTTACATGTTAAAAATTGATTCATACTTCCACATCTTTAAGAATGATTCATTAACAAAAAAGGGTCGGTAGTAGATCCGTCTTTCGACTACCTTCGTACACATATTTACGAAATTTATGTCTTTAGCACCGAATGGACATTTTCAAAGTACGTGGAACTCAGCATATGTTCAAATTCAATTAATTTTTTAATTCAAATACCATTTTAACTTAAGGCGGTTATAGTTACATCACAAAAATAATGAATGAAGGTGAAAAACACTGTGATCACAATAAAATATTCGAAAAGATCAAGACAATTTGTGAATAGACACTATCAGTCGAACACTAAAAGAAGAGCTTACTTTAACGAAAAGATATTTTTAGTCTAGTTTCAAGTTATATGTGGTAGCCTTATCTGTAAAATCTCAAAAAGGTGACCTACCAAAAACAGCTTGCTTATACAACACAGCTATATGGTAAGTTGATGAAAATAAGAGCTAGAGGATGACATTTAGTAAATAACTTTATTAATCACCGTATAAACCTTGATACTATTATAGATTACTTCAATCGTAAACAAGTTGAATGATTCATTAAACTCTTGTAGCTATTCATCATCATAAATTTCATCTGTATTGGCTAAACACCTACGAAGCACACGTTGATATATGAGTAATGATATATATCTTATCATCTATTCATCAAATCTAATTCAATTTTAAATGGTTGGGATTATCCCGTTGTTAATGATTTGACTGAAATTTGCTTAGTCTTTGTTTGAAACAAACGGTACTAGGTTAGAATCCTGGAGTGAACAATAACTCTAAGAAAGATGCAGGTACATTCAGCTGACAAGTTCCCCAAGCAGGACAAAACGCGCGTCTTGAATTTCACTTACATAAGTTCACTAAATTCAGATGTGCTAACAAAATGTCGAAATCTATTAAAATGAATAAACTTCTCACAATTTGAATGATAAAATTATTGAAATCCACCTAGTACTATAGTTTTGAAGCAGTGTTTATAAATTATTTATAAATTCAGATAGGAAGTTCCTCTAATTATCAATTAAAATTTTATCCGGAATAGACTCGTTATGATTAGAAGAAAAATTTCTAAACAAAAGTTGATATTTAAATAGTAACATTTTTAAAACTGAGCGTATAAACTAGTAATTAAGATTATTAAAAACAAGGTACATAGAAATATAAATAAGTAAACGAAAGTAAGCAGAAAATAGTTTCTAATAAAGTAAATTGATGGTTCAGTTTCAATCAAACAGGATAAGAAGTAGTCTTTGGGGCTATTGTCATTTACGAGTACGTGAAATGAACAAACTTACTAGCAATCAGAGAGGCGCTTTTAATCGATGATGTGGTCAATTCTTGTTACAATAATAATAAAAATAACAGCAATTATAGTTATTATTACTTGGAAACAATATTGTCTTATTTTTTCCTACATCAATTATGGTATGTGACCAAAATTAAATAAATATAGTTCATATGTTACACAGGTTAATTAGAGAACCGTGGTGAGTTTAATGAGAGATTTTTGATAATCGTGAAGTAGTTGAATCGTATGCTGTTAGATGTTACACTTCAAATAAAGATGATCTTTGTCTAAGCATTGTTATTATTTGAATTATTTCTGACTATTTTAAATCAATTTGAAGCTTTTCACAAAAAATGCAGCCATTCTCATTTATTTAAAAATATGATTTTAGTTTAACCTTTTTTATAGTAAAACGATCAAAGATTAACGTTTTGCAAGGAAACCTTAGATCATGCACAAAATTTAAATGTTTGAAATATTTATCCATTTTATAGCAAAATGTTGTAAGAGTTGAGTCATGATCGATATCATTATTAAGTAAACCAAAACATTTAGACAAAGAATATACCTGACATTTGGATAAATGTTCACCTAGTGCTGCTTCATCTGATCGTAATCGTGCTATTTCAGCTTCATATTCTGCCTTCCGTGTTTCAGCTCTTGATAGGGCATCTTGAATATCTGCGAATTCTTTGGCTCTAATTTCAGCCTCTAATTTGGATTTTTGAAGAGCACTTCGTAAGTTTGCTACTTCTTCGCGCTCAGCTGATAAGCGTTCTTCAAGTGTATCAATGCAACGTTGACAACGTTCAGACTCTCGTAAATATCTTTCAGCATCACGTTGAACACAAGTTAATTCTCCTTCTAATGTGTCTTTACTTTTACGCAATTCATTATAAGCGCTTTGAACACGTTCTAGTTCGCTCTGTAAGCTTTTTAGTTCTTCAGAAGTATTTGAACGTGATCTTTCAAGATCAGCTCTTTCGTTATCCAAAGTTTGAATATTTGCTGTGATTCGTTTTACTTCTCTTCCCATATCTTCTTTTTCTCTTCTCATATTGTCTAGTTCTGCACGCATGTTCATTAGTTGACGTTCTAAGTTTCTTCTTTCATTTTCACTATCATCTAACATATGTTTCATTGAGTCACATTGATCTTTTGTATTGTTCAACTTGGCCGTTAATTCAGAAACCTAAAATTATTGTAAGGTATTAATTAGTTTGTGCATTTTATAATTTTATGAAAAGATTCAAAAGACAATTAATTTCACTGATTAGTTAAACGTTTTAGTACTAGTCTCTTCGTATTAACGTTTCGAATATACGAAAATTATTTTTGGCCAATTATGACGAAAATGTTTTTAAACTGTCGTTATGAAGCTAGCTAGTAAAGATCCTACCAAATAAACTAACCTGAAGTCCACGTTTATGAATCGCAGCCTGAACAGCAGATAGTGCTGAATCACCCCAGTAACAAGCACTTGTATTATTAATTGGTGGTGGCGGTGATCCGGTGCGACCATATGCTCCTGCTCTAGAGTTACGGAAACTGCCGGTCACCATCTTAGGATTCGAAGCATAACATGGTGAACGGGATCTCGACTGGTGGTGACAATTTTCTGCACCACTTAATGCCTCAGATGGTATCATTTCATCATTCAATATAGACTGAGAAATATCTCTGAGTGTCTGGTATAATGCTTGTGTTTCCTCAACCAGTGCTCTTGCTGAAGGATCATTGATATCTGCCCCTTCTGTTTTGAGAAAAAAATTAGGGAAAGTTTATATAAAATATCAATAAAGGATGAATTACATTTAGGTAAGCTTACAATCACGTTTTGGGTCATTGATTTATCCTAACTATAATCGGCATGTAATTAAGAATCAAGTTACTAAAAGAAAAATCTATTGTATTTATGTGTGATATTGATAATCAATAGATAGATGATTATTATTATTATTATTCATAATAACACGATATTTTCGTACTAAATCTTTTATGTAAACAGAAAAGGGAATATAATTAATTATGCTAATGAATTTGAAGTATGCATAGCTTTAGGAAAACTAAATTTATTCATTGATTAATAAACATGCAGTATGAAAAAAGCATGTAATATTTGACATATTGTTTCTGTCTATTCTGTAGTGCTCTAGATTTAAGTTAACAGAAATAATTTTAGTGTTGTAATGTAGATGCACATATATTCATGTAATTGCATTCTTACTTAGCAAACAATGGAAGTAGAGTTGTGGTATCATTTTCATCTTCTGATTATATTTGAAGTCCGATAGTCACTTTTCAAAACACGTTCGGTTTATTATATACTAAGGAATTTCCAATGGGAGGTGTAATATGCTGTCTTGAACAGTTAAATGCATTTTGGTTGATTTATGTTAGCTATTTATTTCGAAAATGTAATTCTGACTTTGATTTTATACCAAAACTACGACTACTAAATAAGTTTGCCAGTGTTAATACAGACATGTGGATAAGCAACTAGCTGTCTTCTTACCTCTCCAGAAGAGTACGGCATCATGTACTTCGAGGAAAGTGTACAATGTTTTCACTAATTCAAGAAGATTTCAAAGCCCCATCTCCGAATCTCAGGAAACAGAGTACGTCTTCCACTGGTTGGTTCCGAAGACCACTTGACACAGCTACTAGAAGCTCTGGGTTTATTGATCATGTATGCCATGCCGCTAGGTGGACTAAGGACAGAAAATCCTCAAACTTGGATCATTAATCAACAAACGGTCAGCTCCTGGTCGAAAATCTTTACGTCCATACACCAATAGGAAATAGTAACTATGGCATGGTCATGTTTAACATGGTCATAAACGAACACACTTAGGCAGGACAAGAATGAACCCCACCTTTGCTACACTAGGGCAAATTACACGCGCATATCCTATGGTCAAGGGGATGATGGAGGTTGACAGCAAATGATCACTTGCAAACAGTGGGAGTGCTGTTCTAGACAATGTACTTCAGAAAGACCACACACCAGGAGAGCGAAGAACTTTGGTCAAGCGAGACAGTGAACGCTTGCTACAGGAGAAAAGTAAAGCTTGGCACAAGTGGAAAGTCTCAATGAAGGATTCCAACTCTAGGTCTTACTTGGCACTGAGAAACAGATGCAATACCAAAGTTCGAAACGACTGGAGACACATCCAGATGAAGCTAACTAGCAAACTACAGACGAACCCTAAGCATCTCTGTAGGCTCATGACGAAAAGAAAACCTACGAATCAGGTTTTGTGTCCCGTCAGATGTCTCTATGTAGAAAATCTCACCTATCTAGAAACGGCTGATATCTTCAACACCAACTTCACTGATCAGTTAAACTAGGTATCCACATGCCAACTGACGACTAACGGAATCTCTGACTTACTCCCGACTTAGCAATGAGGAAACTAAAATCCTTATGCTCAGGAAAGTCACTAGAATGTGACCTTATTTGCCCCATAGTCTTGAAACAGTGTGCAGAAGCCCTCAGCTCCCCGAATGACGACTTGTTCAGGCATTCACTGAAAGGAAGGGTCCAGCCTGTCACAGGCCAGTTGTAATACTACTAATATTATAGAAGGTGATAGAAGGGCTGGTGAACGAACAAATGAGTGAGTTTCCGGATGTGAACAGTATCCTCAATGAAGCTGAACATGGGTTTCGGAAAGGCTGGTCGTGCGCATCCAATCTCTTTATATGATGGGACAGTTGGACATCCTGCTGGGATCGGAAAATATTGGTACACGTAATATTTTTTGAATTTGCAAACGCCTTCGACACAGTGCCCCATCTACTCTTGATTGAGATAGTTGCGGAAATGAGCTTCATAGATCCAATATTATCTTGGCTCAGAAACTAGCTTAAGAATAAAACGTTTCGCACAATGGTAAGTAGATTGCATGCTAGTTTCTGAATCTCAACATTGGCAGTTTTGCATGGGTCATTTCACAACCTCATCACACCCCCTGTCCTTAAACCAGACAGAAATCTTTTGGATCGTGTGCAGAGACGAGCAACGAAATGGGTGATGATGTTGAAGTATAAAACTTAAGAAGATAGACTTCAACACCTGGAATTACTCTTTCTGAGTCACAGGAGAGTCAGAGATGATATTACACACACAAAACCATCGCAACATGAGCATTTTACCGAAGCATCACCACCACTCCTTTCGAGGCGATCCTCGAAAAGTTGCGCGTCAAAGACCGAACATTCAGATATGTGCGCACTGTATCTCATTAAGTGTCGTTGCAACTTGGAATTCTCTCTCAGCCGAGGTGACCACAACACCCTTAGTAGACAGCTTTAAGAAGAGACCTGATAAACATGTACTCACATACGGATTATCATCTCCTCATGGTCAAGCTGTGCCTGATGCATGTCTTGAAACTTGCTATTCAATTAGGCATTACCAGATACCTGGAACCGTACCGAAAGAACAAGAATCGAGCGCAAAAGATCAATTGGTTTACACTAGCTCGTGAAAAAGATATTGGATATTGGACTTTGAGTCTACATCTCAACCTTGAATAGTTTCGCGAGTGAGTCGGATGAGTCTTTTTGACGATCTCCCTGAGCCAAGTGGGGAATGTACCGATCTACGTAAGCTCACATTTCCTGGTCATAGGATATCTAATTTACAAGATAAATCTGAGGTATTAGGAGGGGACCCCAGTTGGAATGAGTCCGAATCTTTTGTCAGTATGTTGATTTCTAAAAAAAAACTTTATTCGTTTCAAGAACTTACTCCATATCTTTGTTCTGTTGTCGCAAGAAAAGGCGAGAGACCGGAGATGCAGGATTCCCATATTGTGGTTGAAAACCTAGTAGAGCTAATGTATCGGGGAGTCTCCAATGAAATGTAATCATACCATATTTGATTTTGTCTTATTTTTCAGAGCTAGAGTATGCTATTTCGCAATTTTTGATGGACATGGAGGAGCAAAAGCAGCCAACTTCGCCTGCAAACGTTTACATCAACATATAGCCTCGCGATTTCCTCGAGGTGCCTAGTTTTGTGATTTTCCGTTTTATTTTATTTATCATTGAGGATATCTAGCCACTAATTTATTTTTCATGTCAGTCAAAGTCTAAAAAAGGTATTTTTAAGGATTTTGATAGGTACAGTACCGGTTTTCATCGATGGAATCTTTCATTATTCCAAGAATGCAAAAGCTGAAATGTAGAAATGTTACTCTTTTAATGCGGTACCTCATCTTTACTCTTCATCTGGGGTTTAAGTCTTCCAAGTTGTGGGATGCTGTTATGATAAATCTATCCTCCTTTGTTTTTGGTAAGGCTGGTTTGTAGTAATAATGGCTCTCTTGGAATGGAAATTCATCAGAATATCCAGTGATCAAGGCTTGCTTTCAGAATCAAAGGAAAATGTGGGATCCGGTATTGTTGGATAAAATAGTAAGCTTATGCGCTCCTTTGAGAAGCTAGAATATGTCCTGGTTACCTTCAACATGAAAATCTAAGAGTCCGACTGAAGTATTATCTAAATTTCCAAGATCGTGGCTTCCGTTATTTGAATACTTGTTTTTATGAAGTTCTGGCTAAAGAGCTCCTCTTGATAGAGACCTCAAATGTATTTTTACTTGCTGTAGCCTATAGTCAAACCAATAGCATCAAATATCATATAGTTCACTCCGTAGGATAGTTCAAATGGCCTTCAGCAGTTGGAAACAAGTCATTGTAGTTGACATGGTCTTCAAAATATAGGTACATGTACCTATTTGAAATCTAAGTGATATTCCTGGGGTGCAAAACCTGCGGAGCCTTACACAGGCAATTTTTCCTGATCTCAATATAACTGATTTTTTAAGTAGTGTTTGACTAATCGCATGTCAAAGAAATCCTATAACTAAAAAAACCCATTAAAGCCCAAGGTTGTGCGAGTGGTGATTGCCAACCGAGTATTCGAGATGACGACAGTAGTTGACTTCAGTCAAGAAAGTCCACTACAAGCATTCCTGTTCAGATTCCTTATAAATTTATTAATAAAGTGACTAATTCATCCAAACTTTTATGAGGTATATCCTACCTGAAAATCCTGATCAATGAAAATAAATGAGTAACATATTTTTAGATGGATATACAGTCAGTTAGTTACACGGTAGAACTTCGTACGCACGTACATAGGTTCAGGTTTCCATATCACATTAGCACAGAGTGGTCGACACGTTCAACTATTTCACTACCTATCACTAGTTCAGGTGCCAACGCAAGCCAATCTTGAAGCAACATTTTGCGGATATACAGTTTCCTGTGTTGGTACTCGGTAGCGGTTAGCTAATGTTTTACTTCTATTTAACATGCAAATAAAAGATACTCCATGATGTCATTGTATATTTATTTGCCACCCAACCTAACAACATCGTCTTTTTAATTTGAAATGGTCTGCAATATTCGCTTGTAGCCGCCTGTCTATTTTATATCATCGTCTGTTTATTTCAATATTGGTTCATTTTAGATTTCTTGTGTTTTGTTGAGTATGACAGTGTGAATGAACGTACTTTTTAAAGTTCTATGTGATTGGATCCAAACTTACTTACTTACTTACTTACTTAAGCCTGTTACCCCCAATGGAGCATAGGCCGCTCACCAGTTTTCTCCAACCAACTCTGTCCTGGGCTTCCTTCTCCAATTCTGTCCAATGTTTGTTCATTTCTCTCATATCTTTCTCTATTTCTCGGCGTAGTGTGTTCCTTGGCCTTCCTCTATTCCTTTTGCCTTGAGGGTTCCATGTGAGGGCTTGTCTCGTGACGCAGTTAGGTGCTTTTCGTAGTGTGTGTCCTATCCACTTCCACCGCTTCTTCCTGATTTCCTCATCCACTGGAATCTGACTTGTTCTCTCCCACAGTTCGTTGTTGCTGATGGTGTCTGGCCAACGAATACGAAGTATTTTGCGTAGACATCTGTTAATAAACACTTGTATCTTCTGAACGATGGCTTTGGTAGTTCTCCATGTTTCGGCTCCATACAGTAGAACTGTCTTGACATTTGTATTGAAAATCCTGATTTTGGTTTTGTTTGAAAGTTGTTTGGAGTTCCAGATATTTTTCAACTGTAGAAATGCAACCCTCGCTTTGCCAATCCGCGCCCTCACATCTGCATCCAATCCACGTTTCTCGTCGATGATGCTGCCAAGATATGTAAAGTTGTTAACGTCCTCGAAAGCATCTCCATCAAGCGTGATTTGGTTGGTGCATGTTGTGTTGCATCGGAGAATTTCTTTTTCCCTTTATGTATGTTGAGACCTACTGCTGCAGAGGCTGCTGCTACACTGGTCGTCTTCTCTTGCATTTGTTGTTGAGTGTGCGATAGAAGAGCCAGGTCATCTGCGAAGTCCAGATCATCCAGCTGCGTCGTAACTGTCCAGTTGATACCGTGCTTCCCTCCAGATGTTGACATCTTCATAATCCAGTCGATGACCAGGAGAAAGAGAAAGGGTGAGAGTAAGCAACCTTGCCTGACACCGGTCTTCACCTCAAACGAGTTTGTCAGCTGACCTCCGTGCACGATTTTGCAGTTGAATCCATCATAAGAATTCCGTATGATGTTGACTATTTTCTCAGGCACCCCGTAGTGTCGAAGAAGCCTCCACAGTGTTTTCCTATCCACGCTATCAAATGCTTTCTCGTAGTCGATGAAGTTGATGTAGAGTGATGAGTTCCATTCAATTGATTGTTCCACAATGATCCGTAATGTAGCGATTTGGTCAGTACATGATCGATCCTTACGAAATCCGGCCTGTTGATCTCGAAGTTGGGCGTCTACGAAGTCCTTCATTCTGTTTAACAATACTCTGTTGAAGACTTTGCCTGGTATTGAAAGAAGAGTGATGCCTCTGTAGTTCTCACACTTGCTCAGGTCGCCTTTCTTTGGTATTTTGATGAGGTATCCTTCTTTCCAATCTGATGGTACTTGTTCCTCATCCCAAATCTTCTTGAAGAGAATGTGAAATATTTTCGCAGTTGCTTCCACATCTGCTTTCATTGCCTCTGCTGGAATGTTGTCTGGTCCTGCTGCTTTGCCGCTCTTGATTTGTCTGATGGCCATACTGATCTCCTCAATCGTAGGTGCGCCAATATTAATTGGGAGGTCCTTGGATGCTGCTTCGATGTTGGGTGGGTTCAGTGGAGCTGGTCGATTCAATAGTTCCTTAAAGTGCTCCACCCACCTATTTCGCTGTTCGTCAGTGTTGCTGATTATTTTCCCTTCCTTGCTTTTTACTGGTCGTTCTGGTTTACGATAGTTCCCGGTGAGCTTCTTCGTTGTTTCGTACAATTGTCTCATGTTTCCTTCTCTTGCAGCCTTTTCCGCCGTCATTGCTAGATCTTCCACATATTTTCGTTTGTCAGCTCTGATGCTCTTCTTCACTTCCCTGTTTGCTTCTGTGTATGCAGCTTGTGTGGTAACTTTCTCTGCTCTTGTTCGGCTGACATTGATTGCTGCCTTCTTGTTCCTCCTTTCTTCAATTTTTGCAAGAGTATCAACAGAGATCCATTCCTTGTGATGGTGCTTCTTGCGACTAAGGACCTCCTGACATGTTGAAGTGATTGCCTCCTTAATCCCTTTCCAATTGTTCTCCAATGTTGCGTCCTCTCCATTGAGTAGATCCTGAAAGGCCTGGAACCTATTGGTGAGGGCTACCCTGAATTCGTTGAGCTTTACAGTATCCCGAAGAAAGGCCGTATTAAACTTGTGCGATGTTGTCTGTCCCGTTGTCCAGTGCTTCTTTAGTTTCAGCCTCATTTTGGCGATCAGCAAATGGTGATCTGAAGCTATATCAGCTCCTCTCTTGGTTCTCACATCCTCCATAGTCCTTCTGAACTTTTTGTTGATACAGATATGGTCAATTTGGTTTTGAGTAGTGTGATCCGGTGAAATCCATGTGGCTTTGTGAATGCGTTTGTGCGGGAATATTGTGCCACCGATGACCAGTTTGTTGAAGGCACATAGGTTTGCAAATCTCTCACCGTTTTCGTTTCTTTCTCCCAGTCCATGTCGTCCCATGATGTCTTCATATCCAGTGTTGTCCATGCCAACCTTGGCATTCAGGTCTCCCATAAGAATCGTTAAATCCTTTGGTGAACATTTCTCGACGATTGACTGCAGCCTTTCGTAGAATTGATCTTTAACGTCGTCATTGTAGTCATTGGTAGGTGCATAACATTGGATGACGTTCATTGTAATGTCCTGTTTCTTTGTTTTGAAGGATGCTTTGATGATCCTAGGTCCATGAGATTCCCATCCTATCAGTGCCTTTTGTGCATGTTTGGACAGCATCAGTGCAACTCCTTGTGTATGTGAAGCGTTTTCCTCTTCATGACCAGAGTATAACAGCAGTTCCCCTGAAGCAAGTCTCAGTTGTCCTACCTGTGTCCCATGCGTTTCACTGATGCCGAGCACCTCGAGGTTGTATCTTTTCATTTCTGCCGCAACTTGAAATAGTCTTCCAGTCTCCCACAGTGTACGAACGTTCCATGTACCTAAAAAAATGGTTGCTCTGGTTGTCAGAAGAGGCATCGGCCCCGTGACTTCCGAGGGAACTCGGCTTTCATCACGAGACGTCATAATTCTTCTTCCAACTCCCAGGGCAGAGTTAAAATGGTTTGAATTGTTTTTTCTGGTTAGCGTTTTTTTGGCAAGTGAGATTTCAACGGAATGGGGTCGCCAACCCCATGTCCAACCCTCCTTTATCCGGGCTTGGGACCGGCAGTAGCCCCTAAGGTTCTACTGGCGGAGTTGATTGGATCCAAACTATTAACTCTAAATATTTTCTCGACTCAACAGACTGCATCGATTAGGTTACGTAAACAATGTCATGTGATAAGCCAGAAGACAAGACCAGATGGAATACATAATCTGGAGATAGTTTCTTCGCAACATGTGTACACAATCTCTAGATATCCACTGGTTACACGAGTAGTTTATTGACTGTATTCTCTCACAATTCCCTTGGTCTTGAATATACTCCGATCGCGCCGTATATTTCGATCTTCGGATACTTCTCTGTGGTAGCAACTTCTGAGCGACACTCCTCTGTGTACTACTTGGGTGATTCGCATCCACCACATTGTCCCTGTAAAATCCATTTGGGCCGCCTATACTGATTATCATTATATTTATGGCTTCATATTTTTCTTTACTCTGCTTGTAAATTTCAGTCAAATTCATCATTATTCTTTTTTCTTCTTGAACAGGTGGGATGCAACAGGTAGAAAAGGATATTAAGCGTGTATTATACGACTCTTATAAGAAAACAGATGAGGAATTTTTGAGAGAGGCTTGTCAGCAGTAGGAAACCAACCATTACGTTTCATTCACCTTTTTTGCGCCCCTTTCTATTTTTCCAGGCGCCCTCACTGGAGAGATGGTAGTACAGCAGCAACAATCTTATTGGTCAATAACACATTATACATTGCAAATCTTGGTGACTCAAAAGTAATCCATGCTTATTTCGCTTTAACATCATGTTTGATACTTAGTTGTAAAACCGTATTTTTACAATTTGTTTTCTGTGATATATATATATATATATATATATATATATATATATATATATAAGATCGGGCGTTGTAGTTTATTTATATTTATGTTCCTTTTATGCACACTGATCATCTATGTATTCATGAAACGATCTGCAGTATCCTACGGACAACGTCAAGATAGTTTAAACCTATGTGAAGAACTTTGGTCAACAGCCAGTTATTTTACGATCTGGTACACGTTTCTGATCTCATTTCTTTTTCACCCCACTTGACTTCGTCCAACGTTACACCGAAGTAAATAATTACTTCCCACTACGTATAAAACGGAATTTGTTTGCATTAATAACTATTGGATTATAGAGGTTTTTCCAAAAGATTCAGTTTACTCAATGATACCATTGATTTATGAACAGATTAGCTTTTTTCAGCAATATTCAAAGAATTTCAAGTTGGAATGTTAGTGTTTATTCATATATTTGTTAGTTATGTGGTTTTAGGCTCCACATTTCTCAGCTTATAAATTCATTCCACTAAATATGCTGATTGATAATAATAGTAATAATATGGTAATATTCAAATTTAGATGTCTTATTTTCCTTCTGATGTGCGTTCCGAATAAATTGCGTTTTTAATTTTATAACACTACTTTTAGGGATTATACCATTAAACATTTATCCGATGCATAAATTTGATGCAGGTATCTTTCTACGGTGTTTATTGGTTGGAATTTCGTTGTTTTTGTAAATTGTCGTAAATTATTTATCTTAGTTTTAACGTGTCAATAAAACTAATCAAGTAGTCTATTCAGTATATTGTAATGTAGTTGTTTCTGTCTTTACTCTGTATTACAAGTCTTTTGGCGATTAAGGAGCTGTAGTTGTAATGATAGTTAGGGAACTTTTAGTTATGATGTGTAGTGATTGAATATGGTTACCATTCACAAGGGCAAATTACTGATGTAAGCCTTGGATCTACATACTAATAATTTTTACTCTTTTTACGTTGATTACGTTATTTTCCAAAGTCACAAACTATATGAATATGAGTTGCTTACTACCGTTGCTTTTTGTAGAGAAAGCCCTTTTGCGAAAGACTAATTTTCCCTTTTTTATTGCCTGTGTAATTCACAAACTTAGTACCTGATCTTTGACTGATGGACACGTCAGATTAGAAGTGTAAGCAAAATTCTTATGTGAGTTCGCAGAACAGATTAGTTATACTATTCTCATTAATGTGGGGCCCAACTTATTATTTTCAAGCTATACTTGGTTACAGAGATATCCTAATTTTGTAGCCTTTTCGACATGTGGTAGTTTAATTGTCATAGTCCTTAGAAAGTAGTATTTGTTGATGTCTGAATGTGCATTTCAAATTACTGTTGCTCTAATATACTCGTCCTACCCTAAGTATAATGTGTTAAAAGTGTGCTATTATTGTAATTAACCTATACCTGAACTCCATTATCAGGTTCGATTGATAATTGCTAAGTCAAGTTAGGTTCTTAGCAAGCGTTTTGACTTCCCGGTTAGATTGAATGTCATGCGTAAGCAATATAGATATATTTTTATTGATGTTATATTCTCTTTTCGATAGTCGTTTCATTCAGTTTATTTTGCTTTTATTAGGTTGTCCTAGCCAGATCCATTGAATCCCCGTCTGAATCTAATAACCTTAATGTCAATGGTGACAAGATTTTGACTGACTCCAAATTGAGTGCAATCTGTCTAACGAAAGACCACAACCCTATGGACTATGAGGAACGACAACGTATTCAAGCTACCGGGGCTTCTGTTCAAAATGGTCGTGTTAATAGCATCTTAGAAGTTAGTCGATCATTTGGAGACTACCAATTTAAGAAACAAGGTGTTACTTGTATCCCGGATGTGAAAAAATGTCAGCTAACGGATAATGACCAGTAAGTTAAATATCCTTAATCATATGAAGTTTGAAGTAAGTAAGGGTGAATGAAACAGGTCGTAAGATTTGATATCAGATTTATTTTCTTTCAAACACCAGCGCATAATAGAAGATACCACTTAAGAATTGTTAACTTCATTTATATTTTATCGTAAAGTCATAAAATTTGTCATAAGAGAATCTGCGTTATTTTGTTTGTTGAAAATTTTGAAAGATTGAGAAATGTCATTGATATTATCGGCATTAGTTAAATGCAGAGTTACTGCACCGTTTAGAGCCGTTGCACTTCATAGTGTAAAATCTTTTGGCACATATTCGAGAAGGCAAATATTGTTTCATTGCCAACAAGAAAAAGTGGGACGTAACTTATTAAAGCCTATGAAACGATATGACTCGATACATAAGGTATTTTTTAAGATCATACATACAGCGTAATCACATTCTATTATAAATCAAAGCAGACCATTGAGGTATTAATTTGAGATACATTAACCTATAATTCTGTTTAGCATTATAGCTACATTAAGCTTCTTTGTTTTACACAGTGAAACCTGCGGTGAATTTTGCTACCACTGAAATGGTTATCTTGGTCCTAATCCTTTGGATAAGGATTTGAGCTGCTACCTTGACACGTGGCGGTCGGGCTTGTCTATCGTGGTGACTCAACCAAGCTATATTGGCTGGAACATATGTAGGTTCTACCATGTCAGGCAGGTCGATCGGAGAACGGTAAAAATAAAAGCAACAACTCCAAGGTCTGAGGGCGAAGTCGTACTGCTGACTGTAGAGGGGTTCGACAGCAGTAAAGTGTTTCCCTCGGACAACCAGCATATTTATTTTTAAGGAATTCGATCTATTGCTTACATACAGAATATTCAAGTAATGCATTACGATTATAAGTTACTTGTTAGTCAGTCGGTTGGTGATTAATCCAAGGTGAAAATTAAAGTTATAGAATCAATATACGCACATTTCTTTTCGTCAACGTCTGTAATGTTACGCTATTATTCGTTCAACATTTTTTTCTGCGGATCATTCTTCTACTTCGCTTCTTACATCTTTGGCCTTATCGTTTTTAATTTTAAAACTTAGTTATCTGCTCGTGTAAAATCTTTTTTCTGTGGAAAAATGTGAAAACTCTTACCATTGAGCTTTTGCACTGTTATTTATGCCGTTTTGAGGAATTAAGATGATATATTATATAAATATAGCAGAAATTCGTAGGAACAACTTTTAAGTATATAACTCTTTTTTATTTCTTAGTTGTGAGTAGTTTATCTTCAATATCTCTCATCCACTTTTTTATTCTTTAGATTTTTGTTAATAGCTTGTGACGGGTTATGGAAAAGTTTTCCTCCAAATGAAGCCGTACATCTCACTCATCAACTTTTAATGCGAGAAATTGAAAACTATAAAAATGAACATGGATCCCAAAATGGTCAAGTGAGTCAAAGTCGCTTTTGATTCCTGATTGTAATCGTTTGCGTATTACTTAGTTCTGACTTTGGAAGCTAGTATTTTTGTCTCCTAAAGATGTCTATAATCTCCTGAAAATATTTGTTAAGTTTCGATAGCGCTAGGCGTTGCTTTATTAGTTTCCTTTTATTTTTAAGCTCAGCGGTTTGTATTTTTCAGTGTTGTGAATTCCAGCCAATCAGTCACAAAGCTATCACGAACATTTATCAGTTCAAGTTATCACATATCCCATCTAATTAGATAGAGAAAGACTAATCATTTCGATCCTAAATCAATTGCTGTTGGGAAACAGAAAAAGTAGTTCTAAGATTAAAAGTATAAAGTATCAATCACTAAGCTCATAACGTAAAATGTGGTGAAAGTTGAATGCAATTATTGCCGGTCGGTTTTGAGTTGTATCACTTAAGATCACCAGTTAAAAGGTCTTTGTTCATACAAAGAAAGATTAACAGCCGAATATTTACACATATACGGTAATCTAAACAATATTAATGAGAGAGATAATCAGTCAGTTAGCTACAACATAGAATTTCGTACGTACGTGCATCAGTTTGAGTTGTCATACCAGTTAACACAGAGAAATCGAATGGACAGTCCAAATCCCATAGTAGTAGAGGTAGTTGTATCAGCAGTAACGGTATAGATTTGAAGAGCGCTTAAAAGAGACTTTGATCAGTATTGTTCAGAAAAATTACATCTTTACATTTTACTTGTATTCGTTGTCATTCTTGGATTTATGAAAATTTACAAGGTATGGCTACTTGATCTGATGTACGTACTAACGAAGTTCTACGTTGTTACTGACTAATTTACAAGGCTTTCTAAGAACTAAGTATACACTATTTATGACTGATACAAAAATTTAGTACGAAATAAAAATGACTTTTCTATAATTTGTACACTTCTGTAAAGATGGCAGTCATTTAGGTAAAGTTTGACTCAACTGAATTTACTGCAGCCTTTTTGTCAAGTTCTGGTCCGTGCATTCAGCTTTGCGTTATTGTTTGTTTGAGGGTTAGTGGTATTAGCTGGTCGCTTAAACCTGATTAGATGCTGTTGCGATCTGAAGTCTATTGGCTTTATGGCTAAGCTATTATTCTAGTAAAACTGTTTGAGCTACATCCAAAGTCTACATTTTTACAGTTGGCATTTTAAAGCTTCACAATGTTACATTCTAATGTTTGTTTATTCTTTTAAAAAATTGTAGTCTACTGATTTTTCTGCGGTTTTGTCTCAACGGCATCTGGACTCAGTATGCACACATTTGGTTAGTGAAGCTGTTCTTCGTATGTCAGGTGATAATGTGACTTGCATCTTGTTGGTTTTTCCAACTACCTTTGTTAAAAGACATTATTCTACTGATCTTCGAGAACATTCGCCTATCAATCAGGATGATGATTCTTCAGAACCAAGTTCTAAAATACCACGAACTGAAAAGTGATATGAACTGAGATCTCAACTTTTTTTTCGCAAAATTGAAATTTTCTTATTCTCTCAGTACTTTATTACTGTCAAAATTTATAATCTTTCTTCGTGTATTACATTTATTGTGTTATGCAAATAAAGCTTTCATGAAATAAATCTTATACCTTACTCTTTGTGACATTACTAATTCTTTCCACATTAGGTGCTTATTATTGATTTTTAGGGAATTTAACAGAAGATTACTTTGATGCTGACTTGTCTAAGTGAAGATATCAACTACACAGATTTCTATTTCAAGTAGTATTACCTGATGAAACTAACGTTTTGTTTAGCTATCTTATGAAAAACCAACCATGTATTTTCGACTCTTGGATTACTAAAAATTGGTCAGCATGTTTTTCTTGGTGTTCCTCTGATGGGTTCATTGACTTAAAAAAGTTGTTTGAAGATTTTTCAGGTAGAGCATAATCAGTGTGATAATTTTCAGATACGAAATTGTGTGTCTCTGATTGTTCTGTGATCGAATTCAATACACACCCAGTTCGTGAAGTCAGTGTTAAAGAATTTATGTCGTATTGGACTAACAAAACTCAAGGAAAAGATAAACGTATCCTATATTTGAAAGATTGGCATTACTTTAAACATAGTTCAGAAAACAATTGGTTTACGTTGCCTGAATATTTTTCTTCTGATTGGTTAAACGAATTTTGGAGTTTACGAAATGATCTTTCCGATGACTTCAAATTTGTATATTTAGGGGGTGATGGGACGTGGACACCTTTTCACGCTGATGTGTACCGTTCTTTCAGTTGGTCTGCCAACATACTTGGCCACAAACGTTGGTGGATTTTTCCTCCTGGTTGGTCCATTTAAATGCACTTTATTTGTCTAACAAAAAACGTTATTCTGCGTACTAAAATAATGTACCAATTAGGAATTTCATGAAGTTTTGGTCATGACATACTAATGGTCTGTTGTATTATGATGCAAATAATGGTTTCGAAATGAATATTAGCACATCTGCGTACTGGGCATTTTCGTGGTTCTACTGAGGTTTTATGTGATTTGTTTAATGTTTCAATAGTATAGTATTCGCAGTAATATCTTCAACTGTTTTCTTTCATTGTTATATATATATAAATAGAGTAAATGTGGAATTGTTAACGTTTCATAGTTAATATTTTTGTAACATTCTATGTAAGAAAGGAGCTTTTCAGTGAATTCAGATGTCTGTCATTTTACGAACTGAAGTCAAATAATTACCTAACGGTTATCCTTTTGAACTATTTAGAACGAACTTTAGTTTGAAATAGTGAAATCACTGAGGATGAGAATCATTAATAAAGAAATTTATGTTCGTAGACATGTGACAGTCTGTTGTGAAAACAACTCCTAATTTAATTTTTAATCATATTTTCTTTGTATTTTGTTTGAGTTTGCCCCTTCTATTCAATTATATTTTGAGTTTTGTGGTTATGATCTGATTTTATGTACAGCTGTGCATGAATTCTTACATTTTACCTTTACCCTCCTTAAGGTGAAGAAAAAAAGCTCTTATTGTCCAATGGACAAATCCCTTTCGATATTCGCTCCGCTATTAAAGACAGGAACGATGTGAAATATTATATGATAGACCAATATTCTGGGCAAGTAGTTTTCGTACCTTCTGGATGGTTTCATCAGGTTGTAAATATGGTAAGAATGAAGAGTCTATAATTCATTAATTCATATTTACTAATTATTTACCTGATAGACGCATGCTTTCTTTATGATGACTAAATTAATGAATAGAAATCTAAGTTTTCTGAACTAACACTATAAATCCAATTCAAAGATAAAATAGTGAAACAACCGAATTTCACAATCTGCCGAAACCCATAAAATGCAGTTCAAGTTGGCATACCACTTAACACAGAGAAATCGAATGGACAATCCAAATCCCATAGTAGTAGAGATAGTAGTAGTATCAGCAGTAACGGCAAAGATTTGGGGTTGAAGATATGATTAGAGAAGCTCATCTTAGTGTTACAAATCTAAAAAGAGAAAAAGGTTGATGAGGAATTGCGAAGATCAGAATTTGCGAGAAGATAAAGAATGTTTGCACCTGCACCATTGCAAGTGGTTTTGAGCCATGTCATTCAAAGTCTTTAACCACTGGTCAATATTGTCTCGCAGACCCCAACCTGGAGGTCTACATCTACTAACATGGCTGAGTCCGGTTGTCAGTGACTTCATGGATTTATGGCATGTTTTGTTTTGGCCGCCTCTAGTTTCCTTCCAGCCTACTCCTTCGTTTGATAGCATAGACCTTCGAAGTAGTCGGTGGCTAGGCATACGTAGCACATCCCTCAACCACATCAACTGGCGAAGATTCACTACTTCATCAATTGATTGGTTATCCTTATCTAATACCCTTTTTCTAACCCCAACATTGTTTACCCGATTGTTCCAAGTTATACGAGCAATGCTTCGAAGACACTTGTAATTGAATACCAGTAACCTAGGAAAATCGTCTACTGTTAGTGGCCATGTTTCACACCCGTATAGTAGGATGGAGCGAACCGCTGCACCGTAAAGTCGTCCTCTGGTTAGTAGATGGATATCTCGTCTGTGCTACGACTGGCACAAGTTGACTAAAGCCAGTTGAGCCTTCTGTGCTTGTGCAGAGATTTTGTCAGACACCTGGCCATCAGGATTGATGAGACTCGCAAGATAAGTGAGACGGTCGACACGCTCGACTATTTTACTCCCTATCAATAGTTCAGGTGCCGATGCAAGCCAATTCAGAGGCAACATTTCGCATTTCGAGGGGTTGAATCGCACCACCGCAGCAGCTTTGGTCTGGTGATAACACTTTTGTAGAAGAAAGCCAAGTTTTTGTTGTGTAGTCTTCTGTACTTTGACTGTATTTTTGAAGTATGAGCTTCTGAATCGAATATAAAGTTTAATCGGATTTACTGATATATATCACTAGTAATTTGTTTTGACACAAGTAACGCATATGGTTAGGTTTTTTCTGAGTTGTCTTCAACCGCAGCATTGCTTTTCGTAAATGATGAAAGTGTGTTGCTATATCAAAGTACGTTTCCATCTCTGTTTATTTTTTTTGCATTTTATTGTAATCTTCCTAATGTAACAGTCGATTGGTTGTTTTAGTTTAACCTTAGTTAGCTTTCGTACTTATGCATATATATAGACGGATTGTATTTCTATAAACCATAATTGGTTTAATGCCACAAATGTAAGTCATGTTTGGGATCATTTACAAGATCAATTGAAAGCTGTTGAAGAATCAACTAAAGACGTTGCTTCTATTGCTGGATGGCATGAAGAGTGTCAGGTAAATATCTTTTATTAACGTAACATTTAAAAAATAGTTTACTGTAATGATAAAATTGATTAATTTATTGTTCCATATTGACTCTAAGTTAATCCATCTTTTCGGGCGCAAACCTCCCAACCGTGTATTCGGCTAAGTCACACCTGTTTTTAAGGCCTATTATTGTTATTTGTATGTACAAGCTGCAACACCAGAGTGGATAAAGTTAAACAAATAAAGCTAGATGCATCGATTCATCCTAGTATGGGACTCATCAATAGTGCGCATCCACAAACCCACAATTGGGAACCGAACCGAAGACTCTCGGTCTCAAGCACGAACTGTGGACCTCTTTACCACTCAGCTGACATCGATTGGTGTTCATATCAAACCTGAATAAATCTAAAATATCGCTTGAACATCGTCTGTTGTCTACAGCAGGTAACTGTCTCCCACTTGATATAGTTGAACTTCACTGGTCATGGATTCTCACTAGAACTCCTAGAATTTCTTCACGAAACTAGTCACTAATGAGCATATGATATTTGTCAGCATAGTTTTCATTATTTCAATGAAATTCAGCAATTTCCACAACTCCATTCTAATACTTCTTTTTGATATCAAACTGTATAGATTAAAAAACAGCCGATACACGGTACCTGATACTTTCAATAAGAAAAACTAATAAATAAATGATGCAATCTAAAATACTTAATATGATATAGAATTAAATGAATTATAGACTTTATTGGTGAAAACGACATTTTTTGCTTTAAAGAAGGTAATATTGATGGTAACTAAAAGTTATGATAAAACTCAGTCAGCTACAGCGTAGAACTTCGTACGCACATACATCAGTTCAAGTCGACATACCACATTAGCGGTAATGGAGAGGATTAGGGGTCGAAGCTATGATTCGAGAAGTTTGGCTCAGTATTATAAATCTAAAAGGAGAAAAAGGTGTTCATGAGGAACTCAGTAGATTAGAATTTGAGAGAAGACAAAGAATGAATGCATCTGCGCCATTACAACCGATTTCGAGCCATGTCATTCAAAGTCTTTAACCACTGGTTGCGATTGTCTTGAGGATCTCAACTAGGTAGTCTACACCTACCAACATGACTCAATCCAGTTGTCAGGTACTTCATGAATTTGTGTCATTGTAAAGTGAGTCACTAAGTGATATTCATTTTCTTTTCGTGGTTTCCTATAGAGACCACAATGTCATTGCAAGCATTCGTCTCAGATACTAGTCTCCCAACTTTCTGGTTAGTTATAAATGATTAATTTATCAGGAGGTGAAACTAGACGTGATTATGATCTGTCAGTTAAAATCTTAAATCCACAAAAACACCATCATATACGTTGTTTCCTCTTGCTAACGAATTTAACTAGTTTATGTTATTTTAATCTCTAAAAGATATTTAAGTTAAACTATGTCAATACTCTTTGGTTTTTGATAGTTTTAACTAATTCTAGCATTCAATGGGAACCATTTTTTTTTCGTTGTTATCTTTAAGAGTGGTTTTCATTTCATAGTAATATATAAAAGTCTTGTTAATCTCTGCTTTCATTTTCTAAATAAAGACTTGTCTTCGAGCATACGCTGGTATCAATTTCAAAGAATTCTTTTCAATGCTAAAGTATATTTTAATAACTCGGTGGCCACGAACTAGTTCTGATGATGATAACAGTGTGAATACATTTTTGGAAAAATGTAAATCTATGCAGTACACATCATTGGATGTACTTGATGATGCTATGGATTATGAAATTAGAAGTTTGATTGAAACGAATTTGGAAATATTTCAAACTGCTTTAAAAAATCCTTTACTTTGGAGAGAGTATTGTACAACAAAAGCTAAAACATCTACCTGGATACATATGCATGATTTTTGTGCAGTAATACAGATTATCAAAGAATTTGTTCAACATCAAACTGTGAAGACACTACAACTTTGTAATGGAGTTTTACAATCATTTTGGAGTAGCTTTTAATTGTATGTATTTATAAAAAGGTGAATTTCAGCATAGACTAATATTTCCACATTCCAATTATTGTGTATATACCGTGAATTGTCCACCTAATACTGTTTGTTATTTTAGTCACTGTAATATTTTCAAACACCGTTAGATTTATTTAATAATTAAATTTCTATCGGATGAACGAATACTTGTCTTTCTTTGCTATTGAACATCATCATCAGGTTACAGTAGGTACTCAAGATTAACTTGTTTCTGATCTTATTTAGTAAAGAGTATTACTTATAAATGTAATCATTATTTTGATGATTTCAGTGTTACCTAAATTGCCTATTACTCAGGATTTCCACTAACCTAAGAATCCGCCCATAATTGTTTTGATAAATCGATTAAAGGTTGCTTTAAGGTCAGTATAATAAACTGTTATAATTGCATTGATATTGCGGTACGTTGTTGTAGTCAGCCCTTTGCTCTCTAATCCGACCTTGTGTTGCTAATTTTTAATGACCAAGGATTCGGCTCTAATTTAGGTGAACAATTACATATGCTAATTAAATACAGCTTCCACCTTATTTCTGTATATTACATTTAGGCTAGCCTCGTTTGTGCGGCGGTAGTAATGAAAAGCCCACTACGTTTTTATTTAGATGATTCGATTTCATACATGCGTATACAGACAGACATAAGAATGAGAGGCATAAAAGCGGAGAAGACGATTGGGCCAACTCCGTTTGATGGAGCATGACTAACTATTTATGGTCAGATCAAAACAAGCTAGACATATAAAAAGCAGAGTAAACAATACACGCGCAATTCAAAACAGCCAAGGTTATTAGCGAATATTTAACAATGTCAAAATACGTGAATAGTGACCCAGACAGAATAGATTGATTAGTTTACCTGAAAGCTAGGATGAGCCGCGTAGGCCGAACGTTAGTACACACTACAAGCAATTATGAAGCTACTTCGGTTCATGGTTCACCACATCCAATTTAATGGCTTAATTACGTTCTGTGTAGATATGTCCATACACGTAATTTGTAGTGATTTTGAGTGCAGCTAGAGTCGTGTGAGGGATTGTCATTTCCCAAGTATACATCCTGTGAAGGAATACTTCTTGTTCAAATACCTGGAAAGGAAACTGTGTTGGTGATAGTTTTTACGACGTGGGATAGAATTTATACGATGTTCTAACCTATGTGGAATTGTAGGTTTTAGTTTCTCAATGACGATCAACTTGACAGCATAATGTCTTTTGGATGAAGGTTATAATTGACGATTAAAATGAATAAACAAGCACGCTTCGTACTTATTATTTCTACACTGCTATCCAAAAAGCGCTGGTCATCGAATTTTCACGATTTCAACGGGAAACTGAAAATTTCCTGTAATTCACGAATTATGAAATCTATTCTCCTAGCTCTGGGATGTCTATCTGTGTATTCAAGAACATGGTATGTGCAGTGAGTTTATTGATGGTGCTTAAGAAGCAACTATAAATATTTGGAAGTATTCAGAGCATACATTTAGAGTCATGATTAGTCTGTTCGGCGTAAAAGGAATCACTGTACGCAGCTGGATCCACAAATAACGTCTTTAAAGCTTGAAGCTTTAATCCTCTATACTCTTCCTACCGCGTACTGTATAATGCTAGTGGAAGCAGCATATGACGACTTCATTGAAGTCATGAACTGATCAGTGCTAGACCATTAGAAACTTGGGATCAAATGTATTCTCATACAATATTACTGTTCCGCTACACAACTACAATAATATAGCGATATATAGAAATAAATGAATTTTTAATTCTAAGTTTTTGACTGACTTTTGTTATACAACCAATGGAAGGAAGGAAAGACTGGATAGCTTGAACGAAAAACTCTATGGTCAAGAGGTTAGGCGTTCGTGCTCGAAATCAAAGGTTCTGGATTCGATTCCGGGATGTGGTGTCGTTGATGCGCACTGCTGACTAGTCTCATACTAACATGGATCAACTATCCAGTGCTTCCAGATTTCTAATAGTGATCTAATCTTGATGGGTTCATGATTTCAATGAAACTAAACCGTCTACACAACCCTATACCGACATGAAAATTTATCAACAAAATCCTTTTGTGATTTGAAGATGTGACTCCATGTGTTTCTGTTCAATGCTTCAAAATTGAAACCTTTAAACTAACAATTTATTTAAGGATGGCCCACTGGATAACTGCAACTAAGTGTCATAAACAAAAAAAATATTGAGGTTGATATAAGGGTAAATTAAATATTGCTAACTAGATGTAGAGATTAATCACGGAACAGTTTTAGAATTCAATAATCAACTGATTTTATTAAAGCACAATAATTAATTCACGAGAATACTTCGTGTAAATTGATGATACTTAGTCATTTGATCACACTGGACAACTATCTACATGTCTTCTCGTTCATGATGAAGCTAACAATGACAGTAACACTGTTCCATTAGGTATATTCCATTTAACATGAGAATACAAAAGTCTGAATATGGCAGTTTTTCAACTGAAAATAATTATCAGTGGAAAGACCGGAAAAAAAAGGAATAGTTACAGATTATTTATATATATTTTTCTTATATCAGTTACGATTACTTTGGAAAGATATGTATGTACTAATTATTTATTTTTATTAACTTTTTGTGAACAACTAATACAATATATGAATTCGTATAAAATAATAGAATTTTAAATAATAAAACGATAATCGTTTCTTAAATTACTTGACAAATCTCATTATTTACTTGTTAATTTTGTGTTGTTTACTAAAGAAAAATAATCATTGTTGTATCAATGAATAATTCAAATGAAACACTGAGTTCATTTATGTGCAATGTATGTATAGAATGTTATATTTTGAACATTTTCATATGATTTTTTGAGATAGTGTTAAAATAGATTCTCTACTACTATTATTACAACTACTAGTAGTACTACTACAACCTATTCTCTTTAAAATGCAAATATATATTTTCTTATTTATTTAATTAAAATGTATTTTCCTCATTACAAAACAGAAATTAAAAAGAACAATTGAATGTTTTAAAGTTGTTGCATGAAATATTTTACAGAAAAGATTGAATAAAATTCTCATTGAAGTTTATTTTTTTCTTCTTATAAGTAATCAATATTCTCATTTGTTTTCTCTTTCAAGAGATCGATTGATTTCTTTTAATTTTTAAAAAATTGAACATAAAATTAAATGTGCTGTTTACAAGCAATCATGATTATGATTGGAAATAATAATGACAGTTTTTCTTCAAAAATTACATATATATATATATATATATATATATATATATATATATATATATATATAAACCAAGGAGGGTAATGTCAGTTACTGTCATTGATTTACAATGGAAAATATATTACTTTCAAATTATTATAATTATTATAATTATTGTTATTATCCTAATGCACATTAGCACTTTCATGAATATTGGCTGTTTTTCTTTCATCTTTATCCACAACATGATGTTCTTCTTGTCTCAGCAGTCTACTGGTACTTTGACCACCACCACTACTACTACTACTAGTAGCGATTAAATGAGTAGAAACATTTGTCCCACGTGTAGGGTATGGATCGTGGGATCTCGATGATGAGGGTAGTAATGTTGATGACATGGTCTCATGTGGAACTGCTGTTGTTGATGATGAAGATGATGATAATAATATTGGTGATTTGGATGTTGAATATTTTGAATGTGATAATTCTACTTTCTCGCCATTATTATTATTATTATCACTATTAGTATTATTATCATTCTGTTTAGAATATCTTCTCAAGTTATTGTTTAATTGTGTACTTTGTATAAATCTTGGAAGTGGTTTTTCAGAATGTTTATTATATATTTTCGATTGAACAGTATTCAATTTATTGTCATTTAAAAATGAATTCGATGATGTCGGTACCGTTTGATCGCTGATCTCATTACTATGATGAGTAGTATTAGTAGTAGTAGTAGTGTCTAATTCATTTCCAAATTGTTCATTATTCACTAATAAGTATTTATTTTGAATTAATGAAATAAGTTCTTCTCTTAGTCCACTTTTTATTTCATTTTTAAGTTGATACCAATCATCAATATATAAACCTTGACCAATATTCGCTTTATTATGCTTATCGGATAACCATGTAAAATCAATCAATGCATCATTGATTTTTGTCAAATGATTTATATCTTTATCATAATTTAATGAATATTTCTTTTTATAATCTTTTATTTTTGAATCCATTGAATAATAGAGTTGATTAGTAGGATGATTACTAGTTGAATGATGATAACATTGTAATGAATATTTCTTTTTATCATTGATTAATTCCAATTTCGGTTGTGTTTGTGGAATGGTCGTCAATTCGTGTTGAGATGATGATATTTCACAATTGGAAGTAGAAGCACCACTACTATTAACAGTAAAAGTCGTCGTCGTTGTAGTCGTAGTAGGAGTAGTAGTAGTAGCATAAGGTGAGATGACATGTTGTAATATTGAATTTTGTTTACTTAATTCATCGACAAGTTCTTGTTTCAAACTTTCTAATTGACAAACAGCACGTACAACTTCTCGTTTTCTATCTTCACGTATTTCAAATCTGTAAATTTATGATAGTTTTTAAAAAAGAAAATTAAAATAGTATTTTTTTTTCTTTGAATAAATTAGATTGAATATTGAATGGTAATTCACTGTGTAGAAATTTATTGTCAAATTTAAATAAAATTCTTTCAGTATTTATGAAAATTTCATTAAACTTGCTGTGAAACATGGCCAGTGAGAGTAGAAAATATTCGTAGATTACTGGTTTTCGATAATAGATGTCTTCGTAGTGTTTCTCGTGTACTTTGGGACAATCGAGTGAGCAATGCTGTTTCTGGGAAACAGGTGCTAGGTAAGAATGGTAGATCAATAGACGAAGTAATAAAGTTTCATCAGTTGAGGTGGTTGGGACATGTGCTGCGTATGCCTAACCACCGACTGCCTCGGCGAGCTTTGTTTTGTAGTGTAGGAGTAGGTTGGAAGAAAGTGAGGGGCGGCCAGAACAAAAAATGACAGCAATCCATAAAGTCATTGACAAGTGGACTGAGTCATGTCGGTAGTTGGGGTCCGCGAGATGATAATAATGGATGGTTAGAGACGTTGAATGACATGGCTCAAAACCGTTTGCAATGGCGCCGGTGCATTTATTCTTTGTGTTCTCTCAAATCCTAATCTTCTGGATTCTTCAACACGTTTAGTTTTGACTTCCTAAACTATTCTCACTAAATCATACTTCGTGAATAATATCTTCTAATTCTAACCCCTCCGATTACTTCTAATACCTTTACTACCTCTTCTACTATTGGATTTGAATTGACAATTATATCTCTGTGCTGATGTGGTATGGCGACATGAACTGATGTACTTACGTACGAAGTTCTACGTTGCATCTGACTGACTGACATGAAATAGAAAATCCTAGGTTCGATTCTAGTATTAGGAATTGTCGTTGGGCACTGCTTAAGAGTCTCATACTAGGTTCTCTACAGTAATCTAAGTAAAGTCAGTTTATTATAGAAAATCTATGAAAATTTCATAACTCCACAAAACCCTTCACTGAAAATATACAGTAGCATAAATATACATAATGATATCAGAAACAGGATCACCTTGACCGAAAATGATACGCAATTGACGTAATCAGACCTGTTTTGTTTTTTTATTTGATTTAATATTCTGTTTTATTTCACTGTAACATTTGAAGTTGAGATGATTTAATACGGTGATGTATGTACGGTGAAGGAGTAGCTTTCACTAGGTCACTTTCTATCAACAATCCAAACTTCTACTCATTAGGTCATCACAAATATATCATCATTTTGTTATTGGCATTGTACCCGATGCTCAATTTATTTGAAATTATCAATCTTGATTTCAGTAATGGTACCTACTATTATATTGTATACCGTGTAAATACATATATATATCTCTGTAATACACTGAAATGAAGTTGCCTATTTCAAAAACTGAACTCACAGAATTGGTGCTATCAGGTCGTTTGCAACTTTAGCTTCAAAATGACCAAATGTATCATTTTAAAATTAAATCTATACAAACTACATATTTTTGAATATGGGAAGTTTTAGATTCCTTCGGTAATCCAATGAATGTACGTTATAAAAAGTGCGTAGCGCTTACAAATAAGTTACTACTAGTATCATAGTGATTAATAATTTATTTTTATGTTACCTCAAACTTGATATATCCTGTTTGATTTCTAGTAGATCATCTTCATTCACTCCATCTTGTCTCATTGTTTTCTTCGATTGATGTATATATCTTCTTACAAGTCGACGCATAACTGACTGCAATTAAAAAAACGGATTGATAGAAAGTGTAAGTCGCTTAGAATAATATGCAGCAATGAATACTATAATTTTTTATAGTTCATATAAACACAATCGATTTTTTATTGCTGAAATACGACTTCATTTCAACCAGACAGAACCTAGAGTTCGGAATATGGTGTATGTATATATATGATAGTGAAATGCCACATACCTGAACACATTTTTCGTTTCACCATTTACACAACTTGGATGCAGCCTGACTTTATTTAGACTTTAAATCTATGTAAATCCGTTCCAAACAGCACATCATAAGAAGAGTGCTCTTGAATGTAGTCCACTTAACTTTAATGACGTTTTCTATTTTTGAATGTCATCTTTGATTTATATCCGAATATGTCGCAATTACAACTGCTCTTCATTTTAAAATTCTCAAGATTATCATATGAGTTGCTTCATATAGTAGATATGTGTTTATAATCTTAATTTATTCAAACTTGAGAGCGAATCATTGGTTTGTTGTAGTTTTAAAACGTTTGAAATAAAAGACTGGTATGCGTGTTCTAATATTAGCCAGTCCCGTTCATTTTTGATAGTTTTATAAGGTACAAACTTTGTTTCATATTTCTATAATATTCTATACATAATCGAGTTTTATTTAAATGAATTAAAGTACTGGTCAACTTTCATGCGTTTATTGTGTATTTCGGTTTGAACTACTCGTCATTTATTCAGTAATATAAATAAAACAAGTGTTTTTGAGTCTTAAGGGATATTCGAAAACACTTTAGTAAAGGAAATAAATCACTTTGAAGTAAAATTAATTTTAAACGATCCACCTTCGAATTCTTGTAGTCGGGAAGAATATTGAGTGAGAATGTTCGGTAGTACGGTTGTTTTATTATTGGTATATTCAGTGGGTAGTACCTTGTTTCAGATAGATGATTGTTTTGTCATACATTTAAGGTCGAATTGTTCAGAGACCGTACTTGTCACCTGATACTATAGTTCGATTTATTGTTATTGAACTATTGAGACGTCAACCGAGGCCATTACAGAATTGGAAAAACCATAAATATTGACTTCTAGCTAGTAATTTAGATTAAGTTTACCACTATTTACAGCTAACTGAAACTTCACCCATTCCGCCGCTATTTGGTTCGAAATCCTGTTTAGCCAGTGAAATAGTATGGAGATAATTTTTATGAGTGATTTACTTACATCTTAATTGAAAAGCGAATCAATTACACGATTTTGATGGCTTTCTTTGCTGTTTAGTGTGCTCTGTATAAATAATACTCAGTTTTTTAAAGGATCTGTAGTTTGGTTAAAATGTTCATGAATATCAATCAATGAAAATTTATTTAATAGAAACTATGTTGTGGTGTTTCACTGATTGATTTATCTGCTTTACTGTTCTTCCCTTTCTAACCAGTCAAAAGTTTGTCATGAATAAAATAACTCGGTCTTTCATTTCGCTTCAGTTATAACCTTATTTTCTACATTTCACTAGACAGTCATGCAAATTATTGACGCATGATTTGTGATTGGGATATTAGCTCTAGAACTATTTTAGGGAATAGGCGACTTGGTAGAAAATCTGTGCTTAATAGTTATAGTATTTATAACCGACATCATCATAAGTACACTATGACTGATATCTGACTTTGAAAACAAATACAATGATACTATCAAAACACTATTCACAGTAATAAACTTCCTAAAACATTCTACGATTTACATTTACCTTTGACACAACAAGACTTGTTATTAGTGAAATTACAGGAGTCAGCGAAAAAAATAACTTTCATTCCAAGTGCTGTTGATACTTGAATGAATGTCTGTATTTTGTTTTGGTATTATGTACAGGTCGCTCTATACTATAAAAGGTATATTATGTTCCACGCATAATTAGTACATATTTTGTTGTTGAAAAGCATTTTGATGACATGTGGCTTTTCGTGTACAGTACTATATCAGTAAATAAAACATCATATTGAAAAATATTCTTAACGAGTGAGATGGAGTACTAAAAAATTTCTATCTGAGTTCTTCATTATCTTGATGAAAACAGTATTGTTGTAAACGAAGACGGAATTCCAGACCTTAGAGAGGATTCTTAGGAGAAAACAATCAAGTAGCCAAAAAGTGTACACCTTATCATAAAACATCCATTTTTAAAACGATGATATTATTATCCGTTTTTATCTACATTTTCTTCAAAACACTCAGATTCTGCTATAAATCCGTATCCTACACTTCTCTTCTCTATCATAACTTCACAGTGACATTCTGCTCTACATTCAATGCATACTACAACTTATAAGCCCTGACGTAAGTAGTGCATACCAAAGTGTCACACATAACTGTTGTTGTATTTTACATTAGATCGGTTTAACATGATTTAGACATATATTTTATTCAATTAGAACGAATTTCAGTAGTCATCATATATTTACTGATTTTATTCAGACCATTATAGAATATTACTTAATGTCGATTATATTCTAAGTGTAATCATCCTTAAACATTCCTATATTCTTTAGATAATTCGAGAATTTTTCGTAATGAATGAACTTGGTCAAAACGTTTCATAACCCAAGGAAACTTTTGACATTGCTTGTTTTCTACATAATAACAGTATAAATTGAATACAATAAAATAATTAGCAGAAATTAGGGATGATTGTTTATTAGGAAGAATTGTATTACTTGACTGATTATTTTTTTCAAAATGTTTTAAGCAATTAAAATCATTTTGATAAGAAATTGATATCACAGAAAAAAAAAATAATGGAAACAAAATGATTAGAACATTTTTTTTTCCAGTCAAAAAAAAAATGAACTTGTTTCATTATTTCTTTAGTATTCCAGAAAAGAAAATCGATCAAATTTTATTTGAACATCACCATCCACATTCTTTTATGTTTTCGAACATCAAAAAATATCTTATTTGTTTGAATGAAACAAAGAAGTTCTATAAAAAAAGTATTTGGGGCAATTTATTCTGTTTGTTTCAACAAACAGTGACTTAACCTGCTTGAACTGCATGACATATTATCTAGTTCGCTAATGAATCGTTCACTATCAATAAATGATTCGGAAAAGAATATCTTAAATTCATTCCTGACTTTTGATAATCGTTAGCATTCAACTTTTGGTATTCTGTTGTCACGGTAGTTTTAGACTGATATTAAAACTACTATTTTATCAATATTGATTGATTTCAATGAAAAGTGTTATTATCTCACTTTCCAAAAGTCATGGTTACCACTTATTTTTTTTAATAAAAATCATTATTATTAACATCAGTCTTTAATTAGCATCGACACAATTATTATTATTATTATTATTACTGATAGTCATGAAATTCAGATTTAATTATTTAAGTAGTAGTATTATAGTAGTATAATTTACTACTATTCAAAAACAAAATTCCTATCCTCCTCATATTATTAATATTGGTCACATATAAAGTTTATTAAAAAAACAAACAAACAAAACAATCACAATAATGAGCAAGAAATTAGTTGAAAAAAAATAGAAGGTAGTCAGTGAATTTGTGCATTAGATTCATATGTATACATGATTGAGAAAAAAAATAGACAGTGTGATAAATCACACTAATCTGGTTGGTTGTTATTGATTCGATTTTGATATTGCATTTACTGTTTATATTACAATATATATATATATTTATAGAAACGCCCAAAAATGCCAGTTTTATGCATGTATGTATATACATAGTAGTTTCATAGAAACAATTATGATGAAAATGCATAAATAATTTCAAATGATGAAGCTGATAATAATAATAATAATAATAATAATAGTAATAATAATACAGGAAAAAGAAACATGAATGGAAAATCCGATAAGATTAGAATATAGTTCATGGCTTTCAAAGTTTTATTGTATATTAGGTTCTTAGCTCCCTTATGAACAATGTATGTCACATTGTATGTGATTAGTAATAATTGTTGGGGACGTTAGGTTCCCAGAAGTCAACTGATAAAGGTCCTAATTTTGGGTTTTTTTGTTTTAGAGCGTAGGCCGATCATTTGACCTTGAGATCACATTTCTCACCCGGAAAATCCTCGGCTGTTATGGGTTGATATATATTGTTTTAGTACGCTATTTTTGTGACCCCCCAAGGACGTTTCGATCATGGATAAATAAACTCGATTTGTGTGCTTGTGAACCTCATATTTTCTTGTAGAATACACTTTCTAAGCCATTTCTCCTCTACTTAGTGGGCCCTTGGGACGCTCGGATTAGAATAGCCTATCGTGTCCCTGGATCATTTGTCTTCGCTCTCGTTTAACAATTAATCTGAACTCGTAATAATTTCAAGCTTATCAATAGACGAGTATAAGAATAATATTAATTGAGTTTAACGATTAAACAATGTTCTAATCTTTATTCCATTTATTAATATTAGAGAACATTTTCAATGAATATAAGAATAAATTAGAGTTGATGTAAAGCATATTATCCGAATATAATTTTCAAATGTGATAAATCTGAAAATGTGAGAGTTAATTCATTCTCTATTTCGGTTTTAATTATCATTGAATATTGTTACTGAATGTATATACATATATGATATACGGTTTATTCGTTCTACAATAATTATATATATATATATATATATATGTTGATAAAACATTTGATTTGTATGTGTAAAGTAGTAGCCTAATAGCTGAAACTCAATAAAGTACTGTATTGAACTTTATTTACTTAATCGAAATCATGAAACCAAAGTTTGAAGATTCCGTCTGTTCAACGATTAAAATTTAACTTAAAAAGTGAATGGTAGTAAACAGAATTCCAAGATATGTAATTTAGAAAACAAAATTTATAAGACATTACAAGTTAAGATTCCTTACAAGGTATGAATCTATGTAGTTCACACGTTTCTTATTCCAAAAGTCAGGATTCATAATCAATAATTATGACTGTATTTACAAATAAATTGTGTAACTTTTCTAATTCAATTTACAATTTGTTTTCTTTTTACAAAATAATTTTTGAAATCCTATATATGTTTTTTCCATAAAACAATTAAAGATCGTTGCCATTAACAGTAACTTACAATTCATATTATAAAAATACCAGTCACTATGAATACTTTTTATATTGTTAATCAGATTTCGTTTTTTTTTGTTTTTCAGTTTACTCAAGTGTAATTACAAACCAGTCTTGAAATATTGATTTCAATTTGGGCATGTTAAATTTGAATAGTGTATTAAGATGATGAAGATTTTCAATTAGAGTTATGGAGACTAGTGTTTTTACACATTTGAAATCAATCAATCAATCAGTCATTGTTAGACCACCATTAGAAACCTGGAAGCACTGAAAGAAGGCCGTTTCGTCCTGGTATGGGACTCATCAGAAGTGTGCATCCATGACTCCTGCAGCTCACAGGATTCGAACCCGGGACCTTCGGTATTGTGCGTGAACGCCTGGGCCGGCATCCAACGGTGTTAATATCCAACTCTGATTGATCTAGGGATTTTGCGCGACCTCACCCATTTGTCTTTGGTAGTTACTGCCTACACTCGACAGGGTTGAACTCCATTAATCACGTCTTCTCAACTAGAACTCCGAGAATTTCCTCACAAAGCTGGTCACTAGTCAGCACAATTTACGATATTTTCAATTAGAGTTACGGAGATTAGTTAAGAGTGCCAGAACTTTGTGATATATTACCACCTGGTTCTGATAATCTTCATTTATTTTTATTATACCATCTAAATTTATCAGATTGACTAACTGGTTTCGAATATGCTAACTATATTTAAATGTGACTGTGAATTATTCAAATAATTACACAGCTCTCTATAGTTTTAAACTAATAAAATTACGTTTAATCGATTCTATGTCATTCGACCACAGATGAAGGGTTGATAGATAGAAAAAAAATCCAAAAATAAAGATAATATAAAATGAAATCCTTGAGTAGAGACAAAAAATAACATTACAATTTGTGACAGGTGCCGTTTTTTTATGATAATTTCAATATAATATCCTGTAATAAATCTGATCAACGAAATTAAAATAGAACATTTTGAGAATTTATGTTTCCAAACTTTTAGAAACTGTTGCAGAAGATCATTGTAAACTTATTCGATAATTAATTTTCAATAATATAATAAACATTTGATTATTGCTTATGTTAGATTATTTTTTGTGCAAAGCGAAGAAAACTATTTTGCAATTATTATAACCTGATTAAGATACAGTAGTTCAAGTGAAGTTCTTTATGTTGAGCAATCGCGCTTTTGTAGAAAGTTTTCAATGATCGCTATTTTGTAGCTTATCGATGGATAAGATGTTGACTTTTCAAAGCACAAAATTGTGACAATGAATTCAATTAATATCTAGGTACGTTCAAATTTGTGGATTTAATTTAGTAACTAATTTCCAACGCGAATAAAATTGTCTGTGATTTATTAGTTAAGCACACAACACAAAATCTCATGTTAAGTATGTAACTCATAATCACGAATCTTCAGTGAAAATCGATTTTTTTCAAAAATCAATACCTTTTGTTCCATATATATGTAATAATTTTCTAAAGCAATCTTTTTAAAAGAAAAAAAAGGGCATAGTAATTTAATTGCTTTCTAACCTGATAGTAAGTTTTTCGTTTGCTCTGTTTCATTGATTGCTGAAATAAGAAGAGAAAAGTAATGATTGTAAACATATATATATATATATATATTCGAATAAGTCAAATTCTTCGTTTAGGAGGGATAAAATTTTCAGTAAAACTAATATTCGTTGAAAAGTAAATGAATACAATGAATAATTTGTATTTTCAAATTAATGAACTACGATTGTATAATTTATGTTAAAAAATTATATTATTTTATAATATAAAACAGTCCTACACTTGGTAATTCATATGACATTGTGAATTGTATAATTTAGTAATTTACAAGAAAAATTCAAATTTTCCTTGTTTATCTAATTTTATAAATGACAATTTTTAAATTAACCAAACTAAAATCGATGAAACTTGAAAGGATTGAAGATTGTTGATTGAAACATAATTTTTTGTGATTCAGTTTAAATATTTAACTAGTTGGTATGATTGTATGTTAATGTTAATTTTTTATTAAAATTTTATCTAATTCATAAAGTGTATCTTATGAAAATTGTTTACCCTGATCGGTTAATATAATATTTATTGAATGAACATTTTTGTGCATCGAAGTTTCGCACAAAAGATCACTTTTAGGGTTCAATTAAATAATGTTTTGAAATTAATTTTTATCATTGAACAGTGATTGACATTTTCTTTGTTTCATTCACTTTAATAAAACAACTAAACTGTAATAGATTAATTTATATAACAAAGGAATAAAAGATCATTAGCAAATTATTTGAATTTCTCTTGATGATCATTAGTGAGCTTTAAAGCAATTATGTATGTACACTGATAAGCTGTAAGAAATGCTAACTTCTGATTATCTCATCAATCTTGTTCCTGTTTTTAATAAAACAAATGATACACTTAGGTAAGTACTGGTCAGAAAGTTAAAATAAAGCGTTTAAGAGTGAAAATATTTGATAAATTAAAATTTTAACATAAGGAAAATTAAATTTTATAATTTTTTGATTCGTTACACATGTTGAATAAAACTTTTAAAAAGTTCCTAATAAATCTGATATACATTTTTTTAGGTTATTTATTGTAAGTAGTAGTTATCATAGACTAACCTTATGAAATATGATATTGACTGCTAGAGAGCATAGGGTAGTTATGTTATCATGGTATAGTAATCAACAGCATATATTCCATATTTCAACGCAGGTCCGAACCGCTACACATAGGTCTAACTGTTAGAGCATTATTATTAAACCACTTGGTTGATATTCAATTATACGAACTCTCAATTTCAATCAAATCATGATAACTGTTGCATTTCCCCCAGTGACTGAACTACATCAGTGGTGACTTAGCAATGAGAACTTAGGAAACTTATCACGAACTGAGTCACTATAGTATACACGATTATCATAGCGTAACAGATCTTATTCACACGTTTGAAATCATTCAAAAAAATATACTGGCAAGACGAATATTCTAATTTGTAGGTGAACTTAATTCAGGTGATAAGGATAACTGTGCATTTAGGAAAGCTTAAATGGAAAATTTCTTTCTTACATGCTTCTGTTTATTCGTAACATCAGGATTGGAAAGATTTCCACTTGTATTTGTTTCTTGTATTTCAATATCCCACTCTGCTTGATTTGTTGGTTGATTGGAATGAAGGTTCAGTGTCTGTAATTTGGTCTGCTTGTGTTTATTGTTAATGCTATTGCTATTTCCAGACAATTTACAATCTCGGCATTTTTTTATTAATAAAATTATGAAATGGAATATCCCACAGAGAAATCTTATTATAGATTTAGGACTTATAATTGTATTAAGCGGTGGCGGAAGCGTTGATCCTTCATCAAAATAACCGACCCATAATTTGCTTCGAGCGAATTTCCATTCTGTATCTGCGTGATTCTAAAACACAAAATGCAAAGATTTATTTATTATATGGAGTTAAATTTGTCATAAACTGTATAGTGATTGCAAACCTATCAAAAATGAAGACGGATTGATATCAAATTACTTAAAAGAAACGTATTTGTAACAGTTAGTGACTGATAATTTTTGAATTTCCACATTTTGTCTCGATAGCATATCTCATTTCCCGATCAAGTTTTTATGAATAAAACAAATCTCTGTGTCCAATTAAATGAATGGAAATAAATGCTTCTTAGTTAGATAATATAACATTCGACAAGTTTCGTATTTTACATCTAAATGTCAACTTTTATTTCTGTAGTTCGAACTGTTTGAAGTGAGTGTTTATAGCTGTTTGATATTTAACTGAGGTCGGGGTCAAAGATAATGAAGATCAGAGGTTTGATCTAAAAGCACAATATTTTCGTAAAGGAAGAACGATGCCCATCTTATTAGCCCATAATCTGCTAACAATGCTTTTAATATCAATTTAGCAATCAAGTATCCAGATAAGATTATATCTAATGGTCATATAAAATCAGAATTTATATTTCAGAAAGTATAATGGAATAGAAAAGTTATTGAATTTAGTGTCAGACTATGTATTGTAGGACCTTTCATTTTTTTAGTTTGAGGTAAGTTTATTATTACTAGGAGTAACGTGTTTAATAACGTGTTTCATCTATCGTAACACAAGTTCTTGTTTCAACTTGTGACCTACCAAGTTGAAAGACGAAAACAGTAACTACTAAACCACCATCTTCCATCTTTCAAATTTTTGGCTGATTACAGATTTACATCCCTTTTTGTTGAGGATGTTAGATCCCCAGAACTCACTTGATAAATGCCTAATTTTGGATTTCACGTTTGTGGCATGGGCTGATCAGTTGACCTTGAGATTTCATTTCCCACCAGGAAAATCCATGACTGTGATTGGCTGCTGCGTATTTTAGTGTGCTCTTTTCGTAACTGTCCCAAGGACGTTTCTATGATGTGTAAATAAACGAGAGTTGTGTGCTTGATTGTATTGTGATTGCTGGGTGTTTGTAGAATATACTTTCTACGCTTACCAAGCCTTCTGTTTAGAGCTTGGGATTCAAGGTAGCCTATCTGGACGCTGGTAAAAGTCTCGTTCGCGCTTGTCGACTAAGGTGAACTCGTAATAGCTTCAAGCGTACCTATTGACGAACCTACCACTTTTACTTAAGGATTATGGATACTACCAGGTAGTTTATACTGAATTTAGTGTAATACCATTTGAAATGATGACTTGCTGATTGAAACTATGATGCTTGATACACAAAGCTACTGTTTACTCCCAAAACAACTCAACATGGGAATATTAAAGAATATTTTTGTATAAATTGATAAAATAATTATAAACAAAACTGACACTAAACCTAGAATATTACTGGAATAAGCAACATTTATTTATATTCAGTAATGAGCATTCATTACTTAAAAAATGAAACCACAATCATAATTTATAATATTAATTGAACGAACTTTATTCAGTTAACTTTAGTTTTATGCATATTTTTGTCAAGTAAAAAATGCCACCAATTTGTTTTGATATCAACCATAAATTATACTTAGTGAAAATTGTTCAAAGTTATCTGTTGAAGACGGTTGAAATAATGCGCATTGAGTAGATGAAGTATTGAATATTCATCAGTTGAGGTGGTTGGAACGCCCAACCACCGACTTCCTTGACGAGCTATGTTTTGTGGTGTAGGAGCAGGTTGAAAGAAAATTATGGACGGCCAGACCAAAACATGACAGCAATCCATGAAGTCATTGACAAGTGGACTGACTCATGTCGGTAGTTGTCGTCTACCTGGTTGGGGTCCGCGAGACGATGATGATCAATGGTTAGAGACCCTGAATGACATGGCTCAAAATCGTTTGCAGTGACGCCGGTGCATTTATTTTTTATGTTCTCTCAAATCCTAATCTTCTGGATTCTTCTACACCTCCAGTTTTGACTTTCTAAACTTTTCTCACTGAATCATACTTCTTCAATAATATCTTCGAACCCTAATCTTCTCTTTTACCAGTAGTACTTCTACTATCTCTAGCACTATGAGATTTGAACTGAAAATTGCTTCTCTGTGCTAATGTGGTATGGCAACATGAACTGATGTACTTACGTACAAAGTTCTACGTTGCAGCTGACTGAATAATATATTTACGAGATTACATTTCGAGATAATACAGCCTTTTTCATTTGATTTCTCTCAAATATTTATATTACAAAGTTCACAACACATGAATATGCTTCAATAACTCAATAATTCAATTTCAAATTTTGATTATTGAGATAATTATATTACAGGGTTGTGAAGATTGTTAAGTTACACATTTGAAATCATGAATCGATCAATGTTGGACTACCATTAGAAACCTGTAAGCACTGAAAGAGGGCCGTTTTGTCCTGATATGGGACTCATCAGCAGTGCGCATCCATGACTCATGTACCTCGCAGGACTAGAACCTAGGACCTTCGGTCTTGCGCTCTAACGCTTAACCTCCGGACCACCAAGCTGATATCTAAAGGTGTTAATATCTAACTTCGATCAATTCACGGATAATTATGTTCACTAATACTGCTATCTTCATCAACTCAATGAATTATTCCGAATGTAATTGAAGCCATTTAACTAACACTATATCTAAATAATATCAATGATATGACTCATAAAAAGTTTATGAATATCAGTAAATCTAAATTTTGTTTACAAAACAAATTTAAGCAACGAATGATTTATCGTTAATTTAATCATAACAATAATGATTATAGAAAAGTGAAAAAAAAAATCCCAACTGTAATTACACAATGATTCTTTGTAAATTTATTTTATTATTATACTACTTATTCAAAAGAAAAAAAAAGTGGTAATTCTCATGGGAAACAACACAGTTAACTATGAGATGTGTGAATGCCACAAAAGAAGTATTCGAAAAAAAGAAGCAGAAGAACACACACACACACACTCAAAACTTCTTTTGTTGTTCAATACAAAATTTTCTTGTTTTTCTTTTCTTTTCAAAAAAAAAATTTATTTTACTTACAAACAGAAAACAAATCTCAATGGAAAATGAATAGGAGTGTAATTTTTTTTCTTCACCTTTCCATTACCTTATTTTCTTTGTATGGTATCTTTCTCTTTTTTGTTAAAGGTTTAGAAATTCAAAATTTGCGAGTAGAGAACGTTTTTAAATTCAAAATATTTTGATTTATTGTTAAATAAGCTCAATTTAACTGGAAATACTTTCTTATTATTATTTGTGTGTGTGAGCAATAAAAAAAAACTAAATGTATAATACGGTTGAATTGTAAACACTTTTGGCAGTTGACTACCTATACATAAATATATATATATCCCAAAGCTATACTAGTTGAATTTGAGAAGTTAAGCCTATTTTCAAAGGAGGAAAAATTTTATGTTTCTAACTTATTCGGACATTTTTCAACATTTTCAACTTCCTTTATTAATTTAATTTTTGATTGCTCAATGTGTTTGTTATTTGTTAGTTTTCACATTATAAGTTTGAGTTATTTTATTTAATATATTTATTTACTATTTTATATATTTATATATTCTTTGCATCTCAATTCAGTATGAAATTCGTAACCTGAATTTTTGTAATAGTTCTGTTTATTTCCCTTGTGTATGATAAATAATTGTCAATTAGTCATGAAGTGTGAGTGAAACGAATGTACAAACGAATGCATTGCCAGGTTTTAATAAATGCATATTATTAATCACTGTATTCTCATTTGATGTTTTCGGATTCCGGGTTTCAAACGTAAGCCTAAGTCAGATAAGTATTCTGTCAACATAATAGTGACTGTAAGATCCATTTTTGAAAGGCTTTGTTCGTGAAAATCCATCCATGTATACATTTGTAATTTTTCCTTATTGATTCCTTCAGTTGTACATTTTGTCAGTCAGTTCAATTCCATTTTGAGATGAAAATATTTGTATTTTATTATAGTTTCTATTTCTTTTGTCTTCACTGAGTTTCCATGTTTCCTTCTGAACTGCATTTATGTTGTTTAAGTTGATACTTAGTCATGGCGACAGCCATATTTATTTGTTCCTCTTTTGATTGTGTTGCTTGCTTTGACTGGAATTGTGAATTGAAGCACTCTTCCAGTATAGGAAACATTCTGTGTTACTAAGTAACCAAATATTATCTGTCGAACGAATATGATCTATTCAGGAGGGATAGAATATCAGTTACCTGTTGCTGTTGATTTGATTAATTGAACAATTGTTGGTGGAATAACTGAGTGGTAATATTTGTTTAGGTAATAATGCATATTTATATTTATGATGAGTATTAGAATCGTCACTTACGCAACTCACTTGTTTTGGTTTTAAACTCGGCAAGACGCGTATCTAAACTACCTGGACAGTTATTCCTCAGTCTAAACCTCAGTTCGGATCCTACAGTGACTAATATATATATATGTATTACAGTAAGTTGTTGAAAGGAAAAAGAGTTTGAAATAGCTAATGCAATCTTTCATAATCATCTTTAGTATTAGATATTTAGCAGCTTATGAAAAGGCAACAGTTGCTTGAGTGGGCTTCACGGTTTCAATGATGGTCAACCTGTATTACATTAAGGATATTTGAACTTTATTTTTGACTTTAGTTTTTGATTTTAATGATATGCAGTAGTCATATCAAAATTCTTAACTAAGATGTTTATTACTAATGAAATTCATCATCCTCAAACCAGAACAACTGGAGTTTTTCACGTTCAATATGTGGTTTTGCTGGAGAGTTGCTATATTGTCTAATGTCATTAAAAAAACCTTATCTTAGTTTTTCTGAGTTTGTAATACATTGAATAGATGTTTAACTATCTACACTTGCGGGTAAACGAAAATCATTTGTATGTCATGATTGCAAGGGCATAATTGGATAAATCTATGCCGTAAATGATATCTTTTTCAACTTTTAGCCTTCCTTTTTTATCATTAGAGTGGCTTGCGGATAAAGCGAATACATCAATCACGGCTCTAGTCTAACCTTAATTGTTTGCTACTCACAAGTAGTGATCTCTTCTCTTGCATGATCATCAGTATGCATCAAATATATTCAGAGAAGAACCTAGTTTCAACAACAGTTACTGTTTAACATTTAAATTTTCAAATCACTTACTTAAAATTCTTGAACACTGTTATTCAGTGTTTTCTTTATCTTCCCTCCCATTAATTAGATAAAACATATGCATGAAGAAGATATTTAACTATTTCTAATTCTGTTACTGTTTGTGCAAATATTTTCCTAGGTGTACATGTGGTGGTCTTTATCGAGTGTTTGATTTAAACACGTACTTTTTTCTCGATAGAAACTTATTGTTACTCAATTGCCCAGCATATGACATTAGCATCTATGAGGATATGTGTACGTGTGAGTCTCAGTGAAAATTAATGCCTGATTAAATGACACATTATATCTTGATCAGAAAATTAATAACTTCATCAAGAAAATTTCTTGTCTTACAAAAAGCCATTGATAACCACTGTTGGCTAATTCATTTTCATGTTAGAATGCTCAAAGCGATTCAGCTGAATATTTTAATCGACACAATAAAATTAAAACCTACATCACCACTATCATGACTGATTTTCAATTCCAGTCAACTATATTGGAAAACAGACTAAAACACCAAACAGTTTATTTACCAATGCCCGCGATGACCAAACAGAATACGCAAGGATATTAACAAGGTTGTTTAGAAGAATATTCGCTAAATATATGATTTTGTGAAAGTTAAATTCAAAGTTTAAAAATTTTAGAGTATTTTGTCAATGAATAAAATATTTACTAAGATTCAATAAAATCATTATAATTGTTGATTATCAATAAATAATCTCATTCATTTCTATCTATGTAATATTTCAAGAGATAAATATTTTCAGGTGGTGAATACTATTTCGTCAGTTAAATTCATGCATAAAGTAATTCTTCATAATGAAATTAATATCCACCTAGAGATTTTAATGTGAAAACTAATAAGTAGATTATTTAATTTATAATATGGTATTAAATAGAAATACACATACATGTATACATACCTGTATAGTTTGAAATGAATTGGACATCATAGCGATTAACATATTTACTAAAACTATAATTGCCATAGCATGATAAATTAATAGTAGGATTTCACCTACAACCATAGTATTTCTAGCTGATTCCATACGTTCACGTTCACCGCTAGTTTTATTTACAAATGTCACTTCGAAATTACCCGACTGACTACTTCCAAATAAATGCCAAAATAGTGTACGATATGAACTGACAAGTCTGTAAAGAATAAATATTTAAATAAAAAAACAAATAATAATCAGAAAAGTGAAACAGTAATAATAAACATACAAAGCATCAAATGATTCCTTTCCGAATAAAACATGTGCTTCTTAATTCATGGTAAACTATCAAAGTTCTTTATTGATCTCTCTTGGTAGTACTTTGATCTAAATATAATTCTATTCTATTCACTATTGTTGAATAGCGTTCTTTTTTATTTGCATTCTATTTTATTTAAAAAAACAAACAAATGTTATCAAAGAAGCTGAACGATTTTTTAATGTCTCATCGTCAAGGTAACAATGATTATGTGGGTAGTCTGCCGCCGAAAAATAAGAATTAAAAAAACAACAAAACATCATAGACAAATTATTATTATTATTATTATCAATTAAATGAAGCCAACAACATGAATTGTAAAACTGCATGACTAAATACATGGTAAGGTAAATTCTACAATTTTTTTTGGTTAACAATTAAAAAAAGTGAAGTTGATTTAGACACTTATTTAAAAGTTCTTATTAACAAGCAATGCCGTATTTTCTTTAAACATTAACTCAATAAAATATGATCAGAATTGTTTAAGGGAGAAAAACAAACATTTTCATCCTTTATTAAGGATTATATTTGTTGTTTGAAAATATCTTATCAATCTATAAATTTATAATGTTCATATCAGATTAAGTTTCAAAAAATTAAAAGATACATAAAATTGACGAGGTTAATCTTAATCAGTATATTCAATAATATTTACCATTGTGTTGTTTTCGGAGATGTTGTTTTATTTAATTGTACTTTCAGCTAAAATTGACATAACCAGAAAAAAGCTTATTAATTTTTCGTTTTTACACTTGTTTAAAATAAGCACCAATTAATTTACATGTAAGTGAATCTATGAACTACAGATCATACAAAACGTATAACACATATAAACCACTAGATAAATATTTCTAGATTTAATCATTTTATGATCTGGCAATGTATTCAGTGTCACCAATGTTAAAACATGAAGTGTAGTTTCTTGGATGATAAGCATGTAATTTTTTCGGGTTTATACTTTGCAGAAGTTTTCAGCTAGTAAAAAATGGCAAATGTTATATCTTGTCTTTATTTTTTGTTCCAGTCGATGCTAGTTCGTAAATAAATTTCCATTTAGATTGTACAGAATGTTCACAGAACCTCTATAAGTGATTAGTATGGATGGGTTCAGTATCGACTAGTTGTGATATGAATCCCCTGAATCATTGTCTGCTGAATTCATTAAATCACGGGAGAAATATTAATTTTAATATGAAATCAAATGCAGATCATATGATCGTATCACAGTGAAGACAATAGGTTATGTTTTAAATTAATTTACATTATTTTAAACAACAGAATACAACTTCTAGCTTAACATCACTACTAACTGTTCCATGCCTATTTAGATCAGTAAAAGAAATTGAGCTTTTAAATTTTTAAATTTAAATTACACTTAAAAATCCCAAATAGCCAAATTAGATTACGAATCGTCTAGGTTCGAACTTTGAGTTTAAGGAAAAAAAGAAGCTCATCTGATAGGTTGACACAAATTCAGTGAGTAGTTGACTGATAAATGTTGAACAGAAGGTAACTTATTGATTAACTGATTGCCTGTATAAAAAGAATGACAAAGAAATTTTATGCTCTTTAAACAAATACATTGCATCAGCTGATGAAATGATTATATGCATGAAGTTGTATCAAAATGTTGAACAAAAGTTTTAATAAATCATTTTCTATGATAATCATTTTTTTGTTCATTTGAATCTAAGCACTTGTTTTAAATTTTAAAATCCTCATTATAGAAAGTTACTGGTAATTGCTCTGAATGCATTACGTAGGCAGTTAGAAATTGAATGAAGTATTGTACGCAGTTCTAAGCCTTTTTTATAATGGAAAAATAGAAGGATTGAGTGATTAAGTTGAATAAAACAGCTTTGACTTTGAATTGTCTCTTGTTACAATCAAATTGATTCATTATTTAAGATAAACAGTTTTGGTTGTCGAAAGGTCCATCATAAAACTTCCTTAGTTTTAGCTTTAGTTTCATTATGTCTATTAGGAAAAAGCAGAGAGTAGTAATCTATATTAAGATGGATGATACTATATAACTAATGCTACATATCACCTTCTCAGACACAAAATGAACTGGCGATTCCAAGTGTTTTCATAAAATGTTTTTTGCACTACACGGAAATGTAGCTAAAGAAATGTGTACATTGTCCTTTCAAAGTACTTTTCATATTTAAGTTCTTATTTTTTAATCCATCTAGGCCTTTTTTCCATAACCTTTGACCTGCCTTCTTGTTATGCTGACGTCAAAGAATGGAAATATCAGTTTAAATTCAATTTAATTAAAATCTGTATTTTTCAGAAATATATGTTTATTCAAAAAGGTCACCACCTGATATTTAAAAGTAATATAACTACTTGGCATTAATAGTCCAATGTTTTTTGACTAGGAAAAATCACTAATAAATGATCACTAAATGATACTTATTTCTCTTGTTAATATTTTAAAAAGATTCAAGTAGCAAGTTCAGATATTAAAACTAACGTTCCGTGTATTATTATTCTATGATAGACACACAGACGTTTCTATCATACCATCAGCAGTAGAATACACCAATTCATACACATTTAACTGATCAAAAACTATTTTAAAAAACTAACTAGGTGTTTTTATTTATACTTGAAGATTAGACACTCCAAGCTTTTCCCGATGTTATTAAGCTTTATTTCAGAGTAAACTTTGAAAGTTACTGATTTTTCGAAAAACGATAACTAACAGTGAGATTGTATTGGATCATAAGAAAAAAATCAGTGATAATAATAAATTGTTATAGAATTTTTCTACAGAAAATATTACTACTTATTTTTACATTTTTTTGACTCTCCAAATGTAAGTTAGCAAGCATAAAATTAAGGCTTAAAAATTACTAAGAGAAATAAAATTGTTTATCTTTTAAGCTAACCAATCGAATAGTTATTTCTATTTTTATCACTTACTTGTTTCAGTTATTGTTTTAAAAAACAAAAGAAAAAAAATACAATTTTCATATTTATCAGAGTGATTTACTGAAACAGTTGCAATTTAAACAAATGTCAATTGAAGAAGATCGTGAAAAGTAAGAGAGCACATTAAATAGCTAGTTTTATTATTAACTGAATATCTTCATGTTGTTATTAATAGAACAATCTCGTGTTCATTGCTTGAAATGACTGTTTGAACTGGGAATCTATGCAGATTTGTAGATGGTCGCTGATGGGGATTTCTGAATGTTGACGAATCAACTGTGTAATGAGTTTTTTATTGCAGTAAAACTGAGACAATCAGTTCGTGAGAAAAAGTACCCCTCTTTATTCATATATTGATGAATCAAAAGAGTAAACCGTATAAAATCTTTTAGCATTAATCTTAGTGGATTCCCATCAGTTTTATTATTCATTATAATATCAAACAAATCTCATTTCTGATGGTTGACAGATGAAGTTAATAGGCAGATGTCATAAGTTCTAAAATGATTTAAAACTAATGTGTTTCTTTTTTAAACGATGTTATTAACATACAAGCATTCTTAACAGGATAATCCCACTTTGCGTTAGTGCCGGTCTCAAAAAATGATAAAGGAGGACGGTTGATCATGGAGTCAGCGAACCCATTCCGTATAAAAATAACTTGCCAAAAAAATCGCTTACTAGAACAAGTAATTCAATTAATTCTCTCATGAAGGGTTATAACGCCTTATGGTGAAAGCTGAGTTTCTTCGGGAGTCACGAGGCCGATGCCCCTTCTCACAACTGGAGCAGCCATTAATATGGGTACATGCAATGTTCGCTAAATATGTGGGACAAGAAGCACCATTCAAGTTGCTGTGAAACTGGAGGTACTCGGAATAAGTGAAACACATTGGACACACACAAGACTGGCTTCAGGAGAGATGCTGTTGTAGTCCGGCCTTGAAGAAGAGGAAAATGTCTCTCACACACTATTTTGATGAGAGACGCATATGCCAAAGTTAGAATGGACTACACTGGAAATGATGATATCATGAGACAACATGGACTAAAAGATATGGACTGCGGGAAAGGAAAGAAAACAGTGAGATATTCGCAAAACTATGTGCCTTCAACAAACCGGTCATTACGCCATATTTCCATATAAACGTATACACAATGCTAGATGGGTTTCACGGGACCGCACTGTGGATAACCAAATCGACCACATGTACACCAATAAGCATCTCAGAAGGACCATGGAAAACATGGGAATAGAAGAGAGAGTCAAGTGTAGTTTCAGTCATAAGTATTTAGGATTATAAGCAAAGTCAGTTGAGAAAGATCTGAGACTCAGAACAACCACCAGCCAACGCCAAAGTCAGAATTTTCAGTACGAGCGTCAAGACAGTTCTGCTGAGTGTAGTGAAGAGTTGGAGAACTACAAATGCCATTATCCAAAAGATACAGGTGTTTGATAATAGCTGTCTGCACAAGATACTCCTCATCCGTTGGCCAGACACCAGCTGCAACAACATACTATGGGAGAGAACAAACTAGATTGCTATTAAGGGAGAAATTAGGGAAAAGCGTTGGAGGTGGATAGGACATACATTTCGGAAATCAACTAACCGCATCATGCGGTAACTGGTAATTTGGAACATTTAGGACCAAAAGAAAAAAGAGGTAGACTGAGGAACGCACTGCGCCGAAAACTAGAAACAGACCTGAACTGAATGAATAGCAATTGGGAACAACTTGAGAGAAGAGTTAGGGATAGAGTAGACTAGAGAATGCTTGTCGGCGGCCTATACTCCATTAAGGGTGACATGCATCAGTACGTAAGTAGCTAATGATTCTTAACAGGATAATTAATTAAATGACTTTGAGATGGTGGAGAAGATTTGCAGCTCAGGTGGATGATTGTGATGGTGGTGTTTGGTTCTCTGAGCTAGGTGTTTTGGTTGTGGAGCTTTCATTGTTCTTCTGAACAACATCATCAGCACAAACTTCAGATAGAAGTGAAGCATTCGAATTTCTTCACGTTTGACCTGTAGCTTGTTCTGCTAACCTCGATCTTGATTGGTTGTTGCTGACCTTAAACCTGTCGTTGCAAACAACGACTTTGTTAACTTCTAACTTTGGATTACTAATGTTTTTATTTTTATTTTTACATTATGAAATATGATCAGATATAATTGACTGAATTATTCATAACTATTGTTATTACCATTATTATTATTATTAGCTAAAAACAATACTAAACTTTCATAGCTTGTCAGTTTTATTTAACCATTTGGTCTCTTTACTTTTTTTTAGACTTATTTATTTCGGCTCTGTATGACGTTAAATAATAACGTGAGCTAAACACATATTCATGCTTTTTTTCATAAACATTTTGTCATGGTTTTGTTTTAATATAAACTTGATAAGAGAACTAACTGTAGAAAATAAATATTTCCATGTCACTGATGATTTCTTGATTGAAACCTACGCCATACAAATCATTTTTCGTCTGTATTATTATTATTAGGGACGTATTGTTCTCGTCAGCTAAGCTTCCTAGAAAATATTTTTATTAGCTGCAGAGAAATTTGATTGTCTAGACGTTTAATCCAAGGCAATTTTAGATTATCAAATCAGTATTCCGGATTTAATAACTTTTGTCCAATTTAAAGGAAACAAAAATAAGTAAAAGTTCATTTGACAGAATCGACAGTATGCGTCCATGAAAAAGCTATTTAGAATGAATTAAAGCTATTGAATAAAACATTGGAACAGAACAGACACTGATTAAATTGTTGAATTAATAGAAAATTCCTTAATTATCAACCTGAAGCAAATGTCCTCATGATCACATTGTCCAAATGTTAATCAAATGACGTTTTTGTTCAAAAGCAAGCTTAAAACGGCAACCAATAAAATCTAGTGCACACTAAACGTCATCATAATCTTAAAATGGCAGTTCATGAGGTACTAAAAGCTCAGGCATTAAGTGAACTGTCGAGAATTATATAATCGTGTTTTTCAAACTAATTGTGTGTTTGGATACATAAAATGAAAGAAGAGATCGGAATACGTCGCTAAGTTTCAATTTACAAATATTTAATTGGTTATAAAAGTAAGCAAAGACCATCAATCAAATTTTATCTAGTGACAAACATGAAGTTTTATCTGTTATTAAACAAACACGAAATAATTAACAGAAAATTGGTTAAGAAAAAGCCTTTCGGTTCTGTAAATCTTCACGACAATTTTTTAGTTCAAGTGTTTGAAATTCAAAATAGAATTTTTGTTGTTTATACCTATTAATACATTTCTAATTGATGTTTCAGGTTCGTTTCGAAAACCTATGTCGTCTCTTTACTACTACAAGGACCTTATTCGTTGTACAAGCATACAAATATAAATATTAGGTAGTAGAATTAAGAAAAAGCTAACATTTCAACAGTTTGCACCAACACTTTGCATAAAAACTAAACAATCCTATTTTGAGGGTTTGTTACTTTACAGAATGTTTTCCCTTCTTATCACAAGCTTGCAGTATCCTAGAATCAGCCAAAATTAAGATTTTACTTATGTCTCAAAGGCAACTGTCAATTAACCCAACTTCTATTCTGGAAACGTTGATATACAGGGGACAGTTAAACAGGCATGTCAGCACATCTAAAAGCTCTGTTTGAAAAAGTGTCGTAATCATTCTGCAAATCGCCCACAAAAATCATAATTCTCATTGGAACCGAACAAACTTCCAACTTAAATATTGAATAGCCCTGTTCGAAATCAAGTCGATTAAATAGATACGGTCAATCTGAAAGCTAGAACATATTTAATTCAATTACAAAGTATGGTGAGAATTATTTTTCGACTCAAACTAATGGTATTCCTTGATTCTATTCAGTCAAATTTTCTAACAGCAGTTAATGTAATTGTAAGTATTACTATTTAACTATAACTATCATTGATCTATAAATGTTTACTGGAATTGTAATATATTCAACTATTATTTTATTTTGTTGAATAAGCAAATATTACAAAGTTCTTGGCATAAAATTATTATGATGATTTATAGAAATGATGTATTATGTATTATGTATAGCATATTTGATCGTCAGAATGATTTGCACTAATCTAAAAAATAAAAAATGATTTTATCAGTCAAACTGTCAGACTTTTATAAAATCAGCTCGTTTCAACATAACTATGATTTTGTTTGATTAGAATTTTTAAAAATCTTCAATCCATAAAATATATGTATAAGTGTATTTATCCGACAGTTGATAATGAAATTGAATTGCGAGCAACTAATTCGAATAAAAACAAAAGCTCTATAGCATTTAAACGGATATATTCTAATCTCAAAATTTTTCAGTATAGACAATACAGATTTTTTTGACATTTAATCTTAGACACTGATAAAAGTAAACAACCCATATAAGGAAAGAAAAATATACAATAGTTTTCTGTAAAAAGCAACTTACGAACTAAATGCACGTGGTCTGTTGTCTTCTTCGTTTGAAAGATAGTAGTAATACAATTGATGAAGACCACAAGCAAAGGAAGAGATTACTAGCAAAAATATGAAAATGAATTTTGTAATATCAATTAACATATTTCCAAGTGAAATTTGTAGTGGTCCAAGGTGTTCATTGATCTGAAAATGAAGGAAGAAATAATTGTTTTTAACAAGTTATATAAAAATATGTACGAAGTATAAATGAAATTAAGGCATTTACATTTGTCCGCTGTAACAAATACTAATCAAGACCAAAATTAATCAAGTCTTTAATTCATGAACTAATGAATAACACATAAGAAACCTCGTTCTACAGTCTTTTAGCTAGAAACACTATCTTACTTTACTGATTAGACATCTATCGTTTGATATCAGTATCTTGAGAAGGATTTGAACCCTTGACCATACCATTCATATGAAGTTATGCAGTAGATGACAAATGTACGGAATGATAAAATATTACCGCCGGTATAGCAAATCATTTTTTTACCTTATGAAGACGGTTTGATTATAACTGTGAAGTATTCCAAACCATAACCAATCAGTTCTGGCATCGGAAACAATGTTTAATACGTGGTTCACAAAACACTAGAATGTTCAGTTAAAAAGAACTATTAGTTTTTGTCTGATGCCTTGTATTACTGTGATACATATGAAAAGTGTACTTCTTAAACAATTTGTGAACTAAAAGACTTCATTAAAAATTGAACATGATATATCTGTCTTCTACATTTAAAACTGCTTTATGTATCAAGCTGCTTATGCACAAAAACTAACATGAATTCTGTATTTAGTATTTTCAGGAAAGGTTATTATTCTTATTATTGTTATTATTCTAAATGGAACAAAACAGAAATCAGAAAGGTATTTCGTAAAAAATAAAAAAAAAACTGAAGTAATAATTGTTTAACTGGTTCCATCTGTTCATCAACTGTTTTATTATGTTGAATAGAATTCACTTATACTGTGCAGTATAATCAATTTAATGTCCATACTATATACTAAATTTACATAATCTAAGTTGTAAAACAGAAGCTTCATAAGTATGACAAGTTTAATAAAGTTGTCGAATGTATAATTTTTTACTAAACCAAATTTAAATAGCAGACAAGGTAAGTTTTCAATTGTAATAAATGAATTACTAATTGGTAGTTAATGAATAATTTCATGTGTTCTATTTCAAAGTCATATCAGTTCGATAACATAAACTGATTTGACTACTTGGTTTTGTGTTAGATCAAGGTCAAACGTAAGACTGAAGTGACAGTTGAACTTTTTTTACTCGATACATTTGATATAATGTGAAGATGCTGTTTAAAACAATTTACCAAATATATTTCCAAAAAAAGACAGAAACTGTTGATAATAATTACAGAGAACATTCTATTACAGAAATTCTTCGAGGTATATTTTATAGAGTTTAGATGTTTGAAAGATTTATGAAAGCAATAGGAATTTTGTACTTTAACTATACAGAAGTCTTATTATGAAGAGTTCAAGAATCTAATTCATTTTTGTAGCCAGTGAAATGCTAATAATATCAAGCTAACTCCATAATATGACAGTATAAGTTGACTAACGTCCTATTCAGTGCATGATTTACCCAGATCTTCGCAGTACATAGTAATAGGATAATTCTCTATCATGCAGTCTATATAAGCACTATCTAATTTTTGTGACCAACTGAAACAAGAGATTAATAATTTGACAAACATACATAAAATGTATGGTGTAGTAAAATAAAGTGTACAAAAATCTTTATCATTTTGTACAAATTGTGGTGATAGAAGTTATATCACGTGTACCGCCTATAATTTTCTCCTTCATACATGATTGTCTGAAATGTAAATAACTTAAACTATTAGCTTATATGGTATTTGATATATAGAACGTGTGAAATTCAAGCAAAAACCGAAATAATCCATCTTAGTAGATACTGATTAAAGTTAAACTTAAATTTAATTAAAATCCGATATTCAATTTGTTAATTAAACCGATTGAAAAGCATTTGATCATTATGATAAAAACATCTAATTATTCATTAAAAAAATACAACAATGTAGGTAAACGCGATTAGATTTGTCGAATTCATCTACCAAAACTGTCAAAACTTCATTAGCTTACAAAATAATTAAAAAATTAAGAAAAAGAAAAAAAGTACGAGAAATATTTGTCCGGAAAAGAATTTTCATTTCCATTACATCCAATAGAACCATTAAATAACTGTTATTTAGCTTCTTACTCACTGTATGTTCTGTAATAGATTTCTATATCTTATTTTTTTTAAAATATGAGTTATAAATACCTTATTTGTTTATCAAATTTAAAAAATATTTGTTTACTTTCAAATATTTTATAAAATATAGGTAGTGTATTTGTTTTTATTCAGAGAAAATAAACTTCAGTTTAAATGTAAACAGAGGATTAAATGTCTTGATTTGCAAATTTTTCACCTTCCCGGCAAAAAAAATTTAATCGTAACTGTCAACGAAATGAAATTCGATCATAGTTGAATTAAAAAAAAACAGGAATAATAAAGCAGTGTACAATGAGTTTTGATATTAAATCTTCATGATTGTTAAGTGTAAATATACTTAAAACGTAAAACACCTTAAATCGTTAAGCATATACAATAGAACGCCTGAAATGATATGATTAAGGTGGCTAGTAGGGATTATGAATGAATTTCTGGATGCATTATTGGGTGAATATTAAATAAATTTGAAACTAGTCAGAGAAGTGATTCACCTTAGAAATCAAAATTATAAACCTGAAAACCAGGTATTTGATACGGAGATAATCATTTAAGAAAATACACCTAAAATCGAAATATTTGCAACAATCAAGATGTTCAAATTATTAACCAACCTGAGAAACTCGAATCTGAATATGAGTTAGAATTCTTGACATGTATATCAGCGTATTGACTAACTTAGATGATCCTATGGAAGCTTTTCACACTCATATTCTGATTTCAGCTAACTTATTTACTTACTCCGGTCACCCACAGTGGAGCATGGCTGCCGACCAGTATTCTCCAACCTACTCTGTCCTGGGATTCCATTTCCAATCCTTTCCAACTTTCGTTAATTCTTCTCATATCTTTCTTTATTTCTCGGCGTAATGTGTTCCTTGGCCTTCGTCTTTTCCTTTGACCTCGAGGGTTCCAAGTGAGGGCTTGTCTCGTGACGCAGTTACGTGTGTGTCCTATCCACTTCCACCGCTTCTTCCTGATTTCCTCCCTCACTGGAATCTCGTTTGTTCTCTCCCACAGTTCGTTGTTGCTGATGGTGTCTGGCCAACGAATACGAAGTATTTTGCGTAGACAACTGTAAATAAACACTTGTATCTTCTGGATGATGGCTTTGGTAGTTCGCCAAGTTTCCGCTCCATACAGTAGAACTTACTTGACATTTGTATTGAAAACCCTGATTTTGGTGTTGACTGATATTTGTTTGGAGTTCTAGATATTTTTCAACTGTAGAAATGCAACCCTTGCTTTGCCGATCCGCGCTCTCACATCTGCATCGGATCCACCTTTCTCGTCGATGATGCTGCCCAGGTATTTAAAGGCGTTAACGCCCTCCAAGGCATCTCCATCAAGAGTGATTTGGTTAGTGCATGTTGTGTTGCATCAGAGAATTTTGCTTTTTCCTTTATGTATGTTGAGACCTACTGCTGCAGAGGCTGCTGCTACACTAGTCGTCTTCTCTTGCATTTGTTGTTGCGTGTGCGATAGAAGAGCCAAGTCATCTGCGAAGTCCAGATCGTCCAGCTGCGTCCTAACTGTCCAGTAGATACCGTGATTCCCTCCAGATGTCGAAGTCTTCATAATCCAGTCGATGACCAGGAGAAAGAGAAAGGGTGAGAGTAAGCAACCTTGCCTGACACCGGTCTTCACCTCGAAAGAGTCTGTCAGCTGTCCTCCGTGCACGCTTTTGCAGTTGAATCCATCATAAGAATTCCGTATGATGTTAACTATTTTCTCAGGCACACTGTAGTGTCGAAGAAGCCGCCACAGTGTTTTCCTATCCACGCTATCGAATGCTTTCTCGTAGTCGATGAAGTTGATGTAGAGTGGTGAGTTCCATTCAATTGATTGTTCCACAATGATCCGTAATGTATCAATTTAGTCAGTACACGATCAATCCTTACGAAATCCAGCCTGCTGATCTGGAAGTTGGACGTCCACGATGTCCTTCATTCTGTTTAACAATACCCTGTTGAAGACGTTGCCTGGTATTGAGAGAAGAGTGATGCCTCTATAGTTCTCACACTTGCTGAGATCGCTTTTCTTTGGTATTTTGATGAGGTCTGTGGGTGTTTGTTCTTCATCTCAAATCCTGTTGAAGAGAGTGTGGAATATTTTCGCAGTTACTTCCAAGTCTGTTCTCATTGCCTCTGCTGGAATGTTGTCTGGTCCTGCTGCTTTGCCGCTCTTGATTTGGCTGATGGCCATACTGATCTCTTCAGTTGTTGGTGGGCCAACATCGACTGGGAGGTCCGTAGATGCTGCGTCAATGTTGGATGGGTTCAGTGTAGGTGGTCGATTCAGGAGTTCCTTAAAGTGCTGTACCCACCTGTTTCGCTGTTCTACAATTTTGCTGATTACCTCGCCTTTCTTGCTGTTCACTGGTTGTTCTGGTTTACAATAGTTTCAAGCGTGTTCCTTTGTTGTATCGTACAACTGTTTGATTTGATTTGATTTCAGCTAACAGCTTACTGTAAATCAAGAATCTCTAAGTAAATGTTTAGTTTCACTGTTAACATTTAGAGTCAGGTTGTACAATAATGATGAGCATAATGCTTCTTTACTTTTTGTCAGCTTGTGATGAAAATATCTTATAAATGTAAAATTATTGAATTGACATTTAATTTAAAATAATTACTTTCTTGTCATCCGTAGAAAGCTTTCCATCTCATGAATTATTTAAGCATGGTTAATGTAAGTCTTTTGAGTGTTTCAATTCACCATCTTTGTATATAAGAATAATTTAAGTTGAATATAATCACACATTAGCTGTTTTTCCTAGATGTATAAAAATTAACCAATAAAGAAAGGGTCTATTGTCGTTTTGCCTAAAATGTTTGACTGAAGTGAAAAGGTCTGCCTTAGATATATCTGTTCATTACATTTGAATCATACAATATAAACTATTTGCATATCGTTGTAAACAATGAAGATGATCACTTCCGAATTCTCTAGTCATTATGCCGAGCAGAGAATAAAAGGCAAACATTTTTTACTTCAAAAAGTTTACCTAATAACCTTTCTATGAGTTAAAGTTTGCTTATCGATCACTAGATAGTAATTTATATGCCATCACGTAAGGTTTATGTAAGTTGGCATAGAAGTAGATCATTAGAAAACTAGGAATAAGTAGACCGAGTCAGGACATTGGTCTATTAAATTAGTAGATACTCATATCAGTGGTTGAAAACTCAGTGTAAAATGTACTTTTATATGTCCGCGTGAAAATATAAGAGAAAGTACTTACATGTAGGTTTATCCTTATGATCATTACATTGTTAATCAGTTGTATTTATTGCTGATCCCAGCGTTTGTACTGTAGTAGATATTTTTACGCTTTTCAGTTTCCTCGCCATTATTTATATCATATTGCTTACGAGTTCTGAATCATAAGTAACTTCTTGATGTCGAGTCATTCATAGGCTTGTTTCGCTTCAAATTGTTTGATAGCGGTCGCCATATATGCTTTTTATACTTTGTACTTTATGAACTGACTGCTCCCTAGGAAATTGAAGTCTATCATGATAATTCGACTTAATCAAATGCCTGTACCAGTTGGAAAAATACGGTTCATTCGAACTTTCAGTTTGTTTGTTTTAATACCGTTACGTTATCGTTTTTAACCTCTGTCACGTTATTATAAGGAAGTCACTGGCTATTATCGTCTTTCAAGTTATTTAACTTTGGAACAACGTGACTGAGAAAAAATTAATCACCTAGATTTGAGTTGATTTAAAATAACAACCGGTAGTAGGTCAGTCATTTTGCTGCTAAATCTTGAACTTATGTTTATTTGATACTTTTCATCGTTTGAAGTACTTCGTTATTTTGAGATATTTTTCATTGAGTTTAGATTGTTATTACGGTTATCATCTAACCATATGCATCTCATTCAGTCATTGTTTCCCCTAGCTATATCAATGTAGTATATGACAAATAGATACAGTGGACGTTATATAAAGATTATATACAAGTTGACTACGTTTGATTGAGATTAGTAAAGACAAATTAATCAGTATACATAGTACTGTTAAATGAAGGATTAGGCTGCTAAATTTGTTTCACTCCTCAATTACTGAATTACTGAATTGCTACTGAAAATAAACGTCAACTTATAAAATCATTCAAATGAATGATCATTTCACAAATTATACTTTTAGATTTCTTACATATTAAGTAAAGTTTTGTGTCAAAAAAAAAAAATTAAAATGACTCGTGAATTTGATTTTCATTATGTTTATTATTCTTGTAATGTAATAATAGTAAATAGAAATTAAACTTTCAATAGTAATGTTGTGAAATACATCATATTGTCATAAACTATGATGCATAAATGTGAAATTTAAAAAAAAATGCATTGGACACATCACGAAATATTTCAAAATCTTCAAAATCTGTGAAAAAACAGTTCGCTTTCTTTGTAAATAGAAAATTAGTAGTATGGATCATTGTTTGGACATTTTAGTGAGAGTATGATGTAAAAATTTCACAGTGAAAATAAAATTATTTCCACCTAATGGAATTATTCAACTAGACAATTTAATCAGGGTGTAATGACTTGTTTTTTGGTTTATAAGAAGAAAATAATGTCATCTACTCTTTATGCATGATTACAACTATGAGAGTGTATCATCACAGAGTCATTGTCATTCTACAAGCATAATGAAATTTCTACTGCTGTTTTTTTGTCTTTCATAAATAATATGCATTGTACTAATTTCATGTTGATCAATTTTAAATCATTCTCATTATGTTCGGTAGTGTTGCGACTAATTAATATAGCCAAAGTTAGACAATCAAACAAATCCGTTCACATCAAGTGGAGTTTAAATTAAATCTCTTTTAATTAACAATATTTTTTTTAGTTTGTCGGCTTTAAATTTACATTTCAAAGAGTATAGTCCAATTTTTTTACTGAAGTACCATTTCGTTTGTTAAATTGTGTTACTCGTTTTATTATGAAAAAAAATATAAACAATTTGTTTTAGAAGATTTTGAAGAGGCAAGTGTTTTTTTTTTGTTTGAATAATAAACATTTTGAGCAATCAAAAGGAAATCCTTTTTTTTTGCATGACTGAATTAAGAAAATTAGAGGAAGTGATACGGGAAATGTTGGAATTTGCGCTTTCAGTTTTTGTCTCAATTTCAACTACCACTCTTTGCTGGAATTAGTGTAAATATTGAATCTTTTTTTAAATTAGTCTGAAACCATTACGTTTCAGACAATAATATTTATATGAAACAGTAAACAAACTGATATGTAATTTGATTCGTTTTAATAAGTGCTGAACACAGAAAATCATCCAAATGATGTCATATCTTCTAGATGAAAAGTGTATATCAGAAGAAATTCAAATGTTTCGGTAATTCAGTTAGAGGTATCTCACCAATAGTAACGCTGTTTCTGACAAATTTCAAACTCATTTCTAGAGTTGTTTAATATAAACTATTTAGCGAAAGGAGAAGATTTACTCTTACTTGTGGCTATGAAGTATGTGTAATCAATACAAAGGCATTGTTCAAGTTTACGTATAGTTGAGTGGAAACAAAGCCTTTGTCGTCTTGTCTTGTAAATTTTATAAATCATTCTACTTACATTCATTTGTATTCTGATTATAAAATAGCTTATTAATATTTTTAGTTTTCATAAACATATTTTTAAATTTCTGTCAGATTTATCAGGTTTATATTGAATACAGTATCAATGTACGGTTCATCAACTTGAGCTGAGGTCGATATCGATGAAACTCTCGACCTTTAATAACCAAATATAAAGTTCGAGGCCTACTTAACAAACATCAGTCTGAGCGTATTAAAGATTTTAGTGAGAATTTAAATCAAGGTGAAAAAAAATATTTCAGAAGGCAATATTTGTTTGATTTTCCTCGGATTTAGAGCCCTAGATAATTTCATTCACTTTATAACACGGTACAAAACCAAGACGGTTGGATTTAATTATATTTTTGAACGATTGTGAACGTATGGAATTAGATCTTCTACTGGCGATTTTAATTTTAGGTTATACAATGAAAAGCTAACCAATAACCTACTAAGTGGTTGGAGTTGATGTGTCGATAATATTTTCTTAGCGGATATTCTTAATTCGTTTCTAATCAACACATGTTAACGAAAACCAGTTATATCAGTTTGTTCGATAACAAATAACTGATACAATGTTAGTAATAAAAGTTACTATTAATATGAACAGAAATTTCATTCAATTTTTCTGGACATAGTCCTTACTGAAATGAAAGAATTTAATCGGTTATCTGCTCCGGAATTATTCCCTAACATATCTGAACGGGGTCGATTTACGAACCCTCTATCTAGTAGAATAAATCAATGTAAACACCGAACTTCAGGTATAAAAAATTGGCTTACTTGAAACAGAAATATAATTCTTGCAAAACTAAATATATGTGCAATAGAAAACAATGCTTCACTAAGTAGAGTTGGGTCAGTTTCAGGCCACTGATTACGTGGTAATGGTTCTGTACCATATTGGCTGGTTTTCCGTAGTATGACTGCAACAACACGAAGTGCGACAGTAGTTAAATAAAGTCCAAGCATTAAGAAATCTAACCAATTCCACCACTGGCGCACATAGGCTTTAAGACCTTCTTCCCAGATTTGTTTCATTTCACTCCATACAAACCCTAATAGAAAACGAAATAGAAATAAATTACTCCATGATGTAGTACATTTGAATAAAGAAGGAGAAAATACATTTACAGTGTACAATTTGATGAAAAACTTGATTAGTAAATCTGTTCCATACATGAATCCTACTAAATAATTGGTCCAAAAGTAAGATCTTAATCTATTATGTATGCGTTCGTTGAGAATAAAGTTCCTCGACATTCATAAGTAAACAAATAGTTAGACTAAGATGTTGAAACCAGTATATATATATATATATATACCTGTTTATATGCAGACTAGTATATACAGATATGACATAGCTATATACTTTCTTTTTGCATATAGATTCAAGCATGGATTTCGCTTTACCAACTTATAGTGGTTTTACTTTGGTAAGAACTTCCGCATATATATATATATATATATATATATATATATATAAAATTTTACGGGTAGAAAAATTCTCGGGAATGACAGCGTTATCTACTTAAAATCAACATCAGTAATGTAGGATAGAAGTGATGCGTTAAGCATTCAAGTTCAATTCTTGGTAAATTTGATTCGTCAATATTGATTTCACGTTTGATATAAAAATATAAGTTCTTTCTTTGTTTGAATGCTAATTAATAATTTAATATAGCCTTCAATTTTCCTATACAACGATGATATTTCCATAGTTTAACAAGGGTACGCACATATTAGTTATGATAAACTTTATTGTTTCAATAATTTTTCTGATTAAGCTCATAGTATGATACAGAAACCTGGAGGACATTAATTTAGTTGACCTACAAATATACAGTAAATTAATATGAAAACTGATTTATGAACGGATTTATTACAACTAAATGTCAGTCTTAAACTAAGTACTAAATAGATATGTGGTTTTATTTCAAAACTTTCCAATAATATGCCATTTGTGACCTTTATCGAAGTTGAAGTGTTTCGATTTATCAATAAAGTTAAACTTTTTGTTAATTTATCTGTTAGAGTGGATTTGTAGTTTGATTACTTTTTTTCTAAACATAAGACAATTATTTTATTCCTTCAATAATCGCTTATTGTAATCTCATAATATCTATTTGCTAATATTGGTGAAGTACTTACAATAAACAAATAATGAGATTGATATAGATCATAAAGTTTAAACATTTGGGAATCGAAATCAAACAATGGGCATATTAAAGATTCATAAATATCTAATCATTATATGAGTAATTTCTTAAGTATTCATCTAGACCAGCAATTAATAGTGAATATCATTAAAACTGATGATATTCTTTCTCATATCTGAACCTATATTAGGCCACTAACTTATAAACTATCACTTTTATCCTAATAACATCATTTATTAGGCACCTCATAGACTTTGTTGTCAACCACTAAAAGGTAGAACTCACAAGTGAGCATAACATGAAAAGCTTGAACTTGAAGAAAATATGATCAGTCGAATGGTGAAATCAATTACAAATTGACTCCTATTATGGAGTTCTTATCACATCGATTCTTAAATCTCAAGTAATTTAGGATTTTATTCAGTTAGATCAGGTGTGTCAAGCTAGAAAATATTCAACGCCTAACTTAAAGGCTAGTTAATCCTAATCGATTTAATAACTTTCCAACTTTGAATATCTACAAGACAATTACCATCCTGAGCAGTGACTAAAGTAGAATCAAACATAATAGAAATGTTAATGCGTTTAGGCAACTTCATTTAAAATCAAATATAGTTCTAAACAAATGATTCAATGTTTAGATTGTTCAAAAACTTACCAATAACCCACCACAATATTAACATTTCAATAACATTTGGATCTGGTCCACGAATTTCACTGCGTCTTTGTAAATCTGTTTTTGTTAATGTATCAGTTGATGCAATCAAAAGTAAGGAAATAAAAATTGCAAATGATGCACTGTGATTAATGAATTTTATCAATGGACTTCGCATCAACTGACCAACACATCCATGTGGATGAATTAAATATGTTGGAGCTAATATTGGCAATGCAATAATAATACAAAAGCAAAGAAATAATTTTGTAAATGGATGACGTTTACGCCAACCAGGAAGTTGATCATACCATAAAGTAGTTAAAAGATGTTGACAATGTGGATGAGCAACAAACTAGTTAGGAAGAAACAAAAACAAAATAAATAAATGAATTTATAACTGAAAACTAACATCTTGATCAATGTTCAATGTTTCATTTATCTAATTATTTGTGATTTATCTAAAATAATAAATGAAAATTCGCTTGAAAATATAAACTTTAGAAACCAGCTTCCAAAAAAGTTCCATGAATCAGTCAGTGAAAATTGAGAAGTATTTAACAATTTTCTCATCGTAATACGGTTATAATCAAGTGAGCGCATCCTAAATAAAGACGCTGCATATACAGTACAGCTTATAGCCTACCAGTCTACATCAGTGAGTGTAGATCCATTGGTTTACGCTTTTAACTTCACTCAACCAATAATGTTACAAGAACATCATCCATTATCAAGAGTTGTTCGTTTATGCTTTATTTTTGACTTCAACACATGAAGTATCAAAGAGTTTGTACTTGAATAATCATATCTACAGTATAAAACAATTTTTATTTAGCTAGATTATATTCCCATTAATATTACTAACTCTTCACAAACATAGTGGACATGTGAGAAATCACATGTACCACAACATAAAACAAACGATAAGATATCCAGCATACCATGTTAGAATTAGTTACACTATAAAGCAGGAAAACTCAGCTCATTAAATCAGCTAAATTAATTCATATTCATTTGCGAATAAGCAAGAGTTAATGCCTGGTCAATTCTCACTGTTTCATTATAGATAAATAAACATTTTTAATGTGAATCCTTTATCCAGTATGAAATTCTCGACATCACTTGAAACTTCTAATTTAAATTTAAGTAAATTTACTAATGAAAGAGAAAAGAACATCGGAAATTTAACTTCACTATTTCTGTAACATAATCGAGAAGAACTTAGCCGATCACTTATACTTTTATGAATATCTTTACTGTCATATGATTTGAAACTATCCAGGATCTTTTGAAAAAATATAGATAATAAAGTTGAAAGCTTATTGTTCATCAGAAGATATAAATTTACTGAAATTTGATATCAAGAATGTTAATTTACAAACGTAAGATGTTTTTACTAGTGAATTAAATTGTTCAAAATATTACGTATTCCATTAATTTTAAAGAAAATGAAAATTCATTATAAAAACTCCATAAACTATATATATATATATATATATATATATATATATATATATACTACTATCAATTATAGTCAATACGTTGATAGTTATAAATTAAAGTAACAGATGAATGCGTTGTAGAGTGAACCATTACCGCAAACACTTGAAGATACCAGTTTGCTTCAACAGTCAATCAGTTTCATTTATCATATTTACTTTAATAAGTTTAATATTGAATTGAACAACTCTGTTAACAATTGAACTAATTAAAAGAAATTCAAGATTGTTATTATGTTCAATAATTCATAAAGGTCAAACAAAATTAATGAGCTATTGAATCAATTAATCATTTAATAGTTATTCACGCAATATTTAATGATTTTTTTTTTCATTTGGTCATAAGGTCATTGAATAAATTGAAGTGAAACTTGATGAAAGAAACCAACTTTGTTTTAAAGCAATTCTTGTTTATTTTTAAAAAGCCTTAAAACTTATTATGAAATACATATATTACTTACCTATTTCTTTCTTATTTTATTTATAATTAATTAACGCGGTTATGTCCACAAGAAAATAATCAACAGTATACAAAGTTCATTTTATGCTCTGTTTCAAATGAAACAATACAACTTAATTATGTATATTAAATTATTACTTATACGTCAATATATTGAATCATTATGAAGTGCTTTTGGTCTTGAAATTCAATGCTGTTCAAAAAAATTATACAGTTGAACTTAGATTTGATCAATGAAGGGATTTGTGGAGATTGTATGCGTTACATAGTTGAAATTGTGATCTTAACAAAAATATTAGTTCTAAAAGTGTTATACTCTATCTGATCAAGCATGTTAGATAACAGTAGAAACAAAGTTTATCTCTACTTCATCAACTGTAGCGATAATAAACAATCAGAACTGTTACATTAGAACGGTTATCGAATCTGGAACTAATTTACGGATTATTATTATTTTTGCATAATTATTCAGACAAAAGATTACTATGTACGTATATTTTATTCATCATAGGCTTATCTTTTCAGTCTCCTCCATTTACAGTCAACTTTGTCTTGTTCACTGATAAGTGTCGTTTTTATTTAATGGTGTGATGCAGCCTGATCTGTATGAATATAAACTACGTCTGTGTTTAATATGCAAATATGGTACAGGCTGGTTTCCGACTTCTGGACAGAGAGGAACTAGAGAATGATGAGCCAGTAGGGACTTAGCTGTTGAGACAAGGTAATAGTGCTAGGCGGTTGTATAATTAGTCGAATCTGAGGCACTAAACCATACAGTAACTAGTAGACGTCAGACAGACCAAATGAGAATCAGGGTTATGATCACTAGCTTATCATGCAATGTTGGACAGTTGTCACAAGACAAAACAAGGACTAATTTGTAGTTGTTCTTTTTCGTGGAATATTCTTTAACGGTGAATCGAACCAGCTCCTTTCATAAATAACTTAACTACGTTTTAAAATAACTTTCTGGAAACGTTTTGGAAAGTCAAACAAAACATCTATGTACATATAATTACAGACATTACCATTTTATATTAAGATGTATATCATCAGTATTGATAATCCTTGTTGCTCTAGTTAGTCAGTTATCAGTGTCGATCGCTTCATATTACGTCACATCTCATTGTTACACTTTAATGTATATAAAGCAGCTGATGAGAAACCTACGATTGGTTTTTTTCAATGTATAAATTTTCGTAAAAGGAACCAACTGCATGAAAATTGTGGAGTTCTGATTATTGATATTCAAATACATACTTTATCTTCAAAAAACCGCAATAATAATGCCGAGTAAAAAATGAATATTGATCAAGAATATCGCTGCACTACTCTACAAAAACATTAGAATGATTCAGTTTCTTGCAACAAGACTTGCAACTGTTTTGCTGCATGTATAACCAAACTGTAATAAGTATGTAGGGTTCTTTACAGGTTCTTTACATAATGACTTTCATTTGCATGAAAGCGTCTTGGATTTATCAATAAATTTATTGTATGAACCGTTTGGTTTTCAGTTCAATATTTTTTAATATCAGCTTTTCAAAAAATAAATCCAAACTCACTTTACAGACTTTGTCACGTGATTTTCCAGCTTATAGGAAGTCTTCAAATCGCATAAAAAAAGATTCGTTTTGACATTTGAAGCTAACCTCTTTTGCATACATTGTCTATACATATGTGTATAGTTATGTGTTCGATATATGAGAAATCCTTTGAGACTATGGTTAGTTAATCCCTGTTGTCGATAATGACTTTAATGAATCTTTCTTTTCTTATTGAATACCAAATATGATGTAGTGAGTAAAATTTAAAAAGCTTATTACAGAGTAATCGACTCAATTTCTTGATTAGAATGCCGAGTCTATCTATCGGATTTAAGTGTATATAAAAGAAGAGAGTTTTAAAAAACGATATAAAACATATCATTTATTGAGGAATTAGTATATGTCAAAATATTTTTTTAAATGCCGCTTATCTAAATTATATAGTGTATTAGTTTGAAATAGCCAAGAATCAGTGAATATGCAGTAGACACTAACACTATGAACGCAAGATGGAAATTTTCAATTTTACCAGATGAAGTATGCAAGTTAACATTAGACAGTCTATTTTTTTTGTACAATATTACTTTGATCATTGTGTCTGAATATCTGACAAAGTTTGATATTTCACTGGATAGAGTGTCAAGTTTTTACAGATTTCTCATCTTATTAATGGAGATTAGTATATTCACTGAGAACGTTGGCGAGATTTTTTGCTACCTCAGAGGAGATAGAGCACTTTATGTTTGAGAAATTTATGAATGCAAAAGATGTATAGAAACATTCAGTAACGGTGGTGCTACAATTCCTAGTTTTTTCTACAAAAAATCTCTTCAGATACAGCTTAAGGAACCAAGTCTTGACTGTGGAATTAACTGTCAACAAAATTAATAAACTACCTATGTATATGAAAGACAAGAATAAGCAACAATATTCAGAGACAAAAGTTAAAGAATATTCTTTTGATGTTATTGTAAAAATTAAATTGTATAATAAAGATATAATGAGTTCAAATGTCCGTAGAGCTAGTGCTGAATATCTTGAATAATGTAAGTTTGGTCTTTTCACAAAGCATCAGTTAGTGTTCCGTATATGTTTGCATGATCTCGTTCTGAAAATACTTTCAACGACTTTAAGGAAACGTCTAGAATGCCTAGGCATGTATGCTTACATTTTTTGTTAATTTAAATACAATACTATTGTTAGAGTTCTTTTTTTTATATATACTGCTCACTTCAAAGAGCTAGGAGTATTGAAGAATGAGCACTGTATAAGTTAACCCTAGGGCTAACTTACAGATTAGATCCAGGAAAGTCATTCATTCGTAAAATTTAAAACACTAAGTGTAAACTAACAGCGCACAAACCTAGTGGTTAATCTATCATAAGCATTACACTGAATGGATCTAAACTAAAGTTCAATTTTTGGTTGGTTGGTAAATACACAAATTAATAACTGACACATTTCTTAGTCCTTCTAAATTAAGATGCCAGTCAATTTCAGTCAGTGGAAATTATTTTAATCTTTATGTTGAAAACAACTTGAAGATTTTATTTTATAGAATTCGTTGAATTGCTGAAGCAACTAAATAACTTACAAGTTTGGTTATTTTCATATGATGATAGCCTTATTTAAAATAAACACTTGTATTAGTATACTAAATGATCTTTTAATTTGATTTGACCATCAACATCATTTGTCTCCAACTAAAAACATAACTTGTACCAAATACTAGTCAGTCTAGAAAAGGTATTGCAAGTGAAATCTATGCTCAGGGTTATGAGATTTTATTTTCCCGAAATCACTTATTGCCATACTCTTAGTATCTTATTACTCCTTTATCTGAAGAATACTCTTGTGTGGGATTAAGTTTGAACAATAATGGGAAATGGAAAAACATGCCTAAATACCTGTCGAATGCAATCTCCATTTTCAGTAGTTATCAGGCTACAGTAATTTTTTAAATTAAAACCATCTTCATAATGCGTTTAGCTAGGCAAAACTTGAATCTCAATACTTACTGAGAGTTTTCACTTGGTTTATCTCTTTAAAGGGACAAGAAAAATTAGAGGCAAGCTAAAAATGAAAATGATTGTTCATAATAAAATGGTTAGTAGTTTTTATTGGAGGTATGGTCGTAATTTTTCAGTCTTTCTACTTAATTAATCCTTGAATTTATTTGAAAATGGATTGATTGAAATAGTGAATTTTAATATATTTCTGTTCCATGTAACTAATGACTTAATGAGTGTATATAACAAATATTTACACAATCGTAAATAAGTCAGAATAGCAAAATTTAAGATCACTCTCTGAGATGAGATGAGAGTGACAAACAAAAGCTGAATTCTCATCTTATTTTAAGTTGGTCTGAAGTAAGTACTATTAACCTAATAAATAAGTGAAATATCAATTAGATTTTGTAAGTGGTGGGATTCAATAAAATCAACTTTCTTCTATTGTTAGCACAACTGATTATTGTAGAATAGAATCGACAGCTTACTCGAAACAAAATTAAATTCCTTCAACCTTTGATTTCATTGTCTTTGAATTGAGTCGTGTTATTCGTCTAAACATTTCATATAAGTGTTAAACCTAATAACTTCATCAATGTCAAATTGGTGTATTACTCTATAACTAAGATATACAACTATCAACCTGAATTCAAGTATACTTAGTGAAATTTTTCCTTACAAAACATCAGTGCCATGATGCATGTCTGTCTTGATACTAACACAAGTGTAGTCTAGGCACCGGTCAGATATAGTAGAAGAAAAAGCCCAGTTTATTGGATTCAGGTGAATATTTACATTCAAGGGAAGGAAATCAGCTAACACATATGACAAATTCAGACACTTCATGTACTATCCTTTATTAGATCTTGGAAATTTCACAACTCTTAGTCTGTTTTATTCTTTTGTTTGCTCTTCGTTTCTTTGATTTTCAAATGTTGTTCCACTTTTGGTTAATTTTAATTAGTGAGCAGTAAATCCATGGTAAAAAGGCGGTAACTAAGATTTCTAAACTAAACTGTAGATTTCTAATCGGCGTTTAATATTACTAAAACGATAATTTATGTTCGGCATAGTTAATGGTGACGAATAGATTGTTATTTAAAAGATTATTCCATAGTATTTGTATTATACACCTCATTATTAGTTTGCTCACGAGTATTTTCTAAATCATACGTACATAAATCAAACGCTTGAATAGTTATTTAAAAAGTTAACCGTAAACAAAATAAGGAGAAATTATGGGCAAATTCTAAAACGCACGGATAGCAAAATAATTATTTATTCAAAACATGTGAAGAGCAAACACCAAGGTCATTGAGGATAGGTTTCAAGGGCAACTTCATCATAATCTGTAGTGATATTTTTAATCATGTAGTAAGGAACAATAAGCCTATCCACACAAACTTGCAAGAATGTTTAGTTGCATCAATGATCTAACTGTCAGTATTTGAAATGTTTTAGCTTATAAATACTACCTCTCCGTTATTTGATAATAGAATCGATTATTGTTGTTAGTTATTGAAATTAAAACCTTAAAATTTTATAACCAGTCCGATTGATTGATTAATTACATTTCTGTTCAAAGAACAAACAAACTGTGAAAAAAAACTACTGCGTGATTTAAATTATTGTTATGTAACAATAGTTACTAAATATGTTTAGAGCTAATTATTATTTTCATCGATGTATTCATCCTTATCTTAATCACCAGAAATAATTGGATAAAAAATCGACAAGTAGACTTAATGATTTACTGACATAAATTACTTTAACTAAATTATTAGTCATAAAATTAAGGCCAAACTATTTACTGATTTCATGATGAATGATAAATTATTCAGTTATAATCAAATAATAATAACAAGTAATATCAAAGATTTGTACTACAGAATGTAATTTCTTGTTTCACTTTCATTCTTACTCTTTTCACTATTTATCTATATTTGTTAAACTGTTCAGTTCGTCGTATTTTCTAGTAGAAATTCACTACATACCGAAAAGTAAATCAGAATGAAAAGGACAACTTTCCAACTTTCAAAAAATGAAATCAGTGATTGTCATCATGTATGTTATGTAGTGGTAGTTGTATAAAAGAAACCACCGGATGTATGTTTCTGATTTGTTTAATGTTCTGTTGAAAATATTTTTTTGTTGTTCTCATCTACTCTGTTTGCTTATTTATTTTGGCTTCCATTAGCAATCTAGTGGAACACTTCTACGAAGAAAACGCAATTAGTGCAAAGGAAACATTTATTATCGTACTCATTTTGTTTAACTGTACTAAAAGCACTTAGAAACGTGCAACCTTCTACTTTTATGTTGCTGTCATCATTTATAACTTGCTGCTGCCTATGTCGCCAACTTTCTCCTTCAAATATATTCTTTACCCTGAATTTACTTATACTTCATTAACCGGCTAGTAATTAGTATTTAATGGTGATCATAGTCAATCTCGACTCCGTCATCACTACACTAACCCCTTCCAATTCATATAATTCAGTTTTCATTGTGCCTTTTTAAAGTGTTTTATTTTTTAGATCTTAAAATGTGATTATTTCATTATCTGATTTTATTCATTTGTAATCATAACTGTTAAAAGTTACATTTCTTGTGAAGCCTAATTACAAAGTTAAATGACACTAGTGTTAGAGGAAGTGTGTGTGCGTGTGTCTAGACGTTTGTGTTTATTCAAGTTTCTTTACATGCTAATAAACAGAGATGAAGATTTTACAAACTGGATGACGTCATAAATATTCCAAACTAAAAGAAAAAATTAAAATGTTCTTTCAAATTCACGAAGTTTCGGTGGAGCACTAAAAATGAAAACTCCGCCTGTAGTCCCTTCGGGGCTACTGCCGGTCTCAAGCCCGGATGAAGGAGGAGGGGTTGGCGCCCCCATCCCAACTAAAAACTAACTTGCCAAAAAACGCTAATCAAAATAAAAAAAATTAACTAAAAATGAAAATGTGGAACACATTCATATTGTAAATTGAACAACGACATTGTGTGCTTCTAATCATAGTTTCTAAATATTTTAATGCTCTAAAAGAAACCGATTAATATCAGTGAAATGAACTTTTGTCTTGCATAATGCCTGACTCATACAGCTAATGAAAACAATAATAACAAATTTTTCCGGTAGATCTTCTTCCTACTTTGATATCTAAGATTGTAGTGGTACTAGGAAGTAATTTGTGAGATTTTGGTGAACCTTGCACTCATCACTTATCCATCAACAATATTAAGGGAATCGGTGTTGTTGAAGTTTGGTTATTCTAAATAATGGCTAGTTAGAACAATGGCGTAAGCAGTATTTACATATTTTGCCCATCATAAATGATATGTAAAAAGAGTTTACATTTATTGTATGGTTGATTTTATTTGTAGAGTAATGGAAAATATACACCATCATTTTTAACAATATGAGGTTTAATTATTCAAACACAAAGATAAACAAAGTAATCATTTTATTGTATAACAGTAATGAGACGAAAACAAATTTTAATAGTCCATACTACAACGCTCTTAAGCAGTCAATCTGGATTCGACGTTAAGCGGCGTTACTGTTTACAGACACACCGTGTTGAAAACTTGCTATTGACTCATATATCTCATGAAGCTTTGGTACTTTGGTTTCAAGCACAAAGAACTGTACTTGCTTATCTAGTCACCCTAACAATAAAGTAAATTCCAACAAGGAGACAACACTTACAAAACCATAGTAATATAGTGTGAAACGTTTTTAAAAGTTTAGCAAAAATGACAGTAGCTAACTAAGTCTGAGTTAGACAGGTTAATTATTCGGTCTAAATTCATATTACTTTTAGTATAGATAGAAAATTTGCAAAAAGATAATTTGAGTTTTTGAAAAGGATTATTTATAATTGCTGCAATCAGTAGTATATGTAAGGTTACGGTAGAATAATTTCGAAGCACGACTATGTAATACTTTAAGAAATCACTCCTCACTAAACTTTTATACCATACAAGTTTAACTCAAACTAATTAAGGAATTCTAAAGTAACTTACTATCGTTTCTTCAATGTAAAAGCGAAGGAAAATATGCTAACTGATGTGGTAGTGTTGCCTATACTTAACTTCGTGACAGGTTGCAACCTATTTCATAAAATGATATGAGAACATTATACGGTTAACCTACACGAGGAGTTAAGGAGTTACAGTAGTAAACTCTTTAGTATTTATTGCTTAGCTAGAAAATATATGGTACAGAGGTTTAAGTGTCATCAAGTTAATTTCCTCAAATTTTTATCAAAAATAATATAAACGAAACAGTCTTGGAATACAACAATTTTTTTATTATTTGAACAAAATACTTGCAACTAAATTCAAGCTTATATTGAAAACTGTGTACAGACAAGTCATTATCATTTGGTTTGAACTTGAACAAAGACATGAAACACCTACGCTAATTGCTGGTAAATCATTTGATTAGTACTGTGCTCTAGTACAAGTATGTTAAGATCCATCATCAGTTTCAAAATATAAGCTTGGTTCTAACGAATTTGTATTATGAAATTATTGAGGAATGAATAATTTTCATATATTAATTGAAATGTATCAAGCTTAGACAAAATGTTGAATATACAAATATATAATTATTCCTAATTTATTTGTCAACTACAAACAGTTTATGTTGAAAATACATTTTTTATATTGTATGTATAAAGCGACCATTAAGCATTAGACAACTTACGAATAACCTGGCATGTTGCTAATTTAACTAAGTTTCTTAATTATTCTAATGATACCGTTATTATTCTGTATTACGTGCGGTATATATATATTTATATATGTTATCAGTGTTATTGATACACCCTTATTGCATGATGGATTTAAAGTAAGATTGATGATTATCAAATAAGGATTTAAAAATAATAGCGAATATACATATCAAAATAAAATAACGTGTAATAACAACATAATCAAATTAAACATAAGTTTGGTGGTATTTTTCTTTTAAAACTAAAGATAAATATTTTGAAAATAAGTTCACTACCACAGAAAATTTTGAAAAAATTGTGATTGAATCTACGTCACTATCTGTAAGAGCCAATTGTTTTAACTTACAAAATCATCCTGTTTAAATGATGTTTTGATAGTTGAATTTCTGATATGACATTAAAATAATAATCTTGATAAATTATTATTGTTAAAAGATTCATTTTCAATCTCGCTGATACTTCGAAGAATTTTTAAATTTAATGGCAAAACATAATCCCTCACAAGTAATCAATTTTGCATTTACAATGGACAATATTTTTTTCTCTAGTTATTTCTGTCATTCTAAGATAGTATATTTGTTTGAAATAAACCATTTTAATAAATTTATTTCTGTTTGCTTCATATTCATTTTATTTTTGAAATTACAACATTTCAATTCCGCCTTGTTTAAAAGTGTTTATGCAGAACTGTGAATAGATTTCTTTATTGAACTTAAACTCTCAATCGATATGAACGATGTAGGTTTTACTACAATAAATAAAGACTTGTTTTTATGCAGTGTAATAATGAAAAGTTTCTAGATCAGTTCATAAAGCTGTAAAAAAATACCTGTACGATAACATGAATGAAATTTCTGACTGTAAACTAATTCAGCATTTGTTTGTAATGATCTCACAGAGAAAATCATTTATATGGTCTAAGAAAATTCAGAATACAACACAATGTATACAGATGTGACAATCGGTGAAGGATAAAAATCTCTTAAACTGAAAAATAAATTATGCTCTAAAATCCAATATTCGAATTCCGTTTAGTATGACAAGCAATAATTTTCAAGATACAATGGAGATGTCAAAAATTTAACCCTGTGTAAAACAGTGTAATCTAACTGTAGATGGGTATATCCCAAGGAGACATAGATTAAACAGATTTATTGAAAAGTGTAATACTGAACTAAAAACACTATTCAATTGGTCACTAACAGGCTGAATATTGAAACGTGTAATAAACTCTGTCAGAAATCGGTTGTCTGAAGTGGATTGGTAGGTTAGCAGTTATAACATATAGTTTTCGACCATTACATTGAACATTTAAACTTTTCTTTAATTACATTATCATCAGTATTGTCATAAGTTTTCACAGAAACTGTCTGCTTCATACTTCTGTGTGTGTATTTTGAAACTCGTAAATTATTAAGATTATCAGTATTTTTATACAATTTCATAATAATATTACTTGATGACTTCTATATATGTGTCTTAGGCGGCAATTATGAAAATCTATTGGAGTCTATTTCTGCAGTATTACGAATTCTGAAACTAGCTAAACGCCTGAAAAATGTTTGGATAAGCATTCTATCTAATAAACTAATCCTAATATTCCATTTTATAAATAATGACGTCACGTATGGGAATTATAGAAAATTTAAATCATTTCATAGCTGACAACTTTGACTTACCTAAAGATAACCTTTTTTTCTTTGAATTATTAATTTTTATAGTTTTCTGTCAAAATTTTAAAAAAGTTTTAGTTCGTCAAATCAGTACTTTTAATTTTTTTACAATTTTTTTCTACTTACAAATTTGTTTTGTCTGAATTTTCTACTAAATATAACAAAAAAGAATGCAATAATTTCAGTATAATATGGTATCAGTTATGATAAATTTCGAGAAATAAATTTTTTAAAAACAAACCATCAAAAACAATTATTTTCAGGTTTGAAATTACCACCAAATACATATGTGAATTTCATCATCAATATCATAATTATTGCAATTAATATTTTTTAAACAGTTTTAATTTAATAAATGAATAGTAATCTACAACTCATTTTTATCATGATTAATTTAAATTGACTTATAATTATAAAATGAATTTCACATTCTTCAGATCAGTTACGTCTTCTCATTGTTCTATCAAAATTTAAAAAATGAACTAAATGTTTTGAATATCTTTAAATCAAAAATAAATACATTTTATCCAAGTAATTAGTCGTTCAATGTAAGTAAATTGTACTCATTTACATCTGTTGCTTTCAATAGCAACGTATTGATTGGCTTACAACATGAATGTAAATAGTTTAACGTTGAGATGTGTTACACATAAATTGTAGCGAAAGTGCATTGAAAGTGTTATGATTCGTCACTAGGTATGCTTGAAACTAGTACGGGTTCACCTTAGTCGATAAACTAGAACAAGGCAATGAACCAGCGTCCAGGTAGTCTACTCTGATCCGCTGATCCAAAACAGCTAACGAGAAGTCTTGATATAGAGTAGAAAGTATATTCTACAAACACCCAGCAATCACAATGCAATCAAGCACACAAATCACGTTTATTTTTACATCATACTAAGTCACAAAAATAGCACACTAAAATACACAGCAACTAATCACAACCAAAGATTTTCCTAGTGGGGAATGAAATCTCGAGGTCAACTGATCAGCCCATGCTCGGAAATATAGAATCCAAAATTAAGGCATTTATCAAGCGAGTTCAGGGGATCTAACGTCCCTAACAAAAAGCAATTTATGACTTTAATAATTCCCACACTTTAAATTTGTTTAGTTTAGTTAAAATCTATCACGTACTACATTTTCCTCTCTACTTTCCAATTGATTTTCAGACTCGTAGTTGTTGAAACCCCATACATTTTTAAGAGGTAGTAATTTTTCTAAGTTCCACTACTATGTATTCAGCTATTTAACATGATTAAAGTATATTCATATAGAGATTTCCATCTACTAAAAAGAGTTAACGAGTAGACGACAGCGATTATATTGAATTCCTGGATCGATAGCACCGAGAGTTTATTTTGGTCATCCAAAATTAAACAATCCTATACAACGTAATGCTATCATATCTATATATATATAACAGTTACAGCTAAAATAACGTGGCCAGATGGCCGAAAATATTTATAGATATTTTTCATATTGACCAAAATGCTATCAAAGCTATTCTTCAAGCTCTAGTTCACAGTTGCAAACGTATTCTTGCGCAACATCACTGTTTTTACACAGAAAATATAATTAGCATAGCAATATATGGAAATAAAAGAATTTTTAATTCTACATTTTAGACTGACTTTCATTAAACAACCATTGGAAAGAAGAAAGGACTAAACAGTTTTTAAAGAAGGGCTCGGGGGTCAAGAGGTGAAGCGTTTGCACTCGATATCAAAGGTTCTGGATTCGATTCCTGCATTGGGTTTCTTAGGTGCGCACTGCTTACGAATCTCATACTAGGACGAGTCAGCCGTCCAGTGATTTCAAGTTTCCAATGGTGATCTAATATTGATTAGTTCATGATTTTAGTGAAACTCAAAAATCTACACAACGCTTTACTGATACAGTGAGTATGTTTTAAAAAGCACTGGTAACTTTTAAAATATTTACTGGAATTTTTCGCTATTGGATTTTGAATGAGTGAATATTTTGATAAGTCAACAAATGAGAATTATGTAACTTCTTCTTACTATAATGAATGATTTATTCGACAGAACAACAACATTAATTTTGATCGCATGAAAAAGCAGAGAAACAACCTAGTTTTAGCCGACTGTCTACACAACTAAATAAATATATTTCTACTTCAAATTTTGTGTATGAAATTTAATTTATGAAATTTTTGCATGCTGCAATTCATGAAACATAACTGACAACGAAAATCACAGCCAATAGATGCTTTTTTTCTGCTGTAACCAAAGTGGTCTTTTTACTATAAATTCGATGTCTATTTAGTTTATGGTGGATTATGATAGTGTTCCAAATTATGAAACAAGCTGGATAGCTTTTCATTTCAAACTATCCAAGGCTTCTTTGTTTCCAATGGTTATCTGACGCGGATTGGTTCATGATTTCAATAAAATGTACTGTAGATGATTTTTTTTGACCAATTCATAGTCAAGACAATTTTATCAGACTAATATATTATAATATAATACGATATCTCATTATCTGTTAGCTTTATTCCGTAACACTGAACCATCACTTATTTCGCGGATTTTCATCATGAAATGAAATGTAATTGTGAGAGCTGTTTGATAAATTATTATTCTACAATTAGTTTTGTTACCAGAAAATAGTTTTGATATGAATTTACGCCGTTGAAGTTCTCCGATAAGTAATATTTACTTCGAACTTTTACTTCAAACTTTTAAGTGAAATACTCACTAAATTGTTTAGCCTTAATGATCTTTGTTTTTTATTGCAGTCAAACTTAAACGCTTAATTCCTTGTATTTACATACTATCACTTTATCAGACTAAGGAAATATAAGTGTTATTAAATAATGCCAACCTGAATAAATTGAAAGAATTCTAATTCAGTTAATCAATCGAAGTGAAGATAGCTTTTGTTAAATGTTATCAACTGAAAAAATTCATCAACAAAGTATTAGATACAAATCTTATTTTAGCTTGAAGCTACATGGGAATATAAGCACATACAGGTTCTTTGTTTCTCACAATACAGATGATATTTTTCTATTCACTTGGTTAGTTTCCAATGATCCATGTTTTTCTAACTTGATTTAATTAATAATACATAGTGACTACAGATGTCAGCTAATTCATAGATTAGCGTAACAGTTCTCGCGAGATTTATTCTTCCCAAGTGCACAAATATCTAAACATCACATTGTGATTAGCACAAATAACTTCTTAGTTATTTCTTTTATTCAAATAATGTAATGTAAGTACACGAAAAAGAACTCATCAATGCGAATAATAATAATACGAATATAAGTCAAATTAATTTCTTCCATTTATCGCAACTCAGTATAAACTCATTGGATTCTATCGAAAGTATCTAATCTTTAAAAAAAAATTCTTATCAATTTCTCATTAACTTCTGAGGAACATTCACAATTGGTGAAATTTTCATTTTAAATTTTGCATGACCACTTTCATAATAAAAAAAAGATAGATTTCTTGATACATAACAGATGGTTTGATTTTTTACTAGTTTTAATCGAGATCAGATAAGTAACCTCAAATTCCAATATATTTTAAATAAACTAGGATTGAAGTAAATTTTAAAAGTGAATAAAAGTAGAAGTATCATACAAAATAAATATTTCAACCAATTTTTACCAGTCAAAAACGTTTTACTGATTATATCAGATGTAATTAATAGCATTTTCGCCAGTTGGTTTTCTATATCTAACTATCAGTGTTGAAAATGAAAAAATTCTACTTGAGAGCTCAGTCAAAACTTTGTGATGAATTAGGAAAATACAGTCAATACACCTGATACACACACATATTTTCAAGGAACCAAGATAAATATGTGGTAATATTTGATTTTGTGACTTTTATCTCACTGAAAGTAAAATAACGTTTGAAAAAAAACATAACTATCTAAAGAATTCAAGTTTCATCTTCAGATTTCTCAAATATATATATATATATATATATATATATATATATATATATATTGATTGACGGCAAAATAATTCACTGCTGTGAATGATCCATTCATCAGATTGAAAAGTAACGAAATTATCACATTGAAAATTTGTAAAAACAAAGTTTCATTTTTTAAAAAAATAATGTAACCCAAAATGAAGTTAACATTACAATCAGTATAACAAATATGAGAATGTTAATTCGTTTTATAGACATAACGTCAGTCATTGTTATCAGTTTATTTTTATGGTATGAAACAAGAACGTAGTTCCAAAAAATTCTGTTTTAATTCTGTTCGAGAATAGTAATGTTGAAAATAAAAAGCAACAGTAATATTAGCCAAGGATGAACATATTCGGTAAAAAAATTTATTACATAAACAAACTTGTTAATATTAAGGAAACTCAACAGTTGACTTTTACTATAAGAATATTAAAGATTCCCATTGTGAAAATTAGAACAACGCATATATATATATATATATATATATATATATATATATATATATATATATACGGACAATAATGTTTTCATTTAGATCGTCATTAGACATTACTCTAATTTATGTGAATATTTATATGAAAATGTTTAAACAAATCAAGGCAATCTAGAATGAGTCAATTATCACAATGAAATAGATTATGTAACTATACAAAATAGGTAAAAGTACATGTCGGTAGTAGGAAGATAAGTGCACTGTCAGTAGTAAGAATTACAAAATACGAGAGCAAACGTTGTATCGATAGTTCAACATTAGAGATAGTAGGTCAAACGTGGATAAGAAATGTCAAAGAACTGCTCTTAATATGTACGCTGAATGTCCATTTCGTCTTCAACAATACTTATTATAGACAAATGGACGAGATAGCTATGGGGTCACCTCTAAGTCCAGTTCTAGCTTATCTCTTCCTATCAAAGTGAGAGAGTGGACAACTAAATGAGGCCAGTAAGAATCTTGATTTATATTGGCGGTACGTCGATGATACATTCTTTATTGTAGATCAAAACATCAGTGAAGAAAAACTAGAACAATTCAACAGTGTACACGCGGTCATCACTTTCACTGGTGAAGAGGAGTGTGATAAAAAGCTGAATTTCATTGACGTCACACTAAGCAGGCGAAGATATGGCTCGTTAAGTAGAAGCTAATACAGAAGAAGTCCCTCTGCTTGCCAAACACTCACTTTTATAGTTTTACCTCTATCCGTTATAAGAGAAATTTGGCTTAATATCTCACTAGCAGAGCGAAAATGATTTGTTCAGTGGATACTTTTAGTCGGGAGCTGGAATTTATTAACATTTCATTGACTGAGATAGGCTACTCTAGTACGTTCACAAAGAAGTACATGTACAGTGTAAAAACTACAATTCAACGGAGATGTGGCTAGCTATACTCTGAAGGATAGATTAACGAAAGTAATAAGTAGGACATTCTACTCACCCAAACTTGCGTTGACCTTCTCATGTCGACCAGCGATGTCTCCTCGAAGGAAGGATACGGTACCTGAGTTGGCCTCCTCTATGTGCATTTATAAATTCAGGCGTACTACCAGGCAACCTAACCAACGAATGAGTGAACATCTCCCAACTTGGTTTACGAAGGGCCAAATAAAAACAATACGCAGTTCTATCTTGGCGCATCTGATTGATATTGCTCATATTGGGGATAAATCTACGTCGTTTCGAGTGATCTATCGTTTACCTCCACCATTTCTCAACGCAGTTCGATTCCGTCTACAACATATAGCAGAAGCCATAGGAATCAGTGCATTCAATCCTATTTTATGTGTTCAGAAGAAATTCGTGACACCCCTATCCCTTCCGCGGCCGGACATAACTTAAAAAACGTTTCAAAAAGTTTTTGTATTTGTATTTTATTTCTCTTATTATTTTCACATCCTGTATTTGTTTGTGATTGTCTTCCTTTTCCCCTTTTGTAATCTTCACTATCTAATCATCTACACATTTCTTGTTACGTAATGGTTTCAATAGTTTTTAATGACTATTTTAAATCTGTTTATCGACGTTTGACATACTATCTCTAATGTTGAACTATCGATACAACGTTTGCTCTCGTATTTTTTTATTCTTACTACTAACAGTGCACTTATCTTCCTACTACCGACATGTACTTTTACCTATTTTGTATAGTTACGTAATCTATTTCATTGTGATAATTGACTCATCCTAGATTGCCTTGATTTGTTTAAACATTTTCATATAAATATTCACATAAATTAGAGTAATGTCTAATGACGATCTAAGTGAAAACAATATTGTTTGCTTATATGTTATACTATTAGCAAATAATGCATCAGTAAGAACTGATCCGATAGAAAGTATCTTCAAATGAATTGGTTTGTCGTTTGGTTTAGTAATAAAGTATTTTTTCATGAAGAAATCATTGACATAAATTCGGAACCTAAACAATGAAATCAATGAGTACTGTGTTTAATTTTCCTCTACCCTTCTTGTCGATATTTCGGTTTTAAATAAAATTGTTCTTGTAAGTACGAAAACTTTATAAGTCCTCAAAACGCTGATGATTTGGAAGCGTCTTATTTACATGTTGATCGCTACATATGAAAAAGCAAATCTATAATCTAAAGAGCTATACAACAATGAAGGTATATTCTTTCAATCAAGCTGATAATTTGTGTGTTAAATAGTAAGAAGTAACTTATAAGATGGTATGTTAACTATTATTAAATATGATAACATAATGTTGATACGTATGACTTCAAGTGATAAAATGTAAATCATACAATAATGTCTGACGTAACTTAATTCATAGCAAAAGTTATTTGAACAAAAATTGTTTTTCGTGCCGGGGCTTTGATCGAATCCGTTTGAAGAAAAAACCTAACTAGGTTAAACTCCCACATAATCTATGTACTTTTTAGACGAGCACATTATAATTGCGTCAATGACGGGAATTCCTTTCAAGCAGACAATGGTTGTTTCAGCGACTAAATCACATTTAACGTTTAAAAACTTAATTACTAAAATCAAGGAAAGGCAAGAATCTTCATATTAACTTAACCCTATCACTTAGATTCTTCGAAGTAATCTAACCAAATAGTCGTGAAAATACGTATTTAAATTAAGATACTTCTGATAACCAATTCCTTTTTTCAGTATGGATTGATTTTAGCTCCTATAATCTAAAATCTCAGAAATAATCAGATTCTTTGAGTAAAAGTCCCATGTACAGGTAATTATTATATATGCCCTTTCTTTTTCCCCCAAATCAAGTATAATTATATTCACAACACATTACAACTCATAACTTTTATTCTCATTAATTTATGCAAAAAATATATATATCGTAAAAAGGGGAATTTAAATTAAACAATTTTCCTTGTTACTTTCGCAGGTATTAACAATGTAAATATATATATATATATATATATATATATGCTGGGAAGTGGATACACCTGCTTCATTATTATTCTGATTACTTATTATTATTTTTTTCTGTTTATTTTAAAGAACAGGTGATGGTAAGTGTAACATCAATGTTCTGTAATGAAATTACACCTTGTTTAATGCTTATTAAATACATTTGTACATTATACTTTTGGACTTAATGCTAATTGTAAAATTCGAAGTTGTTACATTTATCCAACGTATTTTTTTTTTAAAACTGATTATTTTGTTTAAAAACTATCACATGAAAAATGATTGTCATTTTAAATTACAAGGATGAAATTTTCAAATATTTCTATGTTCAAACATATATATTCATATTCAACTGTTTACGAATAATATTTGACTTAAAAGTTTACATGAACTTAGTGTTAATAAATGTTCATCAGTTATACAGAATTCTTGTTCAACTGTACTTAGATTGTATTACATTACTTATTACTGCTACCACACAAATATAACGAAAATATAAAAAAAAGACACTAAAATTTTATCATTTTGATTCTTCAATTAATCTCCGAAAATAATTTTCGGTTTAACCCTGAGAATGAATTTTTGACAATTGTAATTATACTTAGTTGTTTACTTCTAATTTCTAGTTATGAACTTATTTGAAATACCTACATAGCGTGAATTTTAAATATTTTTATCTTATGTTGGTAAATTGTATTGTAAAATATTGTCTTTTTAAATATTTATTAGTAAATAATGAATCACAGATAAATGATGAACTATCGAAAGTCTCATAGTTCCCTACATAGATTGTCATTAACTAAATAGTAACTAGAAACCAATGACGACCAATACAATTCACTGTCAACCATTGTCACTTGTGAAAGTGGTCTTACTATCAATATCGTGTAATTCCACTGATCCAAACTTTGTATTACAGCCTTTAGAATATTTGTCACCACTAGTGATCATTATCAGGCCTTTAGTGTCATTTGTTTGACCCATAAAGTTGTTGGTGCTTATTGTTGAAAAATTCCACTCTTGGAAAAATAATTATTGGTATCAGTCCGCAATTAATTCTATTGCTATTATCATTAACTAGTATTCATTAACAGATTAGACAGATAAAAACTACAAACTGTTTTACATTTGAATAACACTTTATTTGAGATAGACTGACACAGACAAAACATAGTTTGTCTGTTTGCTACATTGAATTGAATTGTAAATAACAAACATCAAAACCTTAAGTCAATAGCAATATTTATGTAGCTAAAAGTATGACATTAATCTTAAAGTGAATATGATGACGTATAAATTAAGTTTATCTAAAAGCATCGAGATATTTTGAAGTGACCAATAAAAGAATAAAAATATATTATAATCAATGACTTGAATAACAAATGCTTCCGAAAAAAAAACAAAATCACCGATAATTAAATTAAGATTTTCCTTTATTGACTAAAAACTAAATGAAGTTCATTTAACTATGGATGACTTGTCTTAAAAGAAAAATTGGTAAACATTCCTCAGAGATTTTCACTTTATCTATCAAAATTTATCAATACTTAAATTTAGTGGACAGAAATTTTTTTCTGCGACATTCCATTTCTTTACCTTAACTAATTGTTTGAGAATAATAAATAACTTACGAAAAGGTTTCTTTTGTATATGAATTGGTTATTATAAAGAAAAGCAGGTTATGGTGAATTTGTTGACTTAATTTTTGAGAATATCGAGAAAAAAGTCAGGCCTTGGGACAAAAAGCTTGTAATCAGTTACTATTCTTATTCGATAATTATTACAAAGAGTTTGGATTTTTGCGCTGCTCATATTCAGGTTTTTCTTATAATAATATCATCGTCAGACCGGCAGAACAAGTTAGTAACTATTTCGCTCAATAATTAAAGCTTTGAAATATAAGGATAATTATGTTTTGTTCGAGTCTCAGTGTGAATGTCAACGACTAGATCCGAGGACACACAAACGTTAAGCCCCAATCAAGATGAAATGAGTGAGTTGGATTCTACAGCTTGCCGTAATCCTACAGTGCCAAACAATAGCTAGTATTTGTATTTATAGATTTGGTCGTTAGGAAAGTTGTTTTTCTTTATGGTGTATGTTTTCCTAACACGACCTTCTTACTCCAACACTATCAGGAAAAATAAAATGTGCCAAACCTGTGTAAAACGCTTAAGCTCTGTGTAGCTTGAAAGTATTAGCTGTTAATTGTTTAGTAATAAATCACATCGCTCACATTTTCAGTTACGTATGTGATCGGAAACAATATGTGGAAGATATAGCAATGACGGCGGAAAAGGCTGCAAGAAAAGGAAACTTGAGACAACTGTACGAAACAACAAAGAAGCTGGCCGGGAACTATCGTAAACCAGAACGACCAGTGAAATTCAAGGAAGGCAAAGTAATCAGCAACACTGAAGAACAGCGAAACAGGTGGGTAGAGCACTTTCAGTAACTCCTGAATCGACCAGCTCCACTGAACACACCCAACATCGAAGCAGCATCCACGGACCTCCCAATTAATATTGGCGCACCTACAATTGAGGAGATCAGTATGGCCATCAGACAAATCAAGAACGGCAAAGCAGCAGGACCAGACAAAATTCCAGCAGAGGCAATGAAAGCAGATGTAGAAGCAACTGCGAAAATATTTCACATCCTCTTCAAGAAGATTTGGGATGAGGAACAAGTACCATCAGATTAGAAAGAAGGGTACCTGATCAAAATACCAAAGAAATGCTACCTCAGCAAGTGTGAGAACTACACAGGCATCACTCCTCTTTCAATAACAGGCAAAGTCTTCAACAGAGTATTGTTAAACAGAATGAAGGACTTCGTAGACGTCCAACTTCGAGATCAACAGGCCGAATTTCATAAGGATCGATCATGTACTGACCAAATCGCTACATTACGGATCATTGTGGAACAATCAATTGAATGGAACTCACCACTCTACATCAACTTCATCGACTACGAGAAAGCATTCGATAGCGTGGATAGGAAAACACTGTGGAATCTTCTTCGACACTACGGTGTGCCTGAGAAAATAGTCAACATCATACGGAATTATTATGATGGATTCAACTGCAAAATCGTACACGAAGTACAGCTAACAGGCTCTTTCGAGGTGAAGACCGGTGTCAGGCAAGGTTGCCCTCTCTCACCCTTTCTCTTTCTCCTGCTCATCGACTGGATTATGAAGACGTCAACATCTGGAGGGAGGCACGGTATCAACTGCACAGTTTGGACGCAGCTGGACGATCTGGGCTTCGCAGATGACTTGGCTCTTCTATCTCACACGCAACAACAAATGCAAGAGAATACGACAAGTGTAGCAGCAGCCTCTGCAGCAGTAGGTCTCAACATACATAAAGGAAAAAGCAAGATTCTCCGATGCAACACAACATGCACTAACCAAATCACGCTTGATGGAGATGCCTTGGAGGACATTAACACCTTTACATATCTGAGCAGCATCATCAACGAGAAAGGTGGATCCGATGCAGATGTGTGGGCACGGATTGGCAAAGCAAGGGCTGCATTTCTACAGTTGAAAAATATCTGGAAATCCAAACAACTTTCAACCAAACCAAAATAAGGATTTTCAATACAAATGTGAAGACAGTTTTACTGTATGGAGCGGAAACATGGAGAACTACCAAAGCCATCATCCAGAAGATACAAGTGTTTATTTACAGTTGTCTACGCAAAATACTTCGTATTCGTTGGCAGACACCATCAGCAACAACGAACTGTGGGAGAGAACAAACCAGATTCCAGTGGATGAGGAAATCAGGAAGAAGCGGTGGAAGTGGATAGGACACACACTACGAAAAGCACCTAACTGCGTCACGAGGCAAGCCCTCACATGGAACCCTCAAGGCAAAAGGAAAAGAGGAAGGCCAAAGAATACATTACGCCGAGAAATAGAGAAAGATATGAGAGGAATGAACAAACATTGGACAGAACTGGAGAGGGAAGCCCAGGACAGAGTTGGTTGGAGAAGACTGGTGGGCGGCCTATGCTCCATTGGGGGTAACAGGCGTAAGTAAGTAAGTAAGTATGTGATCGGAAACGACTGAACAAAGTGCAACGACAACATTCGTAAAATACTTAGAAGCCAGTCTAAGTTTTTCGATGTAAATGAACTAAGAACAAGTGAATAGAATCCAAAAAAACGTAACATGGTCTGATAACAACGATCATCTTTACAACATACCGACATTTAAGAAAAACTAACGAAACTAATTCACTTCTCAAGTGTGAAACCATATATATATATATATGTAATAATCAAGGTTGATCATTAAAGATTTTAAAAAAATACTCTAGTCAAGAAATCAATTAACAGAGTTATTGAAAAATAAATTCCACTCTATTCAATATTCATTCATCTATGAATCACTATTCCTAATAATTACACTTTACCAGAAGATTTTATTACTTTTTTTCATAGTCACTTTATACTAGAGTTTTTCTTGAATTGTCACATTATATGACGTATATATCAAAATTAAATTTATTCAATTATGAAGAAATGACAATTAACATAAGGAAAAAAATTGTAATGTAGAATTGAAAATTCGAGAAAACGAATAAATAATTTTATTATAAAATTTATTTTCATAAGTATATTCATGGAAGAAAAGACCTCAAACTGTTCACAATTTTGGCATTTCCTTAATGAATGAAAATACTTTAAAAAATCATTGGTGGTAAAGTTTTATGTATATATACACAAATATACATCGATATAAATAAAGAGTTAGGAAAAATACACAAAAACAAATAAATGAATAACTTTTATCCAAGTTAAATGATTTTTCTTGTTACTAATTTTCGCATTGAATCGCAATTTAATTTAATTTTTATAAAATCTCAAAGTTTAAGCATCATTGCGTGATATGAAAATTATATTAGAATTGTTTCTTTTTAACCAATTAATTAGAAAAAAAAAAGTAAAGAAATCATTTTTTTCTTTTCTTTTCTTTCTTCAAGTTGAAAATTTCAAAATAGACTGACTAGATGATAGTTTATGCTTGAAATGTACCATTAAAAAATAGGATGAAAGAAGTTGGAATCAGATCAGATCCACGCACATTTTTTTTAATGTTAATCTATTCAACTATGGATTCTTATAATAAAAAAATTAGGGTTAACAATGACGACAATGACATTTAATATGAATGCTTGGTGAAATGAAAATGAATGGAAAGTAAAAATTGTTCCATTTTATTCTCAAATATCATATGAAGCAGTCAAAATGATTGTTTTTATTCTCATGAACACAGTAGATAAAATGATGAGATACATCTCATATAATATGTCGAATTTGTCACAAAAATAAACTGATATACTTACCATCATTATTTGACTACGATAATAGCTTACCATAATTTGAGTTAAAATGACATTTCAGCAGTCTAAATGATATAAATCCGTTTAGATGATGAGTGTAAAAAAGGTACCGTTTACAAGATACATATTTCAAACACTCAGTTACTCTCCTATACTTCAATATGGAGATGAAAAAAAAACAGAGTTGGTTCAAGAAATGTGATGTACTTGTTTGCAGTGTTTCAAACAGTTCTGTCATACATAATTATCAAGATATTCACATGTGAGTACTTTTAAAGTTCCTTCAACATTAAGTAACCGTTAAAAATCAGCGGAAGAAATAATAATGTTGTATAAAAAGAATTATTGTTGATTGCGCTAGGCCATTGAATTGCTTAAAACGTAGCAGGACATATTTGAGGCTAGTATAAATTGTCTTCATATTCCTTAAGTAATTTTGAATTTTCTAATAGCTCAGTATTTAAAAAAAATCTAAAACTTTTGCCTTCATGATTTGTGTACAAATTTTTATAAGCTGTTGTAAAGTCAATCCGATAGCCTGTTTGAATGATATGTTTTGATATTGAGGAGTGCAGTTTTTGATTACTGGAGTTTGTCAAAATATTTAAACTCAGTACTTATAGAGCTATCTAGGCATATATCTGATTACTCTTTTCTATGCTTGTTAACACACACACACGTGATCAGCGCTGTAATTTTTTGTGGGAGGTAAAGGGCTTCTCGATGTAAATAATTTTAACAGCGTAAACTATGTTCTTAAATTTCAGTGAATGTCTATTTAACACAGATTTTGTATCTTTATCAACCCAATCTATAGTGTGAACTCGTTGAACTCTATCGGAAAGTACTTACAAGCCAAGTTTGTATTGTTCTGGTAGAGCTTCGTTCTCTGATACAGATGATTTAATCATGAAGCCTTCATTGTTCATCTAAACAGTATCATCATTGCGAAATTGAAACTTGAACTGTAACAGATACAATTAAAGAAAGCTTAGGCATATACCGGTCTAGATATGTTTAAAACAATTAGTCCCTTTTATAAATTTTGATAGAACAGTGAGAAGACGTAATTGATCTGAAAAATGTGATGTATTTGCGCTATACATCACATTTTTCAGATCAGTTACGTCTTCACACTGGTCTAGATATGTTTCCCACTAACAGATTTTTTGTAGAGCTATCATCACTACGACTGAGAGTTATGTTTAGGAAAGAAAAGTTTTTATTTCCTCCCTTATTAATTACTATCACACTTCTCTATAGACTACTTAGTTTATCTACGACATAAGTCTCATCGAAATTCGAATTATGTATGATAAGTATCTCGTCTACATATATCATACCCAAAGCTTTATGTAGAAACTGAGACTACGTTTCACCAAATTTCAATAAATTATTTGATATGACAACTTTTAATTCTGTAATTTATCCTCTCCCTCTTATATTTTTAACTATCCTTACATTTTCTTCCTTGATTTGTTATCTTATCAACTTTCTTTAGTTTTCATGCAATAAGCCTTTTAAAAAAGTATATATTTGATGAGACTATTCAAAATGTTTAGTACATATAGAAAAGTGACTCTGCCTATTCACTATTGATGAAGATGGTTATCTACTCAATTTTTAAATGATATATTGCTTTTTTTCTTTTGTAAAACGTCATTAAATATCGATTCCGTTTATGAACTATCATTTATCTATTACTGTATTGTTTCTTCCAATGAATGAAGGAATGCCCTAATAGTACATCACGTAATAAAAGGTCAATATTTCTTTTCAATTAGATTATCAGGTTTGGCACTAATATACATGAATGTTTATAGGAAAATAATCATAACGACGCAGATTACATAACTACACATAATAGATAGAAGTACAAGTTGATAGTAGGGAGACACATATACTGTTTGTGGTTGGAATAATAAAATGGCAAAAGTTCAAGTCAATAGTAGGTCAAACTTTGATAAATAGACTTCGAATAATAATAGTCACAAAGCGCTATTAGAATTACGTATTAAGAAGCGTGTAAATAATTAGATAGTGAAGAATATAAACCGAGAAAGCAGAAAATTGATAAACAAATAGAGGATGTGAAAAAATTATTAGATTAATAATTTATCAGCATTACGGGGTTTTGAAGATTGTTAAGTTACACATTTTTGAAACTATGAATCGATCAATGTTAGACCACCATTAGAAACCTGAAAGCACTGGACGGCCGTTTCGTCCTGGTATGGGACTCATCAGCAGTGCGCATCCACGAACCCTGCACTCCGCAGAACTCGAACCCAGAACCTTCGGTATTGTGCGCGAACGCCCTAACCGTTAGACAACTGAGCCGGTATCTAACGGTGTTAATGTCTAACTTGATCGAATTCACGGAGTTGCGCAACCTCATGGTTTCAAAAATGTGTAACTTAACAATCTTCACAACCCCGTAATGCAAATTATCTGTGCTCACTAGTGACTAGCTTCGTGAGGAATCTTCTCCGAGTTCTGGTGGGAAGACGGGACCAGTGAAGTTCAACCTGTTCGGGTGTAGGCAATGTCTACCGAAGACTGTGTATGAGGTTGCACAACTCCGTGAATTCGATCAAGTTAGACATTAACACCGTTAGATACCGGCTCAGTGGTCTAACGGTTAGGGCGATCGCGCACAATACCGAAGGTTCTGGGTTCGAGTCCTGCGGGGTGCAGGGTTCGTGGATGCGCACTGCTGATGAGTCCCATACCAGGACGGAACGGCCGTCCAGTGCTTCCAGGTTTCTAATGGTGGTCTAACATTGATCGATTCATGGTTTCAAAAATGTGTAATAGATTATCCGACCAAGAAAAAGACAGGGGTTTCATGAAGTTCTTCTCAACATGTTCGGATTCATATACCTTATGCTATTTGTAAGAGAAGTGACTAAACTGCATTGAAAGACGATCGAATTATATGATAGATTTCTAGAAATAATTTATATGTCACATAGCTTGCATAATAGAATCTGTTACAATATGAGGCTTCAGGTATTCTGCTTTTCCAAACAATTAAATATTACTGACATTTATCAGTGCGTCACGTAAAACTAACTGAAATTTCATACCTTCAGTTGAAAAACAACTAATACATCCATAGATAGATGATACTATAATTTTTCTGAAAGGACGAAACTACATCCATTATCACAGAGTTTTATAAAGATGAAAGCTTAAGTGAGTTCTGTACATTTTTAGCCATTGCATGGATATATATAAAATAATCAACTCGATATACCTGTATTCCGGAGTTGATGTTCACTCCGGGACTTGAACCCGGTATCGTTCACTTCAAACGCCATCATGTTATGCACTTAGTTACAGACTCCAGATAAACACTTACTTGTACAATAGGGTGAAATCCAATTCATAAGATAATGGGAATCAGTTAGTGAATGTACAAGAAGATATGAACTAGGTATTTGCTAATCTAATAAAAGTTTACTTTACATAACAATCCTCATCTGTATAATCTGAGAAGGAAGTAGATTAATATTTAAATAAGACAATTATTTATATTATATACCAAAAACTAAATACAAAAACAATTTAACATTTTATACTTACTTTCTTCTGTTCATGTTTAATGGCTAGTTTTAAACGATCTAATTTAAATGAATAAAATTTCCGTTGTTGTCTAGCAACAACTACATCAGATAGTTCAACAGTTTTCAATTGTGAATCGGACGATTTATTATTATTATTATTTAAACGATTATTATTTAAATTATTAACAGATGATTTTGAACATTTACAGCATTTGGAAGAAGTGAAACAACAACATGTTAAATAAGTTGACTTATTTAACGTATTTTGTTCATTTATTTCTTGTTTTGAATGTATCATGTTAAGATTAGTATTCGATTGAGTTTGTTGATTAAAACCACATGTTGCAGATTCCCAATCGAAACTATTTCTTCTACGTTCTAAAAATATAGATGAACATGGTTCCAATGTGTTGAATATTGTTGGTAAACTTTCATTGGAAATCATTTCTTTCGAATTGGTTTTCATACTATTGTTATTGTTTCTTTTAATATTGTATGCAAATGATTCAGAAATATTCTTACGGCTTAATTTTAAAGATGATCTAGTCGGTGAATATAAGTTATTTTTAACATTTATGATTTCCAAATGGTTTTTATAATGTAATTGATTTTCTGAATCACATAATCTTTCACTTTTACTAGTGGAAGGATGTAAATTATCGTTGCTAGTGATATCATCATAGCCATTGTTTGTACTTTCTATACTTAAAGCCTGATTAAACTTAGCACATGAATAGCTAGGATGATTCCATGCTGTGTAACGTCTATGGTGTCGTCTTTTAGAAATATACGTTCTATCTAATAATTCACGCCAATCATTTCCATCATTTATATAATTTTGATTACTTTCAGATTGATTATTATTTATTAAATCTAAATGACCGACGTTTGTTTGATGCGGTTGTCGATTTGGACTGTAGTATTGTGTAGAAATATGATTTGTAGGTAGAAATAAATTGTGTTTTTTTGAAACGACTTGTAGATCGTCTGATTCATCACTGCTAACATCACTTAAACTTTCATCGCTATCAGTTCCTTTACTGAGTACGGCAACAACTTCCCCTGTTCCACGACAAAGATCCAATAAATCACATGCGTATTTTCTACACTGTTCGCATAATGATAAGAATGTTTCTTTAAATTCATTTTCACGCGATGCCAAGTGAAGAAGTTCTGAGGATAATTCAAATGCAGTCAGTATAGGGTCAGGAGATGTTAGTGATATCCATGCTGGACTGGCAAGCGCTCTGTATGTATTTATCCTTTGAAGTGTGTGTTTTAGTGGATCATCTGTAAGTAGTCGATGACAATGTTCACAGGAACATGATGATTTATGCGGTTCTTCTATTCTGGCACCACGATTGATAAGTAATTGTAGAATTTCAAACTGATTACAAATTGCAGCCAACATAACCGGAGAAATATCAGCAGAAAAGTCATGACTCTCTTCTTCTTGCTTACCGATTCCAATACATTGTGTTGTCCATGAAGTGCCTAACATTTCTTTAGTGATTGACGGATGATCAATTAGCATTTCAACTATTCGATAAACACCCTCTTGTATAGCATACAGTATTGCATCACCAATTTCTATACCAGGTTGTTCAAGAAGTAATTCAACTAATTCAATGTTTTCATTATCCACTGCAATTTGAATTGCTGTCCGACCTAACATATTCACACAATTCACATTGACCCCATTTGAAAATGATAAACATCTGATAATGGTAGATTTATCGCCTCGTTCTACAGCTTCTAAAAATATACGTTCCAATGGACTAAGTTTGTGTTTTTCTCTTAATGGTCCTAATGCAGTAGAATAATTAGTTGTTTCATAAGCAGAACGACACGAACGTCTGTATCTCTTAGGTCTGCGTATATTATTCATATAAGAATTCTCATGTATTCGAGGTACAGCTGAATCACTTACTTCAGTGTCAGAATTAAAATATGTCTGTAATGGATCCATATTATGTACAGGTTCAATAAAATCAGTTTTTATTGATGGCACTTGATTACCACGACTTTTATAACGAAGACTACCAGATGTTAAACGTCTTAATCGACTCATATGTTCTTCTTTTTCCCCCATAGATGCAGTTCTCAATGTTCGATAATTCGATTCATTTTCTTGTTGAACAAATCCTACTTTTTTATTGTCAATACGTGCCATCATATATACATAGTTAATATCAATATAAATACATTTATGTATGTGTAAATAGTATATAATAATTTTTTCTATTTAAATATTTTATTCAACACAATTTTGTGAAAATATGAGCAGGTATATTTCGAAGATGAAATCAGTAACGAAGGTATATTATCGTTAAGAGATGATGATACATTGAAATTGTTTTAAATGAACAACAAGTATACCTCATCATTGAATAAGATATATCCATAGGATAACATTTAAAACAAGCAATACGCATTTCTACAAATGATCATTATAAATTAATAACAAATTTTCTATGAATAAGAGAATTTGATTACAAAAAGGAAGAATTCATTGTCATATCTGGTTGGTTAATTTTACGCAAATAGTTAAGTCGTCGATTTAGAGAATTCTTATTACTATTATTGTTCAAATTAGGATAGAACGATAATACTACTGATAATAACAAGAGGAATAATAACAACCAATTAGATAGTTAGTTAGATTTGCAAAAATAAAAAATCCAACAACATAACAAACACAATTGGTAGCCATTTGTAAAGCTGGATTAAAAGAACAAAACAACTACTATAGATTGAATAATGATCAGAAACTGTTGGAATAATTGTTTTTTTTTCTAATATTATAAGAAAATTACTTTTTATCATAAGCAATTTGAGATTAAATTTAGGCATATTCTGAAAATATGTATTCACTAATAATTATGCTCAATTTGTTATGAAGTTAAGTTTATTTTTGATAGATTAATATTATGATTTCTGTATGAATATAATATTGAATAAAAACTAGTTGACTAGTTGAACACTTAAATGAGAGAGATCTTTTCTTTCTCACAGAGTATTTATGAAAACGTGACTGGTTTTTTTTCTTTCAAATATGAAGAGATGTTGAGTGGAAAGTGGTAAATCAAAATGTTCATATGCATCCAGTAGAAGTATACTTAAAAATCGATAGTACTTATAGTATCTACACATATCTCACTAATATATTAGTGATAAGAAACTAAAGCATTTTAAAATAAAAGTGACAAGAATTACATACATGCATGTATACTTCGGAACTCTGGATTCAGAAGATAAGTGGATAACATGATGGCATTTAAAGTGAAGGTTACTGAGTACGAGTTACGGAGTGAACGTCAGCACTTGGTTACAGGTAAGTCCTGCTAATGAGACTCAAATGAAACTATCCACTTCGGATGAACGTGCGGCATAATGGAAATATCGAGACAATCTGCATAGGATGCCCAAATACTAACAAAGACTGATCAAATTTCTGAGGAAATATCTACAACTGAATAATTTGAACCATTTCAAATTGAATTTGATAAGAAGCACTTAGATCTGGCTAGGAGAATCGCATTAGAAGATACAAAAATGCATATAAGAGGGAAGATTCTACGGATAAAAATTTCCCGAAATCATGACATAAGGGATAGCATGACAATTTGTTTCTTTTTATTTAATCTTAAACATGATTGATATTAGACAACTGAATTTTTTGAAATTTCTTGCTGAAGCCTATGCAGATGAAGCTCACCTTCTAGTACCATAAATGATAGCTGATTTATTGATTCAAATTGCTGAAGAATGATAAACCCATAATTATTAATTTGCTTAATAATCAACATATACCGGAAGAATTAATTTTGTGAACTGATACTAAGCGACCATTTAAAAAACGCTATAAATTTATGCTTGACCAGAAATATAAGTGAAAATTTAATTTTCATCAGGTGAATTAAAAATGTTTCGAGGTTTCATTTTTTTTCTGACAACTACCAGTCACCTTAAAAATTCAAAATCTTTGTCTTATAAATTTTCAAAAATCATTTCTCGTTAAAGCAACATTTCCTTACGCCACTAGTTTCAACAACATATACATCGTACTAAAGTGCGAACTTCATTTAGAATGTCGAAATCACTAATTATATCTTAAGAAATTTTTAGAATATAGTGAAACATTTCATTACTTTGAATAATATTAAAAATGTGGGCTATACGTTCTGTGAGAGTATAGACTTTGACAATCAGTAGTTCGAAACCGTTATTAAATGTCCACTGGTGAAATTGAAGTTGTTTATTGTCGTTCTTCCTGCATTACTCAGCATCCTTTTACATTTGATCCACTAGTTTTCTCATCATTTATCATGAGGAATAAATGCCATCACAAAAAGTACGCTTTATAAAGTTTATGTGTCAGATATTTATTTCCAAAGACAATTACTTGTTCACCTATCCTTCCATATTATTGAATGCAAATAATTTGAAGGAAAAGTGAAATCATATGACTACTATGTGAAAAATGATAACAATGAGAATACAAAATTGATTTTTAAAAATATCGACTACAGTTAATGAACACAAACTACTGATCTAAAGAGGAAATGTAAATTAGGGTACCCTTGCATTTTTCAAAGTTTAATGTAGAATAATCTGCCAAAGTTTTCAGCTCAAAATTTGCGACTAAATATCCAAATGTATTTGGATAATATGTATATTTATCAAAGTCAAAACTTTAACTTTCAAGGTGACAACGCCGTTTATTTGATTCAAAATTTTAAAGGTACATCATCATAAAAATGATTAAATAATATACACTTAGAGAATCAGACTTAAGCACTTCTACTGACCAAACGTATAAAAAGAGCAATTTCAGGAGAAAATACGAAAATAAACAATAGATCATACAATACGAAGGATTACTGAAAAATTCAACATTTCCACGAAGATAACTATGACTTGCATATAAGGCAACAGTGTTTGAACTGAAAATGTACAAATATGCATTAATATACATTTTTCAGCAATGATATAGGTATAATGGTTGTAAGAAAAAAACACTAAACTTAGGAATAATTAAATAAGACAGTTCTGTATCATGAAAATAGTTGAAGATCAATGGATAGTTATATCTAAACAACCACTTCAAGCTAGAGGATTGGACAGATTCCTCATCGTGCTAAAAGACTCTCTAGCAGTCTTGACTCACGATCTTGTCATAGATAAAACTAAAAAGCTCTCAGACTTCAGGATGATTTTAACTGCAACGGTCAATTGTTTTTATTTTCGATTCATGATATAACTCTGCCATTTGTAAAATCTGTGTTACAAACTAACTGGTTGAAGCTCATTAGTCCTTATTTATCCCTAGAAAATCGGAGATTCTTCCCTAAATGAATCACTATTAGGTATGTTAATACCAAGGTTAGACTTGATAGTTTCAAACAAATTGAGCATTGGATGTAAAGTTAATAATGATCAAGTAATTATGATTTTTGGTTACTAAATGCATGAAGACACGAAACGCACAAGATGCAAACTTCTACTGACTGGAATATCGCTAAAAATCAAAATTATTTTACTATTATTCACCGTAAAGAATGTTCGTATCAATAAATGATTTTGATTTCTGTACTTCAGTTTTAATGCGTTTCATGAACATTTACATTCACTTATGACTATTTTGTATACAGATGTTAAATTTCAAAATACTATGTAGTTGTCAAATACATCAAATGTGCAAAAGGTTTTTGACCTGTAGAATAGAAGAAACAGCTTTACTTAAATTAGTAACTCAGCTTCATGAAAAGGAGTCGTAATTGTTAGATATCAGAGTTTCACGCAAAACGTATTTAAGTTATTCCTTTATCTTGTGGATTTCGACTGGTGTTCTTATCCTCGAAGCAACAGATGAAAACTTAATAATCGATTTGTAGCTGACGAATGTTTCTACGTTCAATGGTCGTTGTTTCTACAGGCTAAAAACCTTTCCTCACTAATCGTGTACATGCATTCTGATGAGTTTTGAAGATTACATATACGTAACTTCACTTCATTCGAATATGATATCAAGATGAAATAATCTTTAGACAAAGAATATGAATAATCACAATTTGAGCAAATACTTACGTTCAAATTTTAATATAACATGTCTACAATCCAAAAAGGCGATTGGTAATTTCAAGGAATAATACAACACTACAAACCCAGGTACTGTGTAATGAACTTTCCGATTTGAAACAAAACAAAAATATCTTAACTAATTTTAATTCAGTATGTATACATATGGATTTAATTATTTCTAAATTTTCTATACGGTTGCTTGTAGTATATTATAAATAAATATATTTGTTAAAGAGCAAATATTACTTAGCTTACAAGGAAAAATCTTATTAGATCTCGAATGAAACTTATAAATGTTGACCAGTAGTTGTAAGATCCATTTTTGAGGTCCTTGTTTGTGAAAATCCCTTCATGTATACTTTTTTAATTTGTCCTTATTGATTCCTTCAGTTATACATTTTGTTAGTCTGTTCGATCATATTTGAGATGGTAATATTTGTATTTTATTATAGTTTCTATTTCCTCTGCCTTCACTGAGATTCTATGTTTCTTTGTGAACTGCATTTATGTTGTTTAAGTTGATACTTAGTCATGGCGACAGCCATATTGATTTGTTCTTCTTTTGATTGTCTCGCTTGCCTTGATTGGGATTTTGCATTTTGATTGTGAATTGAAGCACCCTTCCAGAATAGGAAGCACTGTGTTATAAAGTGACCAAATATTATCTTTTGAAGGAATTTGATTTGTCTAGAAAGAATAGAATAACATTTATTTGTTGCTGTTGATTTGATTAATTGAACTATTGTTGGTGAAATAATTGAGTGATAATATTTGTTGAGGTAATGGTGTAAATTTATATTTATGATGAATATTAGACCCGTCATTTACCCAGTTCACTGGTTTCGGTTTTAAACTGGGCAAGGTGCGTATCTAAACTACCTAGACAGTTATTACTCAGTCCAAACCTCAGTTTGGATTCTACTCTCATTATTTCATTAAATCTCTAACAATTTGTAATGATTATTCTGCAGTAAATCAACTAATAAAATCTTAAATTACTTGTTTCGTTGAATAAACGCACAATAAATCATATCTCTGCATTTAAATATTACAGACTATTATAAAATAAAGCTAAATTTACAATCATATAGTAATATTTCCGTCTTCCTCATCACATTCGTAGAAAATAATTCATCTAAATAATGAATATACTAAAGAGAAATAACTGACTACCTTAGGATATTAAATAATTTTCAAACTTAACATTGATTTGATAATTTTGACTGTGAACTATTGTAGTTTGTCATTAGATATGTATTGTTTTTATATGATACATATTTTATTGTCGAATCTGATATTCGGTTATTAAAACTTTATAATTAGTTCAAGAAATACAGTCTCTATAGTTAGAGTCTTATAAAAATTGTACTTCTCGCTTCCTAAAGTGTTGAATGAATACTGATAAGTTAATTAACTAAATTATATTTATGTGATTCAGTGATAATTATTCATGAGGCAGATTATAAAATTTGCATATTGTATACCTTAACTATTCCCAAACGTATTACTACACATTGATGTAATAAAACGGACCTGTAAAGTCGTATTTCGATAGTAAAATATTTATATGAAAGTATGGTTACATAATCAGATATAATTTAAAGTTGATAATCTTTTTAAAAGGGACAACATGTTCTTGGTCATATTAGTAGATTTTTCACTGTAAAAATATGCAACACTGTGATCAATTCTATTTTAATATATATTTATATAATTATTTTTAACATCTTATAAAATATATTAGAATGTACCACAAATATGTTAATCTAGCATCGATTTTCAACTGTAGAAGATTTAGACCATTTACTCAGAGAGCGACCTATTTTTTTATTGACTGAAAAATATACCAGACTATAGAATGTTGCTACTTGTAACTTAGATTACGTGACACCCTGATAGTCAATAGACTTTTACGTAATCACGTAAGTGCTTCCTGCAATAATTGTCCAAACAACATTAATAGGTTCTCAAGTGGATTTAATATCTATCTTATTAAGTATGACTATTGAATAAGGCGAACTTAAAACTATTTATATGATTAGATCAGCTACTCTTGATAAAAAATCTATGACATCTATGATACATTTATTCTTGAGATTGCTTCACATGCTAATATCAATAGAAAATATACGGTATCATTTTATGAACAGAAAACGATTATCTCAAATAGATGGTTTTATTCTAGTTGGAGCTTGTTATCATAGAGTACTCTCAGTTTAAAAAGTTCAAATCTATGCCATCCTTAGTTATATTGACGTTATCATTGATATATTCATGAAGAAACTGATTTTCTATAGTATTGAGATATTTATATTAAATGACCTTTCAGTAGTAATCACTACTGTGATTGATTTTTCTCAATGCTAGTCTACATCTGTACACCAAATCGCAAGCATGAAAATAATGAACTAGTTTTAACTGGATCCACAGTACTGAAAAGCATCATACTGGGATGAAACAGACATTCATCTATCTCTGGTTTTCGATGGCTCGTTAGTTGAAATCATTCCCATTCGAATGCCAATTACAAACTTAACAAGCTTCTGAATACAGATTCAGATAGTATATATTTCTATTACTAAAATAGTGTTTTGTGAAATCAATGCATTCATATACATTTTGATTCAAGTATACTGTTTTATTTTTACTAACTTTGTAAATTCTATTTCTGTTTGCTAATCACTGAAAATGTTTACAAATAAAATTAACTTAGTTTATGACTAATCAATCCGTTTATTCAAGTACGAGGTCTGGACACTTCGAAATCAAATAATAAGTGTCATATTTTGTAAAATAACATATTAGGATGAACGCCAATGAGAGAAAATTAGACAGTATGTATGACACAAAATGACATAGCATCCAATATCGACATTCAAATTAAGTTGTTTATTTATATTACTTGTAATTAACTATCTATTATCCAGAGTTTAGTATACACTAAGATGTATCATATATGTACGTTAATTATGAGTAAATGAATAAGGTTTTACAAAAATCGACTGTCATAAGTGTTCCTTGTATTATGTACCCCTTTACGATGAATTGAATACCATAATAAAAACTTGCATACTGGTGATATTCTTACTTGTTTAGGATTATAATTTTTCCTATATCATGTAAAATGGTAGAAACGATTGTATTCAAACGTCTTAAACAATGTTCTCAGATTTATACTTGACTTTACATAGATTATTACCATCTCCTTTGATGTTGTGAACTCCGAAAAAAGTAAATTTCAGAATCCTTCAATTGCACAGCTATATAGTCCGCCAAACGACTGAAATTAAGCTAAGCTCTCAAGAATCTAAGTTCCGAAAACTATGCAACAATAGTGTTAATCACATGAAACAGGAAGAATTTCTATTCATAAAAAATTCTTTTGTTTTTCACTGTATTTAGTAAAACTGCATTCACTACGAACATTATAAATAGCGTTCGATATTTGATACTAATTATATATTAGAGCTATTTATATCAAGGAACAAAGAACTTCCTCTTCTGTACTAATTTTAATAATTTTTTAAAAGATGTACTGTTAAAAATAACTTCAAAAGTCCACATACTATTTCAACTCATCTTATGGGACTTACAACGTAGACATGCTTCTACAGTTGATATTATCCTCGGCAGACTTTTCAGGAGTAGACCTACCAGGAGACACGCTAGTTGACCTAGAATATGGCAACGTCATAGTCCTATTCGGTGAAGATGCTGACAAAATGCAGAGTCTTCTGACTACCATAAGCAACAATGCATGCATGTTCGAGATGCGGTTGTCCCCCTCAAAATGAAAAATGCTGCCTCGAGATTGGCTTGCATCGGCACCTGAACTAGTGGTAAGGAGTGAAATAGTTGAGCATGTTTACTGCCTCACTTATCTCGGGGGTTTCATCAGTGCTGATGACCCGGTGACTGACGAAATCTCAGCACGGATATAGGAAGCTCGATCGGCTTTCACCAACTTGAGTCACCTATGGCAAAGACGAGATATCCACTTGCTAAAGAAAGGACGAGTCTATTGTGCAGTAGTTCGCTCCGTTCTACTTCATGGCTGTAAAACATGGCCAATCAGAGTAGAATATATTCGTAGGTTATTTGCATTCGATCATATATGCCTTCGAAGCATTGCTCGTATATCCTGAGACAGCTGATTAATTACTGCTGTCATTAAGAGACGGGTTTTAGGTAAAGATGGCAGATCAATAGATGAAGTGGTGAAACTTCATCAGTTGAGGTGGCTGGGACATGTGTTACGAATCCCTAACCACCGACTGCATCGACGAGCTATGTTTTGTGGTGTGGAAGTAGGTTGGAAGAAAGCTAGGGGCGGCCAAACCAAAACATGGCAGAAATCCATGAAGTCACTGACAAGTGGACTGAGTCATGTTGGTAGATGTAGGCTACCTAGTTGGGGTCCGCGAGACGATAGTCACGGGTGTTTAGAGACCTTGAATGGCATGGCTTAGGATTGTTTGCGATGGCTTATGTGCATCCACTCGTTGTGTTCTATGAAATTCTAATCTTCTGAATTCCTAAGCACTTATACCTTTCTCTTTTTAAATTTATCTCACTAGATTATACTTCTTGAATAATATCTTCGAACCTTTATCTCCTCCACTACTGCTAATACTTCTACTATCTCTAACACTTTTGGATTTGAACTAACAGTTGCGTCTCTGTGCTGATGTGGTATGGTAACCTGAAATGATGTACGTATGTAGTAAGTTCTACGTTGTAACTGACTGATTGACTGGATATGAGACTCAACAACTCATATGCCGTCTCAAAATCAAAAGACAAGTTAGATATTGTGAGCATGACACTATATTGTAAACAGTTCATCACTTACGTAATCAAGAACTTAGTCTGTGCGTCCTCGCCTAGGGGAGAAAAAATATATCATATGTACTTCCATTCTTTTAGACAATTCAAACTTTTCAATATCCTTACTGACAGTGTTGCCAGTCAGTTCAAATTTCCCAGGTTGTATTTTCAGCTTTATACTAACAAACAAACTTTATACAAATCAGAAACTCATATTTTGTACTTTTTGATCACTTCATTGTATTATTAAATTAGCTAACTTTAAAATTTCTGTTTGAAGATTCATTTTACAAAAAACAAACCCTTACTATATATATATATATATATATATATATATATATATATATATATATATATATATATATATAATATCTCTTATAATATCTAAGTTTGCTCTCAAGAGAACATTGCTCTTGGCAAGAATTAAATAAACCGAATCACCAAAAAAAAGAAAAAAACGTCACAATGTAAACAGATTATTGAATTGAATCTGTTTTGCAAAGTGTTTGTTATTCAAAACAAAAATCAGATGGAGTGAAGAAATATTACACCTGGTGTTAAATAACACGAATACTAAGATAGATTTGCATTTTTTCTTTTTTTTTAAAAAAAAACTTTCATTTACAAAAACTTTACTGATTAACATATGTTTTAGAATAACTAAAATAACATTCAGTTATTATCTTTTCTGATTCGTTTTAATGTTATCAAAAAAAAATACTTTTCTGACTTGCCCTCTATTGACTAACTTTAACCTAAACGTATTTATTTTGTCTCAAATCATGTGTACCGGCTAATTTAGTCAGAAGGATAAACAAGGTACTCGTCCCATAGATTCTTTACAATACTGATATTTCAAACAACCAAAACAATCAGTTTTCTGATAGTGAAATATATGAATACACTGCATTACTTTAATTTTCACTCACTGTTATGTTCGTCACTAAGTATGCTTGAGGCTATTACGAGTTTACCTTAGTCGACAAACGCGAACGAGACTTTTACCAGCGTCCAGATAGGCTACCTTGAATCCCAAGCTGAAGTATAAAGGCTTTGTAAGCGTAGAAAGTATATTCTACAAACACCCAGCAATCACAATACAATCAGGCACACAACTCTCGTTTATTTATATACTATAGAAACTTCCTTGGGACGGTTAAGAAAATAGCACACTAAAATACACAGCAGCCAATCACAGCCATGGATTTTCCTGGTGGGAAATGGAATCTCAAGGTCAACTAATCAGCCCATGATAGCAAACGTAGAATCCAAAATAAGGCATTTAACAAGCGAGTTTCGGGGATCTAACATCCCCAACACTCTCATTCAATGTACAATACATAAAGCAAATTGCATTCTGAATTTCATGACACGGATAAATAGTCCACTAACCGAACTATGGAATGCTATAACGAAATGACTTTGTTCGTGAATACCTGTTGAGTGGAATAAAATTGATTTTTTCTAGTTAAAAGTGATCTGGTCAATCACAGTGCCATTGCATATTATGTTACATAACTTAAATATCTTTGGTCAGATGTGACGTTTAACAATATAATATCTGCTTGTTTTTAAAAATACATGGTGAAATCTATTGTTACTGAAAAGAGTATTCAAAAGATTTCAATAGTATAATAACAGTAATTATTCAATCATCCATGAATAGGCTGTTTTAATAAAAAATTTGTGACTGACAGAGTCAAATCATACTGAGCGTTAGACAGATAATACACATTACTTTGAATGATGGAGGTGCAGCATCACAAGTTAACTATGATTATATTATAAGTCAATGGATGCCACTTCAGAAATCGAAAGCATACATTTGTCATGAAGTCTGAAGGGTTAGGATTTGATTGAACACCGTTGAAGAGTCCCATACCAGAATGAAATATTCATCCAGTGCTTCCTGTTTTTTAATGCATTATTATACACATATACTTGAGTACCTCTCCACCTTCTTTGATTCGAACAGCTGATCATATGCACTACCTTTTATGCGAACAGCATGACCGAAAACCAAGCGTATAAACCAGTCGGATGCAGTTAACACAAAACCTTGCATATAAAGTGTGTTCCTCCACATAACCCAACTAAAAGAGCATTGCAATATGAAGTTAATAATTAAAAAAGAACTTCAATGTCTTTTATTGTCTTCAACAATCATTTCATGGAGCTCCTTCAAGCAGTCTACACTTTCATATATGACTTAGATCAGTAGTTAATGATTTTATGATTTGATGCTAAGTATAGGAATGGTCAGTTCTATCTCTCTTCCAATGTACCCCAATCAGTATTTTCAAAAGATATAAATATTGATAAGGTATTTAAAACATTTTCCTTGGTCGGTTCAGTTGACAAAACCCGAAGCATAAGGTAATACTTATTGTATAAGTTATATTATTCTTCACAGTAGATCAACAATGGTCAAAGAATATATATGCCTTTAAAAAAAAAAGTAAACGTCCAATATGTTTAAATTTTGATAAATATTCATTCTGACATTTTTCAATAAAAATAAAATTATTACCAGATGTACTGATAGTTCACTTAAAGATTACTTTTTTGGACCATCATACACATAAAGGCATCAATTATGAAAATGTTCGAATATTTCAGTTAGAAAAAAATCCCACCAAACAGACACATTGATGATAATAATTATGAAAGATAAGAAAGGGTCTGTAAAATGTCTACACATTCTTCCTCTTCCCCCCACCTCTAGTCGGATACAAATCAGATTAATTGTAATTTACGATAAGAACATTGTCATAAATCTGAATCGTTGTGAATTAAAAATTAACAAAGAAACACATTGTGAAAGTAATTTTTAAACAATTCATTTGATTTATAGTATTATTATTATTATTAAATTATTACAAAAATATTCACTAATAGTCACCGGTCGTTAAGTAAAACATCAAATCCTATAGCTTCAATGTACATTCCACTAACTTCATTCACAAACTCAATGTAATGTAATAGTATAAACTTATTTAAAACTCCAAAAATTAAACAGTGATTAGTGAAAATAACTAATGTTTGAAGAAAAATACCAGCTCAGTGATCTAACGGTTAGACGCTAATCACCAGAATTTGTGATCTTACATTTTATCTCTGTTGGAGTTGTGAATCTGCACTGCTGCAGCTACCAAGTGCTTGTTTGTTTTAATGGTTATCTATCTGAGATCAGTCTATGAAATTAATATTTTAAATTTAACAATTTCCACAAGCTCTAAAACAAGAAAACATTTACTGCAAGCTCTTTTTTGTCCTTATTCCGACTAAGTTTAGTCAGTAATAGTCATTCAGTATACAATACAATAATACAAAAAATAAACAGAAAAATAAATGAAACTCTGATTTTAGATAATAAAAACTAATTTTTTTTCAAAAAAACTAATACAAAATATAAACTTTTTCTTTAGAAAACCTAAAAGTAAAAAGCTTTATTGTTTAAAAGATTTAATTTAAGAAATTCTGTAATTTATCTGGTCCACTGTCAACTAATTAAGTTGCAATAATTAAAACAGAAAAGTGACTGAAATTGAAATATTTAACGAATAAGCACAAATCGGAGCACTGGTTGAAACGTTTTCAGCAAAAATCATTCAAAACAGATGATCAGAGGTAGATAAAGCTGTCAAACAAATGTAAACATAATGCGTTCTCAATCATCCACGAACGTTGATTTCGTGTATATTAACAATATAAAAACCTGTGGTGCCTTCACATGCACTTGAGTTCGGTCATATTGAATTTGGTTTGGCCTTTCGATTAAGTGATTTAACCGAGCCATTCGAATAACGATAACTTATTATTACCATTGGCTTTTATTATTGTCTGGTTTGGATTAGCTGACACGATTGAACATTGTTCACCGCCTACGCTCATATTCATCCTATTTACTTTAATATTAATCTCTTAAATATCTCGATAACTCCGCCAGTAGAACCTTCGGGGCTACTGCCGGTCCCAAGCCCGGGTAAAGGAGGAGGGTTGGACATGGGGTTGGCGACCCCATTCCGTCAAAAACTAACTTGCCAAAAAAACGCTAACCAGAAAAAATAATTCAAACCATTTTAACTCTGCCCTGGGAGTTGGAGGAAGAATTATGACGTCGCGTGATGAAAGCCGAGTTCCCTCGGAAGTCACGGGGCTGATGCCTCTTCTGACAACCAGAGCAACCATTTTTTTAGGTACATGGAACGTTCGTACATTGTGGGAGACTGGAAGACTATTTCAAGTTGCGGCAGAAATGAGAAGATACAACCTCGAGGTGCTTGGAATCAGTGAAACACATTGGACACAAGTAGGACAACTGAGACTTGCTTCAGGGGAACTGCTGTTATACTCTGGTCATGAAGAGGAAAATGCTTCACATACACAAGGAGTTGCATTGATGCTGTCCAAACATGCACAAAAGGCACTGATAGGATGGGAATCTCATGGGCCGAGGATCATTAAAGCATCCTTCAAAACAAAGAAACAGGACATTACAATGAACGTCATCCAATGTTATGCACCTACCAACGACTACAATGACGACGACAAAGATCAATTCTACGAAGGGCTGCAGTCAATCGTCGAGAAATGTTCACCAAAGGATTTGACGATTCTTATGGGAGACCTGAATGCCAAGGTTGGAATCGACAACACTGGATATGAAGACATCATGGGACGACATGGACTGGGAGAAAGAAACGAAAACGGTGAGAGATTTGCAAACCTATGTGCCTTCAACAAACTGGTCATCGGTGGCACAATATTCCCGCACAAACGCATTCACAAAGCCACATGGATTTCACCGGATCACACTACTCAAAACCAGATTGATCATATCTGTATCAACAAAACGTTCAGAAGGACTATGGAGGATGTGAGAACCAGGAGAGGAGCTGATGTAGCCTCAGATCACCATTTGCTAATCGCCAAAATGAAACTGAAACTAAAGAAGCACTGGACAACGGGACAGACAACATCACACAAGTTTAATACGGCCTTTCTTCGGGATACTGTAAAGCTCAACGAATTCAGGATAGCCCTCACCAATAGGTTCCAGGCCTTTCAGGATCTACACAATGGAGACGACGCAACATTGGAGAACAATTGGAAAGGGATTAAGGAGGCAATCACTTCAACATGTCAGGAGGTCCTTGGTCGCAAGAAGCACCATCACAGGGAATGGATCTCTGTTGGTACTCTCGCAAAAATTGAAGAAAGGAGGAACAAGAAAGCAGCAATCAATGTCAGCCGAACAAGAGCGGAGAAAGTTACCGCACAAGCTGCATACACAAAAGCAAACAGGGAAGTGAAAAAGAGCATCAGAGCTGACAAACGAAAATACGTGGAAGATCTAGCAACGACGGCGGAAAAGGCTGCAAGAGACGGAAACTTGAGACAATTGTATGAAACTACAAAGAAGCTCGCCGGGAACTATCGTAAACCAGAACGACCAGTGAAAAACAAGGAAGGCAAAGTAATCAGCAACACTGAACAACAGCGAAATAGGTGGGTAGAGCACTTTAAGGAACTCCTAAATCGACCAGCTCCTCTGAAGACACCCAACATCGAAGCAGCATCCACGGATCTCCCAATTAATATTGGCGCACCTACAATTGAGGAGATCAGTATGGCCATCAGACAAATCAAGAACGGCAAAGCAGCAGGACCAGACAACATTCCAGAAGAGGCAATGAAAGCAGATGTAGAAGCAACTGCGAAAATATTTCACATTCTCTTCAAGAAGATTTGGGATGAGGAACAAGTACCATCAGACTGGAAGGAAGGATACCTGATCAAAATACCAAAGAAAGGCGATCTCAGCAAGTGTGAAAACTACAGAGGCATCACTCTTCTTTCAATACCAGGCAAAGTCTTCAACAGAGTATTGTTAAACAGAATGAAGGACTTCCTAGACGCCCAACTTCGAGATCAACAGGCCGGATTTCCGAAGGATCGATCATGTACTGACCAAATTGCTACATTACGGATCATTGTGGAACAATCAATTGAATGGAACTCACCACTCTACATCAACTTCATCGACTACGAGAAAGCATTCGATAGCGTGGACAGGAAAACACTGTGGACTCTTCTTTGACACTACGGGGTGCCTGAGAAAATAGTTAACATCATACGGAATTATTATGATGGATTCAACTGCAAAATCGTGCACGGAGGACAGCTAACCGACTCTTTCGAGGTAAAGACCGGTGTCAGGCAAGGTTGCTTACTTTCACCCTTTCTCTTTCTCCTGGTCATCGACTGGATTATGAAAACGTCAACAGCTGGAGGGAAGCACGGTATCAACTGCACAGTTAGGACGCAGCTGGACGATCTGGACTTCGCAGATGATCTGGCTCTTCTATCGCACACTCAACAACAAATGCAAGAGAAGACGACCAGTGTAGCAGCAGCCTCTGCAGCAGTAGGTCTCAACATACATAAAGGAAAGAGCAAAATTCTCCGATGCAACACAACATGCACAAACCAAATCACTCTTGATGGAGATACCTTGGAGGACGTTAACACCTTTACATATCTGGGCAGCATCATCGACGAGAAAGGTGGATCCGATGCAGATGTGAGGGCACGGATTGGCAAAGCAAGGGCTGCATTTCTACAGTTGAAAAATATCTGGAACTCCAAACAGATATCAATCAACACCAAAATAAGGATTTTCAATACAAATGTAAAGACAGTTCTAATGTATGGAGCGGAAACATGGAGAACTACCAAAGCCATCATCCAGAGGATACAAGTGTTTATTAACAGCTGTCTACGTAAAATACTTCGTATTCGTTGGCCAGACACCATCAGCAACAACGAACTGTGGGAGAGAACAAACCAGATTCCAGTGGATGAGGAAATCAGGAAGAAGCGGTGGAAGTGGATAGGACACACTCTACGAAAAGCACCTAACTGCGTCACGAGACAAGCCCTCACATGGAACCCTCAAGGCAAAAGGAAAAGAGGAAGGCCAAAGAATACATTACGCCGAGAAATAGAGAAAGATATGAGAGGAATAAACAAACATTGGACAGAACTGGAGGAAGAAGCCCAGGACAGAGTTGGTTGGAGAAAACTGGTGGGCGGCCTATGCTCCATTTGGGGTAACAGGCGAAAGTAAGTAAGTAAGTAAATATCTCGATGACTCAGGCATTTTATTACGAAATATACGAACATTTTGATCCAATTAATTCATTCGCCAGTTCGCTCGCTAGCGATCTTGCCCTTCTCTATGCGCTTGTGGTCTGTTGCTTCATTTGTAGTGTTCTAAAATAAACGTATTCAACACTTCGTATTCCCCTTTCTGATTTATAAACCAAGAGGCGCCTTTTAGTATCGATTGTCTGGACGAGCAAATTATGAAATCTAAGAACACATTGGATACCGACCGTTACGAAACTAGTGATACGTTGGCCACTATAAATCATTTAACTCCATTAAGAGATAGTATAATTAATATGAAAAATTAATTCAGGTTTTATGGATTATTAGTACACAGCTTACAAACGTTTATAATGACATTTATCTCAGTTTCTCAAACAGTTCATTTGTCTAAAAAGTGCGCCTACAAACAATACGGAATTTTTTAACCTAGTACTTTTTCAAAATTTGGATAATCGTTTAGCAGAAAACATGTAAATATTATTATACATGCAGTTTTATCTTAACTGATTTGTTAGTCTATTCTCAGGAACTAAATAAATTCATTACTGCTAATGGTATGGAATAAGACAGTAGAAGAAATTCCAGTTAAGTAAATTTTATTTAAGATTAATTTAATAAATATTTCAGCCAACTAAGAAGCTCCGATTAGTTCAATGGTTTTTAGTATTCAAAACAGTCATATTTCTATCAATAATTAATGACAATATCAAATGTATAAAATAAATTAATTAAAACTAGAGCGAACAATTCTAATACTAATAAAAACTAGTTTATTCTTCTGTTATGTCCTTTTTTACCTGTTTCATATGAAACCAAACTGAACATTGAACTGATATTCAAATATTCAGTCAAAACCAGGACACAATCGCGCATATTTCAAAAAATTAACAATCAAAATAAAACTTTTAACGAATCGAATTATTAACCTGTGATAGAAATGCACATTTTATTTGGTAATTTTTTTATCAGTTCAAAATGGTTCCTTATATGATGCTTATCTTACACTTCAAGACTATTATAGCACAGCTCCTACCAGTGTTCATCTCCTTAACGATTTGTGTATGTGTGTGCATGCATGTTTTTGAATGCATGAAATAAGTTAAAATCTTTGTAATTAAAATGCACGTTCTGTATTTATGTGTATATAAATTCATTTGAACTGAGACAGATATTTCACAAATCTGTTACAATTGTTTCTATCAATAGAAACACAAAATGAAAATGTTTTCATATTAATAGTGTAAATTGAAATTTCATGTTTGTCCATGCGATCGAGAAAATGAGAGAGAGAGAGAGAGATAAAGAAATAAAATAAAATACAATGAAGATGACACAACAAATGAAAACCATCATTGTGAAATATAAACTGAATGGGATTATTTTTCTTAAAGACTGAAATGAAATGTTTCAAGAAATTGTGTGAAATAGAAAAATTCTACCGTGTACACAGTCTTTTTGACTATTTGAATTGTGAGAGTGAACGCTAGTATATATATTTAAATATAATAGCAATTATTATCATTAATAAGATAATCTTGCTTTGTAAAGAAATTAACCAAGAAATTAAGAAAAAACCATCAAGTAAGATACTTTATCTAAAGTCCGCTAATCTTTGGCAATAGAAATATTTCAAACTTTTCATTTAAAAATTATTGATTGAATTATTAAATTTTAATGTCATTTGACCCATCAATTAGAAATTTATAAGTTCTGTTTTAGAATGTACCACAAACTGCTTAATGCACAAAACAGGAAATGAGGTTTGAACTAACCGTCTACTCGTTGAAAGTCTCATGATTAAATCATGATTAAATCACAATTTTGCAGTTTAATGTAGAAAATATCCAACGATAGTTTTTTTTAAAAATTTAGTTTCACAATGCTCAGAATATTAGCGATATTAAATCATATACTGCTGACTGAAAAATGCATAGATGCATAAAACATTTCAGCTAGGACTCAACTCTAAAAAATGCCTTTCAAGTGTGGGAATACAATTTGTAAAGAAATTTACGGGTACCTGTAACAGATTTTATATATTTAACTTGCTCACTGCATACAATACGTTTTTATAGCTGATAAGATAACAATAAATCCGTTTTGTCTGGTAGAAAAACTGCTTACACTGTCAAGTACCGTCGTTGGATTATTTTTTAAATCCAGAATAGTTCAAAGATTTTTCACTACGAGGTTTTAATTAGTTAAGTGAAATCGTACCGACTTCATAAGTAGCAGTTATATAATTTATTGTAAATAAAAATATTTATGACACAAGTATTATTATCAAATACAGAAAAAGTCAGTTAACGATAAAATAAACTCACATGAACTACATAACATTGTCCTTAGTTAAATCTGCCAGTCAGATTTTGGTAAGAAAATAAAATCATTTACCACATCATGCAGTTATTTTTCTTTTGTTTGAGATGCGTACTCGTAGCTTAAAGAAAAAACCAGTCCGAAAGTGATGGGGCTTAAAGAAAAGAACCGCTCATTGCTTCTTGCTCCTGAGATTAAACTAACTCACACATTATGCATATTTTTCAAATGCATGGGCAAGTAACTGGAGTTTTCCTGTTTGAAAACCATTAAATTCACCTAAAACTTTCACCGTTTTCGTCAAAAGTGAATTTATTTTATTATGAGAGCTTATATTCAAAAAAATCAAGTACTGCTCAGATAAGACTCATAAGAAATTTTGATTTCTTACGAACACAAAAGATGATACTAAGCAATTAAATAATGTGAATCGAAACTAATAGGTAGCCTTATGTCCAATAGCTCTATTATCATTATCGATTTGAGGTGGATATTTCGAAACTCTTGAAAAATAATAGTGATCAACTGACTTCAAATTTAATGTTTTAGTTAAATTTATAACTATCACAAGTCTTAAATTGGAATTTTTGTCTTGCACTGAACTAGTAGACAGTTTTCTAACGTTTGGTTCCATGTCTCAATTTGAGTTTCAAGTCATAAATTCCTACTCCTCACTTACCTGATTATTTGTACTCAATTTCGGTACGGATGATAGAAATAGAAAACCAAAATTGAACTTTACCGATCTGCAGAGATTGAAATTAATAGGATAGTACAAGTTCGAATGCTAATTACTTTCTCACTGTTCTTCAAAGCCGCAATTTATCAACAAAATGAAAAGCTGTATATAGTATGGTGCCCTCACACCATCCTCGCTTTATTAAAAAATTGTATGGAACATTGTTAATTTATCATAGACTTATTCCCTTCTACCATATTTTTTCAGTGTAAACAAAAATCAGACTTGAATTTATGTTTCAGACAAAGACGGATGTATAAATATTTTGTAAACAATGGATAAATCTAAATAACAGTGAACTACAAACTTATGAACATTTGTTGACTCTCTAGATCTGCTTTATTTAATGCGTTTAGATAGTTGTGGACACAATAGGGAAACATTGAGATATTGAAAAAAGGGAATGCAAACAATGTCAGATAATTCTCAGAATTCTAGCAAAGATATCGATCAGCAGTCAATAAATGTCACTAAATCAACCCCATTTATCATCAATCAGAAAGATCACAAACAACTATAAGTTTAAGAATTCAAAAAGTATCTTTTTTTAAATGCTTACTGAAGATAATTGAGAAAGTACAAAGAAGATTCAATTTGAAATTCTTTGGAAGACGTGTTCTGAAAAGCTCATTGCTACCATAATAGACTATCCACAACGGTTATGGTAGATACAGAGTAATAAGACACTTGAAAATTAATTACTTATTCTACTGATGGCGTTCAACATAGTCTAGTTCATTTAAAGTTTGTCAAATTTATAAAATTTGGTTGGATAATCTAGAAAATATCTTTTAATTTGAAAAGTTATTCTGTATATTCTACTCCCTATTTGAAAAAAAAACATGCGAATACCAGGATACTCAAAAATTAAACATTAGGAAATTAAATACATCCTTTATAGTACTGTGATCGTGCAAACCCATCCTAGAGTTCGGTCTTTTCAGTTCTTAGCAACAGAGAAGAAGTAAAGAGAAGGGACATCTAAAATGAGTGAAAACATCGAAAGTTATTTAGATCTTATAAATGAGGCGAATTTGCTGAGTACTTTTTAAACACCCATTGACTTCTGTTTTCTAAAAATAATTATTGGCACTTCTTAACAGTTAATAGTTAAATAATAATCTAAACATCAGAATATAAATAAAAAGGCTTGTTCTACTGCAATCAAAATTAAATAAATATGCATAATGAATTTTACAAAACATCCAATAGAATCGCACATTTATCTACACTAAACAGATGGTGTGAAAGAAAAGTACTTTAAATCCGGTTATGTAATTAATTATACACTCAACGTTTCTGTAAATGCTATTATTTGTGTAAAGTAAACAATGACAGTAGGATTGGTTTTTCGTTTCGAATGCCGATCTCACATCATGATGTATATATATATATATATATATACTCCTTTTTTGAATAAAATTTAATAAATACTTATACATTATTGAATATTTTCTCAAGTATAATCTTTTCCCATTAAAAATGTGAAGAAGCGATTAATATCTGAATAGAACGGCACACACGATATCGTAGTTTAGGCGTACGAGTTAATAACATACTAACTTTTTAATTTTTATAGGAAGAAAATTCAGAATTCTTCACTTGATCAATAGAATAAAATGTAAAGTGTGTATGTTTTTAGCAGTATTTTAATAGAAGAAGAGATAATCAACTCAAACGAAACAATTGAAATAATCATTTGTAAAGAAAGATTTAGTAATGCATGAAATGAAATATTTCACTAAAGGTAAATCATTATTTAACTCATTACTGTAAATCGATTACTAATTCTCAGCTACTGCTTCTCATAAGAAGAGAAAGAATATTCACCATCATTACTGGTGATAGATACCTTCTGTATAAAAATATCGCTCACATATTGAGAAGCAGAACATTTCTATTCATTTACAGTTTTGTATGCATATCATAGAGTAAATTAACCTTAACCGAGTACATTCACAATAAAACTACAAAATCCTCATGCAGTAATACAAATTGCTCAAATAATGACAGGAGTACAATAATTGAAGCTAAGATTTCAGATGGACTAAACTTACAGCCTCCTTTTTTGATATTACGTGTTCTATAGATATATGCTAGGTACTCTAGAAGGATATTTCTTCCTGTTTTATGCCAGTCAGTAATGTATATCTGTAATACTGTGAAAACCGATTTTCCAAATGGAAATGAAAATCTGCTGCAAACATCCCAGTGATTGACTCTTTAACTGATCTTATGGAAGATAGGTGTTTGATATAACCAGTCACCGGACAACAACTGGTCCCATTTCTTATAATCCTTGGTACCGAATGCATCCTATCAATCATGTTTTATGAACTTTTGCCTTAAGGGTCAATGTCTCAATTAGTCAGCTATTAGTACTAATTGTTCGCCTACACAACACTTTCCGAAAACAACATAAAAGCACTTTTTTGTTAACTAATAAACTTAAAATTGACTTGGATCATATCAAACTGTATCAAATATCGTTTTTCGGTTTACATTCTCAAATGTTCTTTAGGTGTAGTAAAATCAAAATCAAATGCAAACTATTCGGCAAACGAAATTAGACGAAATATGTTTAGACAATCCAATGTAAATAATATGTATGTATATGTACCGGATATTTTGTCGCCGAATGTAGTGTACACAAAATTTGCAAATTTAATGTTTACAAGGTAGAAAAAATTAAAAAAAAAACAAATACAAAATTTAGATATTCAGAGCTATGACAGACAGAAATAAAATATTTCTTTTATTGATATAAACTGAACGAATAGTGTATGTTATTTATCAACACGAAATTTATAACACTTTAGGCTATTTAACTTCACTTTTAATCCATTGATGATTGAATTCACTTTAAGTATATTTTTTTTTAGATTTCATCAAATGTCGACATTGATACATGATAATTACAGAATTATGATTAATATTGTCATTTTTATACTATATAAGATGTAAATTATGCTATCATAATATTTTTTCTGACTCAATGAGATTCTGAAGTTTTAGCCAACTAACTATCTATCTATCAAAAAAAAAATAATGATCTATGACAAAATATAAATTCTAAAAATAAAACTATGAAAAATTTATTTGCCCCTAAGTAATAATTACTCAAGCTTAATAATTAAATAGTTTAAACAAACATGAAATTGATATACATCTTTTGTCAATGCTTCTTCTGTTTGTTCCCTGTCTATTTATGAATAACATTCAATGATACAATTCAACCATTGTATTGTATGTTTACCAAAATAATTGACTATCAAAAAAATGAATATTGAAAACAACAAACAATGAATGGCAACTTAATATTCTAAAGGTTGTTTTTCTTGTTCATAACTTTGGAAGGTTTATGAGCGTGTACTACTGATAAATAATGTAAGTAGTTGTTGAGTCAAAAGTAATCTTGATGATAAACTATCTTCAACTTATCGCTCGTAATTTAATTCATATTTGATAAAAAATAATGGGATTGATTATTATTATTAGATCTAGAAATAAATTTCGATTTCAGACAATATTCTCAAGCTGTGGATCACTCCCTCATTTGTATTTAAACAAACAGCTAATATGACTTCGTGGTGGTGTTTCGTTCTCTGAGCTGGTTGTTTTGGTTGTGGAGCTTTCATTGTTCTTCTGAACAACATCATCAGCACAACTTTCTCCACGTGGAGTTTGTGCTGATGATGTTGTTCAGAAGAACAATGAAAGCTCCACAACCAAAACAACCAGCTCAGAGAACGAAACACCACCACAATCATCCACCTGAGCTACAAGTTTTCTCCACCATCTTAATATGACTTTGTCTGATTAATATCAGTTAACTTCAGGAATAATCTTTGAGATAGGAGTAGGTTTTTAAACTTATAACTCATAAAATTTAAGTTATATATACTTCATTTATGTTCCTATCATCATGTATCGCTTATTTCGCCTATATACAACATCGAATTAGCCTCCAGAAAGTAGATTATTTAAATCGAACCAATATTTTAATGATTCCTCTAAATTCAAATTAATACTAACCTGTTGTACTTTTTTAACTCAAATTAAATTTGGAATGAGGTGAGATCTTTGCGATCAACCTAATAAATTTCAAAAATCTGTACAGGTAGTTAAATACAACTATAGAATAAAAGTTTTAAGTGCTGAAATCATTCTGCAGACTGGCAACTTATACAGAATAGGCTTTAATTCTCTTTAACTTCAATCATCAACCTTAGGTTAGGAATTGAGATGCCAGTCTAAACTAGCATATATTGTATATTCATTCGAATATAGTTGCTCAATCACTTGAAATTCAAAAGGTTAATACCCATTCATACGGTAAAATTTCATATTGATAAATAGAAATTCAGCACTGTTATTAGGTCCTTTCTCCGAGATGTTTACCGTATTGAATCTAGTAAAACAATTCAATTAGTTTCAAAGATTATTTATTACTATGTTGACCAATATGCCATGAATCCATCATCAAATTGACCAATAAGCACAAGTGGCAAAACCATGTATTAACTATTAATCTCATGTGTACTGATTTTCGTAAATTTCTCTACAACAAACTTTATATTCGGCTATCATCTGCTTATTTTAACATAATACAAAATCTATCCAAACTGACTGGCTCAACATCTTACATTACGACTGAAAAAGTACAAAAGTAATCTAAACGTCGATTCAGGCAACAAAACACGCTTGACACAAGTGATTAGTTTTCAAAATAGTGGTTTGGTGTTATATCTAGTTCAATGTAACAAGAGGCTAATCGAAATACAAATGCCTAACAATCCCTTCTTCATACCACAAGACAGAAAGTACTCCGAACGTGACTAAGAGGCTTTACACTGATCACTAAAAATATACTTTATATTTTATGACTTAATGTTTGTATCGAATTGCTTGACTTATTAAGTGAATCAGATCATAATATCGTACAAATAATTAGGAAATGAAGTTTGGCTTCATAGTTCTATTGTTATAAATCCAATATCTAACTTTAATCTTAAGCCTATTAAACTATAGACGAATCAAACATAATACACGAAACATGACTGACAATTCAGTTTGCTTATCGCCTGTTACCTAATTCACATTTCTTACATTCATAAAACTGATCGAATTATATTTATTTACCTCTTGATAATTAAATTTTATCATAATACTGATGTATAAGTTTATGATCAGTTGAAATTATACACCTGGCGATTTTAGTTCCAAAATCTGTTTATTTGAATAATCATGAATCATTTAGGCTTCTTTGTCTTAATAAATGTCTTCTTAACAAAAACTTAAGAGGTCTGAATAAAGATCTCAGGGATCAAGGAGTTTAAGAATAATACTGACCATAGATATTTGATAAAATTACCTTCATCTATAATGACAGACAAATCAAAAAAATTACTTAATATTGTTTTGGCATCGTATTAGGTTTAGAGTACACTAAATTTGTATTGTTTCTGTCATTTTGCTCATAAAATAACGAATTATTGCCTACTAACACCTGTTATCTCTTATATGGCATAGGCTATCGACCAGCATTCTCTATCTTTCTCTGTCATCCTCTCTCCTTTTGCAATTCTTCCAAACTGTTACTCATTATTTTCATGTCTGTCTCCACCTCTTGGTGCAATAAGTTCTTAGGTTAGCCTTCCTTTGGCTCTGACGATTCTATGTTAGAGCCTGGATCGTGAAGCAGTTCGGTAACTTCTACATTGTATGTTCTATACAACTCCAGGGCTTCTTCCTAACTCCAACGTGGTCTGAAAGCCGGTTTCATCTCTTCCTCATTAGGTAGTTGCTGATAGTGCCTCGTCAACTGATCCGGAATATCTTGCTTAGACAACCATTTATAAACATCTGTATCTTTTGAATGATGGTCTTCGTAGTTCTTCAAGTTTCCGCTCTATTCGATTGAACTGTTTTGACATTTGTAATGAAAAAATATTATATACGTCAAACAAAATGATCTAACAATTTATTCGGTTACTACCTTTGAGTAATTTAATTTAGCTATCTAAAAATATGAATTATTAGATGTTCTTTTCATGTAGTATTCTATCTTTTCTTCAAAAAGAATTAATGTTCGTCATTTTAAGCCATAGCCAGTGGATTTAAACCGTGTCAAGTTCGAGGTAAATACCGCTTAATTACGTGAGATTATCTTATGATATTAACTACAATATAGTTTATACATATATGTCTATCTATTTTAAGCGCTAAGGAAAACAACGTAACAATTTGCTCGCCCACTACCTTTGCTTATTTAAATTAGGTTTGTCGAAAAAAATATTTTAGAATTATATTTGTTCACTTCTCTCCCTTTTCTTAAGAAAAAACAAATAATCATACTATTATTTTCTTGTTATTTCAATGCATTTGTTTTTCTTCTATAATTGAACTATTATAGTCATACTACTAATTAGTAAATTTTATTCAGAAAAACAATAGCTAATCTCATCTATTTTCTCTTAAAATCATATATGTATGTGCACGTGATGCCATTAATTTGTTTCTCGATAGCTTCATATATAAGACTATATGTATATATATATATATATACTACTGAAATAGTTGTCAAATTTTCATACATACATAAATAAGTGCGAAATTTTCCGGGATTTCCTGATTTCGATGAAATCATTAGAAGAAGAAAAAAATCCGTATTGTTGAAAATGGAAAATTATGTAAATTACGTATCGTGTTTCTAAATTTCCTGTGTACATAAACTCCACTCTCTTTTTCCTGAAAAAAAAATTCCGTTTTTGGGTCAACAAATTTCTTCAATTTTTTTGTTTTCATAATGATTGAAAAAATTTTTTTTCAAAAATATTACGCATTAATTTCAAATGTAAATGGATTACTACGTAAATGACAAGTTAGTAGAAAATTAGTTGTCTAAATATGGACAAACATATGTAAAAATAAACAAAAGAAGATCTTTAATTACTTCTTTTGAGAAGTGTAAAAGAAATCTACTTAAAACTGTTTTCCCGCCAAGAGACGCTTAGTTGACCTTCAGCTTACATTTATTTCTCACTCGAAAGATCCTTGACTGTCATTGGTTGATGCATTATTTTAGTACACTATTTTTCGTGGCTCTCCTCTATCATGTATAAATAAGCTCGATGTCTGTGCTTGTTGACCTCGTATTTTCTGGGTGATTTTAGAATACACTTTCTACGTCTTATGAAGACTTCTTGATATAGTTAGTCAAGTCGAGGACAACGAATTAGAATAGTCTATCGTGTCAATGAGTCATTGCTTCCGTTCCGTTTACTGAGTAAGATGAACTCATAATAGTTTCGAGCAATTGACTAACATATCAAAAACAATAACTGAGTTCAGTTATTAAAAATGATAGCGGATTATATCTGGTTTATTGGTTTCTTTTTAAATTTTACTATATAAATTTGACTTGTTTAATCAAAAAAGTGTTATAGTAACGTTAAAGAAAAAGCAGATTTCATTATCTGACTAAATGTATTTCATTGGGATTAAAAATAACTGGTCAGTATTAACATTCGGACTGAGGTTGATAATCAAACTCGAGATGTGTGTTTCATCTTTGGAACTTTATTCATACCACATTGTTGATAGAAAGTATAAATTGCATAGAGAAACCAATATCATGTAATGAACTATGAGATTAACATATAAACACAACTGCTTTCGGTAGTGCAACTGTTTTTTAGTTCATAGTTTCATGTATAAATATTCCAAAAATAATTAGCTGTAAATGATTTCCAAAAAAAAATACAATCACTCGTTATTTCATTGTCTAATCCAAACGTAAGCAAAATCAGCTCGTTAAAATCAATAAGATAATCGTCATTTTAAATTGTAGATTTTGTCATACACACTTATTATGAGGTTTATGATTACTGTCTTGCCGATACTACTGAATAGATGCATATTTTGAATACAATAATATTTCTGTATTTTATTCCTTGTTTTTCCTTTATTTATCTTCAATTCTAGTGTGTTGTATTACTGTTATTCTGATCAATCCTTAGGGATAATAATATATCTATATGAATAATAAATATGTTTAATCTCTTAATATTTGTAGATGTGCACAAATCAAATTATGGATTCGCTATGCTGTTTAGGAAAAATTATAAACAATTTACAAGAATAATAAAAAGATATGTAATAAACACTTGAATAATGATGTTTATTTAAATGACAAAACATCACTCAGTTAAACAGTTATCTCATTATTGAAATGGTTAATATGTTATTTAATTAGGTACACAATGTCACCAGAACATACACTACGCAAACAAATTATTTTAAACACTTATTCTTTGTTTTGCTGCAATATCTTTGAACATTTTCTTAACTCTTATTCGGTTAACAATATTTGTTATTTTACTGAATTGAACAAGATAATCAACACAGATCGAGATATCAACATTATTTCGATTGAGTTGTGAATTTATTCTAAAGTGGCAATAAACTCATCTCTAATATATTTCAATAATTTTGCTTACATTTGAATAAACCAGTAATGAAACATAATTTTCATTTTTGAAAGTATAAAGAAATGTATACCATGATCGATGTGTGCATTGATACGAGTAGAACTTTAAGTTCAGAATGCTTATTTCTTTCAATAAAAATGTTAAAAATACATTTTTTCATCTAAAAATCAACATTCCTGATACCAAATGTGAATCCCATTAATTTTCTAACATTATTTAGTTTTCAACATGTGAAAAATGAACACCAATGTCAACAATAATGAAAATCATAACTTGAAACTGCGGGAACATATTTTCGAATTTTTTCTACAAGATGTTTTTTTCAAATACTACAACAACATGTGGAAAAAATTACATTTCAAGAGTAAAATAGACCAGAAAATCTGTTCCACTTTGGTTTTCATCTTATTTTATCAAGCATTGTCGATTATTTCTTAATAATTGTTTAAAATCATACGTTTATCGTTTTTTTTACAAAAAATGAGCATATATCAACACTAATCAAATATTTTCAGTGTTATCTGGATTCCTTTCAACAGGTACTTTGTAAGACTTGAATGAAATATTTTGATTGGGATTTTGTGAAAACAATGCTTAGTAATAAATGTTTATGAAGGAAGTACTTCTCAGCTGTTAATTACTGGTTTAATCAAACAGACTAGATATTGTTACATTGCAGAGAATATAGTTGAAGATGGTCATCGTTTGAGCTCTTCGTAATAATCATCAGTAGAATCATGTAGTCTTGTTTACGTTTAGTAGACTCTATCCACCTTTAGATTAGTACACCGACCAAGATTCGTAAGTGAACTTATGAATTTTGAAATACTAAATGTTTGTCCATCATGTTATTATAACGAACTCTCATTTAAAGAATACTAGTTTCTACTAGGACCAGAGATTACTGATATGTGCCAAACAGGATGTACAGGAAGTTATTGATCATCAATAGAAACAAAGTACTTGTTTAAGGTTTCATTATAATTTTCCAACAGTTATGAACAGATAGATGTGTGTTTATCAACTTTTTGTTTGCATTCATTAATTTATAGTCTTTAAAGATAAATAAACATTTCAACTGTCTTCTTGATATGATATTGTTTGTAACAAAAAAAATTCAATAAAACAGATATTGTACAGTGAACACAAATATTTTAAATAACTAGATTATCTTCACTTTCATTATTAAACTTATTCTTATCAATAACATGATTGAAACATAATATCCTACTGTGTACTTCGTTTTGAAACAAAAAAAACTAAGTTTCCATGGTAAAAGAGAGAGTAGTACTGTACACAGTTCTGTCGTTACAATTAGACTAAAGAATGAAATTGTCTCACCTGTATGTATTGTTTATTTCTAGTAGTCATTGAAACAGTAATTCAATGTTAAATATTATTGAACGTTTAAACTGACATGTTAAACTGAACTCACATCCTACAATTAGCTAGGTTTTATGCTTTTTTAAAATAAAAATTATAATAATAACAGTTATAATTATTCAACGAAACTATTTGAATATTTTTCCATGACAATAGAAACTATTTACATCATGCAATTAAACTTCTAAGTATTGAAATTACTGCAAATAACCAGTTTAAAGATGACAGAATCAATTGAATGTTGGCATACAGACTAAATAGATTAAATAAAAATTTCCAAAAATAAACTAATTCACAAAATGTTAATCGTGTTCTCAATTCTGACGGGATTTTCACAAATTTATGTAACTATGAAACTAAAGTTTAAATAATTTTATCTCAGAAAATAATTCTGATCAAAAAACTATTTCTAGCTTAGATATATTCTGTTAAAATAAAGAGTTAAACTATACATATTTATTTAAAGTTTACCCTATTATGAACATTAGTTTTTTACTTTTCCTTATCTATTATAACTATTTAATAAATATGTGGACAAACCTGCTCCAAAGTTTTGGCAAAACTAATGGTAAACTTTCGGTGTATCCATAAAATCTTGACAGCCTATTTTTGGAGATGCATTCCAAATTTTATGTTCTCTACTTGAGTAACACCAAACCACTTTACAAATGACAACACCGAACGTTAAACTCCCACTGTTAAAAAAATAAGAAGATGGAAGACGTCGGAGAACACTTATTAACAGATCAAAAATATACAATCAAACATCCTATTCATACAGTTGTATAAATAATCGATATTGTCGTTAAAATATTTGAACATTAATCAAATAGTTCATCAATCGACTGCCATTGAAGTATTTAAACATTTAATCGATAAGTTCATCAGTCGACTATGTGAGTGGGTGGCTTCTCGATGACCATCCCAACACCAAAAATAGTTATGATCAAGTGGACCATATTTTTAAGTTAGGGTTGTTTAGAGTGAAGAAAAATTACATGATCTTGATGAATATTATTAACCTAATGTTTTGATGATAATATCTACAGTGTGGTCGTTCCTACATTTCGACCAGTAATTTACATTTGGACTGAGTAGTGATGAACTTAAATGAAAATTATAAACATATGTATAGATGACTATATCAACATACTGGGAGTTCAGATAACTATGATGATGTTTTTAAGGGCAAGAAGAGAGATAAAACTCATGCATTTCCATCAATGGAGAGTACTTTGAATGAGATTCCTTATTAATCCAATGATGACCCATGTCATGTAGACTATACAAATAAATATTTCTGTTCAGTGGTTTCATTTTTCACACTAAGATTTCTGTATTCCTAACATTTAACTGTACACTAAAACCCGTATTCAAAATAATCAGCATCTACGACATAGAATTTGAGTGGTTATTCAACATTCATTTCAAATATTACTTTTTAATATTATAGGATACGGAAATAAAATATGAGTAAGCAAAGATGAATATAGTGAAATGAAACTATCACAAACTTAAGATAAGTTGACAATAAGAGTTATTCAGTTTCAGTCAAAAACTTAAAATATAAAATCTATACAATTCAGTTCCCAAGAAAGTCAACCTTTTTCTAAACAATTCAACAATATGGAAATAAGCTTTTTGTGTTTTCTGAATGATGTCTTTAAACTACATCTGTAAATTAGTAAAACTTAATTAAATTATCATTATAATTGTTAGATCGTATTAACATTGTTTATGTAGACGATTTTCTACTGTGATACATATTACGAGCCAACCTAACTGATTGATTTATTTTATACACAGCCTACATAACAGATAACCTAAGTCATGCTTAAACTGTTTGACTAAATTTATAAAAAAAAAAATTAACCTTAACAGAATTGAAGATAGTAAACTACTGGAATGCATTAACATGGTAGATAACTATTTCATTTCTTTGAGACATTTAAGCGTCTCAGATTATTCTCCTTGATTATTATGAAACATCGCCTCAACTGAACGAAAACAGCTTCCCTGTAACATTGAACAGTTCATAATTCTGGTAGTTTTATTTGTGAAAAAAATTTCAAATTTAAGACTATTTTTTATTTCAAAAAATTAGAAAGATCTTTCTCATCAGTTTTAAGAAATCCTTTCTCATTTGAGATGTATTTTTTTAAAGCACTTCCTTGATTAATGATTCAGGTATTCATTAACAGCTGTCTACGCAAAATACTTCGGATTCCTTGGCCAGATACCATTAACAACAACCTACTTTGAGAGAACAAACCAGATTCCACTGGAGGAGATAATTAGGAAGAAGCACTGGAAGTGGATAGGACACACATTGCGAGAAGCACCTAATTGCGTCACAAGACAAGCTCTCACATGGAGCCCTCAAGGTTAAAGAAAATGAGGAAGGCCAAGGAACACATTACGCAGAGAAATAGAGAAAGACATGAGAAGAATGAACAAAAATTGGACAGAACTGGAAAGGGAAGCTCAGGACAGAGTTGGCTGGAGAATACTGGTCAGCGACCTATGCTCCATTGGGGATGACAGACTTTTAAACCTAGAATTTGCATGTTCAAAAGCATTATTGAAACTTTAGGCATGTACAAGCTTAAATCCTTCTGTATCTTTAAAATAATTGGCACTCCAAATAACAATCTACTCTGAAAATACTGACTTGCTAACTGGAATCGTACGATTGTTATTGTTCATACTTTGTGATCGTTTATTCAATTTGTCTAATTTAAGCATTTATTTTACAAATAAAATATAAACTATCAATCGAATCAAACGGTATTACTCGTTAAACTGATCTCAAATCACCTTGTTAGACATCAATGAACTATTCTAATAAAAATAGTTGATTTTTTACATCAGGCAGTTGATAAACAAAATTATTTTTTGTGTGTGTTTTGCCTCTTCTTCTCCTTTTGTTTGATGTTGAAATAAAATATTCAAGAAATCTGTTCAAATTAGAAATCTTTTGTATTTGTTTTGAATGTACTCTTGTTTATATTATTCATCACACGTTTCATTTCTAACAACAAATTATTGTATATGTATACATATATATTTATATACATATATTATAAGATGAATGAACTCAATCATTACTTGTTATTAAGAAATAGTGATGATATTGTTGACAGACAAATTGAATTTCGTTCTTATTACCTCAAAAATATTATGCATTACAATAGGCATAGCTTGTTATTTCATTAAATTCATATGAAATTCCATTGGGAATTATGTTTGTGTAATGTTATCACACTGGATTGTACTTGTAATTTATTTATTTTGTTAAATAATTGACTATTTCTACAAGAAGTAATCTACCGATATATGTACATATATATATATATATATGCTTGAAAACTACCTTCAAACTTAAATTTGCCTATTTAAATGATAAAACATTAGATGATGATAAATTTGACCGTTATTTCTTCATAATTAGTAGTAGGTTAACAATGATATTGTACAAATAGATGAAAAGAAACCAATTTTTTGTCTCCCTTGATATGTAGGAATAAAAAAAAATCAGGTTCATTCAATATTATTCGCCGGATACGATGCAAAATTCACAGATTATGAAGCAGATTTGTAGCTTCTCTATGAATAAGCGTCATTGTTACTGAAATCCTATCTTGATAAAATGTGGCCTGTAAAGAGTTTAGAATAAAATTCTTGCTGAAATCAAATTTATTTGATAAACGTTTATGATCACTATAATTAGTAGTCCGCTAAACGTTTACATTATTAATTGGAAAGTGAGAAGTGATATCTACAAAACCACACTTAGATTCGTTTCAAAGATAAGGTCAAATTGAGAATGATCAACTTAGGAATCATTAAAAAAGCCGGACCTCATTAGAAAATCAATTCTCCGCCACTTTTCAACACTAAATACAACTCACTGCACAACTACTGTTAACCAGGTTTGAAAAAGACGCGAGTATCTTAGCAACCAGCGTTTACAGCTTTTAAAGTTCATACAAATTATTATATTAGATGATCAGTAGTTTTTCTACAAGTTTATTTTATTAAAATGTAATACTTGTCACGATGTGTTGTAGGAGGCATCATGAGGTGTTGAGCTATCAATGAACGTAAATCACTTGAGAAATAACTTTTTAAAACAAATAATCAATTATTTCAAACAATTGATGAGTAAAATTTATCAATTTTTCTAAAACGGGATATTAAGCTTAGACTAGTTTGAATTATCTAATTATCAAGTGATAATAATTCCAGATATTTAAGTAACCAGATGGTAGGTAGCAATGAACACCTAGGAATTACATTCCGTCCTAATTAGGATATGCCTGTATATTGGTATTCATATTCACACAGGAACTATAAACATTACGTTAACGATTGAGCTACTAAATCCAAGTAGTAGATTTAAACCATCACAAAATTCAGTAAAGTATAATTTAAGATTGTAAATAAATTCAATAGCTACTATCTAGGGACTTAACATACAGCCTACTGAATTATCCATACGAGCATTAAAGTTTTGATCATCCTTTAGAAATAAATTTTTTTTTCAACACTCTTCACGATCTGACAGGACATTTACTATGCAATCTACTAGTTAAATCCCTATTTGTATTTTGTAAAACCCTTCATAGTCAATAAAAATAAATCAAAACTCTAAGTATACTTATACCTTTTAAACTACTCAAGTCTTGTGTGTTATTTATATCTTATTCTGCTTTTTTATATCATAAATCGTTGTTACACTTTTACATTATTTTTATCACAATAATAATTATTATTATTGCATTATCGATTACATTTCACTGATGATTGACTCAAATTGAATTCGACACAGTCTGAATGTGTTTTAGATGAATATATTTTCCTATAATTATAAGTGGATTTCAATGAATATCTGACAAAAATAATTACATTTGTATTTTGTTCATACATACAATTATTTCATTGTACTGTCAATTGAATGGATTTTTTCCAAATAAATAACACTAGAATCTGAAAACAAAAACTCAATACCGAAGGTACTAGTTAACCTAGATGTTTGGTTTGACTTATATTATATTTTATTTTTATTTTTATTATTTTATTTTACATTATAATATTTTATGAAATATATTTTACTCATATTCGTCTGATTCTGTTCATCTCACGATAGTTATTCTGCGTGAAACAAGTCAATCGGGTTATTAGAATGAGTGTCTTTTCATTTAAAACACACTTCACTAATATAACTTGGCTGTATTCATTCAATGAATTACGGTAATTTGTAACATATGGACATCTTAGTTTGATCTGTTTCGTGTTAATCATTTACAGCTTAATTGTAAAATAGCTGATACATCATAAGTTCGTACAAATGTTGGTTATATTTTTACTGAAGATTAATATGATATGAAATTTAATATAATAAATGTTTCACATAGAAAAGTAAAATTAAAAAATGGTATTATACTAATGTTAAACAGTGATAAAATAAACCTCGGAGTTCTAGTGAGAAGACGTGACCAATGGAGTTCAACCCTGTCGGGTATAGGCAGTAACTACCAAAGACAAATGGGTGAGGTAGCGCAAAATCCCTAGATTAATCAAAGTTAGACATTAACACCTTTGTATGCCTGCCCAGTGGTCCGATGGTTATGCGTTCGCGCACAATACCGAAGTTCCCGGGTTCGAATCCTGAGAGTTGCAGGAGTCGTGGATGCGCACTGCTGATGAGTCCCATACCAGGACGAAACGGCCGTCCAGAGCAATCAGGTTTCTAATGGTGGTCTAACAATGATTGATTGATTACAAATGTGTAAAAACACAAATCTCCAAAATTCTAACTTTAAACCTAGTTATTTAAATGTAAATGTAACTGAAACATTAATGTTAACCAGACTACTAGTGTTGACACTAAAAAAACCTACATCAGCATTCGAATAAATCTTCAAATGACTCAGTTAATCAGTCTCCAACACATTTCAATAAGCAATTTCATAGTAACTAATGAAAATATACATAAACATATAAACAGAATGTACAAATTCAAATGGTTATCATTTCTAAAATGGAGCAGTGAAACATTTTATGAGCGTACATAACACTTAAAAATTTATTCTACTGATAAAATTATTCTTACAACTTAAACACTGTCACCTTAATTAATACTCGTAAATCCAAATAAAGAAGTGATCAACCAAACAAATTCCGGTAGATAATTCTGTATGGTAAACGAAAGACAACACGAACTGGTCACAATGATAATGCGACCAAACTCCATGAGCATATAAATTCGTACCTGAACCAATATATGTGTACATGAGTTTCAAGCTAGAACATCTGGTCAACGATAGTCAAAATTCTCACAGAGTCATGGTTACCTTCCCCTGGATAGCCAGTTAACAATTATAAAATGTTACATTAGTAACTAAATCAGACTGCATAAAAATCATAACATAAAACAACTTTTTTACATTAGTTAGAATATATACATCGATTGATTATTTCAATGTGCGAAAAACACTAATCTCCATAACTCAAGTTGAGAAATTATAAAATGTGATCACTGTTGACTAGCTTCGTGAGGAAATTCTAGGAGTTCTAGTGAGAAGACGTGACCAATGGAGTTGAACCCTGTCGGGTGTAGGCAGTAACTACCAAAGACAAAAATGGGTGTGGTCGCGCAAATCCCTAGATTCAACAGAGTTAGACATTAACACCGTTGGATGCCTGTCCAGTGGTCCCGAGGTTAGGCGTTTACGCGCAAGTCCGAAGGTCCTGGGTTCGAATTCTGCAAGATGCAGAAGTCTTGGATACGCACTGCTGGTGAGCCCCATACCAGGAAGAAAAGTCCGTCCAGTGCATTCAGGTTTCTAATGGTGGTCTAACAATGATTCATTGACGATTTCAGTATGCCAAAAAGACTAATAGAATTTTTACTTTCATAATTTTACACACTATAATTAAACTGTAATCAATCTATACCGCTCAAAGTGGATATCTATACATTCTATTCAAATGATAAAAAATTACACGTTAAAATAAAATAATTCAATAAGATTAAAAAATTGTTCTGAAGAAAAGAGCTAGTGGATAGTTATCTGCAGCTTTACTATTTTGAAGCACTTGTATAAACCTCACTAATTTCAGTCAAATAAATCGATAATAAGAGGAAATCTATTAAAATCAAAAGAAAATAATCTAATATCTGAGTCGAATAAAAGAGACTATTGAATTATAAACTGGGAATAGTGTAGAGGGATCATTTTTTTACAGATAACTTGTCAGATTTTCGAGAAGTGATCATTCAGGCTTTTTTTCGAAGTGATTAAATTACTGTTTTATCAAAGGGTTTGTTAAATAATTACAAATAACTGCACTATAGTGTATGTACAAATAGAGTTAATATACTGAAATCGTTTAAAAAATTTACGATGAGAACATAATTGTTGGGGACGTTAGATCCCTTGGACTCACATGGAAAAGGTCCTAATTTTGGAACTTTTATTTTTTCACGCACAAGACGCTCAGTTGACCTTCAGCTTACATTTTCCACACGGAAAATCGTAGACTGTCATTGGCTGATGCATTATTTTAGTTCGCTATTTTTGTGGATCTCCTAAGGACGATTCTATAATGTTTAAATAAGGTCGATTTTTGTGCTTGTCGACCTCGTATTTTCTGGGTGCTTGTAAAATACAATTTCTACGCCTTATCAAGACTACTTGATATAGTTAGCCGTGTCGGGGACAAACGGATTAGAATAACCTATCGTGTTACTGGATCATTTGTCTTCACTCCGTTTACCGAGTAAGATGAACTCGTAATAGCATTCAGGCATATTAATTGACGAGCATATCAATAATTTATCAAATCTGATGAAGATAAATTTAGTAGGTATAAGGTTACAATGAATAAATTAGAAATTTAATGTGCTTACTCGTTATTTGAATTTTTGCAAACTTCACCAATACCAAAATTTTAAAAGGAAATTTAAATTAAACTCTCACAACTACAGATGATGACGATGATAGACAACAGGAACAAATTTTTTTTCTAACAAAACTAGAATAAATGTTAGTACAGAGTGAAATTGTAATTTCTAATAAAATACAAACCAAAACGGAAGATGACATATAGCAAAATCAAAGAAATTTAAAATGTTTACCTTCTGGATAGTGAACAAGTAATGCAGTGTTTGTGATGAGACTTGTATATTATGAATTCAGAATGACTGCTAAGAAATCTTCATGAAAATCAATTTTTACCACTCACTAACGATATCAAGTTCATAAATATAGATGAAATTAAATACGATGATTGATGGATGGGATAGCATGCTTAAGATTATTGTGATTTAAGTAATAGAAATTTGATCCAGAGTAAACCTAAACAAGTAATGTGAAGTTTTTTTCAAATTTCTTTTGAAGTTTGTTTTCAATGGTCAATATCTGTATGCATGAACTGTTTTTGCCATCTGAAACTCAAGTCAGAAGATCATCTTCAATAATAAATGAACAATGTTTTATGTGAACTTTTTTGAATTATACTTCGGTCATAAACACTAATTCTTAACAGATCATGTGTATCAACCTGTATAAACACTTTATCACTGTTACACTGCTAAAACTTCTATAAGAGTTGATGAAGAAAAGTATGTTGAACTGATTACATCACTTAAGCAACTGAAATCTTTTTCTGTTGAAATGAATTAGTTATCAGCTGTAAGATTAAAATAAGAAAGATATTGTTCCTTGATATGGCTCACAATACAAATGATATGAATGTTTTTATTGAAATAACATTAAATATCAAGCTGTTTTTTATGTAATTTTTATCATTTAAACTGCCTATTGGTTGAGTCACAGTGTGAAATTTTTTTTAAAATACTAAAATAATCACTTGCATTCATCTCTACTTTTTTTACTTTCGATAGCTTTCACTCAACTATTTGTTTAGATAAAGCGGGGTTTTCAAAAAAAATTTCATGAATTTTTGTCAATAAAACAAAATACGCACGATTTATTGAATGGTTTCGATTGAACTTTTAAGTTCTAATGAAATCAACATTTTCAATCGTGAACACATTTTACACCATCATAGAACTTAAGAATATACCGTAACAATTATCATGAGCAGAAAAATCACTATGGTAGGACAAAGGAACTAAGATCAATGAATTTTCATTCTACTACATAATAAAAATATACTACTTTTGAAATAAAGATCATGTGCTCTTTATTAACAAATGAAAATTTCATTCAGATGAAAGATTATTTGATCAACTGTAATTATGAATAATAATAATAATAGTAATAATAATAATAATAGACTACATTTACAAAAAACAAAAGAACCTTATTGAATTTTCAGTATGCCCATATGTTTTTTTCACTAATATAAATAACAGTTGTTTTGACTAGTTTCAATAAATTACTTCTCATTAGAATTCATTAAAATTGTACCGAAAACAAAAAAAAAGGCAGTAACTACTGAAGAAACAATCATCTAAAGGTTATCTATCTAACTAGGTAATAGACGAAGACTATTTGCTTAAAAAATGCATGCTTGTATAGTATATATATAATATGCATCGACAAATCTGTAAGTTGGTAGGTAGATTTTGAAAAGTTTTCAAAAGTCTATAATTAATTGCCTGGTAGAGTGTGAAAAAAAAAGCAACAACAACAACAACAACAGATATCTTAACAAGAGAAAATAAAAAAAAAAGGTGTATGATATGGAAAAACACATCAAAAAGGCCTAGATTATATAATAATAAATAAAACAGTAATTAAACTAATTCTTGTTTAGACAATTAAACATATTTTCTGTTTTCACAAATTTATTAATCAGACATTTTGCTTGAAAATAAAAAAAAAAAATCAACTCTAATTATTTTAAATGATACATTATAATTACAAAAAACAATAAATGATACTAATTGTGATTAGGAATTTTTGACAAGTTTTCTTAGCTTTACAGTTAGAACTAATGAATCAAAATGCATGAAATATGTACTAGACAATCGGTATGATGGATAATGATGATATTATTCTTATTGTTGTAGAATTAGTCTTTCATTCAAAAACATATTGAATTTCATGGTCGTGAATAATTCAGATTATATGTTATCTTATTTTTTAGTACGAACCGGACATCAAGAATTAATTGGAAAAATTCCTTTCCAATGCTCTAATCAGACTATTTAATACAATTAAATATTCCCGATATATTACACTTCCTACTCTACAAAACTAATGATCTGTGTTTTTTTCTTCACCTCTCCAGTGAATGTCAATCCCTAATGAAAACCAACTTTATCATGAAGAATAAAGTTGAACAATAATTGTTTCCATTTACAGCAATCAAACACCTGAGAAGCGCTCGCTCACACAGTATTTCTAAACAATTTTCTAAAATAAAGTTTTGCAGTTGAGCATAAAATAGAAAATAATACTTAGTAAATGGCGATAGATCTAATCTAGCAACACATCCTAATGATTTTTCGAAAAAAAAATGAATCTCCATAAACTTAAAAGTTAAGCAGTATAATATAGTTGATCGCCTACTCCAAAACATAAATAGAGATTAAGTAGGTGTAAAAGTAAGCAACTAGATGTAATGATATAGTGTTATTTATTAAAGGTTCCCATCGTGAATATTAGAAACCATATGGGCGAACAATATTGTTTTCACTTAGATCGTCACTACGCCTTACTTCAGTATACATGAATATTTATATGAACCTATTGAGCCAATCAAGGCAATCTATGAGTCAATAATCACAATGAAACCGACTACATAACTTCAATAACAAAGTTTTTGTCAACAGTTCAACAATGGAAGTAAAGCTTGAATACGATCTCATTGAAAAAAATATTGTTCGCTTATGTGCTAATCTCATGGTGCTATATTTGAAATTCGACAAAGGTTATCCCATTAACATAAGTTTACAGTAAATTAGATAATTAGAAGAGATTACGGCAGTATAAAATCAGAAATGATAATCGGAAAATTGAAACTTTCAAGAAATATTAGCGTGATTAAAAGGGAAAGTCAAGTTAGATTAAAAGGCTGTAAAAACACTTTCTGTACACAAAGACTAGGTATACTTATGCCAATTTCTATGGCTTTTTCTGCATGCAAAGTCTATTTTTGGGATACTAAAGCAAGCTGAACGAAATTATATTCAAAAACTAAGTTTATATCATTAGTTTATAATTGAGGATGAATCGGATTTTTTTCTCCAAAAATCGACATATCTCTTGAACTTTAGAAGCGCAATTCATTCACTTATTTATTTAAACTAACATTCAAGATAAAGTTCTATCTGAAGTTTGTGCTGATGATGTTGTTCAGAAGAACAATGAAAGCTCCACAACCAAAACAACCAGCTCACAGAACGAAACACCACCACAAAGATAAAGTTTGTCAGTTCCTACCAATTTAGTTACTTTGCAAGCAAGCATAATGAATACCTTTTCTCAACGTTCTAATTAAAATATATTGATTCGATTGGACAAAACCCACCACATAATAATACTCTTATGTCCAGGCAATAATGACAATATTTTTAGATGAAAAGAATGCAGTTGAATTGATAAAAATAACATTCTGCTAACTGGACCGTTAAAAACAAAGAAAAAAAAACATTTTGTTACATTACTACTTTATGATATATATCGTTTCTTTATCTCTTGCTCTCTTTTTTCTCTTAATCTAATAACTACTACTACTCTTACCACAGTCAACATTGTTGATATATATATATATATATTTAAGAGAAAAAGTATATTTAGTTTTTTTCTTCAAATGACATCATCGTTAATTGGACAAAATGAATTGGAAAAACGTTAGGCCGCAAAGAAATTTCAAATAAAAATACATTTCATTATGATGACTAGCAAAATTAAGATATAGTAAAAGTACCAGTAAAAAAGAATATCAGACAAGTACGGTTCGTTATTTCAGGACTCGATTGCATATTGCATAAGAAGAAGTGTAATTAATTAAGAGATTGTTGAATGAGAGTATAGAAAAAGGTCGAATTTATAATTTAGGTCAATTCAAAAAAATAAATCACTTAAAGAAACAAACTTTGTTGCTGTTATTGTTGTTATTTTTCTAAGAAGCTTTATCCTCAGTGATATGATTTATCTGTGGATAAAGAAATTCAATGCATAAAAACGTCTTGGAAATATTTCTTTATCGGATGTTATAATTTATGATTGTTTATTTAACGATAGCGGCATTGTCTGGAATCAGAAAGGCGTCGTGAAAAAATTCTATCAGTCTATCTATATCTAAATACTTTATAAAAGTGTTTTCTACTCAATGTAAACTGTAACCTACGTCAAGTAAATGCGAAAAAAAGCTTAACAAAACAGGTACACTGTTAATTCAAACGGAGTGACTACAAAAAATTTCATATAAATTTCACTCGGAAGAGAAACAAAACCTAAAGGTTCCTCCTATTACCATAAATACCTTAATGTCAGTTGCGTCTCTGTGCTGATGCAGTATGCCAACATGAACTTATGTACTCATGTACGAAGTTCCACGTTATAACTGACTGACTGTCATATTATAGGATGCATACAACCATCACTATAATGAATATTTTGTCACGAGACTTTGATTCATGTCATATATCATTTCTTAACAATCATCTAAAAATTAGAAAATGTCCACAATACTAAGTTGAATAGATAGTTCAATGGAGGGTTTTTTCGCTGTTCGACAATCAAAACTAACTAAAAGGAGACTTGAATTTAATAATCATGTATTTGATCTACTAAGGTCATTATTCAGTTGTGTATTATTTGTCTTCGGTCCAAGTCTGTGTTTGCAATCAGTGATTTAGTAGTTAAATTAATGAGTATAAAGAAGATGTATGCAGAAATTATAACAAGGCATATAAGCGAACAATACTGTTTTCGATTAGTTCGTCATCAGGCTTTACTCTAATATACATGAATATTTATATGAAAATGTTAAACCAATCAAGGCGATTTGAGTCATAATCACAATGCAATGATATATAATAGGCAAAAGTACATGTGGATAGTAGGAAGACGTGTGTACTGACAGTAGTAAGAAATTATGTTTTAGAAATGTAATTTATTATCCCTAATTTATTATCTTCAGCAAACAATCTTTTATTATCAGTTCTACTGAAGTTAATTAATCTTCCAACAAGCAATGGTTATTTAACTTGTTCACTCAGCATCCGATAATCATTGTATGACTGTGATGTAACAGTATCCTAGATGTATAAGAATACTTGCGAATAGTATACTAAAATGTTCAAGACTTAAATTTGTCTACAGTGAAAAACTACTAGGCACCAACAAACTGTGAATATAGTACTGTATCATTTTTATGTACATAATTTACAATTTAGTTACTTTCTTACATAGGCTAAAACTAAAACACTAGGTATGTGTTGGGGGACGGTTGATCCCCAGAACTCACTTAGAAAAGGCCCTTATTTTGTAATTTCATTCTGAAAATTCCAATTTCCATGTCTTCGCGCCAGTTGACCTTCAGCTCACGTTTCCTACTCGGAAAATCCTTGACTATCATTGTTTGATGGATTCTTTTAGTACGCTATTCTTGTGGCTCTCCCAAAGACGATTCTATCATGTTTAAATAAGGTCGATTTTTGTGCTTGTCGACCTCGTATTTTCTGGGTGCTTGTAGAATATGCTTTCTACTCCTTATCAAGACTTCTTGATATAGTTAGTCGGGCCGGCAACAAACAGAATAGAATAGCCTATCGTATATTATTGCTTTCGTTCCGTTTACCATAATAGCATCCAAGCCTATCAATTGACGAGCATATCAGCATGAAAGCTGCATTCAACATTTCTGGGAATCGGTTGATCAGAGATTCTGAATTTGTACTTATTGATCAGGCTAAAACGTTGCTCAAGCACAACTAGACCTCAGAGTATATGGCTGGTTATGTAAAAGTATGCATCAGTCCATAGAGTTACAAACTGGTAATTTGGGTTTCGTAGAAAGTGTAGACTAACTAGTTAAAGTCCGCTTTATGATTACAACCAGTGGTTTGACGACATTCGGTAATGTGGTTTCTGTGGTTTAAATGTTAATCATTTGAACAAACGAGATAAATCACTTTTCTAATATTTTACTGAAATAGATTAAAGTAACTAATTGCTTCAAGTTATCATGGTTCCTTTCATTGATTACCGCCTCCTGATAATAAATTAGCATTAAAAATTTTTTTATTGATATGACCTAGTTCAACAATTAATGTTTAATCTATTAATCAAGTTTCGATGTAGTTGTACCGTGACAATAAGAACAGAATGGTAAATAAAAAATAAACAGTTTTCGCAAATTTACACCGATAAGTTTATTGGTAAACATTTATGTAGATCAAAGTGATCTGCATCTAGCCTGATTTAAGCACAGCTGTTACTGACAGTAATCTATTTGATTACAACAACAACAACTACTACTACTACTACTACCAGAAATAGTACAGTATATGTTATCTACCCGTCTTTCCACAACAAATGAACGTTAATTCTAAAACATAAAACATACAGTTAATCGAATTAATCTACACTAATTATTATTTTTTTTTACAGAAAGTGAGATATTGTGAAAAGTAGAGGTTTATTTCAAATACTACAGATTTACAAAAGAAAGTTAATACCATCGAGAATATTGTACACAAAGAATGTGAACATGTACAATTAGTTCACATTTGAAACGAAAAAAAAATTAATTATCTGATAAAAATTACAATCAAAAGTTAATTTAATCAATATTTGCTGATGAATATTCATCTAAATAGCCAATTTGTTTACAGGAATCTATTAAACATTGAAAGTTCCATGCATTCATAAATACCTAAATGAACAAAATGGAAAAACAAAGTTATGCAACAAACATTCACTGATAAAAATTAAAATAATAAATCTAACAAAAGAGAAATGATAGAAAATTACTTTACAGTGAACTATTTGTCAATTATGCTTAACAATTCGATAAGTTGTGGAGTTTGAAAACTAGGGAATGCAATATACCCACACTTTGCTAACACTGTAGTTGGAATAAAACATAAAGTCAGTCAGTCAGTTAGTCACAAGGTAGAACTTCGTACGTACGTACATCAGTTCAGATTGCCATACCGCATTAGCGGAGAGACGCAATTGTCAGTTCAAATCACATAGTGGTAGCGATAGTAAAAGTATTGGCAGCAATGAAGATTAGGGTTCGAAGATATGATTCGAGAAGTATAATCCAGTGAGATAAGTTTAGGAAGAGAAAGATAGAGATGCTGAGGAATTCAGAAGGTTAGAATTTGAAAGAACACAAATACAAAGATGTACAGGAATATATATATATAATTGGCGTTTCTTTTCATTCCTTCATTTATGTATGAGTCATATCAATTTTGTGACAGCTATCCTAGCAATCTATACTAAATTAATGTCTAAAACAAAGTACGGATACAGAAAGTTTGATTGGCTTTGGCCAAATTTCGTCACTTCTGGCGAAGGCGAGATATCTGTTTGCTAACTAAAGGACGAGTGTACTGCGCAGTAGTTTGCTCCGTCTTACTTTACGGCTGTGAAACATGGCCGTAGGTTACTGGTTTTCGATCATAGGTGTCTTCGAAGCATCGCTCAAGTATCGTGGGACAGCGGAGTAAGCAATGCTGTTGTTAGGAAACGGGTGCTAGGCAAGAATGGCAGATCAATAGATGAAGTACAGAAATTTCATCAGTTGAGGTGGTTGGGACATGTGTTGCGTATGCCTAACCACCGACTGCCTCGTCGAGCTTTAATTTGTAGTGTAGGAATAGGTTGGAAGAAAGTTAGGGGCGGCCAAACCAAATCATGGCAGAAATCCATGAAGTCACTGACAAGTGGACCTAGCCATGTCGGTAATTGTCGACTACCTGTTTGGGGTCCACGAGATGATAATAATCGATGGTTAGAGACCCTGAATGACATGGCTAAAAACTGTTTGCGATGGCGTAGGTGCATTCATTATTTGTGTTCTCTTAAGTCTTAACCTTCTGAATTCATCATCACTTATCTTTCGCTTTCTAAACTTACCTCACTGGATTATACTTCTTGAATAAAATCTTCGAAACCTAATCTCTCCGATTACTTCGAATACTTTTACTACCTCTACTACTATACGATTTAAATTGACAATTATATCTCTGTGCTAATGTGGTATGGCAACTTGGACTGATGTACTTACGTACCAAGTTCTACGTTGTAAAAGACTGACTGACAAACAAATAATATATTCTAAAATTTTTCTAAGGATATTTATTCAATTTATTTGTACATTTGACTATGAGGAACTGTCTAGTTTAAAAATTAACATTTTCAATTCACTCTCCTATATGACATAGAAAAAAGTACACTTTTATGATTGCTCTAAATTAAGTATACAGAATGTCTAATAACTATGGTCGTAAGTAAATGAAATTCATAAAGTATCATTTTTGCTCAAGAATCATTTCTTCAACCTAGAAATTGTAAGTCAGCTGTCGTTTCATTATTAACTTTAGTAATTTATTATTAGTCTAAAACAACGGTTTCATATTACATTGACGAATTATTGTTAATCTGCAATGCAGTATTAACAATAATATTGAAAACAAATATGTAAATTGTGAGTAATCATTTTTCTAACAATCATTAAAATAATTGATTTGAGAGAATTTCAATTGTCTAAATGTTCTTCACAATGGAAACATAAACGAACATAAGGCATTTTTAAATATAGTTTACTGCGTTAAGATCTATGACTTGAGAAAATCCATTTTGTATGTGCATAAATATGAGATCTGTTCCACAATCGCAAGGGAACAATTAGTATATGAACCTATTGTTGGTCACCGGCTACCATGAGATTGTATCTTTTAACATTGTTCCACTGACACTGAATCAAACATTTGGGTTAAAAGCCTGTGGAATTGTCCCCTAAGTCAAGTACCTGCTTTGATTTGGATATCTGGACAGTATCTTAGCCTGCTCACACATTCAAAAATTTGTGTGCTGCATATATATATATATATATATATATATATATTTGGATCAATGTATATGTGCATCAATAAATAATCTTCATAACTATGAACAATGTATGCTAATGGCAAATTTCATAAGAACACAGTATTTAGAAATCGTAACTAGTAGTGAATAACACACACACACACTTTAAAATAAGAACAACAAATTAGCCTGAAACTCATAATAAACGCTTGGAAAACAAACGAATTACATAGTAATACGCATAATAAAATACAAAAAAAAACACTAGTGTTATTATTATTATCGTCATTTTTTTTTACCATATAAGGATAAGATTCGTCATTTGCATTATTAATATTATTACTACTATTATTATTATTATTGGTTTTCTTAAGTTTAGTTGTAATACGTCTTGAAATCCAATCGCCCAATAAAGAAACTGATGCAAGCTAGAAAATTCGGGAGAAAAAAAAAAGAAAACAAAGTTACATTTAATGGATCAATTCAATGAATAGTCATGCAAAAAAAATAATGCAAAGTAAACAGTTGTAGGCAATAATCGATTATTCGGATTATCTACACACATGCACACACACACACACATATATATATATATATATCTTCATATGCCTATTTTCATTCAAATAAAAGTATAGACTGAAATTGATAAACACCTCAACAATCGACGCCCTAGTAGAAAAAAAAAATAAAATATTCGAATAATCTATGCCGATATCGTTTTACAATAATGATAAGTGAAAAATTACATGCATCTTATATGCATAGAAAACCTGCAAAAAATTCACCATTATTAAGTGTGATTTCATATGATACTTTATTCTCTTACTACAATATCATTTACTTTTCATTGATGGTAAATTATGAAGTACTAGATTGTAGAAAAAAAAAACAAACTGAACGACCTACTTAAAACAGTTAGAATGTGGTTAGTATCCAGCTAGCGATTGGCAGCCTGTTTGAATATTTGAGCTATTTGTTTCTCAATATCTAAATATTATTAAAAAGTCACCTTTTTTTTGTTTATTTTGACACGTTAATTGTGTCTATTAAACGCACAAACTAATCAGGCAGATAAACAAAAGATTTATGAGCTATTGGTTCACAAGACACAAAATAGTATACATTTCGAGAGTCGTGATGCTTGACGTTAAGCTAAGCACTGAAAGAACGTTAATACGATGTTGACTCCTGAAATCTTTACTTCGAAATGCCAATCACTAATTGTTTCTAGCCGACCAAATTGCAAAATTACAGATCATTGTGGAACAATCAGTTGAATGCAATTCACCACTCTACATCAAATTCACTGACTATGAGAAAGCACTTGAGGGTATAGAAACGAAAACACTATGGAAGATTCCTCGACACCAAGACGTGCCTAAAAAGAAAGTCAACATCATACGGAACTCTTATGATGGATAAAACTGCCAAATCATGCACAGAGGACAACTGACAAACTCGTTCGAAGTGGAGACCAGCGTCAGAGAAGGTTGTGTACTCTCAACCTTTCTCTTTCTCATAGTGACTGACCGGACTGTGAAGAACTCAACATCTCAGGGGGGAAGCGGGGGATACAATCGACAGCTTGAGTGCAGCCAGATGATTTGGACTTCTCAGATCGCCTAGCTGTTCTATCCCACATACAACAAAAAGTGCAGGAGAAGACGGACAGTGTTGCAGTAACTTCTATAGTAGTAGGTATCAACATACACAAGGAAGAAGCAACATCTTTCTTTGCAACACAACATGCACCAACCCAATCACACTTGACGGAGAAGCCTAGGAAGATGTAAAAACGTTTACATATCTGGTAAACAAGGTGGATTTGACGCAGATATGAATGGATGGATAAACGAACAAGGCCAGCATTACTACAATTGAAGAACTTCTACAACACAAAACAATCGCCTCATAACAACCAAAGAATTTTCAATACGAACGTTAAAGCAGTTATATTGTAAGGAACGGAAACTTGGAGAACTAAAAAAGCCGTCAGTAACAACACAACGCCATAACTCATCTCATGTGATGTAATGTAGAGAGACACAAAAGAGTGATATGATATTAGAATAGTCAGAATGTGGCCAGCAGTTGAATTTGAGACGCGCGTTTCGACCTATTCAACTGGAATAGATGTTCACAGTGAGACTTGAACATCATCAAACAATCCATTTAGCTGCTAAGTTCACTAAACCACTTACACAGTCATTCACCAGTCAAAAATATCAACAACAAAATATTCCAAATCATTCGGAATTGAACACTACTAAGGTATTATTCAGCGTAAGGTGTACAGTATTTAGATGACAATAATGTATATTAGTAGTATATGATAACAACAGAGCAGAATAGCAAGGAAAATCATGTTTAGTTCAATGTATGCGTATATCTAGACGTATATATAAATCTGATTACAATACAGATGGTAAATTCACAGATTAATATATTGACTGATAAAATATCAACAGTACTTTTGTCAACATGCAGAGATAATATTCAAATATACAAGATCTATACAAGAAAAAAAATTTTATTTTATAACAGAAAATCAAGAACAGATGGATATTTACATGATGAAATGAGGAAATTAGATGAAATCAATGGTAAGATAAATTAATCTTAAATATATATTTATTTTCACAAAATAATTGTTTTATTTTGATGAGAGTTGTATTTTGAATTAATTTTCATGTCAAACAAATCAATTCTATAAATGTCTCAAGTTGTAGATAAATAAATTTTAAAAAAAAAAGGCTACATAATTTTATTTAAAAAATCAACATAAAAAAAATGTATAAACCATAAAAAAATATCACAATCGACTATTTACTTCCACTACTATTATTATAACACATAATCCTGAAAAAAAATCGAATTAGTTGCATCATTTATACACATACTACTCAATAGTAACTTGTACAAATTGTCATAAAACTTAACAATTGTTTTAGACATGAATGTGGTTTTAATCTAAAACATTTTACAGATCAAAGTGAATTCTGTCATGAGCATTCAGGTGATAAAATTAACTTTAACCAGTAAACCTCTAGTTATTACATTTAATTTAATTTAATATACACTGCACAACTTAGTCTTTATTAATCGATTAAAAATATTATTGATTTTTTTTTAAGATAAGATTGACAAATGAAAATTTGGATTTTAAAAAAAACACCAATAGATTCATGGATCATTCAATGGCGACAAATAAATGATGAGAAATCAAATCATCTAAAAAAAATTCTCATTTCAGTCAAATTATTTCTTACTTAAGTAATCATGAAGAAGAGAATTTCTTGACTTGTAAGCATAAGACATTCACAAATATTTAATGAAAAAAAGACTATCTTACAGGAATTGAAATTGGGACATCAGCTAGTGTTCTCATATCGGTATATACAACGGCTCGTAACATTTCACAAGCATATAAATTAGAAGCTTCAGTATAAATCATCCTGAAAGGAAAAAAAAGAAATTAGTTCAGCTTAAAAAGAGACAGGTAAACTAATTTTTAAAAAATGAGTTAGGTCTTCATTTAGAACTCTTTTATTTCTTTGACCAACCCTTCCATTGATCGTTTATGAGCTCGGCGACGCCGAAGCAAACGGTTTGAACTTACGAAATATTATTCCTGGTCTCCAGAGCGGCCAGACCAAAACATGGTACAAATCCATGAAGTCACTGATAAGTGGACTGAGTCATTTTAGTAGGTGTTAACTACCTGGTTGGGGTCCCCGAGACGAAAGTTACCAATGGTTAGAGACCTTGAACGACATGGCTCAAAATCGTTTGCAATGGTGCAGGTGCATTCATTCTTTGTGTTCTCTCAAATCCCAAACTTCTGAATTCCTCATCACTTTATCTTTTTCTTTTTAAGTTCAATTCACTAGATTCTACTTCTCGAATGATATCTTCGAACCCTAATCTTTCCGATTACTGCTAATACCTTTGATACCTCTACTACTATGAGATTCAAATTGACGATTATATCTCTATGTTAATGTGGCATAGCAACTTGAACTGATCTATGTACGTACATGCGTACCAAGTTCTACGTTGTTGTTGTTGTTGATTGACTGATGATTGGTAAACTAAGCCCATTGAATTATCAACATCATATAGAACATAAACAATAGTTTCATTTTACAATACACTTATTCATTATTATTACCTGTAGCATAGTATACAGATATATATATATATATATATATATATATATATATATATATATATATATTTATCTGATAGGTTGATATCAACTTGTCAAAAGAAACAAAGATAATAATAATAATAATAATAATAATGCTAAATAAATATCAGTTATAATTAATTTGTTATTTAAGAAAGAATAGACTAACAATTCACTTATTATTTCTACTAATTAATTTAATGATTGACAAATTAGTAGACATTTAATAACAGTTCTTTTAGACAATATCTACATACATATAATACATTTATTGAAGTATATGAATGACAACTGCTTCAGTTGTTATTCATAATAGTAGTAATAATAATAACAATAATAGTAATAACAATAATAGTAATAATAAGCAGTTCAATTAATTGCATCTAGTTAACATAAATCGACCTCAGTATGCATAAACATGGACAAATAATATATATTACACTGAATATTTATCATTACATTAGATTTAGAAGTTAATTTAATAAGAAAGTAATAGCAGGATGAAAAAAAAAGTTTTTTGTTTTACTTAAGTATGAAAAACTTATATGCAAATCAATTTGTAAAAGTGATATGAATGGCTAAATAAATTTTTTTGAAAAACAAGAAAGTATTGATATATGATTAAAATACTTAATAACATAAATGTTAGTAAATAGTGTATAAGTATGTGTATTTCTATCTTAAGTGGTCGTCTGAAAGAGAAATCCATCATAGTTGTAATGATTTTTTTTCTTTAATAACACAAACCAGATTCCAGCGGAGGAGGAAATCAAGAAGAACTGGGGGAAGTGGATAGGACACACGCTGCGGAAAGAACCAAACTGCGTCACAGAACAAGCCCTTACTTGGGACCCACACGGTAAAAGAAATAGAGAAAGGCCAAGAAGGTTTTAAGGTCCTCCTAGACATCCCCATCAAGTGACTGGATTGGCGCATGTTGTGTTGTATCGGAGAATCTTGCTTTTCCCTTTATGTATGTTGAGATCTACTGATGCTGCCGCTACACTGGTCGTTTTCTCTTGCATTAGTTGTTGCGTATGCGATAGAAAAGTCAGATCAGCTGCGAAGTCCAGATCGTCCAGCTGCATCCTGCTTGTCCACTGTATCCCGTGCTTCCCCCCAGATGTTGACGTCTTCATAATCCAGTTGATTACCAGGAGAAAGAGAAGTGGTGAAAGTAAGCAACCCTGCCTGACACCAACCTTCACCTCAAACGAATCTGTTAGCTGTCCTCCATGCAGCTTAATCCATCGTAAGAATTTCCAATGATGTTGACTATCTTCTCAGGTACGCCTTAGTGATGAAGAAGCTTCCATAATGTTGTCTTGTCCACTCTATCAAATGCTTTCTCGTAGCCAATGAAGTTGATGTATAAATATAAATATATTTAAAAATAATGAAAAATAACTAGTCAATCAAACATGTTACTTGTATGACCAGCCTGGTTGATAATGTTGCCAAAATTTAAATAATTCTTCAACTAAAATGTGAAAACCAGCTTCACATTGATTCCAATCTTTCGAAAGTTCAAGAACAGATATCTGTATCATGAAGATTTTTTTATAAAAAAAAAACGAACACCAAATCAATACTTGAAAAAGTATCTTGTAAATTAATGTACTTAATACCGATTTATATAAGTAAAGAAATAGAAGTGAGAAAATCAAATCTATTAGCAAATATTTAGAATAATTTCTACAATGTTGATTACTAGAATTTCATTAACATACCCCTAAAAGAAAGTTGTGACTAGTTGTATATAAAGTGTATACTAAAGATATTAGTTTGTAAAGATATTGTATGAATCATCTCTTAACATCATTCACGGCCTCCCAACTAAGAATCGATCGTACGATCTTTGGTCACGTGAGTGAATACCTAACTAATAAAATGTGGAACCGGCATTCAACAGTGTTGATGTCCAACTTCATGCGATTCACAATTTTAAACGATGATTTGTTCAGTATAAAGTAAACCCAGGAACCATTTATCATTCTTCTATGATTTTTGACGTTTGATCATCAATAAAGTATAAGAGTGACACAGAAAAATCACTGGATTATAAATAAACTTCTTTCACTAACAAAGTGATATCTAGATTCAAATGTAGTATTTTTGATAAAATGATTTCATAAGAGATAATGACATTATATATATATATATATATATATATATATATATATATATTTTTCACGCTTAAAATAATTTAACAATCAGATAATTTTTTTTTCAAAGCATTTGACTTTACTAGTGATGATAAATTATGGAGCTGTTCACCTTATATCTGATCACTAACCTGTTTGGATTGATGAAAAGGTGACTTGAAATGAGGTTGATCGATGGATAAATTAGGAGAAATATCTGTTTCAAAAAAAGAATAAATATTTGCTATATATACAACGAAAAATATCAATCTTTGAAACAGACTTTAACTACCAACAACACTACTACATACATAGAAAGGAAAAAAACAACGAGAATTACAGTAGGAGAGTTAAGAAATTACTTACGCCTGTTACCTCCAATGGAGCATAGGCCGCCCACCAGTTTTCTCCAACCAACTCTGTCTTGGGCTTCCCTTTCCAGTTCTGTCCAATTCTTGTTCATTCCTCTCATATATTTCTCTATTTCTCGGCGAAGTGTGTTCCTTGGCCTCTCTCTTTTCCTTTTGCCTTGAGAGTGTCATGCAAGGGCTTGTCTCATGACGCAGTTAGGCGCTTTCCGTAATGTGTGTCCTATCCACTTCCAACGCTTCTTCCTGATTTCCTCCTCTACTGGAATCTGGTTTGTTTTCTCCCACAGTTCGTTGTAGCTGGTGGTGTCTGGCCAACGAATCCGAAGTATTTTGCGTAGACAACTATTAATAAACACTTGTATATTCTGGATGATGGCTTTGGTAGTTCTCCAAGTTTCCGCCCCACAGAGTATAACTGTCTTCACATTTGTATTGAAAACCCTGATTTTGGTGTTGACTAATATTTGTTTGGATTTCCAGATATTTTTCAACTGTAGAAATGTAGCCCTTGCTTTTCCAATCCGCGCCCTCACATCTGCATCGGATCCACCTTTCTCGTCGATGATGCTGCCTAGGTATGTAAAGGTTGTAACGTCCTCCAAGGCATCTCCATCAAGAGTGATTTGGTTGGTGCATGTTGTGTTGCATCAGAAAATTTTCCTTTTTCCTTTATGTATTTTGAGACCTACTGCTGCAGAGGCTGCTGCTCTACCCACCTTTTTGGCTGTTTACTTTGCCTTCCTTGTTTTTCACTGGTCGTTCTGGTTTACGATAGTTACCGGCCAGCTTCTTTATTGTTTCGTACAATTGCCTCAAATTTCCGTCTCTTGCAGCCTTTTCCGCCGTCATTGCTAGATCTTCCACATATTTTCGTTTGTCAGCTCTGATGCTCTTCTTCACTTCCCAGTTTGCTTCTGTGTATGCAGCTTGTGCGGTAACTTTCTCTGCTCTTGTTCGGCTGACATTCACTGCTGCCTTCTTGTTCCTCCTTTCTTCGATTTTTGCAAGAGTATCAACAGAGATCCATTCTTTGTGATGGTACTTCCTGTGACCCAGAACTTCGTTACATGTTGAAGTGATTGCCTCCTTAATCCTTTTCCAATTGTTCTCCAAGGTTGCGTCCTCTCCATTGAGTAGATCCTGAAAGGCCTGGAACCAATTGGTGAGGGCTATCCTGAATTCGTTGAGCTTTACAGTATCCCGAAGAAAGGCCGTATTAAACTTCTGCGATGTTGTCTGCCCCGTTGTCCAGTGCTTCGTTAGTTTCATTTTCATTGTGGCGATCAGCAAGTGTTGATCTGAGGCTATATCAGCTCCTCTCTTGATTTTCACATCCTCCATGGTTCTTCTGAACGTTTTGTTGATACAGATATGGTCAATTTGGTTTTGAGTAGTGTGGTCCGGTGAAATCCATGTGGCTTCGTGAATGCGTCTGTGCGGGAATATTGTGCCACCGATGACCAGTTTGTTGAAGGCACATAGGTTTGCAAATCTCTCACTGTTTTCGTTCCTTTTTCCCAGTCCATGTCGTCCCATGATTTCTTCATATCCAGTGTTGTCCATTCCAACCTTGGCATTTAGGTCTACTATCAGAATCGTCAAATCCGTTGGTGAACATTTATCGACGATTGACTGCAGCCTCTCATAGAATCAATCTTTAACGTCGTCATTGTAGTCATTGGTAGGTGCATAACATTGGATGACGTTCATTGTAATGTCCGCTTTCTTTGTTTTGAATAATGCTTTAATGATCCTTGGTCTATCAGATTCCCATCCTATCAGTGCCTCTAGTGCATGTTCAGACAGCATCAGTGCAACTCCTTGTGTATGCGAAGCATTTTCCTCTTCATGACCAGAGTATAACAGCAGTTTCCCTGAAGCTAGTCTCAGTTGTCCTACCTGTGTCCAATGCGTTTCACTGATTCCAAACACCTCGAGGTTGTATCTTTTCATTTCTGCAGCAACTTGAAATAGTCTTCCAGTCTCCCACAATGTACGAACGTTCCATGTACCTAAAAAAATGGTTGCTCTGGTTGTCAGAAGAGGCATCAGCCCCGTGACTTCCGAGGGAACTCGGCTTTCATCACGCGACGTCATAATTCTTCTTCCAACTACCAGGGCAGAGTTAAAATGGTTTGAATTATTTTTTCTGGTTAGCGTTTTTTTGGCAAATTAGTTTTTGACGGAATGGGGTCGCCAACCCCATGTCCAACCCTCCTCCTTTACCCGGGCTTGGGACCGGCAGTAGACCCGAAAGCTCTACTGGCGGAGTTAGTTGAGAACTTAGTTATTTAAATATATAAACTGAATATATCAGTCAGTCAGTTAGTTACAACGTAGAACTTCGTACATGACTACATAAGTTCAGGTTGCCATACTGCATCAGCACAGATAAACAACTGTCAGTTCAAATCACTGATAATGGAGAAGAATAGGGTTCGAAGACATGATTCGAGAAGTATAATTCAGTGAGATAACTTTAGAAATAGAAATGCAGAGGTGGTGACGAATTCAGTTTAGAATTTGAGAGTATACAATGAATGAATGCACCTACGCCATTGCAATCGATTTTGAGGCATGTCGGTCAAGGTCTCCAAACATTGGTGACTTTTGTCTCGCGGACCCCAACCAAGAAACCTACATCTACCAACATGACTCAGTCCACTCACTAGTCAGTGACTTCATGGATTTCTGCCATGTTTTGGTTTGGCCGCTCCTAGCTTTCGTCCAACCTATTCCTATATCGCGAAACATAGGTACTCGAGGCATTCGGTGGTTGGACATTAGTAACACATGTCCCAACCACCTCAACTGATGAAGTTTCACTACTTCATCTGTTTATCTATTCCTGGTCTCCTGAAACCCTGTTCTAAACTGAAGATATAATTATCTGTGTCCCTGAAAGCCTTGATATCAGTAATAATTCATTATCCTAGTATTCGATAAAAACGAAGCCAATACTACTGACTTGACAGTGAACCAGTACAGTTTTACGTAAATGTATAACTTGGATGTATTTTACATATGAATAAAAGTTTCATTTCACATATCCAGAAATCAGTAAACGTAGAATTGATGAATCATTCACAGTTTGAGTACTTTTAAAATAAATCAATGAATTAGTGATCTACAATTTGTCTGAACGATAATTACTCACAATATTACATCACTAACACAAATTCTTAAATGAAATATGACTAAATATAAGCATATTCGTCAAATGAATAGATATATTTCTCTGCGGTGGAAATAGCATACTTATTTATCGACTAGTAATTTAAAATATACATTAGACATTTCGCAAATAATTGGATTCATACTTGATTGTTCAATGGAATTCGATCGGTCAACCATAAAATTTGTAAAGTAGTCAAGTTAGATAAATATATATCAAAGAATTTTCTTGAAAAAAAAATACTAATGATTCTATAAATAACTCATTTCTGATAAATAACAAATATAATCTAAACAAATATAAGTAATCATAGTACATAATAATAAATATCAAGTCTATATTTTTATGCAAGAGAAAATAAGAACATAATTACCATTCGCATGATTGTTCATGTAAACGCAACCCTTGGAAATAAGACGTAACGATGAGTTAGTGAATAGATCAACTCTATGAAGCATAAGATAAGCTAAAAATAAAAATGATTGTATTTTCAATTTGAAAAAAAACAGGAAGAATTTATTAGATTTTTTAAATGAAAATATAGCATTTTCATTTAGAACAAAATCCATTTTTTAAAAATGAATCAAAAATGAAAACGATTACATTGTCGGCTTAAAACTACGTAAATAAATCGGGCTACTTTGAATTCATAAGAAATTTATTCCTGTCCGTGGGAATCGAACCGAGGAGCTTCAGTGTCGTGGATAAGCACTGTTGGTGAGTCCCATAGTGGGACGAAATGGCCATCCATTCCTTCCACGTTTCTGACAATAATCGATTCATAATTTAAAACTTAATAATCTCCATAACTCTATGATGAATAATTATTTAAAAAGTAAACACTTATAAGTCTAGAAGTGATGGAGATATTCTAAGGGGAGATAAAAGGTTTTAATTTTTGAAACCATGAATCGATCAATGTTAGACCACCATTAGAAACCTGGAAGCACTGGACGGCCGTTTCGTCCTGGTATGAAACACCGTTAGATACCGGCTCAGTGGTCTAACGGTTAGGGCGTTCGCGCGCGATACCAAAGGTCCTAGGTTCGAATCCTGCGGGAGTCGTGGATGCGCACTGCTGAGGAGTCCCATACCAGGACGAAATGGCCGTCCAGTGCTTCCAGGTTTCTAATGGTGGTCTAACATTGATCGATTCATAGTTTCAAAAATGTGTAACTTGACAATCTTCACAACCCCGTAATGCAAAAGGTTTTAATGTATACATGTTTAATGATTAATTTATTTCATCCATTACTTGACTTATCTATTCTTAAGATTCTCACTGAAACATTCACCAAACAGTTTGTATCATGTAAATTAAATCACATTTAGACGATTGATAATATATGTTTAACATTTTATAAAATTAAAAGCCTCAAACATATTTTTTTTAAAACTGGAAAATACATGCGATGATAGAATAAAGTAACAAAGCTATTGATAGAATTCGATTGGAACGAAACTGTCTCTTTATTGAAATAATACCAACGATGGTCAGCGAGATAAACCTGCATTCTAAAGTTGATGTTTACATTGAGGCTCGAAACTAGCGTCAGTCAGTCAGTTACAACGTAGAACTTCGTACGTATGTACATAAGTTCATGTTGCCATACCACATTATTAGCACAGAAACGCAAATGTCAAATCAAATCCCATAGTGATAAAGATAGTAGAGGTATTAATGTTAATAAAGAAGACTAGGGTTTGAAGATATTATTCAAAAAGTATATGATTCAGTGAGATAAGGTTAGAAAGACAAAGGTAGTGGTGCTGGCTAATCCAGAAGATTAGGATTTGAGGGAGCTCAAAGAGTGGATGCACCTGCGCCATTGCAGACGATTTTGAGCCATGTCGTTCAAGGTCTCTAACCATTGGTGACTTTCGTCTCGCGGACCCCAACCAGGTAGTCTACATCTACCAACATGGCTCAGTCCACTTGTCAGAGACTTCATGGATTTGTGCCATGTTTTGGTCTGGCCGCCCCTAACTTTCGTCCAACCTATTCCTACACCGCAAAACATAGCTCGTCGAGGCAGTCGGTGGTTAGGCATACGTAACACATGTCCCAACCACCTCAACTGATGAAGTTTCACCACTTCATCGATTGATCTGCCATCCTTACCTAGTACTCGTTTCCTAGCGACAGCATTGCTTACTCGGCTGTCCCACAATATACGAGCAATGCTTCTTAAACATCTATGATCGAATACTAGTAACCTACGAATATCTTCTACTCTTAACGGCCATGTTTCACAGCCATATAAGAGAACGGAACGAACTGCTGCGCAGTATACCCGCCCTTTGGTTAGCGAACGGATATCACGCTTACGCCATAAGTGACGCAGGTTGGCAAAGGCCAATCGAGCTTTCTGTATCCGAGCTGAGATTTCGTCAGTCACCAGACCGTCAGCACTGATGAGACTCCCAAGATAAGTGAAGTTATCAACACGCTCGACTACTTCACTCCCTATCACTAGTTCAGGTGCCAATGCAACCCAGTCTTGAAGCAACATTTTGCATTTCGAGGGGGAAAACCGCATCCCGAACATGCTCGCATTGTTGCTTATGGTAGTCAGAAGACTCTGCATTTTGTCAGCGTCTTCACCGAATAGAACTATGTCATCGGCATATTCTAGATCAGTAAGCGACTTTCCTGGTAAAAGGTCAACCCCTGAAAAATCTGACGAGCTTAATGTTAACTCTAAGAGGATGTCTACGACAAAGTTGAACAAGAACGGAGAGAGTGGACAGCCCTGACGGACACCACTTGATGTAGAGAATTCCGGTGACAGTTCGCCATATGCTCACACCCGACCAGTGGTGTTCGAGTAGAGTGCTTGTATAAGGTTAATGTACTTCTTTGGTACACCTTTCAATGACAGACACTGCCACAGAACCTCACGATCCAATGAGTCAAATGTCGCTTTAAGGTCCAGGAACACGACTATTGTCGGACGTCTAAATGTGTGTCTGTGTTCCAGGACCTGTCGTAATGTGAAGATGTGGTCTATACAACCACGTGCAGGTCGAAAACCAGACTGGTTTTCTCGAGTCTGCTCTTCACGAGCTCTAGTTAGACGTCTAAGTATAATCGAGGCTAACAATTTAGAAACTATATTAGTTAGACTTATTCCCCTGTGATTGTCACAAGAGGACTTCTGTCCTTTCTTGTAGATTGGGACAATTAGCGACTGAGACCAGTCAGATCGGATTACGTCCATTTCCCAGATTCTACCTAGGATCTCGGTCAGTCTAACCGTTAAAACTGGACCACCATCCTTAAACATCTCAGGGGTAAGCCTATCATGACCTGCCGCTCTAGCTCCCCTTAGATTTCCTATAGCTTTCTCAACTTCATGTAAACTGGGAGGACTTAAATCGATTTGCCATTCAGGATGACTGGTGATCGTGGGCAACCGAAGTGTGGCTGAAGGCCAGTTGAACTGATCCCTAAAGTGTTCTGCCCATCGGTCCAGCCTCCTAGATTGAGAATGGATAATAAGACCATCCTTTTCCGAGATAGTCTCACTCACATTCGGGTTCCTAATACCGGTTTCTTTAATAAGGCGGAAAAGTTGTCTAGTGTTGCCGATAGCCGCTGCCTTTTCCATCGCTTTTGCTTTCGCCACCCACCACTGTTCACGGTCGTTACGTAGGCGAAACTAGCGTCATTCGCCCTGAAATGATCAGCACGGACGAGAGGCGCAATAGTTCACTCTCTCTTCCTTTGTACCAATGTTTATGTGTATACACATAAATAAATCAATCGCTTCAAACGACATAGGGTTATCTACTTTGCTACTGAGTTTCAAATGAGTTTCTCATTTAATTTACTTAAAATTGAACGAAAACCAACAATAATTTGTCTACCGTTGTGCTTCTGATTAAGTTCAAATCCTAATTTTCCCTGCTTTGAATCAATTCGCTCTAAACTGTATCACAATGACCAGACATAAGCATAGGTTTAGGAGAATCATAAGAAAACTATGTAATATACATTTCACGCAATAATATCATTCACAGAATATCAAGACCACGCCAATTCCAATTATTGAACTAGTTGGAGAATAGTCCCTAATAGTCCCTAATTTATATACACAAATATACAAAAATTTTAAAATAGGAAATAAATTATAAACCGATGATAATGTTCTTGCTAAAAAAAAAGAAACACCAACAAACATTCTTCTACAAGAATTCTTACCGGAAAACGCTGCAAGACTAGCTGAGCCAACTAAATAATCCGTTGTATGAGGATTAATAAGCCAATCATTAATTCCAGTATTGGAATCTTCTATTAACAGCATGTCATTCTTTGATGGTCTTAATCTTATTGCCTAATAAACAACAATGGAAAATTGAAATAAACCAACGGAATAATTGAATGTCATACGTGAAAAATAGTAGTACAGTAGTGTAGAGTATCAAATTTCCAAATAAGAAAACAGAAACTAATTATATTCAAAAATATATAATAAATACATAAATTTCTTAATGATTAGGGAGAAGTTTGTCAGAACTCTGCAATACACTCCTGATGGTTTTTTCATGTTGATTTGAAAAGACTGCAAGTAAATATCATGACTTGTCTTAAATATATACTTGGTTATGAAAAAGTATGATGTAATCCTTAAAGCAATAATTTGACATCTCAACGGAACGGAAAGCAATATTGTTGGGGGACGTTAGATACCAAAAATCACTTGATAAAGGTCCTAATTTTGGGTTTTTCATGTTTTCGCGCATCAGTTGCTTAGTTGACCTTCAGCTTACATTTCCCACTCGGAAAATCCTTGACTGTCATTGGTTGATGCATTATTTTAGTACGCTATTTTTGTGGCTCTCTCAAGGACGTTTCTATCATGTATAAACAAACTCGATTTGTGTGCTTGTCGACCTCGTATTTCCTGGGTGCTTATAGAATACGCTTTCTACGCCTTATCAAGACTTCTTGATATAGTTAGCCGGGCCGAGGACAATGGATTAGAATAGCCTATCATGTCACTGCATCATTTGTCATCGCTTTGTTTACCGAGTAAGGTGGACTCGTAATAGTTCAAGCATATCAAATATTTAGCAAGTGAGTTATAAATCGATAATTTTGTATTTCCAAAATACAAGTTGACAAATTTGAACTGTTATGTTGCTTGCTCAGAAAAAAGAACTCAAAAAGTTATATCACACTGTTAGCACATTTCAATGAATAACATTTTTTTAATCATCACAAATGATTGATTAAACTTACAGATTTTATATTTGGCCATGAAGTAGCTTCTAGTGCTGGCCCACGGATGATGTCTGATAGACAAACAGGAATATTACATAATCGACCTTCTTTCATTCGACTGAGCCAATAATCATTTACTTTATTCATATGAGTATATTCTAATTCCGCTAAACGACCAGTATAATATGTTCCGATAACTCTACAAACAAGATGAAAAAGGAGTGTAGAGTTAGCGGTACGAACAGTACGATACATAAATACGGTAGAAAGAGGTGACTTGCGTTAACACATGAAACGTCAGCAACACAAATTTCCACTCATTGAGATATCGCCAAAAATTGTGATTATTACTATTATTATAGAAAGGTTACTCTCTCCAATGTGCTAGATACTCGTGTGTCTTGTGCACTCTACTGCTCGTTAAAAAATATACACTAACTTCTATTAATGATATTCTGAGTTCCTAAATATTCTGGAGTAAATTCATAGTAATACTAGGAGAATTAACCTGCTTAAGTACACCGTTAACGTGACGATATATCGGAGTCGAAAATACATGGTGGAAATAACGATTAGGAGGCAGTTCTGAGATAAAATGCTGTCTAGGCTGGAAGAAAGCTAGGGATAGCCCAACCAAAACAAGTGTAGACGAACGGCTCCTAGGTACTCGGTCAAAAATTCTACTTGTCTAGTTTAAAAGTGAATCACCGATATGATTTTGTTTGCAGTAGTTTCCGTTCGGATCCCACAAGAATTCCTCAATAACAATTTCAGAAATCGGTAGAAAACTTACATTTTATGTAATTAATATACACCACAACGGTTGAGAACGAGTCGCCCAACCGACAAGCCTTACAAAAGTTGTGAAGTTTTTCCGATTAGGATACACCACGAACACTTCTAGAATATAGACACACTGTGTCGAACTTTGATTGGATTAGTACGTTCTATGCTAATTAGTTTTCCATGATTCCAAAAGTTTCCAAAATTTAACAGTTATCAACAAACTCGTAAATAAGCTTGTCTTATGTACATAAAGGGGTCTTTGGAAAAAAGCTATTAATCGTACCTCACACGCTTTTTTACTGCCTGAGTTCACGTACAGAAGGAGTCTATGGTTATAAGTAGCGTCCAGGAATTTAGCAACAAACGCCCAAGCAGCACGCTTATTAGTTTCGTTATTTACTAAATATTTAAAACAGTTCTCCATTACAAGCCATAATACTTTGTTCTCGTCAGACCCTACTGGAAATGTGTGAGTGGACCTCACGTTGAGCAATATTTAATTTGTTAGCTTTAAACCTTTTAAACACTTTCGTCAATACAGCATAAACCTTGCCTTCAGCTCCACAGAACACTAAAACTATTTCTATTCTTTACCATTATTATACCTCGCTACGACCATCCTCAAACATCCGCTTTTCAAGATCCGAAAACCACTGGTTTTAGTTTTATTGCTCTCAGCCGGTACCCCTAGCATGTTAACAACAACACAAAATATATATGGATTGATCAGCTCCATGTATAAGTATTGAATATGCACAAAAGAAGAATCTAAAGCTTAAATGAACGACTAATCGCACTATAGGTTACATCTTGTTAGATAATCAGACTGAAATTTAAATACAGTCTGCAAGATATTAATGAGGTTCCCTGGGCTACAGTTTCATGGAGAATAGGTACTAAAGCCCATATTATTACGTTTCATAGCACTAAAACATAATTCTTGTGATTCCATGGTTTATCAGAGAAACCAAAAAGGTTTGACCTCTTTAGCTAACAATTAAGTCGACTAACTTAAACCTGAACTCCACCTAAAACCCTTCTAGGGTTACTGCCGGTCCTAAGCCCGGATAAAGGTGGAAAGTTGGGCATGGGGTTAGGGACCCCATCGCGCAGAAATCCAACTCGCTAAAAAACGCTAACCAGAAAAAATTTCGCTGGTGGGCGTCCTCTGTCCCATTAGGGGTAACAGGCGTAAATGAGCGAGTAACTTAAACATGAACATAAATTATAACAGATGATTATTTAGCATTGACCAGCCTTCAATAATTAATTAATACTGATATTGAACTAGTGGTATAGACTAACTTGTAAGAATTTTTTATCTATTTATACACATGAACATTGATACAAAGAGATATATAAATATGTGCCACACATCAATTGATTTGTTTGTGTGCTGGGATACTACTCAGACACACGGATTGTGGAACACATGTGTATTCTTTGGTTTGGAACCAAGGTTTACCGGCTCTCTTAGGTGAATCCTCGACATCGTCCAACGCGGTTGAGGCACCAGACGTTCGCTTTTCACGCTCTCAATTTCGTAAACAACACAAGTAAGAAATGGGTAAGACTTTCTTAGCAGTGGCTATATACGCATGGCCATATGAGAGCATTCTGAGAGAGTTACAGCGGACTCTACCTACTCCCAGCCGTATCAACATATTTGAGGGCTGAAAAAGCTAACTGATGAAAACATCAACACATTGTATTCGCATATACAAATTTTACAGTATAAAATCTCAGTTTATGCAGTATACTAAACACCATATACTGAAAGGCATGGATGAGATTTACAGCAGCAGCATGGTAACCTGAAAACAATAGCTCTCTTAAGACCATACAAGTGAGATTTCTACTTATCTAATAGTAGTATAATGCAAATTAGTACATGCGATCAAAGCCAACGATCGTTATCTTCATCTTAGGATATAGAATTTTCTGTTATTGATAAATCTTGACATAATAAAATTAGCCCCCATCATACCTCTTCTTTATATACTTCCTATCACTATGTATTGGTTGATCTGAAATATGGTAAGGTAAGGGGAATAAGTAATAAGCGAAGTAAACAGACAGTACAAAATAATGAATAAATACATCTGGAAATTATTATTTATAAATAATATGATACATTGGTATTACGTAGTCATCATCATTCAACTTACTCATTGTAATTATCATTTGTTAGATTAGACCAAAGTATATTTTTACTGGCACAGATGTTTTTATGATATGATTTTATTGCATTTTGTGACTTCATTGTATCGATAGGCTTTTACACAAACGTAGAGATTTGAATGATAATAATAATAATAATAATATACGTATGAATTTTTCGCCGCCCAGCCATGCGACGTCCCGATAACAATCACAACAAGAATAAGATCAATAAATGAAAATAAAGGAAAAAGAAAACGTAGTTGAATTTTTTAATTGCAGTTAATTCAGACACATTACCTGAATATTAAAATCATTAGAGGTCAAAATATAAAGCTCAAAAAGAAATTTTCTTTCTGTTAACCAATGGTTGACTGGATTGCTTTCTTTCATTCATCCAAAAATCAGCTGGACAGGAAACAAATGAAGTGTTACATGTTTCTGAATGACTGCAAAGCATAGCCTTGACATGTAAAGGTTCTCTAGTGTTTTATTATTACCTACTTTCAGAACATTGTATGAAAATGTTGGACGTAGTAAATGGGTAATGATGGAGACGGGAGCATGGCGGCAGTTAAGAATGGTAAGTAAATTAATGAGGCCACATAGCTTCTACGACTTAAAGGAACTCGAAATGACTTATGCATAACCAGTCACCATCTCGCTCAATACGGTGTGCAGATGAGTATGGGATTAAATCTTAGTGCAACTAAGAGCGATAGAGTTAGGAGAGGGAATGTATACTTACTGGCTGAAACCTATGATTTGAGACATTAGACGAAAACCATAGAAATCGATCAAAATAGTACAAATGTATTTGTCCTGTATATTTCTATATACCCTAAATATTAATATCCTACCATACTTTTTAGCTCAGCTATTGCATTAATCCCTTTGGAATATTCATTTTTAATGTTTAATTTATTCGAACACTGATAATACTGATTAGACACCTTTTCATTTCGCTTAATTGCCACAGCTAAAACTCTTACAAAGTGTCTTAGCAACTCAATATACACTAAGAAAGGAATAAATTCTATAAAAATATTATTTTGAAGTGTGGAACGAAATTTCCAGCCACTGAATATCGTACGAAATATGAAAGTAGTCTTAATGGATTTATGAAACTATGAATACGCCGATATCAAACGAAGATATAAAAGTATTATATTTACATTGGTTTATTAAAGACTTGAAAAAAGATTTTGCAGATGGGTGATTTAAATAATTATGATGAAAACCAAGTAGGCAATGCTGTTGTTAGGAGACGAGTATTAGGTAAGGATGACAAATCAATAGATGAAGTACAGAAACTTCATCAATGGAGGTGGTTGGGACATATGTTACGAATGCCCAACGACTGCCTCGTCGAGCTGTTTTGTGGTGTAGGAGTAGGGTGGAAAAAAGTTAGGGGCGACCAAACCAAAACATGGCACAAATTCATGAAGTCACTGACAAGCGGACTGAGCCATGTAGGTAGATGCAGACTACCTGGTAAGGGTCCGCGAAACGACAGTAACCGATGGTTAGAGACCTTGGACGACATGGCTCAAAATCGATTGAAATAACACAGGTGCATCCACTCGTTGAATTCGTAATCGCCTCTACCTTTCCCTTTCTAAACTTATCTCACTGAATTATACTTCTTGAATAATATCTTAGAACCCTAATCTTCTCCATAACCAGTAATACTTCTACTATCGCTACCAATATGGGATTTGAACTGACAATCGCGTCTCTTTGCTAATGTGGTATGGCAACCTGAACTGGTGTACTTACATATGAAGTTCTACTTTGTAACTGACTGACTGAGTTCAACTAGTTTACTCTTAAAGAAAACAACAACATCATTAACATCTATCTAATAATGGATTCTTTTAAGTAAATAAAAAGAATCAAATACTAACCACATACATAACTACACACATATATATAAAGTAGAAATTAACTCCACATGGAGCCCCTCTGGGGCTACTGCCGGTCCCAAGCCCGGATAAAGATGGAGGGTTGGGTTTAGGGTTGGCGCCCCAATCCCGTAGAAATAGAGAAACATGAGAAGAATGAACAAAAATTGAACAGAACTGGAAAGGGAAGCCCAGGACAAAGTAGGTTAGAGAATACTGATAGGCGCCCTATGCTACATTGGGGGTGACAGGCGTTAGTAAGTAAGTAAGTAAGTAAGTAAATGAAGAAATAATAACCTTCATGTTATTAGGAAGTGAGTAGTTAGAATTAAAAGTTATAAGGAAAAAGAAAACAATAGAAAGATGAAAAGTATAAAACAACAATCAACTACTTATTTTGATGTAGAAATATACAGAGAATTAAAAAAAAGACAAGGATAGAGAATGTAGTCAACTAACTGTATCAAAAAAATCAACTACAATTCATAGAATGAAATATTTACAACTGGAATTCACTTAACCACTACTACTAACTGCCATACATTAAAATAAACTTACAGTTAATGAATGTATAATATTGGGTAAGTGAATTGATTCTTTTCGAAATTCATAATTCAATTTTTTAAATGACATCTGAAAATATGAACGTAAAGATAAAATTAAAAATAAAATAGGAAAAAGTCACCGATGATTGAATGAAGTGATCGATACTCCCCCAAAAAATAGTATTAAGTAGTTTATATAGAAATTAATTTACTGAACTAAATGATTCATGATTGTAACAACTTCCAATTAAACTCATTCATGTGAGTAATTCACTTCTAATAGTACAGGTTGTAAGCAGCTGACGATAATCAAACGAAATAAAACGAATTCATGTTATTCTACTCAAATCTTGGTTCTTACTTTCTTCAAAATGATAAAGAAAATTTCGTACTTCGTATAAGTACGCCTAGGCCTCAACCAGGTAGTCTTCACCTATCTGCACAACTCAATTCAACAATCAGTGACTGACACTACGTTTGAACTTGGTTACCTTTAGCTGTTTTACAAACTACTACTTCACCAGAAAGCATTATCTATCAGTATAGACATTGAATGTGCATGTGTAATAAGTGATCCAACCAACTACTATCTCATCAATTGATTTCCCATCTTTACTTGAGCCTGCCTAACTTCAGAATTACTAACTCAATGATTCCAAACAAATAAGATATTTAATAGTAGTATTTTATTCAAAATGTCTCTACTATAAAAACGAGTATAAATTTGAAAATCATTCAAAAAGCAACACCGTTAATAACAAATATGATTTGAAGTGCATGTACTTTTATGTCCACCCGTCAAGCAAACTAACTAATTCATTCTTCACGAATTATTATTCACTTGTCTTTTGATCTTGTCAATTATTCGTTCATATCTTGGTTGTTTTTATTCTGATGTTTGTACCGGCCTACCGGATATCTAGCTTCTTTTATCTGACTATAAATGCTTAGTTATAATTCATTATATTGAGTTGGCTGGTCGGCCTTCTCCGCTTCGCTTTGCTTGTGTGCTTTTTATTCTCGTCTGACTGCTTAAATGAATGCATAAACTATTGCTTGAAATAAACTCATCCAAACGAATCTGTATTACCGCCGCCGCATAAACGGGGTTCGTCTAAGTATGATATACGGAGATTAAAGGGTAGATTCGACTGTCCGAAAGTACATAATCAACACGGGCCACTAAAATAGTGAGAGCCCTACTTCGAATTCAACGCAATTCAACCAAAGAGTTCTTATCAACGGAATAAGCGATACAATGTGAAAATTTGAAAACTATCAAGTTGGAAATATTCACAGTTGAATTGGTCATGATAGTCTCTAATCCTAAAAATAACAAACTGAATGTCAACATTAGAAGTGCGAAAACAACAATTAAACATACCATTCATTGAATAATTATTGATTGTACAAATTTATGAAGTGCAATAAACAATAAGCAACAAACCTCTAACGATTTTTGTTCATTTCGTAGAGCACGTGCACTTGCTTTAATTTCATCTGGATCCTTTTCAAGTAAGAATAAATGACAAAGAAATGAGAAAGATATTTATCTTCTCATTGGATAAAAAAACAAATACTATCAACCGACTAAAAAAAATTCTTAATTCGGATTAAAATTATTTAAATAGTGAATTATAGTTTACAGTATAATAATATCATCAAATAATTCAACCTTCACTCAATTTCAATAACATAAATTTTGGAGGTCAAAAAGATTTCTATGGTATCCTATCCTCAGACATGATTTAATGATGAAGCTATGATTGTCATTCTAGACACCTCTATATGAGTAAACTTTTCAATTATTCCACAAATGTCAAATTAGAAGTTAAATGTAACTGCATCTACAAAATGAATTACATCAAATGTAATAAACAGTACACTGAACAAAATCGGTGCCTCAATTATCTACACATATATGAACATAGATTGGGAGTTAAGCGACATGGTTGGTATCTTATTATTGATATCAATACAGAGAGCAAATCATAAACATGCATTCTTTGAAGTATAACATTCATATGAACTAGCAATTAATGAATATAGTGACATAGATGAGATATATCAACCCATACAGACATGGTCAATCAATCAATCAATCAAATGGTCGGAGGTCAACCGTAAATGTTAGTAAATAGAACTTTTGCATGGAAAATGACGTATAGATACAATTGTACAGCTTCAGAAAATGATATCGTCGAAAATAAGGTTCACTTCTACATAGAATAGTCGTTGATAGTGTTATCCAGAGGGAAAATCAATGAGTAACAACTAAACCATCTAAGTTATAGAATACAATATCAGTAAAATTTGAGTAGAGTCATTCACCATCATACAAAACATACAATTCAAAATCAAATACACATATCGATATTTCATATTTGCGTTTCATACATTTACTGATTTGCCTCCAACTCAACTAAGGAGAATGTCTGTCTCATTAATCGAATTTATTCAGGGAAATAAACCTAACAAATCAAATTTCAATATCCTGTCATCTAATTCTGACTATAAAATTATAAAACAATAAGTATTACTTAACATACATACTACACAATCTGTCATTAACATTGCTTCTGTCATTTTCAGTATCTTTCACTAAATAATATATATTTATATTATCAATGATACAACGTATCATTGCTGTTAAGAGAAAAAACGCCAAAAATTATTGAAATTTGTCAGAGAAGAAAAGAAAAGAAAACACGCGAAAACAATTAGGCGTATACCTTTTTATTGTGTTTATATTGATCACAAAGAGAAATTCTGTTTTGTTTTAAAGTAGTTAATTTGTCGTGTAAACCATCAATTTGTATTTTTAAATCTATCTATTAAGAGAAAAAAACATGATAAAATTGTTTGTTTTTATTGGCGGGAAACAAAACATTTAAATACTTATTGTTATTCCTAACATTATTGAGTTATAAATTTTAAAAAAAATTTTGAACATCTTGCATACGTTTACAATGAAGTATAATAGGTAAACAGAAAAACAAATAAGAGCGACAAAAAAGTGAAAACTTATATTAATTTTTGATTGATGCATCGATAAGTTTTTTGAAATTAGGTACAATTTAAGAAATCATAATAATCATAATATTCATGATTAACTAGAATAAAAAGTAAGAATTAAATTATTTTGATTCGAAGACTCGATAATTTCGAACGTAAATGTTACCTTGATGTAACCTATGCATATCTTCTACTCTTACTGAACATGCTTCGCACCCATATAGTAGGACGGAGCGAACTGCTGCTCAGCAGATTCGTCCCCTTGGTTAGCAGACAAACATCTGGTGTACGCCATAATTGACCCAAGTGAGCAAAAGCCAGTCGAGCCTTATGTATCCGTGTTGAGATTTCGTCAGACATCAGCACTGATGAGACTCAAGCTCAACTACTTCACTCCCTATCACTAGTTCAGATGCCGATACAAGCTAATCTCGAGGCAGCATTTTGCATTTTGAGAGGGAGAATCGCATCCCGAACATGCTTGCATTGTTGCTTCGGGTGGTCGGAAGACTTTGCATTTTGTCAGCGTCTTCGCCGAATAGAATTATGCCATCGGCATATTCTAAGTATACAGGCGAATCTCCTGGTAGAAGGTCCACTTGAAATGGGTGCTTTCATGTCTAGCTCACAGGGCTCGTCCCACTTGTCTTTTGATCCTGTCAGTCACTCACTCATATCTGTGTTTCTTTTATTTGTGTGTGCACGCTTATCTGGCTTGTTACATGTCTGGCTTATTTTTTTCTGACTACAAATTCTTAGTCATGCTTCATCAAAAGGAGTTGGCTCAATCGCCTTATCCACTTCGCTTCGCTTTATTTATATGCTTTTCGTTATCATGCCGCCTTAAGGTCCAGGAAGATGACTATTGTAGGACGCCCAAGTGTGTGTATGTGTTCCAAGACCTGTCATAGCGTAGCCACGTCCTGGTCGAAAACCAGCCTGGTTTTTTCGAGTCTACTCTTCAAGGGCACTAGTTAGGAGTCTACGTATTATCGAGGCTAACATTGTAGACGCTATATTAGTTAAACGGATTCCTCTGTGATTGCCACAAGAGGACTTTTGTCCTTTCTACCTAAAATCTCAGTCAATCTAACTGCTAAAACTGGACCACCATCCTTAAAAATCTCAGGGGTAAATCTATTAGATCCTGCTGCTCTCCCTTGCTTCAGATTTCCTATAGATGTTTCAACTTCATAAAGACTAGGATGGCTTGCGTCGACTTGCCATTCAGGATGACTGGAGATCGTGAGTAACCGAAGTGTGGCTGAAAGCCATTTGAACTGATCCCTAAAGTGTTCTGTCCATAGATCTAATATCCTGGATTGAGAATGAATAGTAGTCCCATCCTTTTCAAAGATAGTTTCACTCACATTCCGATTCCTAATACCAGTTTCCTTGATGAGTCTGAATAGTTGGCTACTGTTCCCTATCGCTGCTGTCTTTTCCATCTCCGTTGCTTTCTCTACCCACCACTGTTCTCGGTCATTGCGAAGGCTTTTTATCAGCCTACGCCTAAGCTGACTTAACTCTTAATCATGTTCACATCCAGGTGGGATGAGTTTTCGAGTATCCATCATTTCGGCGGATGCTACTGAGATCCATGGCTTCTCCTTAGCCATATGGTTTACCTTAATAGCACATATTAATGCTGTTTTCACAGCTTTTTTGGTATCATTCCAAGCTGCCTCCGGATGGGAATCGCTTACATGGCCGCTTAACTGTTTTCCTAGTTGCTCCTGAAATATATACTTAGCTTTGTTATCATTAGGTAGAACCCCGACAGGTTTCCTTGTGGTGTCTTTCCTACGTCCATTAAGACTCAAACAAATTACGCCTCCGCTCACCTTCCTACCGTGAACTGAGCACTACTCCGGCCTAGGTCTCTGCACGAATACCTCCTCCCCCACACTGTTCAATACAACCAGCAAAACGACACCGGTCTCTAGGACAAAACTAGGAGCTTCCATCGGTCATCACAGTTGTGTTCACAGCGTTAGACGGCTTTGGGGGCCTCCACGCGCACCGCTATAGCTTCCCCCGACGTCCCACCGCCATCCTCCTTCGACCCTCTGCTATACCAGCCTAAATTTATTCCGGTGTCGAGACACTGTAACTATGCTTAAACCTCCCTTAGCGAGGCTTATCTAAACGAGATTCAGACACACTACAATCGATAGTTCTCCTGAGGACTACAGGCGCCCGACACCGTTCCACCACTACAACAACAACTGACTATACATCTGCTTCCACCACCGCCCACACTGACCACCTATCTACTGATCGACTCTGCACGCACAGCCGCAACGAGACACACAGACACTATTCCCTCAACAGCTACTACATATCCGCCGTCAAATGGTACTACACCCACCATCACACTCTGAGCGCGAGTCGCTGACTCCATCTCAACCTTTCTATACTGGGATATCCTACTATACGTGAGACCCCTGGATGGAGTTCACACAGCCACCGAGCAGATCGGCCTGCATTCACGGACCTCTTGCCCTACACTGAGATCTCTCTCCGTGTCACCTCCTACCTGCTCACCGTGTCCCGTCCCCGCATTACATACCCACTCGGCTCACCACACGCCTCCCACATACCCACCGTCTCTCACCCCCCGTCTCCACCCGGCCGAGTCCACCACACGGAGAGCGCCAATCAATTCTTTCTGGATCCGACTGAGTCACCTCGCGCTCTTCTCACTCTCTCCCGGATGAAGCTTTTGCCTATAAACTCATCTTTCATCCTTCGTCTTGAACTACGGTCAGTG